>JARBWK010000002.1:36961552-37586258 GCA_030556195.1 Anolis apletophallus | reverse complement strand
CCTGTTTTTAGGGTCATACCCAGGAATAATAGCCCAGGGCAATCAGAAGAGCATTGTGAGGCCCATCTGTCGGTGCCACTGAAGCTGAAGAGTTAAGTCAAACGGAGATACAGCAGAAATGGCCTTAAATTAACTGTTGACAACAAAGGAGGATTTTGTGATTTTGTGCAATGAACAAAAAAACAACTGCTAAATACAATCTCATAATTTGCCAAATGTGAAATGGTTAAAATCATTAGCAATGCTAATTCTTGTGATTTTCTGTTCTGTAACAATCATTTTGTTGTTTGCCATTGTTTTAAGATATTGTGCATCTACAGTGAAGAGATCAGCAGAGGCAGTCAAAAGTGTGCAAATGGTGGCAAAACTTGATTGGAAGGTAAATTGGGCTGCCCCTTGAGTGGTCCAAGCATGCTGTGTAAGTAACTCCTTGCAGCGTTACTTACAAAGAAAAAGAGGAATAAAGCAGAATTGATGCTTTTAGCAGAAGTGATGTCAGAGGAGAGTGATGCACAGCAAAGGTTTTAGAATAACTGGCCTTAGTATAGCTAGATAGCTTGCCAGAAATCATGCTAGCAGCCAGAGACGAGAATAAGAGGCACGGCATAGAAATGTTGCCATTCAAGAACACTTTGCTCATAAGGCAATAACATAGAACAATGGGACTAAAGAATTAATGCTGCGACACAGCTCTTAGCAAATAGAAATGTAATGCTGAACAGTGCTTTGTTTAATTGGGTAGTGAAATGTGGTTTCATGAATGCCAGCCTATTGCAAGTTATGAAGATGGGCAGGGCCAGGTGTTTGCAGCCATTGAATGTATAAAACTTGAATGCTGGGTCTTGTTCGGAGCTCTGCCATGGCAGCCTTATGCTAGGCAGACTCCGTCAGCTGATGTATCAATAAATTGGCTTCATTTGGACCAGTATCAATTGTTGTGTCCTTCGTTCCTGTGCCCGCACGAAAGTCGCCGCCTGAGAGTTAGAAGTATTTGCCTGGGAATTTTGGGACTCCAGATATCCGCTACACTCTCCTTCATACTATAGTCACTGTCTTGATTCTAGTGTTTTTCAATACTGGGAGCTAAATTTTGTTCATTTTCATGTTTTTCCCTTTCTGTTGAAATTGTCTATCTGCTTGTGAATTTCAATGGCTTCTCTGTGTAGTATGACATAGTGGTTGTGAGAGTGGTCCAGAATGTCTGTGTTCTCAAATAATATTCTGTGCCCAGTTTGGTTTAGCATGTCTTCTGCTATTGCTGATTTTTCTGGTTGAGTTAGCCTGCAGTGCCTTTTGTGTCTGGGCACTGCATTTAGTGGTCCCTATGTAGACTTGTTCACAGCTGCAAGGCATGCAGTAGACTCCTGCAGTGGTTAGAGTAGCCCTCTTTCCTCCAACACAATACCCCAGTGATTCTGGCTGTGAAAGCCTTCAGCAATACAATAATATCATTGACTCTCAATGATTCTTTGAAAGATTCATTGAACCACAGTATTTAATGATTCTTTAGTGGGAGCTAACAACTGCATTTGAAACAAACTCTCATGATCCCATGGTACAGCTCTTCTAATGTGGGAGTGGTTGAACTTTCTCATGCACAAGCGCTCTGGCCAAAAACATCACTAATGCTCCCATTACAATTATGCTTTGAATCATGGACTTTCATCTGCCGGTGTTACAAACATGCACTCTTGTTTTCATAACTGCTGGATTTTTGTCAAATTATCTAGTATTTTAGCTACAATATTATGGGATGGTCTGGTATAAGAAGAGGCCCATGGGGTGACATGATGAATTACCACTCTGGGTGATACCTAACCCTCATGACATTTTATAGGAAAATTGGGTGGTTGCTTTTGGCCAAAATAACCTAATACCCTTACTAGTTCTGCTGGTTGATAAACACACATACATACAGCAAAAAACCAACCACGTCTCTTCCCGCTTCTCATGGTAGCTGTAAAGTTTATATACACTTCTTTTAAGATGACTGGGTACCAAATTGATAGTGACAGCTTCAGAATAAGTAGCAAATAAGCAATGACATAACATCAATAAATATTGCATACAAGAATGTTATATGTTATTGTTTAAACAGACTAATATATCACAATTTTATACTCACTTCTGTTTACCCATGATAGTGCATATGAAAACATTGCTTATTTTAATGACCCATGAGGACTAATGACACATATTTAATGAACACTGCATGCACAATATATTTGGATTTTTGCCAGGGTCTTCTTTTTGAAGACAAAATGGGATCTTCTTAGAAATGGCTATATCAGTCCTATACATAATCACCTGGAAGTAAATCGTGCTGGATTCAAGAGGACCTGTTAGTGAGGTTAATGAGTAAGACTCCAATATGGTCCAGCTTATAGGTCAGATCATTTTTGTAATCAGCAAAAATAGGAGTTTTCTTATCAATTTAGCATAATTTAAAATGACTTTTTTTCATGATATACTGTGATACATTGGCTGTGCTCTTTATATATCCTAGTAGCCATGCTGACTGGTGGATTCTGGGAGCTATAATCCAAAAAAAGAAACTTTTTCAAACTTCTTTGGGCTCTTTTCCATCTGAATCCAAGAAAGCTCCTCGGATACTGGACCAGTGCCTGGCTGCTGTGATGATCTAGATGAGGATGAACAAGCTGAAGATTAATCACAACAAGCTGAAGATCAATCCCGACAAGATAGAGGTCCTCCAGGTCAGTCATACGTCTGATTGGGCTATTGGGTGGCAACATGTGCTTGATGGGATTGCCCTCCCCCTGAAGTCACTGGTCCACAGCTTGGGGGTCCTCCTGAACTCAGCGTTGACACTTGATGCACAGGTGTCAGCAGTGGCTGGGAGGGCCTTTGCACAATTAAAACTTGTGCGCCAGCTGTGACCATACCTTGTGAAGTCTGACTTGACCATGGTGTTCCACACCTTAAGTTACCTCTAGACTGGATTACTGCAATGCACTCTACGTGGGGCTACCATTGAAGACAGCCTGGAAACTCCAATTGGTCCAACGTTCGGCAGCCAGGCTACTAACTGGGATGAATTACAGGGAGCGGTCAATCCCCCTGTTTAAGGAGCTCAATTGGCTGCCGTTCATTTTCCAGTCCCAATTCATGTTGCAGGCTATCACCTATAAAGCCCTAAACAGTTTGGGACACACCTACCTTTATGATCGCATCTCCTACTACAAACCTGCACGATCCCTTTGATCCTCGGGGGAGGCCCTCCTTTCGCCCCTTCCTCCATCACAGGCATGACTTGTGGGAACAAGGGACAGAGCCTTCTCTGCTGTGGCCGCCCCGGCTGTGAAATTCGTTACCTGGTGAGATTAGGCAAGCCCCCATCCTAGCAGGCTTTAAGAAAGATCTAAAAACTTGGCTTTTCCATTGTGCTTTTGGAGAGTGACCATTAGGCATGAGAAAAAAGTTATGAAAATTAAATGATTCGGAAGAAATTCGTAAGAAATGCTACTTTTGAGTATTTCCGCATCTGGAACGCCAACCAGGAAGTGGACTTTCTTTATAGAACTTCGGGGGCCAGGATTTTCTTAAGTATCGTTATTAGGTCGTAAGGGGGGGGGCACCCTCCTTCTCTCTCACCACCCTCCCGACTCCCTTGCCAATAAGTATTATGGCAAGGCAAGCCCTAAACTCGCTCCTTCTTTCGGCTGGAAGCCTGGAAAAATGTAAACAGAGAGGTTTACTCAGAAGTAAATCTGCAAAGGAAGTAAACAGAGAGGTTTACTCATGAGTAAATCCACAAAGGAGGGCACTTTGGATGAAGTGCCCTCCTTGTGGATTTACTTCTGAGTAAACCTCTCTGTTACATTTTTCCAGGCTTCCTGCCCCTCCTGCCTGCCAGGATCTAAAGCATCAAAGAGTATTGGGGTAGTTGCACACAACATGTGAGAAACCAATCTAATGTATAATATAATGAATGCCAACTTATAGAGTAAGTGCCTAATATTATAAGTAATCCAACTGGTCATATACCTACATTCCATGCACATGCAATAATACAGCAGTAATAACAATGGGTATAAGAAGAGGTAAAATTCAAACCGAAGTATTCTGATTGTGGTCCCTCCTCAAGCGGTGCAAACTGCAAACGGCTCTTCTCTATGAGCCCGGGAGGCAGCCTCTCCCGGGAAAAGCCAAAAGCCCGGGCACAGCGTTTGCTGCCTGGGTGCACATACATATTCTTGGGGGGGGGGGATTTGCTGCAGAATCCCGGGCTCATAGAGAAGAGCCCGTTTGCACCGCTTGAGGAGGGACCAGTCAGAATACTTCGGTTTGAATTTTACCTCTTCTTATACCCATTGTTATTACTGCTGTATTATTGCATGTGCATGGAATGTAGGTATATGACCAGTTGGATTACTTATAATATTTAGGCACTTACTCTATAAGTTAGCATTCATTCTATTATACATTAGGTTGGGTTCTCACAGGATCTAAAGCGTGCCAAGCCTTGATGCGCTTTAGATCCTGGCAGGGCAGGAGGAGTGGACGGGCCCTCCCTGCCCCTTCTGCCTGCCAGGATCTAAAGCCTTGAAGAGGCTTCATGACGGGCCAACTTCAGCCCTCCAGGTGTTTTGAACTTCAACTCCCACCATTCCTCACAGCCTCAGGCCTCTTCCTTTTCCTCTCAGCCTGGGCAAACTTGGGCCTCGCTCCCTCAGGATCGGGGTGAGAGAGAGGCAGCGAGGAGCGAGGGGGGGGGCTCCTCCTTTTTGCTGCTTCCAAGAATAGAATACCCCCTCCCTCCCTCTTTCCCTCCCTCCTTCCTCTTTGGAGAGTCCCATCTAGAATTCAGTGTGATTTATTCAAGTTTTGGCCTACAACTCCCAGAAATCCCAGCCAATTTACCAGCTGTTAGGATTTCTGGGAGTTGTAGGCCAAAACCATCTGGACTGCGCATGCGCTGGCATACGAACTACTAACAAATATCGTTAGTAATTACGTTACATTTTAGAAATTTTGGAATTTTTTTGTATGTCTTTCTATTACTACTACCCCCCCATTAGATTTCCGATTTCCTATTTTTGGGTTCTAAACCATGCCTAGTGACCATATATTTCATTCCTGGTGCTTCACCTTCAATGTCGTCCTCATTTTGCACTCCCTCCCACCTTATTGAAGGCCTAACTCCACTGTTCCATCCTCTATGAGCTCTTCCTTCATAAATATACCTTTTTCACTGCTTTCTCATCCCGAGTTTTATCATTTTATGTTATGCATTTGGCCCGCCCACTGTGTTTGATTCTTTGTCATGTTATTTTGCATTGTTTATTTTACTTGAATGTCTTATTCATTTCATTGCGATGTTATTTTGTTGATTTGTAATTTTTTTTGCTGTAATGTATTGTCGGCCTCGGCCTCATGTAAGCTGATCTGAGTCCCCTTTGGGGGAGATGGTGGCGGGGTATAAATAAAATTTATTATTATTATTTGTTTTCAGGTTACAGGATCTGATAGTAATCTATCATTAGACCTCATTCCTCCACCAACTTAGTCCTCATTATAAAAGATGATGAAAATTTTAATTATCCCTTAACCAAACTTGACAGCAACATTCTTTCCAAATGTCGATTGCTGTTAAATGATGATAAAGGGTTGCTCTAGATATATTTTTCTTTGCAGAATTGGCTCATTCTTAAGATGCTGTATATTTAAAACAACACACAATTCTGAAGTAACATTCTCTCAACTATACTTCTATTTTACTAAGCTGTAACTGAATGTCTTTTCCATACCAAAGATCAGAAGCAAGTCTCATATATGAAACTTGTCTAAATTTCTCCTGGTCTACAGAAGTTCAGCGAGTGGTATAATTTTATAAAGGCACAAGTATGTTGTCACATGCCAATAATCATGTGCAGCTATTTTAATGTTGTTTAATTTTCTCCTCACCTACAGTAAAAAATTTCCAATAGATCTATAACCTAAATGCCTCGCAATATAGCTTCTGTCAAATATGAATACAGCAGCTTGATGGTTTTATCTGTACAAACAGATGGGATGCCAAAAGACGTTAATGACCAACATTTTCATGAGAAGATTAAAAGAAATCAATGTCTTGTTTTAGAAAAAAATGTGAATCTTGGCTCATGCACTTAGCCTGATTTGAATTGCCAGGGATTTATTGCTAACTATTTTATTTTCCCTTTCTGGAAGTGTTGCAAAATAAATTAAAGCAGGTCTGTTAGTTTTTAATGCTTTTGAACCAACCCCAGGGCTATCAGAAATATAACTGCTCCTGTTATTGGTCATATATGTAGTAAGTCATATCTTTATATGTTAAATATGATGCATGAGGACCACACTGACAGGAGATGTTGGCAATAGACAAAATGTGGAAAAAACCAAGGTCAGAATATGCAACTGTTGAATAGTTGTCTGGAGAACATGAGAGAGCTACTGCTTTCACTTACAATTTGCAGCCAACATGGAGGATTTTGCAACGATAGTAAAAATTATTGCAAATTTTGAAGCTCCAATTGTCTATACCAAAGCAATTCTTGATTTTCTGCTATCTCCTAGAGTCACTGTTTCCCATTAGAAACATCCCAACCCCAGAGATTACAGGCATTGAGTGTCTAGGATTGACATTAGAGATCAAGGAAAGCCTGGCTATCCTTTTAGTCTTTCGAACTCCTAAGGCACTGGGAGAGAGTTCCACCAAACTGCTCGATCTCATAGCAGACTGGGCCTTGAAATTTCTTAGACCGATTGTGTTAGGAGATTTCAACTTGCATGTTGACTCAACGTCTTCTTGTCATACAGCCAGGGATTTTGTTCAGATGATGGAAACCCTAGGGCTGTTGTTGACAAAAACTGGGCCTACTCATAAAGCAGGTCATACCTTGGACCTGATCTTCAGTGCAGGCACACGAGTGGTTCTATCCACAATTTCCAAGGTCCCATGGTCCGATCACTTCATCCTGGATGTGCGAGTGGAGATCCCACTCCCTCCAAAGATGGACACCAAACTAATTCTGGTGCATCCCAAGAAGCTGATGGATTCCACCAGATTTTTGAATGCTCTCAAAACTCCAGAAAGTTCGGGCAACTCCCTTCATGAGCGGGTCACTGAATGGAATGATATGCTATCAACAACATTGAACCATATCACTCCAAAATGGTACATCCGCCCCCAGCGACACCGGTCCCCATGGTATACCAATGAACTCTGGTTGCTGAAATGCAAGAGGAAGCACCTGGAGCGTATCTGGCGCCAGAAGTCTGATGAACTATCAAAATCTGCCTTTAAGGCTCTCAGTAAGATCTATGAATCCAACACCAAAGCCGCGTTGATAACCACCGCAAGATCCCGCCCAGCACAGATATTTAAAATTGTCCATGAAATGACCAGCTTAGCTCCTCTGGTGGAACACTTGGCTAAGTCCCCTTACCTTATCCCATGGGGCAAATGTCCACCTCCCAGCTTCCCTCTATTGATCTCTATGCAAAACAGGAAGCCTCCCATGTTGCCGCCACAGCAGTGTATACCAGTTCCATTTCAGTTTTGTAATGGAGATATAGGTTGTGGGATGGGAGCCAGCAGACTCTATGGCAAAACTGAAGAAAAATTGGTGTACGCTACTGAATTTTAGCCCATCTGTTGGGGTTGTAAGGCTCGGAGCAAAAGGTTCAAACTACAGGAAAGAATATTCCAACTGAACATAAGGAAGAACTTTTTGACCATAAGAGCTGTTTGACAGTAGAACTCACCGATTTAAAAGCTCCTTCCTTGGAGGCTTTTAAACAGAGGCTGGATGGCCATCTATTGGGGATTATTTGATTATGCATTTTCTGCAGGGGGTTGGACTAGATGTGGTCTTTTCCAACTCTATTATTCTATGATTCTCATAACTTTGTAATGGCATACTTCCCCTGTTTGTATTGTTAATCATTTAATACAATGATTTTTTTGAAACTAGGTATATCCCAATGGTTCTATTGCATATAACAATCAAATATAAATATATAACCATTTATCGTATAGATAATATTGATTTAGGTCTGATGTGACATGGTGATTTTCTAATCTAGCAAAATAATTTTTTTCTTGAGTTATGAATGCCCTTTCCCTGCCTACACAGTGGGCGGGGAAAGGATGTTACCTCCTCACACGAAGGGAGACGATTGGTTCCTTGGGAATCTCCTGGGAGTGGGCGGAGGCTGCCTATGTGTGGGGCAGCCTCCTGCTCCATTCCTGTTCGAGGTGTTGAAGAGACAACACCTTTGGATCATCCTGCCTAGCCTGGATCAGGTCAGGTTTTGAGGCTGGTGAGGGAGCCGGACCTGGGGCTTTTGTCCTCCAGGCTGCCCTGGCCCCTCGCAAGCCTCTGTAGAGTTACTTTGTTTTATATATTTTTTAAAATTCATTAATTAAATAATAATAAAAGGGAGGGGGTATGGAAATTGTATATGTGTTTATGCCCAAGGCAGCAGGGCCCAGGCCTGCTGTGTGGCAGCCTTTAGGCCTGGGCATCCCCTACCCCCTCCTTTTCTCCTTATCTATGGGCCTACTGTTAGGAATCAAGAGCTGTTAGGCTCAAAAATAACCCTTTCTGGGGGTGATTCCTCCAAAAATATAACAGAGTGCAGAAGTCCTAAACAACACATACTTACATGCTGTGAGCACGGATGGGCTTCTATTCAATAGGATTGAACAGGATTGCAGATCCACAAGTCAAAATGGAGGCGGCCGCATGGCCTGCCTAAAAGAGGAAGTTAGTTTCCCTAAAGGGATTGCATTCCTGAGTGCACAAAGGGGTGGAACTTTAGGCTAGCCCCTTCTCAAAGCAAAACGTTTTTCCCTTCCAGTTTCAGGGCAAAACAAAACAAAACAAACAAACAAACAAACAAACAAACAAAAACCCTGTTACTTGTTCAACCCTATTTTCCCCCTAATTATTCTTCAATTTCACCCTTTATTTTTCAAGCATGGGTATGTGAAACTGAAAATGGAATCCATGGATTCATGCTATACTATATTCTAGATTAATTTCTGTTTCATATAAGGCTTCAATTTACAGATATTGTATAATGTGTGGTGGTGCTTTAGGAAGGGCCTTTTAGGAGAAAATGTAGTGTCATTAAATCTGAAGGTGTTACAGATCATGCTTGGCTTTGCTGCCTCAGATCTGTATGCCAAACCTTTGCTTTACAGATGATATTTCGAATGGCTGAGAACAGAGGGGCAGTCAGGAGGCAGTGTCCAGAGAAACCGAGTCAGTTTTTCTCTAAAAATATCCTGGATATGATCTAAGGATATCTGCGCTGTATGGGCATGTTCCAGAAGCACTCTCTCCTGACATTTCACCCACATTTGTGGCAGGCATCCTCTGAGGTTGTGAGGGCTGTTGGAAACTGGAAAATTGGGGTTTATATATCTGTGGAATGTCCAAGTCTAGGAAAAAGAACTCTTGTCTGTTTGAGGCAAGTGTGAATATTGCAATTGATCAACTGATTAGCATTGAATAGCCTTGCAGCTTCAACGCTTGGCTGCTTCCTGCCAGGGGATCCTTTGTTGGATGGCGATTAGCTGGTCCTGATTGTTTCTTGTCTGGAATTCACCTTTGAAAACAAGCATTGAACAGGCAGTGCCAGCAAAGCCACTGCATGCAATGGCTGGCTTTTATCAACTGCCACATTATCCATCAAGGCTCATCTCCCCAAAGTGGTCGTTTACCTAACAACATTGTCCCTATCACTTTAAAAGTTTTCTCCCGAGGATCAGTGTGACAGCAAGCGTGCCTTGGGCTGCATTTTAAGTTTGCTTCCTTGCCTTGCAGTTCCATAAGATCACATTCTAAGGCAGTAGAAGTATTGACCTTGACATTGTTCTTCCATTTAATACAGTTCCTCATGTGGTGGTGACCCCCTACCATAAAATCATTTTTGTTGCTTCTTCATAACTTGAATATTGCAACTGTTATGAATTATAACGTAAATTTCCAATATGCAGGATATATTTTTATTCATTGGACCAAATTTGGCACAAATTTGGCAAGACTTTGCTATTCAAACAGGCATTTGGCCTTTAATCTGCAGGCACCATATCGCGGATAACGAAGGCCGTGCGACCTGTTCTCGTGTATGGGGTCGATGTATTGTTTTATGATTTTACTGTGTTTATATATGCTGTTTTAATTCTGTTTTTAATGTTGTGAGTCGCCCCGAGCCAGATGGGAGTGGCAACGGATAAGTCCAAACAAACAAACAAATAAATAAATACTCGATACTCCAAATTTGAATACTGGTAGGGTTGGGGGGATTGATTAGCGACAAAAGCACAGCAACCCAAACCATGTTTATTTTATTATTATTGTTTAATAACCTGTCTAGTGAGATTGGTTAATGTTAAGGGCCAGAACAATCTGTGCTCTGCGGACACAGACTTGTCTGCCAGAAGAATGGCACCAGATATCCACTCTCCACTTCATCACTTACCAAGAGAACAAAAATTAGTTGGGGCCCCAAACGTCTTCGTGTACATTGATGATTAGACTGTGGTACTTCTTAAGGGGAGTTGAACAAAGGATTGGTAGATTACTGCAAGTGCCATGACTCAATACAGCACTGTCAATAACCGTGGGTCAGCTCTTTCACAATCCACACTAGGAAACCACAACCACATATGGAAAACATATAAGTTCTATAGAATTGGTAATCAGGTGTATATAGTTTTTGAAATCCTGCGCCTTCAGCAGCTGCCTGGCACAGCATAATACAGAAATAGTTATTCATTGCAGAGTTGCTCCTGGAAACTCCTAGAAGTTTCCCCCCCCCCCCCGGGTCATTGCATGTGGTACATTCACCATCTCTTCGGAGATTGGTTTTTCTCCTTTCACTCGTGTTTGCTTCACAGTTTTAAAATCCGATTACTTTTATATGTTCTAATTTTGTACTTCTGGATCTTCCTCTTTTCTTATTTGTTTTTTCTTTGTTGCAAAATGTGGCAGCAATACAGTTTACCTGAGGTTAGTCCACTACCTTACGAACACCTGGTCCAGTTGTGTATATCACCTTAGGAGTGGTTTGTCACTAGGCTCCATCAGGTCTACACTGGCAGCATTAGCCTATTGGTTGATGGCTCAGGGTTTACCTGACACCACTAATGTTTTCCGCATCCACAGGATCAGGTGGGGTTGGTCCCGTCAACAGGGCCTATCCTATGATGATCGGGAGCCCTTGACCCCCACAATTTTAAGCGGTTTGAAACAGATGTGGACCAGGATTTGCCAGTCTTGCCAGGAACAGTTGTTGTTCCTTGTTGCTGCGTTGACAGCATTTTTTCGCTGCCTGCAAAATAGCGAGTTAGTTTCCTTCCCCAAGACGGACAAATCCCATCGTGCACCGTTATATTCGGATATACAGATGGGTTGAGACGGTTTGACAATTTTTGATTCAGTTTTAAGATTGAACAACGGTGATCCCCCCCCCTTTTTACGGGGCTGCGGGTCTTGGGAGTGTGGAAATTTGTTGAAATCTTTCCGACACCTAGCCCATGACCAGGGGGTCCCAGTAGCTGAAGCAAAGTCAGGGGACCCTCACACGAATGCACTTTCTGTGTGAGGCTCTATCGGGTGAAATCACCCGTCACCACATCAGGGTTACACAGGTCAGGAAGGCTAATTTTTAATTGGTTGGAATTTCCTGTTGGCTTTAATAGTATATCCTGTTGGAGGCGGGAAATGATGTTAAGGATGAACTTAAAGTGGCATCATAGGCTCCAGGGCCAGTTGGTTCAGAGTGTACTTGGAGGCCACAGGTTCCCTGAACGGGGACCACCCAGTTATGGCACACCCAGGGGATTACCACCATCTGGCATTGGTCGAGTGGTTCCCCATTCTCGTGTGGTCTCCTCTGAACATGGAGCTCTGCCTATTCGGCTGTGCAGTCTATGTGATAATCTCTCAACGTCCATGTTATCACACACTAACATCAAGTCACCCTGGCTGATGAGTGCCTAAGGCACTTTCATCTTGTTGCCGCAAATTTACTCATCTTTGATCCTTTCACGTTGTGGGTCTTGATAATACCCTGTGATGCATTACCTTGCACGCAGTCGGAGCACTTCAGGCTTCATGTTGGAGTGTCACCAGGCGTCATTAGGTTTAAACTGGGAGTGTTAGCTTATTGATTGAAGGCTCAGGGCTTACCAGACACCACTAATGATTTCCCCATCCACAAGATCATGTTGGATTGGCCCCGTCGTCGGGACCTATTCTATGATGATCATGAACCCTCGACACACACAATTTTGAAGATTTTAAAGCAAACTTGACCCAGAATTTGCTAGTCCTACCATAACAGCTTTGTTTTCATGCTGCCACGTGACAGCAATTTTTCGCTGCCTTCCGAATTAGTTTGTCAGTTGCCTTATTTAAGAAAAACAAATCCCATTGTGCATTGTTAAATTCAGATATACAGATGGGTCAGATGGTTCAACAATTTGATTCAATCTTCCAAGACAGATCAGCGAGCTAAAGCCAGCATTGTTAGGTTAGCTAGGTGTAGTGATCCAAAATTGTGCCCTGTTTTAGCCCTAGCACAGTTTACATCATGCGTCCCAATTCTCCAGTACCTTTTGGTCATCAAAACGGGGCCCCATTGACTAAATCAACTTTGAGCGGTAACAGAGAAGGCAGTGGAGTAATTGGGCTGGGGCATCGTAAATTTGGTACCCATTCATTTAGTATTGTGGCAGCTTCCAGCTGCACAGTTAGACTTCAAATGAACATCATAAAAGGAAGGGGTAGATGAAAATCCGTGTTTTTATGTGATACATTCACTTGATAATCTGACCAGTTTTTCTCGTTTCAGACATGTTGGTGAAGGTGCAGAGATGGAGGAGCCCTATATGCGGGCACAGTTGTTTGTCACTGGGCCGAGAGATAGACGCTAGGACCTCCTTTGGACAGCACCTTATTTTTGCAATGTTGCCACAGTTCAATGGAAAGGGATACGTGCCCTTCATTGGGGGTTTTTTGATTCTCTGGTTGCATTTGGGTGAGCCCCTCCTGCATGTTGGTCCTCCATTGATGAGGCAATGATGTGGGCTTACTGCAAGGTAAGGCCCTGTTCCTTCAGGCAATAAGGGATTTGTATAGGCTGTTGGCGGTCATGGCCTCGTCTCGTCTCGTTTGGTCAGCAATCATACCGCGCCGTATGTGGCTGTCTGGCGGTGATGTGCGACAAATGGAGGGAGCCTGTTAGGCGAGTCAATGGTGGCAGGCATGGCCACGGGTTCGTCTCATTTGGTCAACATTCATACCGCGCCTCGAGTGGCTGTGAAGCGGTAATGTGCGACAAATGGAGAGAGCCAGAATTGTTTTTCATTGTCTGACACTGCAATAGTTAATCTTCACGAATTACAGTTAGGTGGTGTTGAGGGACTTGGTGGGGGATGGAGACTGAATGGACATTTGTCTCCAATCTGTGGCGTAAATAGTTTAGGGTAATCCATAGACCCATATTCACTCATGCACTCTTCAAAGTTGTTTGGGCCAGTGCACAAATACACTCAGATGGACGTCTGTTTCAGGCTGAGGGGGATACCATTGGTCCAGAAATTTTGAGAGTCCGGTTAAGTATTTCCAGAGAGGTTTTCTTGTGTTTTCCTTGAGAGGTTGCACAGTTTTGTGTTGTAGGGGACTCAGGAGAGTTTCCCAGTGTTGTGAGGGGTCGTTGTTGCCCAGTTTTGTGTTGTAGGGGACTCAGGAGAGTTTCCCAGTGTTGCCGAGGGGTCGTTCGCTCACGGACGATACCTCAGCTTAGCCACACCTTGTTCCCTTGACACCTGAGTTTAGTGAGGTTAAACTTAAATCGGTAACATTAAAATAAATAAAATTTGCCCTAATTTAATCCAATTACTGTTGTCTGTCTCGTTATTTCGGGGGTTGGAAGGTAATGCCCTTTCCCTGCCTACACAGTGGGCGGGGAAAGGATGTTACCTCCTCACACGAAGGGAGACGATTGGTTCCTTGGGAATCTCCTGGGAGTGGGCGGAGGCTGCCTATGTGTGGGGCAGCCTCCTGCTCCATTCCTGTTCGAGGTGTTGACCCACAACTCCCGCCCGGTTACAGTATAGTGGTCGCCTTAGGGGCCGGGTAGGAATTTTTTCCCCTCCTACGTTAAAAATGATGATAATAAAAAATACTAGGGGGGGGGGGTTGCCTACCCTGTACTGTTACTGGGTCTTTCTGGGATGGTGGTTCTATAAATAGGACAGCGTAAATAGTTTAGGGTAATCAATAGACCCATATTCACTCATGCACTCTTCAAAGTTGGTTGGGCCAGTGCACAAATACACTCAGATGGACGTCTGTTTCAGGCTGAGGGAGATACCATTGGTCCAGAAATTTTGGGAGTCTGGTTAAGTATTTCCAGAGAGGTTTTCTTGTGTTTTCCTTGAGAGGTTGCACAGTTTTGTGTTGTAGGGGACTCAGGAGAGTTTCCCAGTGTTGCGAGGGGTCGTTGTTGCCCAGTTTTGTGTTGTAGGGGACTCAGGAGAGTTTCCCAGTGTTGCCGAGGGGTCGTTCGCTCACGGACGATACCTCGGCTTAGCCACACCTTGTTCCCTTGACACCTGAGTTTAGTGAGGTTAAACTTAAATCGGTAACATTAAAATAAATAAAATTTGCCCTAATTTAATCCAATTACTGTTGTCTGTCTCGTTATTTCGGGGGTTGGAAGGTAATCAAAAACAGGTGGAATCCAATGCATAGAAGGACTTCAGATACTGTTGTCATCTCTGTTAGAAAAAGAATTTTTACAATTATCTATGTCCATTGTGATCCCTGCATCTCCACCTATCCTGAAGTGTAGAGCATACTTTAGAAATGTTACAGAAGGAAAGAAGAATAAAACAATATCATTTATTTTCCTCTTACGTTAGTGGAGGAATCCGCTGAATCAAAAATCCTTCTGCTATCTGACTGGCAGCATTTGATTTGACTCATTTATGTTCTATGTGCAAGCAAGTAAACAAACAAAATATTGAATATAGAGTGGTAGAGGCATATTTCTTGTGTGGCCAAGAAAAGAAAAACAGGGGAAATGTTAACCTGTCATTGCTTTCATAGTTTCTGTAGTGAAAAATTACTTGGTATAAAAGAGTTTTAAAGGCCTCTGATGTGATTTAAAATGGAGGGAATTCAGCAAACTAATACACGAATAGGTGAATAGTCCAACTAACATTGCCTCAGAGCTTTGCCACTACCACAAATCAAAATTTTTAAAGATATAATGAAGTACACGTCTGGAAATAAGATGTACGCTGCTCAACTTCTTTTCTCAACTAACCACAGCAAGTAGAGGCTTTTAGAAAATACATAACTTATAAAAATGGCAGGAAAACAACACTCCTTTGGATTACAGTAGTGTAACTGGTTGAAAAGTTCAAATTTGGAATGTTTTCAGATTTATCTTAATTTATAGACTGGTATTTTGCTGGCACTTTTTTTTTTAAAAAAGATTGAAACTTTCTTTCAGTTACTTTTCTGAAGTCATGGATCGGAGCAAGTTTGAAAGGATAATTCCAAGAATCTCTCCAGTAGAATGACAAGGAGATTTCAAGAGTTGTGCTCCAGGAATGTTATTTTTGCAAATTCTTCATATTGATTTTAGGAAACTGTTTTATACTACCAAACTGTTCCATTGTCTGCATTGGATCAATGGTTCAAATACTCAGAACACTTCCAAGTACGGTGATGACTTTCCCATCCCCGTTATGTTATCCTTAGGATCATAATCATCTTTCAATATTGGTTATCGGTCACGGTGATACAAAGACAGCATAAGAAGAAGGTTGCTGTCCTTTTGACCTGCTTGTGGTCTCCCTAGAGAAATATGGCTTGCTACTATGGGGCTATGGTTAGGTCTCGTCTAACAAGATTATTATATTACTTACACTCTGTAGTTCCTCTTCCACAAGCAGAAGGAACTTCCATCCAAACAAGGTTCTAGTACATCCCTTCCCACCTGCTTCCTTCGGATGCCATTCTAGATAATCCCTAGGGCTGTGCACGATTTCGTTTTTGTGTAACAGATTCTGATGATTTGGTTACCAGTTCTATAAAAATGAGCCTGGCACAGAGCAGCTGAAGCTCCTCCATCCTTTCCTGATGACCCCCCCCCCCACTTGAGACAAATGGGAACTTGCTTTCCCAGCTGCACTTTGCATGGTGCAAGCATTGAAGGAGCCTTGTGCTCCCTCGTGGGGCATGATGGGAATTGAGGTTTTTCTCTTTGTGTATTTCTCACTTTCTTTCTCAACCAATCAGAGGTCTGGTTGACCGTGTACATTCTCCTCCCCTCTTGTGACATACGCTTGGGATTTCAATTCCCAGAAACCCCTCTTGTGTTTTTAAAATGTTATGGTAAAAACTTTAAAGGTTTCAAAAACATTGGTGGATTGGTGAAGCTTTCTGAAATTTGGCAGACTTGCAGTAAAAGATGTGGCCATATAAGTGAGGCGAGTTTCATGCTGACAGACCTAAAATGACAGAGGAATTAGCTTCTAACGTTTTCCCATTGGCACCAATGGACCAAATTTTTATGGCATGAAAACAGAAAGCCCCCCTGAATTGGGAAGATCCCTAAAAACAGAATGGGGGAAGTTGGAAACTGGACACTGCAAATGAATTGGACACCATACTGGCTCATAGTCTTTAAATCAAAGACTTGAGGTTCACATCTGGAGTTTGCCTGCTAAGTACTCAGCTGCTCTGATATTGCTTGTGGCACTATGTGTGATGTCCTAATATCTGATTTGCTGTTACTTATTGTATTTTTTCACCCTTGCAAGCTCATATGGAAAATTAATGTGGAAATATGATTAGACACCCAGCTTATACCGGAGTAAATTGCAGACAGCCTAATGCATAAACCCAGCTAAACTAGAAGGCTGATTTTGCTCCACTTGAGCTCATTTTTTCCTTCATTGTTTTGTGGCCAGGGTTATAAAGAAGGTTCAAGTCAGTGACAATTCTGGCACAAGCAATCTTAATACAAACAATTATCTGGCATATCCATCTCTGTCATTCTTCATGGCCTCTCCTTTTCTCAGTTGCCCACCAGACAGTAATGTCCTTAGATCAAATATTCTCTATAAATTGAGGGAACATTTAACTGATTTATGAGGCTTTTAGCTATTACCTACTTACCTATCCAATAAAAGTGGTTACATTATATGACACACACATGGTACTCCCAAAGCTCTGAACTTCACTCATAAAGTGACACATGCATCAAACAGTAATGAGATTTGCTGGAGCGAATCTATCATCGTAGAGCAAAAAAAAAAAACCAACATGCTTTCTACAGAAAATATTTTCCTGCTCTTTCATTAATTGTACAGATTTTGTCAGTATTATTCATATGCTTTTTCTGCATTACAGGAAAACTCATTTTCTTGTTGTTTTTCCAAAGAAAGAATTATTGATAAAAAGCTAAGAAGACAAATGCAGGCTCCACTTAAGAGGAATGTGTGCTAATGGAGCTAAGCCTTTTTCCTGCTCTTACAGCTTGCTTTTGAAGTGTATTGAAGAGCTAACTGATAATCACCATAAAGAACTATGATATACTGTAAATTCAAACCTGCTCTTAAGTAGTGATGGAAAGAATATTTAAAAATATTATAAATTATTTTCAAGTGTTGAGAAACCCTCACAATTAGAATCCTGGACAGATAAGAATCTTGCTTCTTAGGACTTATTGTATGCAAACTTTGCATACTGATGTTTTACACAGAAAACAACACTTTCTACTCTCAAAAATAATCCAATTCTGCATAGAAAATAGAAATTATATAAGAAAGTAGGCATTTTAAATCATAGATTAAATCTTATACAACACTTTGGGAGGTTTGAATTTGGGGACTGTGCTATGGAGTTTCTTCTCACCTTTTTTCTCCTTTTTTCACCAGTGGCAATAAGGAACTTACTTTATTTGTCCCTATATGAGAAAAAATTATGATAGTAGAGGATTTACAATTCCACTCTGTTAAAATGACAAAAAAATGTAAGGACTTTTTGCACAACTGGGAAATGTAACATTCCTAATTGACCCTTAATGATACTTTCAATTTTTGAAGGTACAAATAAAAACATAACACATAAAGCTACTTTCGATATTTCTTTGTGCGGGAGGACTTGAAATTGCAAAAACACAGAAGAATCTGCCAGTCCTTTCATTTTGCAGAAAGAACAGGCATCCTCAAACTGTGGCAACCCAGCTGTTTTGGCCTCCAACTCCCAGAAGCCCTAGTCAGCATGTTCAGTAGTCAGAAATTCTAGGACTTGGAGGCCCACGCAGCTGGAGGTCACAGTTTGAGATTCCTGGAGATAGAGTTTTAGGGCAGCATTGCAACTACGTTGTCTAAAGTGGGTGACAGCAGGAGGATTTGCCAGGCATTGCAGAAAATCCATGGGGCAGTGGGGGAATCCATCATCCTACAGCCCACAGCGCCTTCCCCACCACACAGATGAAAGTGTTGCTGCATGGCTTCCCCAAGCACCTGAATACTCGTTGCTCCCAGAAGTAAGTGTACATCATTTCATGGGATCCTGTGGGCACCATCCCCAAATTGTGCTGAAAGCATTGTATTATGAGTAAATTTGCCGGTGTGATGAAGTCCTTATGTTGGCCCACATACAAAAACTATTTTTAAATCTATAGGACAAAATGGGGGGTTACAGAGGACGGTTTTGAAACCATGTTACATCACGATAATATGTTTACTTCAAAAATGAGCTTTATATTTATGGTGTACCACTGAAACACTATTTTAGATTGACACATTTTTCTGTTCTTTTATTTGACTGGCATAGTATCTATCCTTGTATCACTGAAAACTGTGCCTGTTTCTGATATGAAAAATAAAATCACATTTTAAAAAAAATAGAAAAAGAAAAAAGGAAGATCATCACCCAAATTCTTTATCTGGTGTAATAACTTTAATGTATAGGTGGCTGAAATTTTCATTTCAGATATTTTTTGCTAAGAATTAAAAATATTTGACACTTTTAAAACTCAAGTATTAGAGAAACTAATACTGGCACATTTCTCCATTCAGAACCAGAAAATGGATTAACATTTGAAAATTATCCCTGTATCTTACCCATTCGTTTTGATTGGTGCTGAATTATGGTGGCTTCCCCCCTCCCCAGATTGTTCATAATTAATGGTGGATGACTTAGACATGCAAACTGGTGCCACTTTGGAATCAGGAAGTCAAATATACCCAGAGACTGATCTAACATTTAAGGCACCAAAATGTATGTTAGCTGGTGTAATATTTGGCTTTGTCTTTGATAGACAGTACCACAGCAAACTAGGGTTGACGGCATCAGCTAGTGTGGTGTACTTCTTTGAGTGTTACATTTAGTTTCTTGGAAAACATGGTTCAAATACCCACTTAGACATGGTTGCATTTACACTATAGATTGACACCAATTTAACAGCCATGGTTCAATGCTATGAAATTCTGGGATATATAGTTTTAAAAGATCTCTAGTCTTTTCTACCAAAGATTGCTGGTGCCTCCCCAAAATTACAAATCCCCAGGAATCCATAATATTTAATATGGCACTTAAAGTAGCATCAAAAGCATTCACTCTACAGCACATATGCACTTTTGGGCCAGTCATACTCTCTTAGCCTCAATGTTACTTGCCCACCATCCATGCTGCTAAAGAGAAGCGAAGCATAAGGTTATTATGTCAGCAGATTTTCAACATGCTATTTTTTCTTTTCTTCAACATTAAAACATTCCTTTTGCTACAACTGCATCTGAAAAAGAAAGGCAAACCAGAGATGTATTGTTGTTTCTTTTACATTTCCCCAAGTGATGCATTTATCCGAACATTCAGGGAACCCCTTCTCTCAGATAGTCACTCAACCACATATAAAATTTTATGGGATATTCATGAACATGGAATCCCTCACCTCTTTTGCTGGACCCACAGTCTCAGAGGAAGATGACAGCAAACCTCATTCTGAATGAAAGCTGCCAAGAATGTTGCCTTAGGATCGCCATAAGTCAAAAACAACTTGAGCGCACACAATAACATCTCCACTTTGTTCGTTTTTATCCTAATCCAAATAGGGATGTACTGCTTCATGTCTCCCACTCCATTTACTCCATAGAAGTTGTAGAAAAGGTGGCAAGACTTCTTTTTTCTTCTATGTAAGAAAAAGAAGATGGCTCCCCTGAGATAAATGTTGCCTTTCCCCTTACTGTAGAAAAAGATATTTGACATGCATTAAGTTAAAGCTGCTTTAAGATGGTTTGTGTGGGAAGAAATCAGTGCAGCCATATGTAGAATAAAGGGAACAGCTGGAGAAAAAACTGAATTTGTCTCAAAATGGAGTCATTTTCTGTGGCGTAAAATAAATTTGCTCCTAAATTTCTCTCTAGCAGACAGCATGCTGTTGAGATCCTCTTAACAAATTCAAGAACACTATACTTTCTTTTTTTAAAAAAATCTCAATTTTTCCCTGTGCTGAACCCAAGGCATCTTACCATGTAATAAATAATAAAAAGTAATTAAAACATCATAATGACATTATCTGATTTTAAAAATACAACGCATCTCATTTTAAAGGTCTTCTGAAATAGCCAGTTAACAATCAAAAGTCCTATTAAACCAAAAGGTCTTTGCTTGTCAGTAGAAATAATATTATTTATTTATTTATTTATTTGCAGTATTTGTATGTTGCCCTTCTCAACCCTGAATAGCACTCAGGGCTGTTCACAGTGTTGGCAACAGTTCAATGTCATGGATAAAACAAAACAGTATAAACCATCAAAGTTGACCCTCTCTTGATAAAACATTAAACATTATTAAACACATCACATAAATTAACATCACATATGACACAAAGACATAGCCATTGTCTGCAACCAGTCCTGGGTCACTGCACCTTCACTTTTCACTTTAACTTTAAATATTCTTATGGGCTGAACACTTGGCTCCACAGCCAGGTCTTTAGGTGTCTCCTAAAGGTCATGAGGGAGGGGGCTGACCTGATCTGACTCAGGAAGGAGTTCCACAGCTGTGGGGCTACCACCAAGAAGGCCCTATCCCTTGTCCCCATCAGCCACACCTGTGAGGCCAGTGAGGCTGAGAGCAGGACTACCTTGGAAGATCCTAATGTACTAACTGGTTCATAAAGGGAGATAGGTTCGGACAGGTTTGGTGGACCGGAGCCAGTTAAGGTTTTATAGGCTAAAGCCAGCACTTTGAATCATGCTCGGTAGCTAATAGGTGAGGATAGGACTAAGGTGGAAATAGGACTAAGCCAATCTTATAAGGAGGTGGAATTGCATCGCCTGGGAGCAACTGCATAGAAATATTCACTATAAAACCATTCTGCATCAATAGACAGCTCTGATTTGTAGAAAATGTGAAGATTTTTCATTTGCAAACCATATTGTCTGGATGTTCATAGTGCCTGGGGGATTCTGGGAGCCATTGTCCAAAGAATATTTTTTCTAAATTACAACTCCTTTCATTTCCTGCGTGCAAACTTTCCCTTGCTCCCTTTCTCCCACCGCTTATGCTTCTTTGGTGAGTTAAAAAAAAAACCAAACAATATAGGTTCCTGCATACACACACCCCTCCCCACTGCTCCCATTGATGCTGATGCCCTGTGTATTCCTTTGGGGAAAGAGGGCTCTTCTAAGACAGATCAATAAACTGATAAATCAAACAAAGACATGCATAGACACATCAACAACGGGATTTTTAGTCTGACTCTAACTTATAACTTCTCTTGTCCACACAAACTAGCTGTTAATAGTGTTCGATTCTTTTTCTGCTACAGAATTAAACATTAATTTTTAAGTGATCGCTCCAGACAAATCAGATGGTGGAGGTATGATAGAAGGGTGGGAAATTGGCAGCACATCTTTCTAGCAGTTTAAATGGTTCTCCAGTCCAGAGAGATGCTGTTTGGCATTTTAAATAAAACAATAACTCAAATTAACAAGGGTCGCATTGAACTTGATTATGCTTTGAAAAAGAAAATCCAAGCTGACAAATATTGGCCACAGTTATTGCTTTTTTCCCTCAACTCACCTTTACAAAGTGACCATATGTTCTGTCTCTGCTTCTTGGCAACTAGGAGAGTTTACAGGCAGAGCCCCCCCCCCCTTTCGCGGAGCTTCTCTTTCCATTGTAGTGCTTCTGTCTTGAGGCGTCATTTAGTGAACAGCTGTAATGGTGTTATTAAAAGCACTACAAGTATTTTAAAACAAAATAGCAGGCATATGTGCCTACTGTCAAGGCGGGCAAGCCTCTCTAAATGTCATGTCGAGTGCTGCTGCGGCTGGGAAACAAAGCTGCTTTCTTCTGCTAATGACACTCAATCCAACTCACAATCTGTCTGTACTGAGAATTTCAAACTGCTCAGGGTCACACTTCATAGTTGCTGCCCATCTAAGAACAGTTTCAAAGAGAAGATAGCCAAAAACTTCTCATGTGCATGAGCTATTCATACAGTTTAGGAATGAGGAACTTCTTACTGCTATTATGATTTTTCTCCATTCTTTCTCTGTTTTCCCACTGAGTTAAACTTCCATCAGCCAGATTGCCTTTTGGTAAGGCACGGGAGTACTATAGATTTGGCTGTTTAGTAAGGAAAGGGTCCCTTTTGGATGTTCCTTATGGAAACAGGTGAGAAAGCCTACATGGAAAAAAGTAAAGAACAACTCAAAAGCTCCCTGATCAGTTCCTATAGCACTTTTTTTGTCATGTCAGGAGCGACTTGAGAAAGTGCGAGTTGCTTCTGGTGTGAGAGAACTGGCTGTCTGCAAGGAAGTTGCCCAGGGGACGCTGGATGTTTTGATGTTTTTACTATACTTGTGGGAGGCTTTTCTTATGTCCCCACATGAGGAGCTGGAGCCAATAGAGGGAGCTCATCCGTGCTCTCCTCAGATTCAAACCTGTGACCTGTCGGTCTTCAGTCCTGCCAGCACAGGGGTTTAACCCACTGCACCACCGGGCCTATAACAATGAAAAATGCACACATGTTTTTATCTGTGAGATAACTAGCATTTTGCAGTAGAAAGTGCTAGGAGCCCCCGGTAGCACAGTGCCAGCAGAACTAAAGACTGACAGGTTGCAGGTTCGAATCTGGGGAGAGTGCGGATGAGCTCCCTCTGTCAGCTCTGGCTCCCCTTGTGGGGACATGAGAGAAGTCTCCCACAAAGATGGTAAAAACATCAAAACATCAGGGTATCCCCTGAGCAACATCCTTGTAGATGGCCAATTTTCTCACACCAGAAGCAACTTGCAATTTCTCAAGTCACTTCTAACACACACACACATATATACACAAGTAGAAAGTGTTCATACACAAAAGGAGCAGAACAGAAGCTGCAACATTAAAGTCAGAACTGATGGTGTTGCAAGTGGCCCAACAGCTCATTGGAAACTAGAATCCAAAAGAACAAGGGATGCTGCCTCCTAATAATGCCTTGGTGAAACCCCCATTTTCCATACAGTTAATTGTAAATAATCTTGGCAATTGTAGTTCAACAAATTTGGAAGGCGAAACTTTGCCTACCAGAAGCACTAGCTCTCCTGGTTTGGTTCAGAATTTCAAGACTTTACTGAGATTCTAGTCCTACTTCGGACCTTCTGCATGCAAAGAACATGCTCTGTCTCTGAACTATGGTCTTTCCCCATAGAATCAGAAAAAAGCCCAATCTCAGCTGTCTTTGAGTGAAAGCTTATATTTTACAAGTATTGCTGGATGCAGTCAGTTTAGATAGCAAAAAAAAAAAAACCAGACCCAAGTCTTAGAACAATGCAAAAATGCAGATGGAAAAAAGAAAACATAATGGAAGAATGTATATTTTTCCCGACATGCAAGACTGCTTTTAGCAAATAAACAACCACATGCCTCATCTCTGGCTGCAATCTCAAAAAAAGAAAAAGAAAAAAGGATGCAAGTGATGCCTAGGAATTTGAGATATTGCTCGTGGTTTGTTCTGAAAAAGACTCGTAATGCAGGTTGGAACCAGCACGCAAAATGCTAGTTCCAGCCCACATTAAAGCCCAATGGGGTGCTCTGAGCCACTCAGCGATTGGACAGCAGCCCGACAGTCCAGTAGCAACTAAGCTGGATGTCCAGCTTCCAACCCTGGATGGCATGGCGTTATGCCCGTCATCTTCAGTAAAGAGCCTTGGAGTTCTTTTGGATCCTCTGCTGTCAATGGAGGCGCAAATCTCAGCTGTCAGCAGAGTGGCGTTTTTCCATCTTTGCCAGGCTAAGAGGCTGGCGCCCTACTTGTCTCGACACAACTTGGTCACGGTGATCCAAGCCATGGTCATCTCAAGGTTAGACTACTGTAACACTCTCTACATTGGCCTGCCTCTGTTGGTGACCCGGATACTCAAGCTAGTGTTTTAACATAGGTGAATACATAGGTTGTATGAATGTAATTGTATTTTAAGGTATTTTAGTGTCAATGTTTGATGGTTTTTATACTGTTTTTATACTGTGTTGTTATGAGGGCATCGAATTGTGCCTTTTGGAAGCCGCTCTGAGTCCCCCTCCGGGGGTTGAGAAGAGCGGGGTAAACTGCCAAAATAAATAAATAATAATAGTGCAGAACACCGCAGCTCAGTTGCTCGCAGGAGCTCCTGTGAGCTGCCACATTACACCAATTCTGCGGGAACTGCACTGGCTTCCTATTGAGTACCGGATCACCTTCAAAGTGTTAGTTTTGACTTTTAAGGCCTTGTATGGTCTGGGACCAGTGTACCTAAGGGACTGCCTAACCCCATACTGTCCCATGAGAACACTTAGATCTGAAGACTGGAATCTTCTAGCCGCGCCCAATGTCAAACAATACCACCTAACTTCAACATGTAGAAGGGCGTTCTCCATCATCGCCCCAGTTCTCTGGAATGCACTACTCCCAGAGGTTCAGGCCTTGCATAATCTGTTGGCTTTTCGGAAAGCCTGCAAGTCGGCCCTATTCCAAGAGGCCTTTGAGTTGTAATGTGCTATCCCCTAGGACTTGTGTTATCTCTTAGGAATTGTTTTATCCTTGTGGTTTTATTGCTGTTGTAGATTTGTTGTTTTATTGTGGTGCTTGATTTAAGCCACCCCGAGTCGGCTGGGAGTGGCGGCCAATAAATCTAACAAATAAATAAATAAGCTGATTTTGTGCTGTTGAGCAGGGGTCTGATTTTCACCCTCCCTGCCATTCCAATTTTGCCAACTAGAAGGGAGGGAAAGAAGCACTTACCATGTACTATGCTTCTCCCCTTCCTGGTTCTGTGCCATTTGATGGCAAAGAAGCTTAAGAGAAATGAGCCCCCCACCCTGCTCGTCACAAGCTCCTTTGTTTGACTTGTGTAACTGCAATACCTTGGCAATGCAAGGCCACACTTCCAGATGAGCAGTATAACCCTACCTTTCTGCTGTGCTGGTCTTCATAGCTGAGAGGTGATAATCATTAATGGGTATCACACAGCATCATAGTGGCAAACCTGCTTCTGTACTGGTTTCCATCTCTGTGAGATAAAGTCCATACAGTGAATGTCTCATCCCACTCTTAAGATCATAAAATCATGGAATTGGAAAAAAAACACATGGACCATGCAGTCCAACCCCCTGCCATGTAGGAAAAGCACAATCAAAGCATCCCCAAGGAGGTTTCATCACACTCTGACACCCCATCTACACTGCCATATAAAATCCAGATAATCTGATTTGAACTGGATTATATGACAGAGTAGACTAATATAATCCACTTCAAAGCAAATAATCTGGATTTTATATGGCAGTGTAGATGGGTTCTATGGCAGTGAGTTCCACTGTTGAACAGTTCTTACAGTCAGGAAGTTCTTCTTAATGTGCAGGTGGAATATCCTTTCCTGTAGTTTGAACCCATTGCTCTGACTCCTAGACTCCAAGGCAGCATGCTCCCTATTCCTCATGACATCCTTTAATATATTTAAACATGACTATTATGTCTCCTCTCAACTTTTATTTCTCTCATTCCATTCCTCCAAATCATCTACAGCAGTGGTTCTCAACCTGTGGGTTCCCAGATGCTTTGGCTTTCAACTCTCAGAAATCCTAACAGCTGGTAAACTGGCTGGGATTTCTGGGAGTTGTAAGCCAAAACACGTGGGGACCCATAGGTTGAGAACCACCGATCTATACCATCAAGATGTATAATGATAGAATATACCAGAGGGTTTTTTTCCTGTTAGCCCATTACAGAAAAAACAATGAAGAGTCTTGTAGCCCCTGAAGAAATGGTCTGAAGACCACAATAGTTGAAGCCAAATAAAATACGTTACGTTATAAGGTTCCATAAGATTAGATTGGGAACCATCTTATTCTACCTAGTGTATATCATAAATATAGGATCACTATAGGCTCTTAAAGCAAGATTTTTTAAAAATCTGGCTTCTCACTCACTATCTTCTTCCTGTTTCATTTCATTCAGAAGTTGTAATAGACAATATTATGTTTACAATAAAAGGTTTTTTATCATTTAAACTCTCCAACGTTTTGAAGACTTAGACAATACTACAGGGTTTGTCTGCTGGCCGTTGCTCTTTAAAATGATTGCATTTCAGTTTAATGGTGTTTATTTTTTCCCCTTTAGAAGATGTCAAGTTCATTAGATCTCCTCCCATGTATAAATCTGGTCCATCAAACCACAATTTGCACTGTCAGCTCCTATGAGTGAAATCTATTGTAGCTACAGAGCTGTTCCGCTTTTGCCTTTGTAGCAACTTTTAAACCACAATAACCATCATCACTTTTAAAAAGGCAGATCCATTACATTTCCTCTGTTCCTGCAACCCCACATTAAGCTAATATTATCTATTTCCCAAGTGAAACAACCCCTTCCAGTCCTATCAATTATTAATTCCTTGCTTGCAGCTAATGTTTTGTTTGAATTATTTAAATGCATCTTCATTTATCAATAAACATAAAATGTTAAACAAAGAATACTGATGAAGGGCATTATTTAAACCATAACATTTTATGAGATTATTTCAAGCGCCTTTTTTGATTTATTAGCACAATATATTTTATAATTATTTTTCCATTCCTTAAAAAAAACCAAGGCCAAACAAAAAGCCGAGTGTTCTGGATGCCACCAAGAGATCTGGAAGTTTACCCAGTGCTTTTCAGGAATACTGTATTCTTAGTTGGTTTCTTACAGAGAATATAAAGGATAAGATAGAGCAAACTCCAAATCCATTTGCTGAGAAAATTCAAGGCATGATAAAGATACAAGATGCTTGTGATTTACAACAGCTGCAGATCCAACTGCTGTTTTTCAATATGTATGTGTTCAGTAAATAGTCTGTCTGTACAGTTAAACAGATTGTTAATATTGTAGTTATTGTTATTCTTTTGCGTGCTCTGGCTATAGAAGAAGGGAATTAATCAATACAATGTGCAAAGACTTGCTGTTGGCTAAAATAGCACATTGAATATCAAATACTTCTGATGTTTCTTGCTATGACATACTTTGGGAAAGAATTGGCCCTAGCCCCCTCTCCCCCCTCTCTCAGTGCATCTACACTGTAGAACTGATGCAGTTTGACACCACTATAACCCATGGGTGTTGTAGATGTCTTCAGCTTTCTCTGCCAAATAGTCCTGGTGCCTCAACAAACTACAACTCTTAAGATTCTATAGCAATTAAAGTGGAGTCAAACTGCACTCATTCTACAGTATATATACACCCTATGTCTTTCCCTCTTTGTGAGTAACAGATGGAATTGGAATTTGACACTTCTTAAAAATAATCAGTGCCGGGGCCTATATATATACATACATATATATATATATATATATATATATATATATATAGTCAGAATTACAATTTTTAAAGTAGCTCTTTACTTTTCCATTTCAAAGAAGAATGTTACCTTTATATTAATTTTTAAAAAATTCCAAATATTGCAAGCTACTACACTATTTCCCTCCACTTTATTGTTGCCACAAAACACAACAAAGGCAGCAACACAAGCAGCCGAACTATGTGATAGTTCTCCACTATTTAGTGGGCCCACACATGCAGATCTATAAAGCTACAACTAATTACTCTAAGAGGTAAAATTATCACTCACTAGGTCACAATCATAATGCAATATAAAACTTTGACTTTACTTACTAAAAAAAGGAATCAATGCAATTAAATAACTAGTTATTTCAAAGCTATGATATGAAAAGTGTTCAGAAATTGATTATTTGCTTGAAGAGCTTTGTAGGTCTTCAGTTTAAATGTAAAACATGATAAGAACGGAGAGGACGGACCTTAGAATTGTGGATCAGGGGTTAACACCTAGACAACAGATTGAAATTGCTTCACATGTTTAGTTGAGGATAGTAATGTCCTTCTCATTTCCACATCGATTTTTTTTATAAAGTCCACAAGCAAATGTACTTTTATATATCTAGATTAAAGATGCATCCAGACCGATTATAAAGACAGAGAAACCCAGATTAGGTTGCTGGTCTTTCTTATCAGAATATTTTCTTTCAATTCCTTGTATTCTATGACAGCTCCCCATGTCATTTTACTTTAACCCAGTGGAAAATTGGAAAGGATAGGAACAAAATTTAGTGTTTTCCCATCAGTCTCGATGTGTCCTGCATCCAGCAGACTTGTAGTACTTTTTGTTCTTTTTGCTCTTGAAGAATTTCTTCTTTGTGGTGACCCTACCTGCTCAATGTGTGTGATAACCTGGACCAAGACATTTTGCAGTTGGGTTGAATACAGAAGGAAATCTGGGATAAGGCTTAACAAATGACAGAGAATTTTTAAAGAATGAGATGTTTAAAAAAACCCTCCTTGTATTGAAAGTGTTATCTGTGTGCAAAATTGTGCACATCTGTGTGTATTCCTGCCACCAAAAAAGCCCTCCCCAATTTATATTCCATGACCACAAAAGGACATTGGACAGACACCACTGCATAAAATTTGATTCTTTACAATTAACAAAAGACACTGAGTGTTTTGAAGATGCCTTTTAGCCTTGCTTCTACTTTTAGAAGTCATTTTTGGTCTATCCCCTGGATGACAAGTCTGAGACTGCTGAGTAGTCTGAGTGTGCACTAGATTCTCTAGACTGCAATAGACAATAGAACACATCATCGTGGCTTATTATGCCATTCCCAGAAGTGCTAATATACTATATCAATATTTCCTGGAACAGTACTGTGCTGTGGGATGAGCGGATTGGCTGAGCCGATGGGGCAATAATTCATGAACATTGCAAAGCTGCAGTTTAGCATACCCACAAGTGTACGGGAGGGAAGCAAATGGGCTCTCTTTGTCTTGCCATCCTGCTCCAAGTAGGTAGATTCGTGTCTAGCCCCATTTAAAAAGCTTTCAGTGTTATTTATCAATTTAGTCACTCTTTAAAACAATGGTACATTAGTTAATTCTGATATTACAGTGAAATTCCAATGGAAGAACATATTACAGCCACATTAATATCACATTAGCTCATCATGATTAATGTTATTGCAAAGAATGAATTAATAATGATTTGCTTCTTCACCAAGCTTCCCACCTCCCCCTCTACCTTGACATGAAGAGGATCCATGGCATTGATTATCACAAATATAATGGATTGATTCATCATTTATGGGAAACAGGGATACTCTTCCCATAATGCTCACACCCCCTTTAAGTAGATGTATTATCTTTGGCAGGAACTCAAAACCATCTATAGATCATTCACAAAAGTCAATTACTAGCGTCCAACACCCTGGCATGAGTGCTCAGCTTCTGCTGGGAATGAAGGTACTGATAAATGAACCTCAGGCAAACTATCAAAGATCTGTTTTTAAAAAGGCACCTTGTAACCAAAGCCATCCATGCTTTTCTTTGCTCTGAATTACTTTTGATTTAGAAAAATGGACAGATGAATGGGTCAATTTTATTTTCATTCAGTTTTATGTTGTTTTCCTTCCTCAAATTAAATCCTTCTCATTCCCTCATATTTTTAAAAATAAAATCCAAGGAAAATCTGAATACATCTCTTAGACTTTCCCCAAATATATACATTTTTCCAGGCAGCTTCTGTCCCTTAAAATTATTTTTTTTCTATCTTAATTTTACAAATGGACACATTATGTGCATATTTCTCCCTAATATACATTTTAATGTATTTTTATGGGGAGGCTGCATTCTGCAATCATCAACAGCATATTGATTCATATATTGAAAAGGGAAATTATTTCATTTGGTGAATGAATGTGTAAACCAAAAAAAATTCTCCTCCGTTTCCTTCATTATTTTCATTATTTGTTCCTTGTGCACTGACGAAAAAAGTTCGAATGTCTTAGAACATCAAGGCTTTAATATACATATTCCTCTTATTTTACCCCCACATATTTTCAACCATTTCCAGGAATATGTGCATTCTCAAATGCTCTGAACTATGATTGTAACTCTTCATTAATTCTGTTCTCAAAGGAAGAAATTGATGACCTATACAATTTTCTTCCTACTGTGAGAAAGTCTTTGAAAAATGCAAGGTTATTTTCAGTTCAGAACTTATTCTGTGCCAAGTTTCAGGGCAGAAAATGGCATGTTTTGCACAGGAAACAGAATTTTCTGCATAGAAATTCTTCGGCAAAAATATGCTACTTTCTGCACAAATTGCTACTCTCGGCACAAAATTGTGTAAATTTTGTTCAGAATCCTGCATTGTGAAGGTTCTTTCCTGTCTAGAGTTCTCTTAACTAGGGCTTAACACACATTTTTGGAATATTTTCAAATATCCTTTCCATTTCTACTCTGATGAAATAAATAAATAAATAAATAAATAAATATTAGAGCAGAAGTGTGTTGAGTGGTACTCTGGTACTGTTTTTCCTATAGGAACAATGATACACTCCATTAGAATAGAAATATATATCAGTGGTATAAACTTGTGAAATTATAAGAAAGGTCTAAACTGGTGATAATATTGTTGCATATGTAGGCTTAGGCAGATCCAAGTCATCAAGTACGCTTCATGGCTGCTAAAAGATATGAACACAGGTTTTCCCAGTATTTAAATAGGCCTCTATGGGTTTAAAAGGATATGTACATTTTGAATTAGCCTGGGAATGTGTCTATAGTGGCCTTCATGATGTGTTCTTCCATCCCCCCCATTACTCCACTGTCTCTTTTCTGCTCCCAAAAACAGATTGGAACCTCCAATGAAATCTGGGACACCAAAACAGATAGTAGTTTACCCCAATTGCACAAACTTATAAGATATGCATATTTCTTTGGAGGAAGAAAAACAAGTCTGCCAGTTTAGTATGGAACTGGAATAGACTGAAAACACTGGTGGGAGCACTGAAAATATAACAAAATCAAAGCATAAAATTTTCATTCTGGACTACAAGTCCCAGAATATGCTGTTACCTATACTGACTGAGACATTCTCGGAAATGTAATCAAAAATAACTTTTCATGGTTTTGAGATTATCACATCTTTACTAGATCCCCATCTGTGCAAAATAACTTCCGTGATAATGTATTACCAGCCAAAAACTGTTTCTTCTTTTATTTTGTATTAAATACTGCATTATGTGCCCTCTTTTATTTTGATACTTTAAAAAGAAGCCATTTCAGATATTTTACTCATCTGGTTAGAAGAAATAGCATCATATATTCATTTGGGATTTCAACATTCCTGAATTCTAAAATAAAAATATGTTCAAAGAAATTGTGGTTTTCCATGTTGTCGACAAACATCAGAAGGACATATGTTCACTCACACTGCAGATTTTAATTGAGAAGATTATACAAAAATACTCTGAGAACTAAGAGGGAATTCCAGAACTCATAGAGAATCTATACAAATATGGTAAAATGAGGCAAGTGAATAGTATTTCAAGATTAAGAATATTGCCAAGCTCAGATTCATTTGGTTATTTCTGCTATACTTCCAAAAATGTGAAACCTAGACCCCTAAAGCTTGGCATGGATACTAAAGGAACCCCAGAGATGCACATCTTGGGGCAAGAGAGAGAGATTTTGTTTTCCAAAATCTTGATCAAAAATGTTCTCATTTCTGAGTTTTGAAACATAAGCAAAAGAGATGAAAACAATCTCATCAGATTTAAGCTATATCTATGATTGTGCTGCTCTGCACAGGCTTTCTGTAGTGTTCTTTTTACACTTTTGCACTTTTGTGTTGCTTTTGAGGATGAAAAGGTTAGGTACCAGTTCTGAAATCTAATACTTTAACTTAAGTTAAAAGAAATCTAATAGTGCCTTCAAATTATTTCTATTTAACCACAATATCTCAGAAAAGATTGTGTCTTATGCCAATGCAATTTCTCGATTTTGCCCCCCCCCCCCCATGGTGTATTCAAGGATGAGTGGATCTCTCTAGGCCAGTCCCATTGCAAATTATCAATTTTTTTCATTGCCAATTTCATTCCACCCTGGATTTTATCCATATATACACACATATACAGGCAGTCCCCAAGTTACAGACCAGATAGGTTCTGTAGATTTGTTTTTAAGATGAATTAGTATGAAAGTCAGAACAAGTAACTCCAGACAAAAATATGTATATATTGGCTTTGGATAGCATATGAAAGGGTAAACGTCCCTGTGGTGTTTGTTTTACCGCCTGAGCCTCTGTTCAGAAGATTTATCCTCATTTTCTGTCCCTATAATAATTGGATTTTGAAAAATTTGGCTTGTTGTGGAAACAAGGATTGGCGAGAAAGCTTTAGTAAATTTCCTCTCCAGGGGGTAGATTTCTCTTATTCCTGTTGTCTCACCCCCGTTCTTAACTATGAGTTGGATGTCAGTCAGCGGTCTGTAACCTGGGGAGTGCCATATAAATATTCATTGTATTTCTGAACACAACACATCTTTGCCGATTTTTTTCTCAATGGTTGAGACATCCCTTACCATGGGCACTAACTGGCTGAATATGTCCCAACCTTGGTCTTAGTGAAAGGTTCTTTTTATTATTTAAAAAAGAGCTACATTTAAAAAAGATCTGAGTTTAGGATGGCAGCACTAGTAAAGTAATGGTACAAGAAGCTGTCTAATCCATTTTCCTTTGCTAGAAAGAAATCAAATGGCAAAATCAATTCGAATAATTAAAACTTCCCAGACTAAGCTCTTAATTACGCAACACTTTAGTTACGACCCTCTTCTAAAGACAAATTTACAACCTGGTTACTCAGTGCCTGAGAGTTAAAACTGGCTGTTCTATAAAATCTAGGGCTATCCAAACTATTTTTTCTGCCTGTCAATGACTATTTTTAACATGTACCAATATTACATTGATAGCAAGCCACTATTCATTCTCCCCCTCGATTCCACACCATCCCCTACTCACCTCTCCTCATTAAAATCCATCTGCTTCATTTGAAGAAGGAAGTTATTGGTGAATTTTACTCATAAAGTACATTTTCTAAAGAAGTCCAGCTCTAAAACTAACTGCCCATCCTTTGATTGCATATAAACAGAAATCACCTGCTACCTTGCTCAAACAGTTTCCAAAGAAGCCAGATCATCAGATAGGTTTCTCCCACACTGGGAACCAGTTTTCACTTACATGCAGATAACTGTAATTCACATCACATTGCATATTGAATTGCAATTCCTAACATCAATGACACCTGAAGGACTCACAATTCCTACCCTAGCCCTGATCAATCAATAGCTTGGCTGCCATGCATAGCTCTACCTCAAGCATTGGAGGCTTCCAATTGTGTTTGATGTACACATTCCATCAGCCCCAGATAGCACTGCAATGGCGAAACATTGTAGAAGCTGTCATAAAAGTCTATTTTTCTTAATATAAAAAGTACACACATGTAAAATGATCTGCATATCTTTTAAAGTTCTCCACTTTCAAATGTTGAGAGGGGGAAGAAGATCTGTGTATTCTGCACCTCGGGTACAGAGTCTTCCTCCTTGTATCAGTGGCAAGATAGAGGAGGTGGTTAAGCACCTCTTCTTTCCAGTCACATGAAGGGAAATGCAAATGTAACTTTCCAATAACTGGACCATAACTCAGAAATACAATTATGGAATCATCAGTGCTGTACTTTAACAAGATCTTTAACCTTCTCTGCCAACAAGGGGAGGTGCCTTACCAAACTCATTGTCATAATAATTTTCACCATAGGCAGTAATAAGCCCCCAGTGTTGCAATGGGGTAAACTCTTGTGCTGGCAGGACTGAAGACTGGCAGGTCAGAGGTTCAAATCTGGGGAGAGTGCGGATGAGCTCCCTCTGTCCCAGCTGACCTCCGGTTAGACTGCTCTAGGGCCAAGGCTTCCCAGTTCTTGGTGTCTATGTCATTTTTAAAAGGTTAGCTTTAAACACATATTTAAATCTCTCTTGCTGTCCACCAACATTTCATTTTCCAGTCTTGAGTTGAGAGTAATTGCTTTGGGAGATGGTGATCAGGCATTCAGAAAATGGAGCCTGTCCAGCAAAGTTGATGGTGGACAATCATTGCTTCAATACTGGTGATTGTTGTTTCTTCCAGAACACTGACATTTGTCAGCCTGCCTTCCCAAGAGATCTGCAGATTTTTTTTGGAGGCAACGCTGATGGAATTGTTCCAGAAGTTGGAGGTGACATTTGTAGATAGTCCATGCTTTGCAAGCATATAACAGAGTTAGGAAGCCAATAGCCTTATAAACAAGTATCTTGATATCCCTATGAATGTATTAATCCTCAAACACTCTCTGCCTCATTTGAAAAAAAATGCTGCATTCGCAGAAATCAGAACAGTGTTGTATTTCTATGTCGATGTTGACTATTGTGGAGAGGTGGCAGCCAAGGTAGCGGAAATGGTCTACCTTATCTAATGTTACACCATTAAGCTGAATTTCTGGCACTGCAGAGGGTTGGTGCCTGCTGGTAGAGCACTTTGGTTTTGTCAAAGTTCAGTAAGAAGCCAAGCTTATGATATTATTTTGCAAAGGTGTTTAAAGTGGTTTGTATGTCTTCTTCTGAATGAGTGCAGACTATATTATCATCGGCATATTGAAGTTCTATAACAGACATTGGTATGATCTTGGTTTTGGTTTTCAGCCTGTTGGTTAAATAGTTTGCCATTTGTCTGATAACACCAGTGGGAAGCTTCCCATCAACAAGGTACAGAATCATATCTATGAAGATGGAAAATTAAATTGGGACAATAACACATCCCTGTTTGACACCTCACCAAACTACAACTCACATAATTCCATGGCAGTTAAAGTGTTGACAAACCTGCATGAAATTTACAGTGTTGATGCACTCCTGGAGTTGGCCTTTTATTATCTTCATTTTTCCAAGTGTTGCTTTAATCAACAAGTGGACTTAGGGTATTATCTCAAGTTCATTCTTCTTCTGTTTTCTGAGTACCAAGGTACTTTTGTGCATTACATAAGAATGGAGACAGGTCCAGATAATATTTATTTAAAAAATGGGGGACCAGCCACTATATAGCCATTATTCTATAACCCGCCTTGAGCCAAGAGGAGAGCCAGGTAAGAAATAAAATGATTATTGTTGCTGTTGTTGCCCTCCCTCCCAGAAGACCAGCTCCATGAGGGGAAGGAAGCTGCCTGTTCCACCTGTGGCTCTGGACGCTGGGCTCCTTTAAAGCGGCTGGTAAGAGGCCTGAGACCCCTCCCTCCCTCCCAGAAGACCAGCTCCGTGAGGGGAAGGAAGCTGCCTGTTCCACCTGTGGCTCTGGACGCTGGGCTCCTTTAAAGCGGCTGGTAAGAGGCCTGAGACCACTCCCTCCCTCCCAGAAGACCAGCTCCGTGAGGGGAAGAAAGCTGCCTGTTCCACCTGTGGCTCTGGACGCTGGGCTCCTTTAAAGCAGCTGGTAAGAGGCCTGAGACCCCTCCCTCCCTCCCAGAAGTCCAGCTCCGTGAGGGGAAGGAAGCTGCCTGTTCCACCTGTGGCTCTGGACGCTGGGCTCCTTTAAAGCGGCGGGGAAGAGGCCTGAGACCACTCCTCCCTCCCCAGAAGACCAGCTCCCTGAGGGGAAGAAAGCTGCCTGTTCCACCTGTGGCTCTGGACGCTGGGCTCCTTTAAAGCGGCTGGTAAGAGGCCTGAGACCCCTCCCTCCCTCCCAGAAGACCAGCTCCGTGAGGGAGGGAAGCTGCCTGTTCCACCTGTGGCTCTGGACGCTGGGCTCCTTTAAAGCGGCTGGTAAGAGGCCTGAGACCCCTCCCTCCCTCCCAGAAGACCAGCTCCGTGAGGGGAAGGAAGCTGCCTGTTCCACCTGTGGCTCTGGACGCTGGGCTCCTTTAAAGCAGCTGGTAAGAGGCCTGAGACCCCTCCCTCCCAGAAGTCCAGCTCCGTGAGGGGAAGGAAGCTGCCTGTTCCAGCTGTGGCTCTGGAGGTTGGGCTCCTTTAAAGTGGCTGGTAAGAGGCTTGAGACCCCTCCCTCCCTCCCAGAAGACCAGCTCCATGAGGGGAAGAAAGCTGCCTTTTCCACCTGTGGCTCTGGACGCTGGGCTCCTTTAAAGCGGCTGGTAAGAGGCCTGAGACCCCTCCCTCCCTCCCAGAAGACCAGCTCCATGAGGGGAAGAAAGCTGCCTGTTCCACCTGTGGCTCTGGAGGCTGGGCTCCTTTAAAGCGGCTGGTAAGAGGCCTGAGACCCCTCCCTCCCAGAAGACCAGCTCCATGAGGGGAAGGAAGCTGCCTCTTCCACCTGTGGCTCTGGATGCTGGGCTCCTTTAAAGTGGCTGGTAAGAGGCCTGAGACCCCTCCCTCCCTCCCAGAAGACCAGCTCCGTGAGGGGAAGGAAACTGCCTGTTCCACCTGTGGCTCTGGACGCTGGGCTCCTTTAAAGCAGCTGGTAAGAGGCCTGAGACCCCTCCCTCCCTCCCAGAAGACCAGCTCCGTGAGGGGAAGGAAGCTGCCTGTTCCACCTGTGGCTCTGGACGCTGGGCTCCTTTAAAGTGGCTGGTAAGAGGCCTGAGACCCCTCCCTCCCTCCCAGCAGACCAGCTCCGTGAGGGGAAGGAAGCTGCCTGTTCCACCTGTGGCTCTGGACGCTGGGCTCCTTTAAAGCGGCTGGTAAGAGGCCCGAGACCCCTCCCTCCCAGAAGACCAGCTCCGTGAGGGGAAGGAAGCTGCCTGTTCCACCTGTGGCTCTGGACGCTGGGCTCCTTTAAAGTGGCTGGTAAGAGGCTTGAGACCCCTCCCTCCCAGAAGACCAGCTCCCTGAGGGGAAGGAAGCTGCCTGTTCCACCTGTGGCTCTGGACGCTGGGCTGCTTTTAAAGCCCGTCAAAGCCCCGTCGCGTTGGACTGGGCAGCGGAGGAGGGAAACCCCAGAAGACCTCGTCTCCAACATCTGTGGCCTGCTGTCTTGTATGCTTGGCGTATTGATTGGGCTGTTTGGGGTGTGGAGTTGAGTGAGTGAGTGTGTGTGGGTGTGTGGGGTGTGTGTGTGTGTGTGAATGTTCTATACATTTAATTATGCACCATCAGCACTTTGAATTTAATTGCCTTAACAACTGGAAACTTTAAGACGCTACTACCACACTATAAGGCATTGTGTGCCAACTCTATGGATTGCTGCTATTGGTAATTTCAGCCTGGTGCTAGACCTGATCCTGAACTGTGGTGCTCATCGTGACCCGCTATCTGCCTTCTCGCACTTTATAGACCAATAGCCTACTCTGCACTTTACCGCTATCACTGCCTTCCATGATACTAATGTTACGACCAAGTCTGTCGCACTTTATGCTGGCACTTGCACTTTGTGCATTGTTAATAGTCTACAACAACTCGGAGGGAGGTGGAAGCTGCAGGGAAGGAAGGGTTACGGGTGAAAGATCTACATTTTATATATGAGTGCACTAAACCAGGATTCCCTTTACGGCGTACAACTGGGTGATATGGAGAGAGAACATGCAGGAGGGATGGTTCCCGGGCAGGGGGCTCCTATCGGGGTGGTGACTGGGAGAGGAAGATGCGGGAAAGGGAGACCCAAAGTATGGATTCGGCCTAGAATTTGTGATGGATCTAAATTACCAATTCGACCTAGAAGAGAACACTCAAAATTTTCAATTCGGCCAAAAATCTGTGCAAGAACTTTAATAAATTTGAACCGGGCTCCTGACAAAGCTAAGCTGAGTACCCAGGAAGGCGCCCCCCCCCCCCCCCGGTTGAAAGTGGTGCTGTTTAATGGCAGGTCAGTCAATGGTAGAACATCAACAATACAAGATTTAATTCTTGAAGAACAAGCTGACCTGGCTTGTATAACGGAAACCTGGTTGGATGAGGCTGGGGGGATTAATCTCTCCCAGCTCTGCCCACCAGGTTATTCCATACAGCACCAAGCGAGACCGGGAGGGTGGGGAGGGGGAGTCACAGTGGTCTATAAGGATTCCATCCCCTTGACCAGGTGCCCCATCCCGCAGTCAACCACGTTCGAATGTGTCGGCCTAAGGGTTGGTGATCGGGACAGGATAGGGATTCTGCTAGTGTACCGACCACCCCGCTGCACTACAATCTCCTTACCTGAGCTAGCTGGAGTGGTCTCATCGTGCTAGGAGACTTCAACGTCCATGCTGAGACCACTCTATCAGGAGCAGCTCAGGACTTCATGTCCGCCATGGCAACCATGGTCCTGTCCCAGCTAATATCAGGTCCCACCCATAGTGCAGGACACACGTTAGATCTGGTTTTCTGCCAGGGATGGGATGAAGGTGGCGGAGTGGAGGAACTGACCATCATTCCTTTGCCATGGACCGACCACCACCTGATCAGGTTTAGACTCACTGTGCCTTTCCACCTCCGCAGGGGTGGTGGACCTATTAGAATGGTCCGCCCCAGGAGACTAAATCAGCTCCTTGGTTTACTGAGGAGCTGGCAGCAATGAAGCGAAAAAAGAGGAGGCTAGAGTGCGTGTGGCGTCGAAAGCAGAGCAGATCAGCTCATGCGCGCTTGGTCCCCTTTTTGAGGACTTATGACGCAGCAACAAAAGCCGCACAAAAAAATCTATCGCGGCCAAGGTGGCCGCCGCGAATAACCGTCCAGCGGAACTGTTCCGAGTCGTTAGGGGTCTTTTAAATCCGCCACAGTGCGAGATCCCTGACGGCTCGGTGGTACGCTGTGAAGAATTTGCTAAGGCCTTTGCGGATAAAGTGGCGCTGATCCGTTCCGATTTCGATACCACTTTAACGGCAGTCTCTGAGGATGTGACACGAGCATCTGCTTGTCCGGTTTTAATGGATTCGTTTCAATTGGTTCAGCTCGAGGATGTGGACAAGATCCTTGGAGAGGCGAGGCCCACTACATGCCTCCTAGACCCCTGCCCATCCTGGCTGATCAAGGAAGCCAGAGGGGGGTTGGCAGAGTGGGTGAAGGTGGTGGTTAATGCCTCCTTACAGGAGGGCAAAATTCCAGCCAGCTTAAAGCAAGCTGTTATAAAACCGCTGTTGAAAAAACCATCACTGGACCCCACTCAATTAGTGAACTATCGGCCAGTTTCCAATCTCCCCTATTGGGCAAAGTCATGGAACGTGTGGTGGCTTCGCAACTCCAGGGGTTCTTGGTAGACACTGATTATCTTGATCCGGCACAGTCTGGCTTTAGGCCGGGACATGGTACTGAAACAGCCTTGGTCGCCTTGGTAGATGATCTACGCCGGGAACTCGACGGGGAGTGTGTCCCTGTTGGTTCTGCTGGACCTCTCAGCGGCTTTCGATACCGTTGACCACGGTATCCTTCTGGGTCGCCTTGCAGACATGGGGCTTGGGGCTACTGCTCTGCAGTGGCTCCAATCCTTCCTGGAAGGTCATACCCAGAAGGTGTCATTGGGTGACACCTGTTCGGCTCCACAGCTGTTGTCCTGTGGAGTCCCTCAGGGTTCAGTTCTGTCCCCGATGTTATTCAACATCTACATGAAACCGCTGGGAGAGATCATTCGGAGTTTCGGAGTAAGGTGTTATCTGTACGCAGATGACGTCCAGATCTGTCACTCCTTCCCACCTGTCACCAAGGAGGCTGTCCAGACCTTGAACCGGTGCCTGGCCGCTGTGTCGGACTGGATGAGGGCTAGCAAATTGAAACTAAATCCAGACAAGACAGAGGTCCTCCTGGTCAGTCGCAAGGCCGAACAGGGCATAGGGTTACAGCCTGTGTTGGATGGGGTTACACTCCCCCTGAAGACGCAGGTTCACAGCTTGGGAGTGATCCTGGATTCATCGCTGAGCCTGGAACCCCAGGTCTCAGCGGTGGCCAGGGGAGCTTTTGCACAGTTAAGACTTGTGCGCCAGCTGCGCCCGTACCTTGGGAAGTCTGATCTGGCTACGGTCGTCCACGCTCTGGTCACATCCCAAATAGATTACTGCAACGCACTCTATGTGGGGCTGCTTTTGAAGATAGTTCGGAAATTGCAATTAGTCCAGCGGGCGGCAGCCAGATTGCTAACGGGAGCTACATACAGGGAGCATACCACCCCCCTGTTGTGTCAGCTCTACTGGCTGCCTGTCCAATTCCGGGCTCAATTCAAAGTGCTGGTTTTGACCTTTAAAGCTCTATACGGTTCTGGCCCAGCTTACTTGTCCGAACGCATCAGCCGCTATGTCCCACCTCGTAATCTAAGATCATCCGGGGAGGCCCTGCTCTCGCTCCCGCCTACGTCTCAGATGAGGCTGGTGGGGACGAGGGATAGGGCCTTCTCGGTGGTGGCTCCCGCCTGTGGAATGCGATTCCTATTGATGTACGATCCACCACATCACTCCTTGCCTTCAGGAAAAAGTAAAATCCTGGCTGTGGGACCAGGCATTTGTACACCAGCACAAGGCAACATTTTAGATTGGTTTTTAATGAAAGTGGGTGATTATAGCCAATGTTTTTATGGACTGAACATTGTTTTAATCCAGAGTGAATGTGTATGGTGCTAATGTAGTTGTATTTTAATGTATTTTTAATGTATTTTAACTGTTGAAGGGTTTTGGGGTTTTATATTGGTATTATGTAGGCATCGAATTGTGCCGTACTGTAAGCCGCTCTGAGTCCCCCCTTGGGGGTTGAGAAGAGCGGGGTAAAATTCCGACATAAATAAAATGAAATAAAAATATTCATGCCCTTAGAGCTAGATGTAACTGGAACTATCCATTAGACTATGTACAAAGTTGATTCTAAGTTTTTCTAACCTCATTCCAATTTCTGACTTAAGACTGCAAAGACATGTAGATTTTGGTTTCAATGCCAACTTTCCCTGGTTCCCATCTTTGTCTGCTCTCATGAAAAGTTTTGGAAAACTCAGAATCTTGTGACATTTGGCCTATTAAAGGTAATTACTCTTTTCTGAATGTATTGTTTGCTACAAAGCTCTATAGAAAAGAAAGACTGAAATTAAAATTTGCGGATAATAAAGCAATTTATTTTATAATTGGTGTATTTTTATTTCTTTAATTTAGATTTATTCTCATTCTAACAGATCCTTCAATGCATTTTCTGTTTGGCCTGTGTTTTCTGTTTTCCCTTCATTTCTTCCTTTCTGTGCTTGCAACAATAATTTTTACAACACATGTTAGAAGAAAAAAAAACCTTAGTTTTTCAATAAGTGTACTTTAAAAATAGATATTTATCTTTGATTTTGTTTACACAAGAAGCTTGGTAACGTATTTTGGGAAATACAAGCAAAGCTATAATTTTGAATCATATTCCTTCCCATATGGTATTAATATATTTTTGCCTTGCATTCATGCAATGCAGCAACAGATGTTGAGCATTTCTGTTTTTTAAAAGGCCTCTGATCTGATAAGAGTCCTTTTCAGGAACCAGCAGCAATATGGTTCTTAAACTGCAGAGCATTTACAAGATTGTCTCTTCTGAGGTTTATTTTGCTAATTTTGTTCCTTTTCCAAATAGAATTAATTTTGTTCCATAGTGAAAGCAAAAGAAGGAATCTTACAGAGTTTAGGCATTTTCAAGCTTTAAAAGATTATATTAAACTAGATTTTGGAGTTCAGTTGTGACCTATATCCACTAGTCTAATTGCAGCAGCTTCATAAGCATTCACAGATGTACTATTGAATGTCCTCAGGGTTATTTTTCAGCAATCTATTCTTAGGGCACCAAATTTTGTAAGAAGCAATCGCTTAAAAGCCATTGGTGATGGAATACTTTTAGTTTAAAGGTTTTGCAATGGAAGTTGTTTTTAGAGCCTGGGACAAGCAAGTTTTAAGTAATGTCACTGTAGTGAGTTACTCATCTTGGGGTACTTCTATACTGTAGAACTAATGCAGTTTGACACCACTTTAACTACCATGGCTCGATGCTATGGAATCATATTAGTTGTAGTTTTCCAGGGTTTTTGCTTTTTCTACCAATAGTGTGGGAGCCTCACCAAATATTATATGGTCATTGTAGACTCATAATGCTGTTACTGCATATGGTAATGTAGATGGGGACTATGAATACCATTCCATAGCATTGAGCTAAACTGGTTTCAAACTGCATTAATTCTACAATGTAAATGTACCCTTGATAATAAGGGTACAAGAAAGATATAAGGAATATAATGGGTGGAAACAATATTGTTGGGAATCATAACACTGTCTACACACTTTTCAAGGTGCTTTTAAAGGGCCTGTCAATACATTTTAAAGCATTTTTATATCAAACAATCAAAACTGTATATATAGTCCAAAGGTCCTGTTAGCTCAGCGATAAAAAGTGTACAACTGCAAACAGATTCATAAACTGATAAGGCCAATTAAACACAGGACGCCGTGCAATGAAAGATGCATATGAACAAGGGTAAGAACACTGCAAATAGATACAAGGCAAATTTCAGCTTGAGTCGAATACAGGAAGTTGTCTTCTCCTGGTTACATCAGAGAGAAACTTGGCAACAGCCTAAGTCACATGGGTGAAATTGTTACCTAGTAAAAAGTTAACATAGAATTGGGCTGATCTACCCGGTAACCTTCCCAGTAGTGGTTTAATAATATGTAGCCGAGCTTGCTTATAGAAACTTCAGGACAATAAGATGTAATACATACATTCAACATCCTGGTTATTACATGGGATAAGTCTTGCATTGTATGGGAATCCCACAAATCTACTTCGAAGCACTTCAGATGGGAACACATTGTACTTTGCCTTGAAGAGTAGGCAGTGATATTTGGCTGCAGTTAAGCTCTTAAGATAATTGGCTTCATGGAGAAACCCAGCGTAATGTATACTCAGGGTCAGGCATGTAGCCAGGGGGCTAAGGGGCTTCAGCCCCGAAATTCTCAGGATGGTCCGTGAGAAGGCCTTACTGGTACATTATTTAAACTGTTATGTTTATTCATATCATGATCTGATCAACATGCTCCTTATATCCCACCTTCATGGGGTTATTGGGATAACAATACAAAAGGTTTGCTAGGGTAAACCCTCTTCCACCCAGTCTCGGCCCCCCGAACCAAACTCAGCCCCCCGAACCAAAATCCTGGCTACGGCCCTGCTCAGGGTGCTTGGGAAACAAGAAACATATGAGTGAGAACGCAGCTCACAGAAGGCAGCGTCCCACATTGTTTATTAAATTTAAATGTCATGTCAAAAACCCTGATGAAATAAGAGGGATGAAGGAAGGTCAATAGAAGAGCCTTTTTAAGAGTTAAGCTTGAACCAGTTGCTAGTGTAATAATCATCCTGGGCTAGATGGTGAATCAGACCAGAGCCAAGTCTGAAAACATTGACCTTAAGCCTATATTTAAGGGCCCACCACCAAGCTCCTGTTGTCAGGGGGATTTGCCCAGATTCTAGCAGCAAGGCACAGGAATGGCACACATTTGAGAAACTGGAAGAGGGCCCTCAAGAACTGTGATTGCTGCTGGTCTATCTTAGGTGTTAAGACACCAATCCAGATGCTGGATGCATACAGCAACTGGGTAGCTGTCTTGCTGTTAAAAACTTTAATAGCCAATAGTATAGTACCAACCTCCTTTGGTAATGCTAAAACATAAAATGGCTGATCTGCTTACTTAGGCTTTCAAGGAAATAGAAGTGAGTGGATCAGGACAAAGTGTGGTTGAAAAGCAATCCCAGACATTGAAAGCTTCTAACCTGTTCTAAAGTATGTCCATTGAAGGCTCATCGGCATGGGGATTTTTCCCCTCAAAACCCATAATTTTAGATTTCTCATGATTGATTATTGATAGGTCATTCTGTGAGCAATAATTTAGGAATTTCCTTAATAGGTAATTTAGTCCTGCCCTAGAGCGTGAATAGCAGTATCAGCATAGAGCAATAAGGAGATTTCCCTTAATCCGTGCTTATCACAGCAGGTTAAACTGTCAGCTACAAAAAATCTTGCCAACCAGAAGATTGGCAGTTCAACTTGCGGGTTGGGGTGAGCTCCCACTGTCAGCTTTTGCTTACATAGCAGCTCAAAAACAGCAATGTGAATAGATACCGCTTTGGCAGGGAGGCAAAAAGACGCCCCTGAAGACATGCTGGCAATTTGATCAGGAAGGCGTCCATGGACAGCAGGCTCCTTGATGTGGAAAAATTAAATTGTTCTGAGTTTTACAATACACACCAGCATATTGAGTGTTAACAATGCCCTTTGAATTCTATGGGACTGACTTTACCATGTGATGTGGTTTAGACTGCTGCGCATTCAGGGGCTTGTTTTGGACTTTCCTCTGATGTACCTGAAGTCAATTTAAACTCCTTAAAGCATGTTGTAATGCGCTTTGGTGGCATGCATTATCCAACTCTATATGGTCAATGTAGATGATCCCTAAGTGTGGAGGTAGGCAAAAAAGCTGTCAACAGTGTTGGAAGCCCAGCCTAAGTACTTTTTTTCATCCTATACATTTGACATGTGCAAGAGTCCCTCTAGGCACTTACAAACTCTTCTCACTGCAGTCCCTATGGAAGACAAGTCCTGTTGTTCACACCTGACCTTCTGGAGTGGATTTTCTGGGCCCATTGACTGCAGGGGAACAAAAATATCGATTTCATGATCTTACACTTTTATATGTTAGGTCCCATTGACCCTTTTCAACAGCAATGGGATTCAGGTGATAAAGACTTCTCCTTTAGTTCATTCTTCAACAGGATTAAGCAAAGCCCCCCCCAAAGAGGTGAAATCCTCAATGTCAGTATGAATGAGAAGCAATGTTGAAGGCATCCTATATACCTGCTGCATCCCATTTTTAATAGACAGTATATCAAAAGAAGTAATGTGAAGAAAACAAAATTAATCTCATCAATGTTCCTTCCTCCTCCTTCACAAATATAAAGCATTAAACACTTTGGAAGACTGTATAATGACAAAACCAGACAATTACAGATTGTGATGTTAGGAAAAGCCTGGATTTCTTCCTACTGCCCCCACCCCCAGAAAATGATTAACGAAACATTAAACAATAATACTAGGCAGATAATTATATCAGCCTGCTTTACCTTGCTGCAAATGGCAATCAAATGGGATCTACACTTGCTACGTTTATATGTTGATGCACAAAATCCTATTTGCCTTCATTAACAAACGCTTAGGGCTAATTTCTCAGCTGAGATCATACTTTTATCCATTCTTCATGCTGTGCTTTCATCAGTGTTACACTTCGATTTGAAAACACTCATAGATGGCAGGGCCGTGGTGTGGCTGCTTTGATTCTGTTTGATTGAGTGCCTTAATTAGGTCATCCCCCCAAAAGTGTGTTTTAATAACCTATGTCATTACCAAGCAAGGAGGTGAGGTTTGAATTCTGCTGTAAGGATGATTCTCCTGCCTCAGACATCTGTTCAGAAACTTAACATGGCAATATACCCGCTGAATTGCATGAGCAAATTTGATTAGTTGGAACTTCTGGGAATATTTTACAGCTGATTAACCCAGGGACCTTATCGTTAAATATTGGCATTGTATGGATTGACCAAAATCCAAGTGAATGTCAGATATTAAAGGCTATAATTGCAAGTTAACTAGAAGATGAAGGAGGCTTAATCTAATGATGACTAGGGTGAAATATTGCTAGAATTACCACATTAACGTGACTAAGCCAGCTAATTAATATGGTTATCTTATACAAAGCCAATTTGGCTGAATTTCATCAGAGATTAATTTGGGTTTATTCAGGACTTCTCTTGAAACTATTTTTTTCTTTTTGCTGGGTCTGATGATAATATTGTCGGTTTGGATTTTTTCTGCCCAGTATTAGAAAACATGTTAGAAGGTTATCGCAACCTTATAAGTGTGTGGTTTCTTTGTAAATGAAATATAAATAACAAGGCATGTGGCCAGTTTATTGATACCTTTTCAACTCTACCAATAGGACCCTAAAGTGCCATACAGTTATATAGTGGCATCATGGTGTAATAGAGTACATATGGAGATCCTAAAATGAAAGGTTGCTTTGGAGAACAATTAACAATGACACTTTGAAAAATAATTAAGTGGTGAAAAGAAATGTGGAAATTCTCAGTGGGGAACTTTTCATTTCACATAAGATTGACTAATGTGACTAGAGAGTAGCAGACTCAGCTTTTATGCTAGGAAGCAATCCCTCTACACTTGGCTATTTCTGAATGGGATTGTGAAATGATTTATTGCAATCCTGTTTAAATGTAGAATATTTGCTGTCCAGCTTCATTAGAATCGGCGCAAAATCTAAATGAGAACATAACAAAAGTGTTGCTTCTCATGTGCAAATATCTTTGTGAGGATTGTCTAGGAAAAAGAAAGCAATAAACTAGCTTCCTCATGTCAGAGATAAAATTTGACTAATGATGGAATCATTGTGATCATCATCAATTAGAAAAAATGAATCTTTACTATCTTACATTTGAAATTCAGCTCTCATTTAATTCTTTATCACCAGGTTGCTAACTAACCTTTTTCCTTCTCTTCTTTTTTCCTTTTCTTTTGTCTTTGTACGGTTAAATAGAATTTTGTGAAAAGTGGAGGATGGTCACTGCTTTTGTGATATTAAAATGCTGTTCATAAAATATTTAGAAATCTGCCAATCAATGTCTATAAGTTAACTTTGGAGAACCCTAAAGTTGTGGATTGGTTGGGAGCAGAAAGAGATGTGTTTCAACATTTATGTGTTAGTATTCATTTCAAAATTAGAATTTACTCTTTTCTTCTGATCACCCAATAGTTACAGTATGCAAAAGAATCTTATAGCATCTTTGGGACTGATAGAAAGACTATGATAGCATTGTTATAAGCTGCAATTACCTTGAAGGTTCATAAAGACAAGCTCATTCTACCAACTTCTTTCTCTTATTTAGCCTCAAAGCTGCAGCAAGATCTCTTTTCATACTGATACAGACTAAGATGAGTATGTCTTTGGATTCTACCAAAAGTTACAAGTTTAGAGTCTTTAACTTATTTATATTTATTGCCTTACTTTCGTGGATACTGCTGTTATGAGTAGACTATCAAACGAATAATTATCACACTAGTCAATAGTCAATGTATATCAAAAGATTTATCTAATAGGTCAATGCCTAGACACAGTTTAAGTAGACCAAAACCTTACATTTAGAAAATATTAGGAAATATTAGCATAAGAGTTCATAAATGTCCAATATTATGTACCTTAGTACCTATGTCCCAGTCAAAGTTGACGTGTCGATATTAGGTTAATGACGAACTTGCTGTAGAATCTCTCGAAATTGTATTTGTAATCCAAAGGGTTAATCCATAAACGGGAGATGATTCTTACAAGCAGAGGAGGCGGTGCAAATCAAAAACTTCAAGGTGCAAGGGCTTCAAGCGGACACGGATGGCAGTATGTTCAGGCACCAGCGAAAATGAATACCTACCAATTTGTAATCCACAAAGGGTGTAGGTTCTGTCAAACAGAATAGTCCACAGTGCATGTCAGATCAAAAAACAAACTGCTGAAGCCGCACCAAATTTGAAGAGGTTTGGCACCCAGTGTAAAGGGAAGGCAGCCTCCGTCTGAAGCGCTCTACGGAGCTGGCTATTTTCCGTGGCGTTTTGACAGAAACTTCGTCAGGGCTGGCGTGGTCAAATTCAGGCGTCCTTTTACATACGCAATCCAATCAAGACGTAACAATCGAGCGCGGAGGATAGCCTTATCCATCCATATGTAATCATGAAATATGGTGGGTGTTTATTATTTATTTATTTATTTATTTACAGCATTTTTACTCCGTCCTTCTCAACACCCAAGGGGGACGGGACTCAGAGTGGCTAACAAAGGAAACAATTCGATGCCACAATCAATATACAATATAAAAACATAAATACATACAGAATAAAACAATAACAGTTAAATTAAAAACAAATAATCAAACAGTCAATTAAATTAAAAACAATACTCCATCCACAAACCCAATTGATAAGTCAGTAAAGCCATATCCACATTTGTCTTCCAACCCCCCGAAATAACGAGACAGACACACAAAATATGGTTTCAAGATTTGGGCAACTTTTATTAAATAGTTACCTATTTAACTTGTAACTCAACTAACTTTTGGTGTCAGTTTAACTTGGTGTGTGTAAGCTGAGGTAGCGTCTCCTAAAGTCTACCCCTCAGCTATTCAGGCGTACTAGCTGGGTCCCCTGTATATTTCAACCCGGGCAACCCGTAAGGGAAACATCAGGAGAAATCTCTCTCAACTTTTGAGACTAGACTCTCCCCGCTCCTGGGACATTTACCATCACCTCACCCCTAAAATTAACCGTCTAGGTGAGTGTTTTCATAATGCCCCACACCCTTAAGGGGTGCCTTAAGTGTATACAAGCCTTTGAATAACTAAACTATTTACGCCACGGATTGGGAGCAAATGTCCTATTTAGCTCCCATCCCCCACCAAGCCATCTAATACTAACTGAACACCTACCATTAAATCATGAAGAAACAATGAATTGCCCACTTCGGACAGATGAATACCATCCGACCTGTAAAGGTGAGGGCTGTCAAGCAAGATCTGCCCATGAAATATGTAGGAGCCCTTTCCTCTTGCAATCGCCGTGCGCATGGCCCGGTTCACCCGCTTCCTAGCTGATTCCATTTTTTTAACATCCCCGCCAACTGACCACCGGAAGCGAGGGATGATCGCCGACCAAGCGATGTGCACCCGTGGCCATGCATGCCATATTTTACAAATGCCGTTCCAAGCTTGCAAGTACAGGGCCCTACCCTTCAAAAGGCCTAGATCATTGCCTCCGAGGTGTATCACCAAAACGTCTGGAGGGGGCCCTCTCCTAGACTGCAACAAAAGCGGGAGCAAGCCGTCCCAACGCATACCTCTGATCCCCTGCCACTCAACTGTAGCGACGGATGCGAGGCCCAAATGCTGACCATAATGAGACCTCATGGCCTGCCTGGACGCCCAGTGTATGAAACTGTGTCCGCAGACGAGGATCCTCCATCTATGGCTCAGCAACACAGGATCTGAAACGACAGATCAACATTATGACAACGGAGTACGCACGTATTTCCTGAAGGCATTTGATTTCCATCTGCCCAGGGTTTTTATCTTCTCCGTGTCATATCCCATCACATTGGCCACCGAAGCTGCTCCAATGCGGAAAGAATGGGTTGCAAACCTAAATTGCCCTAAACCCATCAAACTCAGCGCTTTGCTGGTAACTGCCCAGAACTGGTATTTGGATAGCGGTGTGTCATCCTGGTGACTAAACAAGTAACCTGGCCCTTGCCTCCTAATCCCATTAAAAAGCACCAATGCTGCAACTGGGCATAAATCGGGGTCACTGCACCTTGCCAATTTTATGACTGAGCCCCTGGCCCCTTGGTCCGTCTTGGATGAACGAACCCGCAACTCAATACCAGTCTGCGTAATGGTTAGGTCAGACTGAATCAGAGCCCGCATAGTCTTATCTTTCTTAGAAGCCGGGACCAGCTCACTAATCCTCAGGGCTGCAAAGAAAGCTGTCAATGCTGCTGCATGGAACATAATCTGTTCATAGGCATCAGCACACACCTTGGGCCACACCAGTTTTAAGCCTTTTAATATGTCAGGGGTAATGGGTTCCCTATCATCTGAGGGCTGTCCCTGACTACGTGACCATCCGGCCTAAATCTTGTGAAGCCGGAAGTCGTTGGTGGAATCCGGAAGGCCCTGAGCCTTAAGCCAATAGGCCAATGCAGACAAGCGTGCTTTGATTGAATGCGGTGCCAGCCCCCTTCTCCTACAAAACACGCAAAACTATGCCATATGCTCGTAAGGCACCGGGATAGCTTGAGGCATGTTGTAGTCCTTCCTAAACCCCTCAAATTCCTTAACAGCTCTTGCATAAGACTTCATTGAGCTTGGGGCTAAAGCAGATACCATACCAGTTAACGTCTCTCGCTCCCAACCGTCCAAAGATGGTCTGGCATGCGCTGGGGCAGGACGTCGGCGCCGGGTTCCAATTGCCGGAAACGCTCCATCTGCATACGAGATAGAGCGTCGGCAAGTGAGTTATTAATCCCAGCAACTTGGAAGGCACGAAACAGGATATTAAATTGCAGGCAATGCAGTGTAAAATGCCTAAGTGCGTTCATAACCCTCTGTGATTTTGATGTTAGGGAATTAATTACCTGCACTGTCGCCAAGTTGTCACACCAGAAATGGACTGTAGAGTTTGCAAACCTCTCAGCCCATACTGTGACCGCCACCAAAATAGGAAAAAACTCTAGAAAGGTTAAATCGGCCGTAATGCCAGCATCATGCCAAGCTTGTGGCCACTGCTCTGCACACCATTGGCCATCAAAATAAACCCCAAATCCTATGGCCCCTGAAGCATCAGAGGCCACCTTCAGTGCATCCATCACGGCCAATTCCTGTCTCCAGAATGAGATCCCATTAAAATTTGATAAGACTTCAAGCCAAATTAGCAGGTCTGCCTTAATGGTATGCGTCACCCGCAAGTGATGGTGCGGCAACTCAATGCCAGAAATGGCATCACACAACCTGCACAAAAATGCACGCCCGGGTGCCACCACCCTGCATGCAAAATTTAAGTGTCCAATTAGCTCCTGAAATTCCTTCAGGGTCGCTTTCTTGCGACACAGGAATTGCCGGACCCTAGCCGTTAAATTGGTTACCTTTTCTGCGGGAAGCCTTGAAAACTGATTGATGGTATCAAGCTCAATCCCAAGAAAAGTCAGAACCGTACTTGGACCCTCTGTCTTTTCCTCCGCTAAGGGTACCCCTAACTGACTGGTCAGTTGCTGGAATGAGCGCATAAGGAATCTGCACTCTCCCGACCCTGCCCGTCCTATAAAAAGAAAGTCATCTAAATAATGGACCACCCCCTGAAGGCCAGATTCTGCCTTCACCGCCCATTCTAAAAATGTACTAAACAGTTCGAATGCGGCGCATGAAACCGAGCAGCCCATGGGCAATGCCCGGTCCATGTAAAAAAGGCCCCGGAACCGAAAACCGAGGAGATCAAAATCCGACGGGTGAACCGGGAGCAGACGGAATGCTGACTTAATGTCACATTTTGATAAGTTGGCTCCCAAGCCCATACGGTGGACGACCCGGACAGCCGCATCAAATGAAGTATATTTAACGGATGACAACTCCTCGGGGATAGCGTCATTCACCGACCCGCCCTTGGGATAGGACAGGTGGTGAATGAGGCGGTATTCTCCTTGCGTCTTCTTGGGGATGATTCCTAATGGCGAAACTCTCAACTGAGGAACCGGAGGTGTAGTAAACAGTCCAATAACCCGACCCTCTTTAACTTCCTTATCTATCTTCTGTTGAACTAAATGCTCCAAACCGATAACCGACTTCAAATTCCTTGTTAACTGAGGCGTACGCGGTCCCATAGATGGGATCCGGAAACCTCCTGAAAAACCTTCCCAAACATAACTTGCGCCTTCCCTATTGGGATATGACGCCAACAATTCCCTTAACTTGTCCAGCTTAATTGGACTGGGGCCCTTTGGGAAGGGATGATTGCCCCGGGGGTTTCTTATATTGGTTGTCCTTAGGCCCTCCTTTATTGAATCCCCCTCGGGAACAGTTACGCGTGGCATGAGCTCCCAAGCAGATGCCACATGCGTGCTGAAAGCGGCAGGGGTTGCGGTTGCAAACCCCTCGGGCTGCAAAGTCCCAGCAAATGTTCCCACGCCATTGGGCCTGCTGCTGGGGGCCCCCTTTCCGAAAGGACTGGGGGTTCCTGCTGACGATAGTCTGCCCGCTGTCCGCCTTCTTCCTAACCCCACCTTTTAACGTGCCCATAACTTCCGACCACAATTGATTGTTAATCATGTCCCATCTCATATCTGGGTTAGATGCAGCCTTCAAGCGGAAACGCTTATTGTAATCCAGCCATGCATCAACCGGGCCCTCGAGGTGTGCATGGCGTATTAAGCTCTGATACTGGAACAGAGCCGGGCCCCTATCTGGGTGGGCCTTTGAAATAATGGCTGCGTAGACCGAGAAGCACGCATGCCAATTATCCCAAATCTGATCGACCTTCCTTTTTTTAAATTCGTCCTTCCTTTCTTCATCCAGCTCATCTTTCTCCTTCTTATCTAACTCCCTAAAATAGAGGGAGAAGATATCCACATACTCGTTACGCAAGATTTTGTCGATAACCTTCTGCGTAAGGTGGGACCCTAACTCAACCACCGTCTTACTCGGGGTCATATGGGCCGGCCATTTTTCAGTTCCCCAGAACTTGTTCGCGTCGCTGGTCCTGGCCATCTCAAGGGTGACTGTGGATGGCACGGACTGCTGGGGAATGGCACCCCGTTGTTCTTGGCTATCTTGGACTGAAACTGCCTGTGCTACGCTGCCCTGTGTGTCCTGCGGTGTGGGAAAGGCTACCTGGCCCTGATCCCAGGGCCACGATAGTGTGGTGTTCGTAGCTTGAGACGTCGAAGGCCTCTCTGATGGCACGAACTGGGGCAGAACCTGGCCTGGCGCCGGCCGGTTGACCACTGCAGGTGCTGGCGTTGTTGACTGATCCTGGGGCGTGGGCAACTCCTCAGACACGGTTCCCGGGGTCGTTGCCTGTTCGGGTGTTGTCTGGACATGCACTGCCTCCGTCGAGACTCCCGCGCGCTGACCACCCTGCTGCTCCTCCGCTCGCTTCCTGGCCGCTCGTTACGCTTCTATGATAGACAGACGAGATAGGATATTAGCATACCTCAAGTCATGACTAGTTAAACGTGTCGGCCTTGCCGCCACCCCCCCCCCCCGTGGCTAAGCCCATCTCAGACTCAAGCTCCTGAACCCTTTTGAGGACAGCGTCCATTTCCTCCCTGGAGACACCCCTCTCAGGTGAGGCCTGAGGGGACAAGGTCCGCTTCGTCGTCTTCTTCGCTGGGCCCTTGCCCTTAGCGCCACCGCAGTTCTTCTTAGGTGCCATCTGAAAAGCAAAGCATCAAGACAATCTATCAACATGTGCAGCAATCCAGGCAAACGTACTTGACCGTCCGCACCTTAACTCCCTATAGTCCTTCAGCCGATTCCAGGCTTGTCCCTAGGTTATTGAATCAAAATTCCTTCTTGTCCTTTTTTGTTTTGTTTGTTATATTGCGAATTGTCAAAGTATAGGTCGGTAGCAAGCTGAACCTCAAGTCGGGAGCTCCCTCCCGAATTTTCCAATTATTTTATTTGATCTATTTTAATACCTGTATGATATCATCTTTCCTTGTAGCTATATAAATAAATTCGTCTTATTTCATTCGCAGTTTATTTATTTAATATTTCCCCCTAATCATATTTACATAACTGTATATAATGATTTAATATATGCTTCATACCAATGTTTCATTATTATTTTTATTTTTTCAATCCTTTATTTTATTCTTCCCTGGTATTATTCCATTTATCTAATTTGTTTTCCTTCTTTTATTATTATTATTATTATTATCCTTTCTTTGTTATATACTTTTATATCCTTCTTTCTTTCTTTATTTAACTCTAGCATCATTGTTTTCTATTTTATTCAATTATGCTTTGTATATATAAATATATAAGATATGTTTTAATTCTTTGTCATGCTTATTTTTTATTATTAATTTCGTATTCTGTTTTATTTATTTATTTAATTTTTCTTATTTTTTCTTATTATTTATTTATTTATTTATTATTTTATTTATTTATTTATTTTTTCCATTTATTTCATTGGCCAATTTTCGGCGCCTCAAAATGGCCGCCATAACCAAAATGGTGGCCCCCAGGGAAAGCCGCCATGTGGCCAAGATGGCGGCCGCCACTGTGAAATTGCCGTACAGCCCTCCCTGGTGGCTGTACGGCAAACATGGCAGCCCCCATAGGGGGCCGCCATGATGCTCGGCCGATAACCTGAAGCGCGCATGCGCCCGCTTCCAACGGCCGCCCAGGCGCAGTGCGGGCCCTGCAAGCGGCCCCAGGGCGCATGCGCGCCTGAAAACTTGCCGCGCAAGTCGCCGAAAGACGCCTGAGCGGCCTGGAGGGCTCCAAGAGGCCCAAGCTGGCCGCTGGCGTCGGGAAGAAGCGGGGGGCGAGGCCCAGGGCAGCGGGCCTCGCCAAGCAGCCAGGGCGCATGCGCGTCCGAAAAATTACTGTGCCCCTTGCCGCAACACGCCTGAGCGGCCCAGCGGGCTCCAAGAGGCCCAAGCCGGCCGCTGGCATCGGGGAGATGCGGGAGGCGATGCCCTGGGCAACGGGCCTTGCCAAGCAGCCCATGCGGGCCTTCCAGTGGCCCACAGGGAACTCCAACCAGTTCCCCCACCACCACCTCCGGCGGGAGCCCAGACGCGAGGGTCGTTCCCCTGCGTGGAGGGAGCCTGGGCGCCCCAAAGAAAATACCCAGCTAAAGGAGGCCTTCACCCCGTCTCCTGAGCTCCCCGGAGGTATTATTCTCCACTATTTTTACTATTATTTACAATTAATTTTTTAATATTTTAATGTTACCCCAGGGCCCCGATCCCTTGCTGTAACAAGGCCCTCGGAACATGCCTATAGGGCTGAGCCAAGGCGTCCCTGTATCGAGGTGCCACGGCTCCCTTGAGGGGGCGAGGAAGCCACACCAGGAGGCTAAATCCCCATTCCTGAGTCCTCTCCACACTCCCCGACAGGCCCCAAACCGACCTTCTCTTTATCTGAATTGGGGCCTCGTTCTGCCAAAGTGCCTTCCTCGCCGATGCCTCGATGCAGAATGAGGGAGAAGAGGCTGGCACCACGCTATGCCAGCCCCTCCTCCCTTCTCGTACCTTCTGGGAAATTAACCAATCTCTTTTCCGAGGGGAGGAGACAAAATTGCTCCACCTCCCAACTGGTTGGAAGGTGAATTGTAATCTGTTGTCTTCTCAATCCATTCCAGTTAAAATGCTGCTTTATGTGTTGAGGGAGCCGCAATGGAGGACAGTTCTGAATGAAGCTGGCGGTGATGGTACAGCCAAGAGGTAGGTGTAAAGTGGTTATAGGGAACATGTCAGTGGTGGTAGATGTTCATAAGCCTCCGAAAGATTCTCAAGAGCGGCAAGAGGGCACCTGAGCAATCAGGCACTGGAGTGATGGAGCAGATAGGAGTAATCACAGACGAGAGTAGGAACAGCAATAGCAGATAGTGGCCATGTTAGCTGAGGTAAGCGGGAGGCTTCCAGTAATAATGAAGCCTCTAATATCAGCGGCAGTGGCAGCGATCTCCAAGGCTGTGGCAGCAATGATGTGACAACCTCTGGGATGGAAAAAAAACCTTCTGGAGTCACACTGCCGATGTCAGGGTGCTGGCGAGTTTTTCATAAAGCCAGCTGCAACAACAAGGCAAGATCCAGTCCCAAATGGCCAGCCATGAGGAATGGTCTTTAGCCCCCTCAAGGTGGTGACAGATGGTAATTGGGACCCAAGCTAGTCCCAACAGTGCCTACATTAATGGTGGTAAGTCAGAGTCTAGCAGTGACCAGTGGCGGGAGGATACGCCAGCAGATGATTATGCTGGCTACAGTAGGTCAGGTCTTTAAGAAGTGAGGGAGCGTGTTTCAGCCACGTTGAAATGGCAGGGCTCAACCTCTTCACCTCACCCCTTCTTGCCAAAAATCATATGAATCTGGTCTCCCAAGGTCTCCTCCATGACCCTGGTTGATCAATAACGCAATCAGGGCACAAGGGAGATCTGGATGGAGAAATTTATCCAGATTGAGATTTTCATTTCCGGAGCTGTTGAAGGGTTCTTACTGCCTCTCTGCCATCTTGGACCACATATCTCAAACACTGCATGCTTTGAAAATCACATGATATATGCATTTCCCCATTTGCTCCTTATTTTTCCTTCTTATTAGGTAATCATACTTTTAAATATCCCATTAAAGATTTTATTAAGATTAGCAAATTAACATTGGTACTTTTACTCCTCCCATTCATGGCATCCACCAGTGCCACAGGGTAGATATTACTTCTTTTCCTTTTCTGCAGGCAACTTGGTGTATGTGTGTATGCTGGGGGGAGGAGGTACACAAAGGGGAGAGAACTGGGAGAAAAATTATGTGTTAACAGAAATATGCTTGTATGACATTTCCCACCTCCCCATGTTGCTCGTGTCTAACAAGCAAAGCACAGTAAGTTAAAGTTTAAATAGTATAATTATATTTATTACTATCACTTCTTTTGATAAGTTTTAACTCACATACATTTTAGTTGATATTGATACTAACATTGTACCACTGTTCTTGCTTCTCTTGCCACCATAACATGCACCAAGACTACACTCCTATATTTTGCAATGCCATTTGTTCTCAATTCCCTGCAAATGTTTGTACAGATATATTGAATAAACATGGTATACATGTGAAATATAAAATATCGAGTGTTTAAGGAATACAACATTAAAAAATTTCTGAAGATAATTTCAATTGCATAGTTGGAATTTAAATTCAACCAGATCGGAAAAGTTACTTTGCACATCAAAATCAGTACTGTTTGTTTGCATCTTTCACACACTGAGATTTTCAAAGCATGAAATGTTTGAAAAATGTTTAAATTTCCAAGTATACCCTCCCACAAAGGTTTATACTTCATTCTGGCTGTGGGAATCTGGAATTGGGAGTTCCAAACTATAACATCTCAAGCCTGATAGGCAGGAGAAACAAAATTGTTAGGCAGAAGAAACAAAACATGAGAGAGTCCCAATTTCATTACAATTATCACAATTATAATTTGCTCATAATGAAGTGCCTGCTATAAATGTTTGGCCAATTTAACTTCAGTCTTGGTTTCTTCCCTCTACACTTCCCCATATGCTCTAATAGTAGCATAATCTCATGAGTATGTACATGGAATGCAGTCCCACTATGATCAAGATGGCATGTTCTAAGAAAGTGTATAGAACATTATAGTTGAATGCTCAAGTCTTACCTGATGAAAAGCTTCACTGAAGCAGTGGGTTTATTTGATGTACAAAGTTCTGCCTTCAATACAAAGAGTTAATGAATGCAAAACAGGGCTAAAGGTGTTCTCAATCTACACTGCAAATGATCTCATCTGAGAGAAGAGGCATGGCTAAAAACATATGGCAAACATATGTTGGGCAGAATTAGTCAACACATGATCATCATGGCAGGCTATGGACAGTAATTATAAAGCATGCTGAAGCAGCTTATCCTTTGAACACCAGGTCTCAATGTTACATTACAAATTGCTTTTTATAGTGTCTTGTATTTCAAAAGTATATTATAATGTGTATGTATTTGCATGTGTGTGAGAGAGGAAAATAGAGACTGTAAAAGGCTATGTCTTAGTAATAATGCATGAGTCAGTTTCCAAGAAGATTTGTCTAACAATATGGGCTAACATGTTTTCAAAAGGAAGTGAAGTTCCATAATAGGGCAGGCTGTCTTTGCTGAGCACTTCATTGTCCCCTGCTGGACTTGAGGAAAATCAAGGCAAAATGGGGTGCAAGTGCAAGAAGTTGTATGCAAATAGAATTTGTACCATTGCAGAGCAACATTATAGGTTATCTGGCAAATCTGCACAATAGACTTAACTTTTTCTGATTTTGGACTGTGTGAACTACAGTAGAGTCTCACTTATCCAACCTTCATTCATCCAACCTTCTGTATTATCCAACGTCGTCTGCCTCCTGCCCGGATCCACAGCTGTTTCAATACATTGCGATGTTTTGGTGCTAAATTCATAAATACAGTAATTACTACATAATGTTATCATGTATTGAACTGCCTTTTCTGTTTATTTGTTGTAAAACATGATGTTTTGGAGCTTAATTTGTAAAATCATAATGTAATTTGATGTTTAATAGGCTTTTCCTTAATCCCTCCTTATTATCCAACATTTTTGCTTATTCAGTATTCTGCTGGCACGTTTATGTTGCATAAGCGAGACTCTACTGTAACATGAAATGGCCTTTATTCTCATTTCAAATGAATGATTTTGGGGGAAGGGGTCATTGAATCTATATGAACACTGGACATGATCCAGAAGAAACCTGAGCCTATATACTTCCAGAAAATACATGCACACACGATGCTTTCTTGGAATTTCACAGCATTGGCCCAAAGCCAATATACATGGAAGACAGTGAGCCCAGATGACTGCTGGACACCCAAGATACCTGTAAATTCTATATGTATACATATATTTTAATTGCGACTCCCATGCACAACAATTTCTCTGTTTCATGCTGAAAGGCTGGCCTGTTGTAATGTAGCCTCTTAATCCCCAAGCATCACTTGTTACCAATAAACCATTTTTCCATACTAAGTTCTTTATGAACGTTTTAATCTCATGCTGACAAAGCACCTGCACCATTCCACACTCCTTCTATGGCATAATGTTCCATTGAGTTCAGTTACAATGTTCAACATATCATTCACTACATCAAAAATCAAAATCCTGTACTGTTTGTTTTCATCTTTCATACACTGAGATTTTCAAAACATGAAATGTTTGAGAAATGTTTTAATTTTCAAGTACTGTATATCCTTCCACAAAGGTCTATTTGGACTCTATATCTGGTCCAGTTTGATCTGGAATGCTTTGGAGACCACCCATTTGGAATCAATTCAAAATCAGAATCTACTTTTAAGACAAACTGTACAACGCTTTATATGTCTCCCAATTTATTAAAATGGGGCAGTCAAAATTGTTATAATTACAGGATGATTGTAAATATAACAATCCGTTTCAAGCTGAGAATGAGTTTTCAATGACATAGCTAATAAATACAACATTGCACTACTACTTCTACATATCAAACATTTGGCATATTTATTTATTTGTCACGTTTCTATACCGCCCCTCTCAGCCCGAAGGCGACTCAGGACGGTTTTACAGCAAAAATAAAGAATTGAAGTCTGTTGTCTGGCTTTCTAAGGAACAGTGATATCACTGAGACTGGTTTGCTCTCTTGAGTGCTAGTTTTGGGGCAACAAATATAAATAAAAATGTCTCTTTATTTTAGAATTAATGCAGTTTGACACCACGGTAACATGGATTAATCCAATCAAATCATGATCGTTGTAGTTTTACAAGGTATTTTGTCTCCGTTGCTAGATAGTGCTGATGCCTCACAAAACTACAACTCCCATGAATCCATAGCATTGAGTGATGGCAGTTAAGGTAGTATAAGAACATAAGAACATAAGAAGAGCCATGCTGAATCGGGCCTCGGCCCATCTAGTCCAGCATTCTGTGTCACACAGTGGCCCACTAGTTGTACACAGGGATCTCTAGCAGAAAGGAGGGCAAAACCCTCACCTGCTCCCGACCCCCACAACCAGTACCGGGGAAAATCCTGCCTGCCTCCATCAACACAGAGGTGGCACTTGGATGTCCATTTCAGTAGCTACTGATTCCCTTGGTATCCATGAATCTGTCTAATCCTGCCTTGAAGCTGTCCAGGCTGACAGCTGTCACAACCTCCTCTGGAAGTGAGTTCCATAACCCAATGACCCTCTGGGTGAAGAAATATTTCCCTTTATTTGTCCTGACTTTCCTACCTTGGAGCTTTAGGGAGTGCCCCCTAGTCCTAGTATTGTGTGACAGAGAAAATATTTTTTCTTTGTTCACCTTTTCTATCCCATGCATGATTTTATACACTTCGATCAAGTCACCTCTTAAACGCCGTCTTTCAAGGCTGAAAAGACCAAGGCGTTGCAACCTGATTTCATAAGGGAGCTGCTCCATCCCTTGGATCATATTTGTTGCCCTTCTTTGTACCTTTTCCAGTTCCGTTATATCCTTCTTGAGGTGCGGAGACCAGAATTGTACACAGTACTCCAGATGTGGCCTCACCATAGATTTGTAGAGAGGCAATACAACATTTGCCGACCTATTTTCGATTCCCTTCCTGATCATGCCAAGCATAGAATTTGCTTTTTCACTGCTGCAGCGCATTGGGTTGACATCTTCATTGAGCTGTCCACCAAAACCCCAAGATCCCTTTCCTGGTTTGTCTCAGAAAGCTTTGATCCCATCAGTTGATAAGTGTATTTGGGGTTCTTTTCCCCGATGTGCATGACTTTACACTTGTTTAGGTTAAAATGCATTTGCCACTTTGTTGCCCATTCACTCCAATTTCGAGAGATCTTTCTGGAGCTCTTTACAGTCAGTTTCATTTTTAACTACCTGAACAGTTTAGTGTCATCTGCAAACTTTGCTACCTCACAATTTACATCTACATCCAGATCGTTTATGAATAAATTAAAAGTAACGGTCCTAAAACTGAACCTTGGGGTACGCCACTTCTCACCTCTTTCCACCCAGAGAAGTGTCCATTTATTACCACCCTTTGTTTCCTACAGTTTAGCTTAGTAATTTTTTCTTAATACCTGGCAGGATGTGAGAGTACATTGCCACTCCCGTAGGCTTGGGGCATTTACAGTAGAATTTAATATATGTGTCTTGCATGCTCTGCAAAAGGTGTCCAACTTTCGCAGGCCCTGCGTCTCAGGTAGCAGAGCATTCCATAGTACTGGGGCAATGATGGAAAAGGCCCTTCGCTGAGTTGTCGTCAGGCGGAAAGATTTCAAACTGGGGGTGTCTAGGAGGTACTGGTCCTCTGACCGCAGTGATATCGGGGGGTTGTATGGAGTCAGACAATCCTTTAGGTACACTGTTTATAGGATTGCATTGTTATTACACAGAAGACAAACACTTTTGTTGTTATTTGCTTTGATGCCAATTTCAGCTTATGATGACTGTATGAATGAGAGTTGTGTCTTTTTCCTAAGTTCAAGTAGCACTGGAGAAAATCCAACCCTTGAAGCAGAAGTCTGTCTCCCCCCGAGTTAGGGCCTGTACCGCAGCCAGTTCTAAGTGGAATTGGCTGCAGCTGTCTCAATAGCCATCTCATGAATGTGTTGCCAAAATTTGAAGTTTTCTTAGTCTCCGGGGATGCCGGGCAAGCTCTCAAACCAAGAGTGGCAAATCAGGAACTGAAGGCTTCACCAGAATGAAGGCAAATGACAGAGACTTTATTCCATCTGCACAAAAGGAACACTTGTACAGCACGGATGCTTGAAGGGTACAAGTGTAAAAATGTATTCACAAATAGACATCTTTATACACATAAGTTTCCATTCACTGACATTTTTATTTATTTAAAATTTTTGTACCCCGATCATCTCAACCTCTGTAGAGGGACTCAGATCAGCAGACAACAAAAACTCAATGCTAACATCTCAAATCTAAACATCAAAAACTCAAATCTAAACATAATAAAATGACAATAAAATTACCAAATACATATTAAAATTACATTAAAAAGCCATTTGCCAAAGTAAAATAATGTCCAAATCAGTCCATGTATTCCAATCCATATATTGTGGTCTGTGCCTTAGTTGATTAGTGATCTCCACCCTCATTCTGTGAAGGGCCATGTTTTTACTAGCTTCCTAAAGGTCAGGAGGGAGGGAAGGGGCAGATTTAATTTCATTTGGGAGGGAGTTCCATAGCCAGGGGGCCATCACAAAGGCCCTGTCTCTTGTCCCCACCAGACGAGCCTGTGAAGGTGGTGGGACTGAGAGCAGGGCCTCTCCCGACAATCTTAGCACTCTTGCTGGTTCATAGGGGAGAATACATTCGGACAGGTAATCTGGGCCAGAACCATATAGGGTTTTGTAGGTTAAAATCACCACTTTGAATTGTGCTCGGAAGCTAATTGGCAGCCATTGGAGCTGGTGCAACAAGGGAGTTGTATGCTCCCTGTACCCTGCTCCCGTTAGTAGTCTGGCTGTCGAGCATTGGACTAATTGCAGCTTCCCGGCAGTCTTCAGAGGCAACCCCACATAGAGAGCATTGCAGTAGTCTATACCGGGCCTGTCCAACTGGCGGCCCGCGGCCCGTACACGGCCTGCCAGCCCCCTGCACACGGCCCGCAAGACCTCCGCTAATAATTTTTAAAAATTATTTAAAAATCACCAAAAGAGGCAGGGCCATTTGCGGGGGCGGGGCTGCTTGCGGGGGGCAGGGCCGCTCCCGCCCTGGTGCGCATGCCTGGCATCCTGCATGGCCCGCCCCTTTTCGGCGGGGCTGGGTGACATCAGGCGTGGCGCCGGCGCTGAGGAGGAAGAGGTGGAGGCAGAGGCCCCGTCTTCCCTCCACGACTTCCTCCTCGGCGCAAACGCCACGCCTGACGTCACCCAGCCTCGCTGAAAAGGGATAGGACGGCGGGCATCCACGCCCGCGTCCTGTCCCTTTTCTGCGGGGCTAGGTGATGTCAGGACGTCACCCAGCCAAGTAGAAAAGGGATAGGACGCCGCGCCAGCGTCCTGTCCCTTTTCAGCGAGGCTAGGTGGCGTCAGGACGTCACCCAGCCGTGCAAAAAAGGGAAAGGATGCTGCGCCAGCATCATGTCCCTTTTCAGCGGGGCTAGGTGATGTCAGGACATCACCCAGCCCCGCCGAAAAGGGATAGGATGCCGCGCCAGCGCCCTGTCCCTTTTGTGCACAGCTAAATGACGTCAGGACGTCACCCAGCCCCGCCGAAAAGGGGCAGGCCGAGCAGGACGCCCCCCGCGAGCGGCCATGCCCCTGTGAGCAGCCACGCCCCGCGAGCGGCCACGCCCCCACTGCGGCCCCCCAGGTGATCACTCACCAGAATTCCAGCCCTTGGGCTGGCAGAAGTTGGACAGCCCTGGTCTATACGGATGTAACCAGAGAGTGGACTACCTTGGCCAAGTCTGATTTCCCAAGGTACGGGTGCAGCTGGCGCACGAGACTTAGCTGTGCAAAAGCTCCCCTGCCCACCGCCGAGACCTGGGGTTCCAAGCTCAGCGATGAGTCCAGGATCACTCCCAGACTGCGAACCTGCACCTTCAGGGGGAGTGTAACCCCATCAAGCACAGGCTGTAACCCTATGCCCTGTTCAGCCTTACGACTGACCAGGAGTACCTCTGTCTTGTCTGGATTAAGTTTCAATCTGTTTGCCCTCATCCAGTCCGTTACAGAGGCCAAGCACTGGATCATTGTTCCATTTCCAAAATTTCCTCTCTCCCCCCTGATTGGCTGGCTCTGAGAAGCTGGCCAGCATCCTCCTTGGCCTCTGATTGGCTGGAAGGTGAGTCCAAACCGATGCATGCCCTGATGCTAGTGATGTAGCTGGGGATCTCCCCCCAGCTGGGTCTTGCACACCAGGGCTGGGAATGCACCTTTGAACCCAGAACCACACCAAAGTTCTTATAAGCAAACAGCGTCAGCAAAAGAATATAGGAAGTCCAAAAGTATAAATGAATATTGTCCATAAAATAGTCAGTTAAACAAAGTAAGCAATAAAGCAATCATCAAAATCAGGAAGCAGAGCTGTCCCAAAATCCAAGACAAAATCCACAGGACCTAGAGACTGTGAGTCCAAAATAGACCAAGAATTCAAAGTCCCACAATGATTCGGGAACAAACTTGAGCAATTAAATCCAAAGACATGAACACAGATCCAAGACAGGAAACATACAGGAATCTCAGCATGAACATGAAGCCATGAATACAAGACAAAGTTGCTCTTCAAATCTAAATGTTGGTCTCACTGAAAATTATAGCTTCAGAGACCCTATATTTATTCAAAAAGCCATAGCAAAAGCATTCTGTTTCCTTTGGAAACCTCTCCCTGAACGCTTTTTTCTCTTAATCTTTCAGATCATCTTCTACCCCCTTCCAGGTGGCATTGTTAATTGGTTTGACAACTTTCTATTGAAGATTGTCTGGTCCTCTCTCACTTTGCCAATTACTGCATTATTTTCATATTCTGACTTTGACTGCCCAGAGTCTCTCTCAACCTCTTTTTCTGCCTGTACAAACACATTTATAGTGGGCTGGTTGACTATCCCAGAATCCTTATCTTCATTCTGGCTAACAGCACTTTCCTGACCAAAATCCCCATTTCTAAACCTCTGTGAATCTGCAGGAACTTGGTCATTCAACTCAGGCATTGAAACCTCTGCGGACTCAGACATAGAAACTTCTGCAGAACCTTGATCATTTAACTCAGGAGCCTGAGGCAAAGAAACAATTGCAGGCTGAACCCCTACACTGGGCAGGAAAGCCCTGAAGCTTGCGATGAGCCAATGGTGGTGGTCTGAGGGAGGGATTTCTCAGGGCTATACCAGCCCCTTGTCTGTATGATGCTGGAATGTGGCAAGCAAAGAAATATCCAAAAGCTGATCTGACAGGATTAGGCAGCTATGGGGTCCTATTGAAGAATACCATGGAGTTATTTGTCCCATACATTTCCTTATGACAGGGGACAAAGGAAGAGTTTATTTGTTAATGGAACTGTGATAACAATTTCGGCCTGGACTTTTGTCTCGTGGATGACTAAGATCTCCAACGGGAAACTACTGGGCAGAGAGTAAATTGACTTCTTCTGGGATGCAGGAGAGTCCGTTGTTTATAGATTATGTCTCATCTCTGGTTTCCACCCAGGGTGTGGATAGAATGTCTGGAATGGGGTTACTAGAGTTCATGGGTTCACATACATTTGCCTTCATTTTATAGGATTTAATAATAATATAAAAATAAAAATAGATAAAAAATAAATAGTAGACTTTGTGTGGTGCTTTGTGTGAACCACTTATGACTAGGAAGGAAAGGGGTGAAGAGTGGGGGTCTTTGCCATGGCTGAAGAGCAGCTGAGGGGTCATCTGTAGTGACAAATGCAAGAGAAAGGTAGAAGAGAAAACAAGGGGGTCGGCTACTCTTGATCTCATCCTAACAAATCCAGAGGACCTGATTGATGCAGTTGAAGTGGTTGGATCCTTAAGGGCAAGTTACCATGTGATCCTGCAGTTTGAGGTACAAAGAAAGGCTAAAACTAAGACAAATCAAACCCACATTTTGGACTTTAGGAGAGCTGACTTCCAAAAAATGAAGGAAATACTGAGCAGCATTCTGTGGACACAGATACTAAAAGACAAGGGAGTTAGGGATGGATGGGAATTTTTCAAGAGTGAAATACTCAAGGCACAATTGCAAACAGTGCCAACAAAGAGGAAAAATAGAAAAAGTGCAAAGAAGCCAGAATGGATGCCCAAAGAGCTTCTAACTGTACTAAGACTCAAAAGAGACAAGAAGTGGAAAAAGAGAGAAATCGCCAAAGAAGAATTCAAACAAATAGCCAACTCCTGTAGGGAAAAGGTCCACAAGGCTAAAGCACAAAATGAGATCAGGCTTGCCAGGGACATTAAAACCAATAAAAAGGGCTTCTTTTTTATGTCAGTAGAAAAAGGAAGAACAAGGAGGCAATAGGGCCTCTTTGAGGAGAAGATGGGGCAATGCTGACAGGGGATAGGGAAAAGGCAGAACTACTTAATGCCTTCTTTGCCTCGGTCTTCTCACAAAAAGAAAATCATCTTCAACCTCAGCAATCTGGAGAAGTAGCAGGATTAGAGGACATCCAACCCAAAATTGGGAAACAAGTCATCCAGGAATACCTGGATGCTCTAAATGACTTCAAGTCCCCAGGGCCAGATCAACTACACACAAGAGTATTGAAGGAACTAGCGGAAGTAATCTCGGAACCACTAGCAATCATCTTTGAGAGTTCTTGGAGAACAGGAGAAGTTCTATCAGATTGGAAGAGGGCCAATGTGGTCCCAATCTTCAAGAAGGGAAAAAAGGATGACCCAAACAATTACCATCCAATCAGCCTCACGTCACTACCAGGCAAGATTCTAGAAAAAATTGTTAAGGAAGTGGACTGCAAACACTTAGAAACAAATGTAGTCATTGCTAATAGTTAACACGGATTTATCAAAAACAAGTCAGGCCAGACTAATCTGATCTCTTTTTTTGATAGAGTTACAAGCTGGGTAGATGCAGGGAATGCTGTGGATGTATTTATGTATTTATTTATTTACTTCATTTATACCCAGCACCCATCTCCCCAATAACAATAACAATTCATCAGGCAATAACAAAACAATAGCAATTATAAAAACAATACAATCAATAAAACTCAGACACAAACAGTAACAGACAATTTAAAACCATTTCGGGTGGGCCACATGTGACTGTTACAATTTTAAAATAAATAAACACTTGGTGTAGACAGAGGTAGTTTGCATGGGGCAGACACACAACAGATAATTAAAATGCTTCTGAGGACTTTTGCAGAGAATGAACATGGCAGGGCATGGATTTCAGTAAGGCCTTCGACAAGGTCTCCCATGACCTTCTGGCAATCAATAGGAGTATAGCGTCTAGATCCAGGGAAGTCATGCTACCCCTCTATTCTGCCTTGGTTAGACCACACCTGGATTATTGTGTCCAATTCTGGGCACCACAATTGAAGAGAGATATTGACAAGCTGGAATGTGTCCAGAGGATGGTGACTAAAATGATCAAGGGTCTGGAGAACAAGCCCTATGAGAAGTGGTTTAAAGAGCTGGGCATGTTTAGCCTGAAGAAGAGAAGGCTGAGAGGAGACATGATAGCCATGTATAAACATGTGAGAGGAAGTCATAGGGAGTAAGAAGAAAGCTTGTTTTCTGCTGCCCTGGAGACTAGGACACAGAACAATGGCTTCAAACTACAAGAAAAGAGATTCCATCTGAACATTAAGAAGAACTTCCTGACTGTGAGAGCCGTTCAGCAATTGAACTCTCTGCCCCAGAGTGTGGTGGAGGCTCCTTCTTTGGAAGCTTTTAAACAGAGGCTGAATGGCCATCTGTCAGGGGTGTTTTGAATGCAATTTTCCTGCTTCTAGGCAGGGGGTTGAACTGGATGGCCCATGAGGTCTCTTCCAACCCTATGATTCTATGATTTTGTTATATTTTTCAGCTCATCTGTTCATGAACACATTCGCAGAGGAGAAAAAAAATAATGAAAATAAAGTAATAGGAAGAGATGCATAGTAGCAAGTGAAGGAGGGAAAGTAGGTAGCAGGGGCTTGGAGAATGGAAGTGTTTGAGTTACTTTGTGGCCATCTGGCTGGCTTCCTGGCTGGGAGGCAGAAAGGATCAGCTGGATGATCTCTGCTGAAGCTGTGGAGATCAGCTGGAGCAGACCGGCCTGAGCTGACTGGCTGGGGCGGGGGTGCATGTCTGTGTGTGTGTGACCATGTTGAGTGGGTTGCTGCTGGACCTAGGGAAACCCTGAGGAAACTGTGGGGATCCTTTGCCTGATGAACGTTTCTCGTTCCTCAGGCAAAGAAATCAAAATGTTAGATCCATTGAAATACATAGGAATTGCTAATCACAATTTATGTCTATCTAACTGAAAGCTGCAATAAGAATTAGGCATACAGAAAATGTTGTAAATGCGTCTGAACATATAACTATTCAAGCAGAAATGACTGGATATTTTTGGGTCACTTCTTGCTTATTTCACTTTCTCCCAAGCCTCGCATTATCATTTTTTGACGATTTTGGATGAGATCCAAAGAAATGTGTTATTTTGTGAATTCTCTTACCCATGAATTAATGGAAGATTTTTTGCACTCCTGATCTAGAATGTAACAGAGGTCGCATACAATATAAGAAAGAAGACGGAAGATACAGGCTGCATACATGCTAATGGGCTCTTAAAAGGTCTTGAGAAAGCAGCTATATACAGCATTTCACAAGGACTTGTGCAAATGGAGAAAATTGTATTTACCTGCAAAACTTTCCACTTTAAAAAATGCATCACTTTTCCTGAAACATGTTAATGCTAATTTGTAAACAAATGTTCCATGAGTACAGGAAAAATAACTTACATGAAATGAAATATAGTTCTTGTGGGTGACACTCTTTGATATTGCTATTCATAGCATAGATGTGTCTAAGTCTAGATGAACACAATGTATCCAGTACTGAGGTAGTTCTTATACAGTAGAATCTTGCGTATCCAACATAAACAGGCTGGCAGAACATTGGATAAGTGAAAATGTTGGATAATAAGGGGGGATTAAGGAAAAGCCTATCAAATATTAAATTACATTATGATTTTAGAAATTAAGCACCAAAACATCATGTTTTACAACAAATTGACAGAAAAAGCAGATCAATGCATGATAACATTATGTAGTAATTACTGTATTTATGGATTTAGCACCAAAACATGGCAATGTATTGAAACTGCTGTGGAGGCAGACTATGTTGGATAATACAGAACGTTGGATGAGCAAAGGTTGGATAAGCGAGACTCTACTGTATTATCTTTTGCTTCTTTTCTTAGTCTGTAGCATGATTTTAAATGTAAAAGAAGCTGTTTGTGGAAGAGGGACAAATACAAAGTGAGAGAAACTATTCTAAATATTTCTGTTTCCATCTTGTGATTTTAAGTTCATTGTTATTTTTTGTTTTGTTCTCCTTACACCATTTGTTTGGTTTTTTAAAATAAAAAAATACTAAATAATTGACTCCATCTTTATTTACAGTAAGTGACTGTATCGGTGAATTGCACCAGACAATGCTAATTAACAGGATAAGAAGATCACAAAAAAGGACACTGACAGCAGAATGACTATTACTAATTTATTTGTCTTTTTTCAATTCACTTAGAAATATCTTTGGGAGTACAGCACGTCAGCCTTGTCAGACATTACACTGTAGCTGTCAGCATTTTGACTGATGTAGAAGCACTACCTGCTCTTGTTTGCCCTTCCTTTCACTTGAGTGCACACAGGTAAGACAGCTTGTTGGTAATTTTTATTTAATGCTTTCAGTATCTGTGGCTGCTTCTTTTTATTGAGAGTTCTGACAATAAGAAATTCCATTCCCTAAGATTTCCAAGATTTCGACTGCAAGCACTTCACCACTTAAAGAAGGTTTTCCTCTGGGATTAGAACACTCTTTACATTCTTCTTCGGTGCCTTGTGATCTCAGAGACAGCAGTTTAGGTTGTTTGATTTAGAGGGGAAAGAAAAGCACAGTACCGGAAAACCAGCGATGAAGGGAGAAAAGTAGGAAAGATCAAAGAGGGAAATAATTTGGTAATTTCTAAGGTTCACAATTATTTTGAAGGAGTACCACTTCTACAACCCCATAGATAGCTTGCACTTTTCCAAGTTTTGGAATTGTGTCATCTGTTTTAAGACATCTTGCTCTACAGGTTCATAGAACCATTATGGAGGTGCAAGATTTGTAATTCATGAAGTTCAGTCTCCTACTCTATGCAGCAAACCAAAGCTAGAACATTGTCATCAGTTGACTAAGAAGCCTACACTTGAGATGTCCGGCAAGCTCCTGTCTTCACCCCGCTAAGACATCTGGCTTCTTGGTAAACTGTTAGGGCTTTTAATTAGTTTCTCTAAATATTCAACTGAAACCTTCCCTTCTGAAGCTCTTTAGATGTCATTCTGACCCACCAGACTTTTACCCAACAATACTCACTGTTGTATGGGGCAAGGGAGGTGGGCAATTGCCACATTACACCATTATGTCTGATTTCCAGTCAGACATTTGCAGAGTTCTCTTCATTTTTCTCATCTTCTTTCCTCTTCTTTCTTTTAATGTGGATGCTGTGATGTTGCTGAAAATGCCAAACACTTTCTTCTGTCTGCTGGAAGTATCTAATATCCCTTATTAATTTTTTGCCTGCAGACGAAACATTAGGGATTGGAAGAATGTTCAAAAACTGGTTTAAAAATGTGTTATTAATTGTAAAAACTGTTTTTATGTTGCTTGAAGACTTGCTACTAAATATTTTGATGGTTTGAATATTTTTGCTGTAAAGTTTTTTTTTATTTTTTGTATTTAACTATCTTGGTAACCAACGTGAACATTATTTTTCTTATAGCAGAAAGGTGGGTTACAAATATGATAGCTAGTTTTAAGGTGGGAGAGGACTCCTTTACTGATTAAGTAGAAGAGGGAGTTTTACTGGCCATGTAGCAGGATAACAAGCCACATCTGCTGAAATGTCTTCTTCTATACAACCATTAAAAGCACAAGATTATTTCCAGTTTTCACTCTGGGAAAAGGAGACAGAACTGTAAGAACAAAAATGAAAGAAACACCTTCATCACATCCAGGAAAAAAAATTCAAAAAGTTTGTGAACAATTAACATTTAGGGAGGAGTTTAGTTTTATTGAGAAGAGGAGGCTCCGTTTTGAATTTTTCTGTTGAAATGTGCTCGGAATTATTTGGTTGGTGCCATCAACACATGTCACTGGGATTTTCACAGTGTGCCATGTTGATATTCAGGAAAATAGATGTGATTGTCTCTGCTGATTTATCAACACATGTTTTTAATGCTTTCCCACATACACAAGTGCCTTCCATGTAGGAACATTATACCATCTAAAGTGGCCCCCAATACTGACAATATACAGCCTTTGACTTTGGTTATGATTCTTGAGCAGAACACTTATTTTGACTACATGGATTATAATAATACCCAAATACCTGGAAAGTATAAGGAATGATGAAGTTAGTAATGACAAGTGTAATGAAGGAACCACCATATGTCCTGCCTTTTCTCCTGGAACTACCCTACTTCTTCATATCATGTTCCAGTAGCAAAAAAAAAAAACCTTTTTGAAATACGGAATATTTTTTTTAAAAGCAAGTAATAAAATACATATTTATAATATTAATATAATTCTGCTAGCTATTTAAGTATTGCCCAAGACATAATATTATAGAAAATTGTATACATCCTGTATTCTTCACACAAACATATGCTACTCATTATTTAGACGATGGCAAATATGAGCAAATAGGAAAGAAGTTTACTTTTGCTCAAGATAAAGAGGCTGGCCCTTCCAGAATTAATTCTTGTCATGAGCACATTTCTATGTCATTTGAGTCAACCTTGCTACACAACAATAATGATTCCCCACTTGGCATTTTATCTCACATTTTAACTGATAAATATGCTGAAGTAACTGTCATAATGATAGCATCTAAGATGGAGAAAATCTGAGCAAATCAAAATTCCTTATAGGGATTTATTATTCATTCTCAAATCAAAAAAAATGGGGCTCCCTCCAAGAAGAATAAAAGACCAGCAACAATCTTGTGACATTTTCTCCAAGGATTGTAGCATGCCAAAATATACCCATAGTTCCATATTTATGGTTCCTGGTCACAACAATATAATATCTCTATCCCAGCACTTAGTTTTAATCTCTTTTTATTCATCAATTCTTTCACACATGAAATGTCAAACCTTACTAAATTAGAATTCAGGTTTGATTTGCTTGATGACCCATTTGTTGTCTTTTAGGTAGTTCATGGTGCCCACAGAACTCTTGCCCAGTGGCACATTTCAAATGAGCTGATTATCTTCCTTTACTGTTCAGCTTCCACAAGAAATTGGAAATATGGTGTACAATTTTTACATTTCAGGGTCTTATTTCGTTATTTCAAAGTTGTCCTTCATCCAGTAGGGGTAGTTAGGTTTGTCATAATGCTACAAAAGTCATAATAAATTCGTATTTAAATCACTTCTGAATTGTTTTTGAAGGGCTTTAAGCAACCCGGGAGTGAATTTGTAGTTTTGAAGGAGGTGGGGGAAGAGGCGTCTTTACCCACTTGGCAAGCCGCTTTCATCCATCCCGCATCAGGCTGATGCGGGATGGAAGAATGCGGCTCGCAAAGTGAGTTAAACATGTCTGCCATTAATGAAGGACTTCCAAAATTTATGAACTTTCGTTAAGTTTGAAGTTTTTGCAAACAAAATTTCGGAAATCAGTCCAAAATCGAATCACCAGCGCCCCCTACAGCCGAAGCGAGTTTTGAACCATTTTTTTTGGATCAACCAGCCCTATCGTCCAGTTTTCTGATTTCTTGATTACAGTCTCCATTCTGATCAATGACTTAGCCACGGTATGAACAAATATTTAATTATCAATGTCTTCATTATCTACATTAAAGTTATATAACTTTATTTTGGTTTTAAGAACATAAGAAGAGCCATGCTGAATCGGGCCTCAGCCCATCTAGTCCAGCATTCTGTGTCACACAGTGGCCCACTAGATGTACACAGGGATCTCTAGCAGAAAGGAGGGCAAACCCCTCACCTGCTCCCGACCCCCCACAACCAGTACCCGGGGAAAATCCTGCCTGCCTCCATCAACACAGAGGTGGCACTTGGATGTCCATTGCAGTAACTACTGATTCCCTTGGTATCCATGAATCTGTCTAATCCTGCCTTGAAGCTGTCCAGGCTGACAGCTGTCACAACCTCCTCTGGAAGTGAGTTCCATAACCCAATGACCCTCTGGGTGAAGAAATATTTCCCTTTATTAGTCCTAACTTTCCTACCTTGGAGCTTTAGGGAGTGCCCCCTAGTCCTAGTGTTGTGTGACAGAGAAAATATTTTTTCTTTATTCACCTTTTCTATCCCATGCATGATTTTATACACTTCGATCAAGTCACCTCTTAAACGCCGTCTTTCAAGGCTGAAAAGACCAAGGCGTTGCAACCTGATTTCATAATGAGCTGCTCCATCCCTTGGATCATTTTTGTTGCCCTTCTTTGTACCTTTTCCAGTTCCGTTATATCCTTCTTGAGGTGCGGTGACCAGAATTGTACACAGTACTCCAGATGTGGCCTCACCATAGATTTGTAGAGAGGGAATACAACATTTGCCGACCTATTTTCGATTCCCTTCCTGATCATGCCAAGCATAGAATTTGCTTTTTTCACTGCTGCAGCGCACTGGGTTGACATCTTCATTGAGCTGTCCACCAAAACCCCAAGATCCCTTTCCTGGTTTGTCTCAGAAAGCTTTGATCCCATCAGTTGATAAGTGTATTTGGGGTTCTTTGCCCCGATGTGCATGACTTTACACTTGTTTAGGTTAAAATGCATTTGCCACTTTGTTGCCCATTCACTCAATTTCGAGAGATCTTTCTGGAGCTCTTTACAGTCAGTTTCATTTTTAACTACCCTGAAAAGTTTAGTGTCATCTGCAAACTTTGCTACCTCACAATTTACTTCTACATCCAGATCATTTATGAATAAATTAAAAAGTAACGGTCCTAAAACTGAACCTTGGGTACGCCACTTCTCACCTCTTTCCATCCAGAGAAGTGTCCGTTTATTACCACCCTTTGTTTCCTACAGTTTAGCCAGGTTCCAATCCAGGACAAGACCTGTCCCCTGATTCCATGGCTGAAGAGCTTATTTAGGAGCCTTTGGTGAGGGACTTTGTCAAAAGCCTTTTGAAAGTCAAGGTAAACAATATCGACTGGGTCCCCTTTATCTATGTGTTTATTTACACCCTCAAAGAATTCTATCAAGTTAGTAAGACATGATTTGCCTTTGCAGAAACCATGTTGATTTTCCTTCAGCAATGCCTGTTCTTCTATGTGCTTAGTAATTTTTTTCTTTAATAATGGTTTCCATCACTTTGCCTGGAACTGAGGTTAGACTAACTGGCCTATAATTTCCTGGATCACCCCTGGATCCTTTCTTGAAGATCGGAGTTACATTTGCCTCCCTCCAGTCCTCGGGTACAGTGCCTGATCTTAGAGAAAGGTTATATATTTTGGCTAGAATTTCAGCAATTTCACACTTGAGTTCCTTAAGAACTCTGGGGTGGATGCCATCTGGCCCTGGTGATTTGTTGACATTTAGTTTAGTAAGGCATGTGAGAACATCTTCCTTGTTTATCTCTATCTGGTTTAATTCATTTAATTCCCTCCTGAAAAAACTGACTCAGCTGCAGGCATATGTTGTCTGTCCTCCTGTGTGAAAACGGAGGCAAAGAAGTCATTTAGCCACTCAGCAATCTCCTTGTCTTCACTTATTGTCCCTTTCTTACCATTTTCGTCAAGCGGCCCAACTGCTTTTCTAGTTGGGTTTCTGCTTCTGATGTACTTAAAGAAGTTTTTGCTATTTTGTAAAATATTCTTAGCTATATGTGCCTCAAAATCTCTCTTGGCTTTCCTGACGGTTGCTTTGCATTTAGTTTGCCAGAGCTTGTGTTCCTTTCTGTTCTCCTCAGTAGGAAGAGCCTTCCATTTCTTAAATGAGTTTTTCTTCCTTCCAATCACATCTTTTACTTCATTTGTAAGCCATACCGATGTCCTCTTGGACTTTCCCGGCCTCTTTCTTATTTTAGGAATGCATTTTAGTTCGGCTTGTTTTAAAGTATTTTTAAACAGTTTCCAAGCATTCTGGAGGGATTTGATTTTTTTTACTGTTCCTTTTAGTTTGTTCTTTACTATTTTTCTCATTTTGGTGAAATTCCCTTTGTGAAAATTTAAGGTCTCTGTGTTAGTTTTCACTGACAGTTTGCTATCCAAACTTAAGTTGAAGGTTATTGTGTTTTGGTCACTGGTACCTATGGGCTCAGTTACAAGGACATCTTGAACGAGATCTTGTTCATTAGTTAGCACCAAGTCCAGGATCCCCTTTCCCCTGGTTGGTTCCATGACCATCTGCTCAAGGGAATAATCAGCTAGCATGTCGAGGAACCTTGTCTTTCTTTCATGCGTAGAACAAGAATTTAGCCAATCTATTCGGGGATAGTTGAAGTCCCCCATTATGACTAATTTATTGCTTTTTGAGGCCTGTTTAATTTCATTTTCCAGATAGCAGTCTGCCTCTGGAGTTTGGTTGGGAGGGCGATAGCAGATCCCTAATGCTAGATTAGTTTTTTGTCCTGGGACTTTTACCCACAATGTTTCTGTAGGTGAGTTTGAATTTTCTTGAAATTCTAATTCATGAGATTCTTGTTCTTCATTTATGTACAAGGCCACACCGCCACCGTTTTCCCCTCTCCTGTCTTTCCTGTACAGTTTATAACCTGGAATTTTTGTGTCCCAATTGTTTTCCTCTGTCCACCAGGTTTCTGTTATGCCAATAATATCAATATTTTTTTCTTTTGCCAAACATTCCTTTTGTTTTTAAATATTCAGTGTAAACTTCCTTTTGCACTTTCTTCAGTAATCTAAATATTGGCTATTTTCTGTAAGTAGCCTGGTGTCATCTGCATATGTTAAATTGATTTTCCTCTAATTTTCATGCATCCATCTCTAATCTTGTTTTACATATGCAATATTCAGAATACAAGTTGAACAGATAGGATGGTAATATACACTAGATCCAGACCCACTCCAGACCCACTGTGCTAGATCCAGACCCACTCCAGGGCACATTTATTCTCTCCGTGAAAGGATTAGCAAGTAGGCAAAATTATTTACAACCTGCTTCACTGAGTCCTCCCTTTCCTCTGTTTAAAAACAGTTTCAGAGTCTCTATTTTGAACATTGAAGGGGATACTTGCAAATGGTGACTTCATTATGATTCAGCTGGGAGGAATTGGTGCATGCATGTGTGCCACGAAGTCTAAATGCAATCAATAAAGACACTAAAGCAAAGACAGATGAAAATCTAGAGTTCAAACCATGGCAGTGTCCTTTGTTGTGAACTACTCAGTACTGCAGTTCAAGAAGGTAATTCTCTCAAGTCCAGAAATGACTGCATTGACTGGATAACCATTACTCTGTTACAAACTGACATAATAACAAGCATTTTCCAGTCAGGCTGGCCATCAGCCAGATTTTGGCTATGGTTTTTGTTTCTATTTTAGTGTTTACAACATTGATCCATATCCCAAAATGCAGTATATGTATTAGGCTTGTCCCAGGGGCATTATAATTTCATGTCTTTTTATTAGGATAACTTTTTGGATTACACTTTTCAGTATGGAATCAGCCCACCCAGCTGAAATTACAGTAGGCACACTTCTCACGAGACCAACTTCCATTATGTTTAGAGCTAGAATGACAAGCTCCTGCTGAGAGGAGCTTAAGCATGCCTCTAATTTATACATTGGACAATGGACTGAGACCAATTTTATTGTCCAATTTTATTACCTGAGCACAAACTTTCACACTGGAATAAGAGGATGGCAGTCACATATTTTTTTAAAAATGAAGGATCTGGTTTCCTTCCTTTATTCATTTGATGTCTTTGATTCATGGAAAAGATATAAATTTTCAGTTAAGTTTTTGCAGTTGAGCCAATTCAGTAAGAGGTCTTCCAAACACATTTAATGGCTTACACTTCTGAAATTATTTTTGCATTTTTTCAAAAAAAATGTATACATTTGAATCTGGCTTAAAACTTTCAATAGTAGAGAAACATCACAAAATGACAAGAGAAAGTTAAAGGGAAGTTTGCAGCTCTGTGCTTCAGCAATGCAAGAGTTGCATTGTTGCACAAGATATATTACATATTATTGTAATTTAAGACAGAATTTGTAACTCTGATTAAACCATTATTATAACATTTATCATTCAATATAAATTTATTTACTTAATTAAATAATCACCATAGATGCTGTTAGATGTTGAGGGGTGCATATTTGGAGGGTCATGCTGCATATATATTGATTGGAATAAAGTTGTGCTGTCAGAATTAATCTAAACATTATGTAGTCATATCAATTAATCACACAGAAGAACTACATTTCTGATAGAAAACATGCATCTTTTTGGCATATGGAATTTTGGTAACAGCAACAGTTGTATTCAAACAGATATTCACAGCAAACAAGATCACTATGCTGGTTGTTGTACTGGACACTTCCCAAGTGTCTACGACTATGTGATGTATCAGCGAATAATGCATGCAGTTTCCAGTAGGGTGGCCTTTTGCAGCTGACAGATGGTAATTTGTTTTAGTGCCAATTGTGTTTAAGTGCAGGCCAAGGTCTTTAGGCACTGCACCCAGTGTGCCAATCACCACTGGGACCACCTTGACTGGCTTGTGCCAGAGTCTTTGCAGTTCGATCTTTAAATCCTCATATCGTGTCAGCTTTTCCAGTTGGGATTGCAACATCAATGATCCATACTTGGTTTTTTTTTAACACAATCGTGAAATCAGGAGTATTGTGCTCCAAACCTCTGTCAGTCTGAATTCAGAAGTCCCAGAGTAATTTGACATGTTCATTTTCTGTAACTTTTTCAGGCTTGTGATCCCACCAGTTCCTTGTTGCAGGCAGATTGTATTTGTGACACAAGTTCCAGTGAATCTTCTGAGCAGCAGTGTTATGCCTCTGCTTGTAGTCTGTCTACATGATTTTCTTGCAGCAGCTGATGATGCAATCTATTGTTTCATCTGCGTATTATTATGATGATGTTTATTATTATGATGTTTATTTATACCTCGCTTTATCTCTCCCAAAGGAGACTTATATTAAAAGTATGACCACATAATTTAAAATATGCAAATATGCTAACATTAAAACAGAATGAAACATAACAATATTAAAATATTACAGTTAAAATATATTAAAACGTATTCAAAGCTAAAAACCACAGCACCCCCTGACTTGATCTTAAAAACCTGAATAAGAAGAATCAGCACGTTAGCCTATTCCAATATTGAAGTTTTTCATCACTTCATCTATGAATGAAGTGGACTGTACCCACAAAAGCCTATATTAGAAATCTCTTCTTCCTGATAAGTCTCAAATGTACTACTAGATTCCTCTATGAACACATCTACACTAACTATTTAATGAAATTTCAAACCAATAATGAAGAAAGTGGTTTCACTGATTCCATAGGAAATCCTGGAACCTGATTTTCTTTCATATGCTTTTGTGGGTGGTTGTTGTCTTGTCACCACAGTTTGAAAGTAGTTTCAAATTGAATTGAATGATCAGTGTAGATAGAGCCTATGTCTTTTTCTGCAATGATAGTGCCACCAGCTTCATAAGAACATAAGAACATAAGAAGAGCCATGCTGAATCGGACCTCAGCCCATCTAGTCCAGCATTCCGTATCACACAGTGGCCCACCAGTTGTACACGGGGATCTCGAGCAGAAGGGAGGGCAAAACCCTGACCTGCTCCCGACCCCCCACAACCAGTACCCGGGGAAATCCTGCCTACCTCAACCAACTCCGAGGTGGCACTTTAAGCTATACAGTAGGAACTGGAATACCATTTATTTGCAGTGAACCTTTGGTATTTACTGAGGTTTGGTTCCAGGACACCCAGTGGATACCAAAATCAATGGATGTTCAGTTTTCAATATATACAATGGGGTAGTAAAATTATTTCTCATATAAAATGACAAAATCTAGGTTTGCTTTTTGGATTTTTAAGAAGTATTTTCAAGCTTTAGATGGATGAATCTGACAAATACCATTAGATGTAACCCATTGAAGTCAACTAAAGAGATTTTGCATGAAGTGAATTGATCTGATGACATGGATGCTGGAGTTACAGATACAGGGGTGACATGCCCAGTCTTGATTTTACTACCCCCCCCCCCCACACACACACAGCTCTTCAGAGTTGGCCAAGAATTTCCCAAAGCTTGGATTGGAGGACTGATATCAGCACATCTCCTATTCAACAAAAATCAGTTATGGGAAGAAAGATGTAGAAATCTAGAATGACATTGGATCCACTAGCCATGGTCTGGAATTTGTCTCCTCACTGTGTAGGCTGTATTCAGAGGATGTAAATGACAATCCACCTCTGAGTATTCCTTGTCCAAGAAAACCCTATGGTTTTTCTTAATTCATGATGTTGCCAAATTCATGAGGGTGCCAATACTTGACAAGCAACTTGAAGGAGTATACATATATACTAAGAGTGTGTGATCAAAAATCCTGCCATTGATGCAGGCAAAAGGTCAGAAGAGAATGCTGCTAGAACATGGCTATACAGCCCAAGAAACCTACAACAACTGTGTGATTCCAGCCATGAAAGCCTTTGACAATACATTGAACATCTCTAAAGGAAGAAACTGTTCCAATACACACAAAAATTGGAAAAACTAAGGACCAGGACCTCTGTGGATGCTTACAATAGATGCAAGCGAAACGTCAGGAGAGAATGCTTCTAGAACATGGCCATAAAGCACAATAACCTACAACAACCCAGATATGTGATCCACTTTCTTTGGCAAGGCTGGGAGGGGGCCAAAGAAAGTGCCAAAGAAAGTGTGATCCAATTTCTTTGGAAAGGCTGGGAGGGGCCACGGTGGCTCTTCTCACACAGAAGTTGAATGCAGCCAGAAACAGCCGAAGATCGGCCACCAAGTATTTCTGGTTCCTGGCTGCCCCTGCTCACCCCATTTCAAGAGATTTAGCTGCCGATTCAACCACATCCTTAAAATACAGAACACCAACCCATTATCATGCATCTCTCTTTCTCTCTCTCTATGTATATATATACATACACACACACGCACGCACACACACACACACATTCACTCACACTACTATTGTAGTATAGAACTACAGTAACTCTCAACTAATTCATTTTGGGGAGAGCAATATCAGTTATCCATGTTCAAAACAAGCTCAAACACCTATTGATTAACTTTTTAAAACTTTATGAGCTTTAGAAATGAAGTCTTTGGAAACTGAATGTCATTATCCTTCTACGGCCCATCAGCCATTTAATTTTTCACTTAAGAACAGCTGACAGTTTTCTGTATGTAAAGGATTTTTTTTATTGTTGACTGAAAGTCTCTAAATGCTAAAACACTTGTAAGGAGGAGGAAAACTCTTTACAGTCATGACAACAGATAAAAAGATGAGATGCTTCAGCTGAAATCATTCAATGACATGATGAAGACTTTTAAAATGATACTTTAATTCATTGTGATTACTTTTATTAAAGTGCATTTGTTGTCACGTTAGTGCTTCTGAACTGTGCTGAGATGACATGTGTAAATGGAAAATACCTATGCAGCAGTTAGAATACGAGAAACAAAATAAAGTGCCTGAACTTTAAAAAAAAAAAGAATGAACTTTTCTGAAAGGGAAGATAAAAGCTGACATAGACAAAGTGAGACTGGAGTGTTGTGTGGTTTCTGGGCTGTATGGCCATGTGCTAGCAGTATTTTCTCCTGACGTTTCACCTGCATTTGTAGCTGGCATCTTCAGAGGATCTGATCACCATCAGATATTACATATTGTTACTATTGTATATGGCATCTACACTTTCCCATGGTTTAAATTATTTAAATATTTTCCAGATAATTTCCTTAGAACCTTCCCCCTAATCAAAGATGTCTGAGTACTTTTGTTCAAGAGTAGATTGGAAATGGGTTTTTGTGTACATATGTTTCTATATAGAAGACGAATCCATTATGTGAGCTGGCAGATTCTTTTTTTAAAAAAAATTCTTTATTGAGTTTTTAAAAATACAGAACAAAACAAAACAGACAAATACATGACGGGATAACAGAAACGGGGGGAAGGGAAGAAAAGGTAGGGGAGAATCTGTGGGTAGGGGGAGGGGTTTCATAGGGGAGGGAGCAGGATATGGGGAGGGGGGAGGGCTTCAAAGGGGAGAGGAGATAAGATAATCTTGTTGACCATAAAACAACTTGTGATTTAATCCAAATCTTCGTCTACTTCTTTACTTGAATGGTTAGTGCTCCTATAGGTGTAAAGTATAAAGTGTAAGTTAAACACAAGCGGTGCACATTATTTTAGGTTATACAGTTATATACAAGAATAATAGTCTATTATGCTATAGCTATCCCCAGTTGAGGGTTAAATTGGTGTTGTGTTCCCTGAAACAGTAGTCCTGAATCAGGGACATGAGCTGGCAGATTCTTATTTAATTTGCTGTGGTTCAGGCTGAAGCTTAAACCTAAACTTGTTGTAATGCTGAGCCTGTAGTAGAAAGCCCTTCTGTGTATTGAAGGAAGTGGGACTTCTGAATAAAACTATTCTAGGCATTTTTATTTAAATGTAGAGGCTGAAAACTTATTAAATATTACTAATATTTCATAATGCCTATGTATATGCATAAATGTCCTTGGGACCTAGGCAGTGGTTTAGACGTTCTAAAAATCTGTATGTAGTGGTTCTATGTCTTGCATTATATGAAAAATATAATACAGGAAGTGAGACAATCATACAGATAGTCATTATTTCTGTTGTATACACACACAGGTTCAAGAATTTATGAATAAAAAATTGAATAAATTTATTACAGGCATTCAAAAAAGGCATCATAATACATGGGTGCAACCCCCTAGTAATTCACATATAAATTGAAAGCAATTATGCTATAAAACGCTCGAGAGAAGGCAAACATATAATACAAAGAGGAACATATGGAGGGAAGCAAATGCATGATATTCCCATACCAAAATCAGGCCAAAGTTCCAATTATACATATAGAGTTCACCAAAGTCTCGTGCAGTTCCACATTGATGGGTGGGGGTGCAAAATACCCAGAGCCAGTGTAGACGCTAAGAAGAGCCGCAACAGAATTATATTTGCAAGGCCATCTGTTTCGCCGGGGGCTTTTTCAAGCGGCAATATATAAAATGCTGATGCAGCGTCACAGGAGAAGCCTAAATATCAAACAATACAATAATACATGATATAACAGAACCATGCACTGCCAGCACATGCGTGGGGAGGGCGGCACACCTACCATAAGTTATTAGGTGGGAGGAAGATCCAATACACCATCACTCCTGCGGACCCAAAGGTGCAGTCCACAGCGACCCCTGGTGTTAAATACACGCAACTGGCCCAGCCCACATGGAGTGAGCTTGGAGCAGCAGGTGTGGGGTCAGAGGGAACTCCCTCCTGAAGGTCAGCTTGGAGTAATACATACATGGTGGAATCAAACTCCTATTATTCTCACATACATATTATATTATGGCCAAAATAACCACGCTAATGAGAACCCTTAAAGGGAACTGATACAAACATCACAAAAGAATTGGTGCTGAGCAGAGAGACAACTGTATACACACACAGGTTCAAGAATTTATGAATAAAAAATTGAATAAATTTATTACAGGCATTCAAAAAAAGGCATCATAATACATGGGTGCAACCCCCTAGTAATTCACATATAAATTGAAAGCAATTATGCTATAAAATGCTCGAGAGAAGGCAAACATATAATACAAAGAGGAACATATGGAGGGAAGCAAATGCATGATATTCCCATACCAAAATCAGGCCAAAGTTCCAATTATACATATAGAGTTCACCAAAGTCTCGTGCAATTCCACATTGATGGGTGGGGGTGCAAAATACCCAGAGCCAGTGTAGACGCTAAGAAGAGCCGCAACAGAATTATATTTGCAAGGCCTTCATCTGTTTCGCCGGGGGCTTTTTCAAGCGGCAATATATAAAATGCTGATGCAGCGTCACAGGAGAAGCCTAAATATCAAACAATACAATAATACATGATATAACAGAACCATGCACTGCCAGCACATGCGTGGGGAGGGCGGCACACCTACCATAAGTTATTAGGTGGGAGGAAGATCCAATACACCATCACTCCTGCAGACCCAAGGGTGCAGTCCACAGCGACCCCTGGTGTTAAATACACGCAACTGGCCCAGCCCACATGGAGTGAGCTTGGAGCAGCAGGTGTGGGGTCAGAGGGAACTCCCTCCTGAAGGTCAGCTTGGAGTAATACATACATGGTGGAATCAAACTCCTATTATTCTCACATACATATTATATTATGTCCTTGGGACCTAGGCAGTGGTTTAGACGTTCTAAAAATCTGTATGTAGTGGTTCTATGTCTTGCATTATATGAAAAATATAATACAGGAAGTGAGACAATCATACAGATAGTCATTATTTCTGTTGTAACAAAGCGCATAAACTATGTATTGTCGTTAGCATGCCCTTGCCAGTATAGCCTCGTTTAAAGGGTCACAATGTTTCCTTGGAAAATGCTATAACAACACATTAATAAAATAAAAATACGTTACATGTGAGAACTTGCTTCTCCTAAGCATATATATTAGGAAATGCCGCCAAAAAGCAGTAGCAAGACAGCAGCCATTCTGAAAGCAGAACTGGGAACTTGAGAGGAGATTGAGTGGAAGCAATTTTTTTTACTATTGGCACTATACAGCTAAAATTCAGAAAAGTACATCTCAAATAATCAAAGTGTTGTTAAATGAGATCTGTAGGCAGTGGTTAAGAGAGGTAAACATACAGAGTCTTCAAAAGAGCTGGCTAGTGGGAGAGTGGGAAACATTAAAGCATGGTGTGGGCAAGGAGTTATGTATAACAGCTGAAGAGAATGCCCTTAATTTAGTATGTATAGAAGGAAATAAGCCCCAAGACTTTAGAACTATCCCACAAACCAGCAAACAAGATCCTTGATCACGATTGCACATACTTTCCTTGCCTTTGAGTTCAATGTGTTATATATGTATATAGAAAGGGGGAAGAACACAAAATGTTTTTGAATGTGGAAGTGATGCACACAGAGCATTTCTGCTCAGTTAATCAGCTTATGGGGAAACTCCATGCAGAGAAAGAACAGAACCTCAGAAGTTCATATTGTCACAAAATTATTTAAACTTCAGTAGATGATGGAAGATGATTCACACAAGTACAGCAATCTATGTGTAGAACATCTTCCAACATTCAACACAAGTATAAATGCTCACTAGTATAAAGTTACTATAAAAGGAATAATGCATATAGTTAATCATTAATACATTTTGAAAACTTATGTTAGGAATCAGTTATTTTGCTAATTGTACTGTTTTAATATCATTTCTATGTTTTCATGTATCTACACAGAAGAAGCCTACACATGAATTAGCCTGGAATTTGTGGTGTAATTCCTCATTCTTACAAAGCTTTCATACTGTTTCTTCCTGCGTATGTTACCAAGACACAGACATATGGCAAATAAATTGATTTTCAATATTTTTTTTCAACATAATCTCATAGATTAATTACATTTTAGGTAAAACCCAATGGTATAAAATATTAAATGTAGAACAGAAGAAGTATCTGCGGATTTTTGGAAAATATTTACTCAGATCTATTTTGCATACTTCCACAGAGGGATTTGAATTAATTTAGAATAATCCCTGAGTTGTGGTTTCTTCGGTATGTAAATTCTCTTACTAGAACTGTGTATAAAGTAATGGCAGCATTGTTTGTCAATGTCCTCCAGTGATTGTTAGCAGTGGATTCTTGCACATATTGTTCCAGACAAAAAATTAGTATTTTGCATTAGCAGAGGATAATTAGGCAATAAGATACAAAAGCGAGTGGGGTTATCATGAGATAAACATACACATGGGGTGTTATGAGGCACAGCCAAGTATCTGTAATCCCCCTAGGGTGTGATTATCTCATGATAACCACACACACTGGAGTTGTCTTATTGCTATTATAAAATATCTTTATTATAGGGAGAAATGTGCATTTTTGTGCTGGAAGAAGATGGAGCGGGCAATTTAGAATGCAGAGCAGCCTTTTCAGCAGAGCTGTGTGTGTGGTTTACATAGATTAATCTATCCCCTTGGAAGGTTTTCTCAGCCAAAATAAATTCCCTAAATCTAACCAGTAATAATCTATGGTGGTTACATGGAGAAAGCCAGAGTATTTGGAAAATTCCCATCTTGGCTACTTTACTGTTCAGTTGATTGCCAGCATACATGCACAAACATTTCATGTGTGCATATATTGGAATTGTACAATTTCACCAATGTCATTGCAATCCAAAAATCCACAAGAATTTTATAACATTATTTCTGCATTCTGCACATGTTGGTTCACATCAGGGAGTCAAAGTGGTGGTCAGTATAGTGTTGGGTTAAAGGAACCAGCTATCACAGAAGAGGGAAAATGAGAAAGAAGACTAGCATATACTGTTCAAGACAGTCAAAGGTGGGGAGCAGAATGTGTAATTGCCAGACAAGAAGATTACTAATTTACTACTAAACATTAGGCTTGGTTGATTTTTTAAAAAATGTTCAAAACTCATTATGGATGTAGAGGGTGCTGGTAGTTTGATTCAAAAGTCACTTCTGAATTTTTTTTTAAAAAAAAAGTCAGAACTTTTTGAAGTTTCCTAACCTTCTGGATCGCTTTGTTAATAGCGATATGTGGAAAACAGCACTGGCACTGGGGAAAATCCAGGGCCTTCTCCTTCCCTTGCCTTTAAACAATCTTTGTGACACTTGATATACTGCTACAAGACATCCTCCTCTATTACCACACCAAATTTCAACATGTTCAGACAATCCACCGATTTTTAAAAATTTAAAAAGAATTTTAGAAATAATTTATTAAATTTATTAAAATAAAAATAAAAGAGCTACCTCATTGAGTTTTTAAGGAAATGACAAAAGATTATAGAGGATCACTCAGACTTTCATATTGTTTCAACACATTCATATTGTTGGAAGTCACCATTTGTGCAGCTAAGGCCCAGCAAGGTTGGGAAATGTAGTGTCAAGTTCCAAAACACACCTCAGAAAAAAGTGAGAGATCCCAATAGAAATAACAAAGCTTTAGTGGTGAGCAAAAAAGAAGTTAGCAGAAATGACTTTATTAATTTCACCCTCTCCCCACCTCCCAAGTAAACATTTCCTTCATTCCCTCTCTTCTCTGGCTTGCCTCCTCTCTTGTCTTCCTCTGTTTTCAAACACTTCCTCTCTCTAAATCTTCACTTCTCCCTTGCCTTCCTCCGTTCTCCAAACCTACTCTCCCCTGGCTCAATCCAGACCCTTTCTTTTACCCCACACCCAACAGCAAAAAGCAGCAGCAGCAACAACAATGGTCTAACCTTCCCTCTCCCTTCCCTGGCTGCAATGAGCCTTCCAGCCATGCACTTGGGTTTATATGCAGCAATGGCTGCCAGACGCTGAAAACCCCTCCCCTCCCCAAAACATAACTCCTGAATGACTGGGAGGCAAGCAGCTTAGGCTTCACCTCCCAGCAGGCTTAGTTGCATTAAAAATGCTTCATCATAGTTCAGACTCACTTCCGCATCACTGAAATCAATCGTGCAAGGTGATTCAAAACTAGAGGGGACTACAGCCTCACGGAAACGTGGCAGAAGTCCCTTCAGAAGGCAAAAACATCCAATTTTTTTTCTGAATTATGCCACATCCAAGCAAACCTAGTAATAATCAGTAAAGCTAGGTACCTCCCCTCACTTACTATCTTTACCTCACTTGATTGGCTGCCACCAATTGCTGCCCTTTACTTTTCACTTTGTGGAACTTGCTTTCTACATATGCTTTTTAAAAAGTTAAGTGGATTCAACAGCACACATGGAAACAGGGAAATAGAGGAGACCAAAGATGTACATGAGAAAATTATAACAGTCAAGAGGTTGCGTTGCAGTCTTATTGGGCATGCAGGAAAAATCACCTTTGTGCATCATCTAGATGTTGTATGCAGTGCATTCACCCTTACCCTGCCTTGTTTGGCCTATGTTTTGTACCTTCTACCAGCTTTCTCTCTTTCCTTCTTATACACAGTTAGGTGTAATCCTGGAACTTGTAGTGTTACAGAGGCCATGCTCATACTCTCCAACTCCAAAGTTGGCAGGGACAGTTCTGATTAGTGCATTGTTGACCCAATTTTTAGCTGCTTTCAAAATATGCCAGTATCTCTTTTGCTTCCACTTTTCCACTTTGTCCTCAGTTTATTTCAGTTCCTTCAAACCAAGTTCAATGTACAAATATTGTTTGTACTCAAAGAACAGGAAGAGTCAGAATCTTGTCCTTCCCTGTAGACTCAAGCAAAAGCAGCCTCTCCTAGCTTGTCTGTCCTACCTCATCTTGTCATCTTGACCACACTCTGATATGCCTTGGCCATATGTGTGTCTGTTGTCATTAGTGAAATGTTGGAGTAAATGACATGCCATAGAGGAGAGGAGAAAATTGTCTTTTTGTTTAACCACACATTGCTCCAAAACTTGATCTGATTCGACCTAGGAAATTTCACATCCTATGTTTTCATGTAAACCAATTGTTGGGCAAATATATTGCTAATATACCCTTACATAAATCTGAGGAGTCTGTATTGAGTTAGGAAATATGTTTCCATGCAGATTCTCACACATTTCCAACATTTATCCTCAATATTTTCCTCTTGTGATAATGATACTTCAGTTTGGACTCACCCTTGCAGCATCCCCCTCTCATCCATGGGCCTTACCAGGAAATGTAGTACAAAGGATAAATCCCTTTGTTTTACAGACACCGACTTTTGATTTGCAGACTGTGGTTTGTAGAGAGCCAGACAGATTCACCAACATCTTTAACAGTGATGATTAATCTGATATTGGTAACAAAACAACACAACATGTGCAGAATGTGGATAGGAAAAACCAAACTGCATTGCTATTGAACAAATCTTAGCCCGGAATTAGCATTGAAATAGCCTGTAAATTGTGTGTTAAAATGTAATCAATATTTGTATTTGTGTTTGGGCAGCAAATTCTGTGAAGAAAGCTTCATGGGATTTATTTCTGCTTAGATACCTGAATGGTGGCCTTCAAAATGTGTCAGTTGTAATTTAAGACCGGTGTTTAATATGGAATATGGAGATCAATCCAATTGATTTCATTGAATAAAAATGTCCTTGTAAGGATATATGAGTACACATTTTTAAATGCAACAAGCCCAATAATTGGTTTAAATGTAAAAATAAATTGTGTCTAGAGATATGCAGCCCAGCCATAGCTGATGCTTTATTGGTTTTTACATTTCACTAACTGATGGGCTTTCATGTAAAATCAATATTATGCAGTCAAATATATTTTGCTTTGTTATGTTGTGGGTTCAGTTAGCTGAAGTACCATTTTCATGTCAGAGACCAAACCTTTATTTTGCAATAAACATGCTTTAAAATAAAAGGGAAATTGAGAGGATCACTTTTGCCTAATAAATATTCCAAAGCTTTCATTGCAATAAGCTATGGATTTTATCATGCACTTCTTTGCGGGCTGTATGTATGTGCCTTTGGGGGTGGAGGGATATGCACATTTTCTTGGCGAACTCCCAGGCTTTTAATTAAGTCCCTGGCTATTCCGTCCTTTAAAGGCAATTGCCATCTATTAGATGGATCCCACAAAAAAGCAACATTGGCATCCTTGCTTAGCAGAGAATGAAAGTAGGTTGATAATGCTACATCTACCTGAAGCAGACAGCAATGGCACATTGTTTTGTAATGGTGTGGAGGGGCATATGTTTTGTTCCCTTTGGGCATTTTTGACAGTTGTAATAGAAATGAAAGACAGTTTTCCTAGCAGAAGAAACTATTGCTTTCCTTTTACTTCAGATTGTAATTCGTGGCTCACAGCAGGAGGCAGGGGGGAGGTATGGGGGAGAGAAGGACTGAAGATCACAAAGTAAAGTGAACTGGACGTATCCTACTTGGTCTAGCTTGGAATGTTACCTAACTGCATTCCACAGAACTCACTGTCACAAGAGAAAGACCTTGGCAGGGCAATGTATTTGGAGCACAGACATTGTAAGAAATAGTAAATATAACTCATTTAAAATGGCTTGAAATGTCAGTCCTCTCTTCAGATGGCCATAGCTTCTCATATTGCAAAATGGCAAATTTTACTTCAGGGCAGAAGGATTGTGTTCCTATAACCGAGAACTCGAAAAACCTCTTTGGTGCTTTACATCTCAGGAGGACAATGGATGTTTTGTGAGAATTCCAGCGACCATAAAATAGTGTCTCAGAGAGTTGAATTCTCTCTTATGTTTTCTCACTTTTCTTGCTGATTGAACTCCACAGCACACACAAATCTATATCTTTCTCCCTCTCCCCCTTCTTATCATCCTTCCACAAAAGCCCGGAAAAAGCAGGTGCAATTTTACAGTCTTCTGAATTACAAAGCTATAATTACTGGGGGAATTTCATATTTTCATGAAAGGAAGTTTCTTCTGTTACAGAGTTCTCAAACTGGAAATTGGCATTTCAGACCAGCTACTTCTTCCAACCCTGCAATTCTGAAACACTCAAAAGGTTAAAAAAATAATAGACCTAAAAAATAAATATACATGTCGCTTATTGAATTCAGTGGAGCAGAGAATTCTTTTGGACTCATGGATTCAGTTAGAGACCAGTTTTACACTTTTTAGTCATGATTTAAAACAATTGAGCACACGCCATAAACATCGAGTCATTGGAAATGAAGTCTGGTGAACCATTCATGACCCATCTGAACTAATATGTTAGAATATTATAGCTTTAGAATATGTGAAGTGAATAGTAATTCTGCTCAAAAGTCACTCTGGCAGAGCTATGGCTGAAAGCATTTACATAAAATGTATGCTTTTGTTGAACCAAGGATATGTTGACAGCATATGAAATGGCGTAGATTGTCAAGTGACTTAGACAAAAGTTAAAGGAAAACATGCTGTTGTGGACACAGCTCAATTTTTTTTCAAAAGACTACAAAATCAAAAGATATGAGTAGGATCCTCAAGAAGTGGCTGCAGTGTAGACTTTTCCCATCTCCCTCCACCACCTCTTCCATCTGTTACCTCCAAACTCTGTGGTTCCCACAAGTCTCCTGCACACAGTTAATACAATTTAGGCTTGTCAAATAAATATCAGGAGAAGGTCATCTCTAATCTTAATGGTTGGGTGAAAATGGAATTTCAAGATTTTGAGCTTCTGAAAGAATGAATACATGCTAATGCCTTCTTCAAAACAGCTATTAATTGTAAGGAGACCTATCCTGTTTTCAACTGATAACCCTAATGCTATTTGGACTATTGGAGGACAAGCATTTTGCAAGGCCCCTGTTCCTTTTAAGTCTTAAAGTTTAAGTCTTGCCAATACAAGCAGCAACTTAGCCAGTGAAGTTGTCTTGTTGTGCAGTTGAACTGATTACATGATAAAGCGGACCACTGATTAGAAAAAGCATGTGCCAAATTGATTGATAATCTGGATTTGGAACCATGTGGGTACTAACTCTATTTGTAGCTTTGTAGCTATAACAAATAAAAATCTGTTACACATACCAGGTGATATAGGTTATATTTCAGAGGAAGGAACCTCACCTCTGAGTAATCTTTGCCCAAGAAAACCATATGAAGTTCATTGTGTAAGTAAACAGGTGACTTGAAGGCATAAGCACACACTTTATTTCAAATACAATGTCTGGATGTATTCTTTGAAGCAGGGCAAGACTTGCCCCTGGACCTACAAGTGGAATCCTATCCCTGGAAGACGCACAGAAATGCAATTCTGCTTGTCACATACAAAGCTCACATTTGTTTTCAGGTAAAAACATTTTAAGCCATGGAATCAACAGGAGTGTGATAAACCTCTTGATTTGTTCTTTCTGTCACATACACATGCACACTAGTGTTCAAAAGTAGTTAATTCGAGTTAGACATATTTTGTTTGTACTAAGGACCTCATCATACTTACCTAAATCAGCATCCTAGGATGTTTCCATGCCATCTTCAGGAAGGAGCCCCATGCCAGACATCACACAATGTCGCATGACTTCTGGCAGAGGCTCCACCTCCAACTAGGGTTTTCTATCTCCAACTGGAGTAGACAAGTCATTGGACACTTCCCTCAGAACACAGGAGGCTTCCTGTGTTGTGCTGGCTCCAATGAGAAAAGCATTGCTGAGAGGGACGTGCATGCGGGGTAACAGATTTGCCCCGCTGCTCCTCTTTTTGCAGAGGCCAGGGAAAGTGAGATGCTTTACCTGGCCTTTCTGATGAGGCCCTAAGTTCCATTGAACTCAACCAAGGTTTGTTATAGGAGTTCACTGCCAGGAGACTCGGTACTTGAAAATCCTGGAGAACTTTTGTGTAGCTCTTGCAGATTCTTGATGTCTTATAAAGTTTGGATGGCTAGCGACTGGAAATCACTGCTTATGCAGAGGCAGCAGAGCTAACCTGGCAAAAGAGCATATTTTCTCCCAATCCCATTTCATTTTATTGTCTCCCCATTTCCAGTTTTATAATTAAGTGGTGAAACAAGAGTACCAAACACTGCAAATGAAATTCTAAGACATAGTAGGGACAAGGACATATTTTAGGGAAAGAGCAAACTAATAGACTTCTTAATAATGCTACATGTTGAAATTGGATTTGTATGTGCCTAATGGTATACACAACATGATATCTTTATTTGGTAATGGAAAAAAGGAAAAGTTAATAATTTTATAGAAACAGGAGGTTAAAGCAACAGATTTTTTTGTATATTGCAAAAAAAACCGGTGTAGTTTTCTGCATGAAATCCAGCTCTAGTAATGCTAAATAAGAATGAGCAAAGTTGACCTGCTACAACCCCATCTTATTCATGTTTACTCGTGAATAAGGAACTACCTAGTGGGTGGCACTTATTAGGTGGTATCCAAATGCACAATAGGTTCGATACTTACCAGTCCAGCTCTGGATCAGTCGTAATGCTGGCTCTCTGACACAGCAATGTCAGAGCAGCCATGTACTGGATAGGGACATTATTCTTCTACCCACAAATATAAAATCCATTTATGAAGACAAAAGTTCCAACAAGAGTCTGATTATTATAATTTTTCATCAGTCAAAGGCAATCTGGAACAATCAAATGAAATCATTTAAAAACAGGGAAGGTGCTACAGGATATTCAATAAAGATGGAGTTACTATAAAGAAGGTCCAGTTTCTCTTTCCTAACAGATTTTATCCATTATCCCTATGCCCTCTTCCCAATCTTTGGTCTAGTTAGTAAATGGGTTTCACTAATTTTTGGTTTATAATTTCCTTACTGATTCAGTGGAATTCCTCTAGTAGTTGGAGATTTAGGCCTATTTGTTCAGCAAGTGAATCATAGAATCATAGAGTTGGAAGTGACCTTGTGGGCCATCCAGTCCAACCCCCTGCCAAGAAGCAGGAAAATTTCATTCAAAGAACTCCTGACAGATGGCCATCCAGTATCTGTTTAAAAGCTTCCAAAGAAGGAGCCTCCACCACACTCCGGGGCAGAGAGTTCCACTGCTGAACGGCTCTCACAGACAGGAAGTTCTTCCTAATGCTCAGGTGGAATCTACTTTCCTGTAGTTTGAAGCCATTGTTCCATGTCCTAGTCTCTAGGGCAGCAGAAAATAAGCTTGCTCCCTCCTCCCTATGACCTCCCTCACATATTTATACATGGCTCCCCTCAGCCTTCTCTTCTGCAGGCTAAACATGCCCAGCTCTTTAAGTCATTCCTCTTGGGGTTGTTCTCCAGACCCTTGATCATTTTAGTCGCCCTCCTCTGGACACATTCCAGGTGTGGTCTAACCAAGGCAGACTAGAGGGGTAGCATGACCTCCCGGGATCTAGACACTACACTCCTATTGATGCAGGCCAAAAACCCATTGGCTTTTTTACTGCCACATCACATTGTTGGCTCATGTTTAACTTGTTGTCCACGAGGACCCCAAGATCTTTTTCACTCGTACTGCTCTCGAGCCACGCGTCCCCCATTCTGTATCTTTGCATTTCATTTTTTCTACCTAAGTGGAGTATCTTGCATTTGTCACTGTTGGACTTCATTTTGTTAGTTTTGGCCCATCTCTCTAATCTGTCAAGATCGTTTTGAATTCTGCTCCTGTCTTCTGGAGTATTGGCTATCCCTCCCAATTTGGTGTTGTTTGCAAACTTGATGATCATGCCATCTAATCCTTCCTCTAAGTCATTAATAAAGATGTTGAACAGGCCCAGGCCCAGGATGAAACCCTGTGGCACTCCTCTCATCACTTCTTTCCAGGATGAAGAGGAAGCATTGGTGAGCACTCTCTGGGTTCATCCACTTAACCAATTAATTTAAGAACCTATTTTTAATCTTCATTTTCTAAGGCACTATCCTTTCACACAGAGACTAGACATAAGCTGACACGGAGAGGTACTTTTTAGTGCAATAATTTCTCTGTCTTGCTACAAAGCTCAGCAAAAACAACTATCTTCAGGGAAATGTAAAATGATTGCTGCTTGTCAAATCAAATTTGAATTTAATGGATTCTCCCCACCCCACCCCCAATATGTTCTGCAAAATTGGATGTGGTTGATAGCTGCTGACAACTGGAAGGCCCAATTCAGCAACTGGAAAATAATGACACCCAAAGCTCACTAAGCACTTTTTGTTGCCCTGACTTAGAAGTATTTAAATACTCTTGAAATATTTAAGAATAGTAGGGACAGAATAAATCTTCCAAGCAAAAATACCAGTGTTCAATCTAATATAACCATTGACACTCCTACTAGTACTTTAATTTCAGTGTGACTTATGCTGAAAACTTCAGCCCTGTGAACCCATTCATATAAATATGAATCATTTAATTACAGCAGTATCAGCACTGCATCCCCGATATTGGAGGAGCTATCAGAAGTCAAGTTACAGAAACAAAATGTTATCCCAGATACAATACATTTCAGTGGCCTTAGCAATTCAAACTTTGCAGCTAGGGAATGTATTGCATGAAGGAGGCAAGCTAGCATTGAAGCATGACACTGAGCATATACCACTGTTGCTCTGCCTCCTCCCTGAGATTGACTTTTTCTCCCAATATTGATGGGAAAAATTCATCAACAGCTGCCAATCCTGCAACTTCCCATCACTAAACTTGTATGATGAGGCTATTATGTTTCTGTACCAGCATTGAAGTTGGGCTGGGGTGGGATTCTCATCCTTTCCCACTCACCCCTCTCACTATTCCTGAGTCAGTAATTTGTGAATTTACAGTACTATTGGGAGTTTTCTATTTTGAAAAATATCTAGAATCTCAAAATGCCATTTTAAAAACGTCACAAAGCAATGGAAATACCGGAAGGCAGAGCTACAAGGGTATGAAGAAATATGTGACCACAGATCAGTGAACTAGTTTAACTGTGCAAGTGGAAACACAAGTGATAATATGGGTGCTCTTGTTGATATGTAGCTGTTATTAGTGACCCTGTGACAGATCTAAATTAGTGGCTTCATGTGATAAAGTCCTAGGATTCTTCAACTGTTGTGTAAGTGAAAATGTAAAGATGAAGCCCCCATCTTTTCTAACTTTTAGCTTAGTGGTTCCATTTTTAGCATCCTAAAATATAAATCGAGTAATTGATGAATAAGTAATGGTAACCTCAAAGATGAAATAAGCTAAGCAGGAGAAAACGAGACACCATGCAAATTTGACTAGTATTACTTAGGATGCCAAAAGAAAACAAGATGCACAACTGAATAGGTAAGATCACTCTGCAATATATTGCACATTCCATTCAATCAAGAGCAATGATCAGAACTGTGTCTTTCATTATATTCTCTGTGTGCATACAGAACACATGATATGTGAGGGAAAGGGAATTCCTGTCCATTTTTGCACCCATTGGGCTAACTCTTGACCCATTTGTGAGTAGCTTTGAGGGCACTTTGCCTTGTGAAACATGTGATGATTGTTTAATCAGAGACCCCCTTCCAGAATAATCTAGGGACCTCATCATAAAGGCCCATGTTGAGACAAATCCATGGGCTCCTGGCTGGGAGTGTGGAGAACCCATTGCTCCATGTCCTGCATTGCCTGCCTTACCATACCCATCATCCCATGGGGGAAAACATTTCTGCCCAGCTTCATTCCGTTGCTGGGAAGACAACACAGGAAGGTTCCCATGTCACCGTGGCAGTGTCAGCACTGCTTCCTCTCCCTTTTCGGCACAGAGCCTGGACAGAAGTATCTGTGCATTGTGGGAAGAACTCAGTCTGAAAGTGGAGAGGAAGCAGATACAATGGGCAAATCTGCCCATGTGATGAGGTGGTAAATATGGATGCGCTGCTCTAGTATGAAGGCTAACTTCTTCATTTTTGTTAAGTACAGAAGAGCTGCTGTATCCATGCAGAAGGTGTTTCTGAACAACTAGGAAACGGAATCCTAGAAATAGAGGACACTATTGAAATGAATGACTTTCACCAGAAGGTATCATAAAGTCCCTTAGATGACTTAAAATCCTACAGAATACAAATTCCCACAGAAGACTTTTGGGAAGGTGAAACCATGGGTACCAGTTCCATGAGTACAAGAGTTGTACTATATTGCTTGTTGTTGTCTTGTCCCAGTCAGAGGACTCTTGTCTACTTTTGTTGTGGGCTGTCAGTAGCTGGATATAACTACTTCTTGGAACTGCACTAAAAGGCTTTCTAAATTTGAGGCTGGCATGTGTCCTATAGATTAAAATGGCTTCCTCATTGAATTGTATTTGTTGTTGTTTTTCTTAGAGTCATGGTGTTTTATTATTTCAATATGAAAGTGCTCTTTCACTAGGACACTATAACTCAAAGAAATTAAAGGAGGTAAAGAAGAAGAGGAGGTTGAAAGGAGAATTGCTTGTCCCATTCCCAACGTCCATCTTGAAATGGTCCTGCATAGCAACACAGGAATCTACATTAAAATATACCTCTCTGGAGGCATTGGCTGGAACCCCCCCCCCCCCCCATAAACACATTCACCTTAGGATGATTTTGATCCACTGTGTCTCAGAATTGTTTTAAAAATCCACTAGAGTGTGGGAATAAAATGTTGCTACTATTTCTGGAAACTGATAGCAAATCGTGCAGGACAACAAGCAAAACTGGCTGACATCCTCTTGGTTAGTCCCAAATAGAATAGAGTAATTCAATCAATTGTTGAATGAGAAGTCAGAAGATAAATCAAAGTAATGAATCTAATCGGTATACTCTAGTCAAAACTAAAATAAGACTTATGGCATTGTTTGAATAATTTAAAAAAACAGCTATAAATATCTTAATATCCTGCAGCATTTGCCCCAATGTTTTCTCCCTAGAAATATTTACAATTGCTTCAGATTTTAAAAAAATATATATTTAGAAAGTGATATATAATCAAAAAAAGATACTGCTTCAATATGGGATTGTGAGATATTTGTCCTTAATTTTGCTTCTGAGACTTGAAAAAAATCCCTCTTTGTTTTCATAGGACAGGAAACCAGCAAAGTTGGCTCAGGAAGCAAGCATTGGAAGTCTGGCATCTTTGGAGCAGTCATGACCTAATTCAGATCTGTTCCATCCATCTCCAGTTTTTCAGATATTTTTAAAAAATAGACTTTAAAACCCCTCTTGACTATAGCCCAAATAAGTCAAAACCACAAGGCTAACTCTAACATGTTTCCCAATTCCTTTTCTTTATATTATGGGGTATATTTCTGTTTCCTTCACTTCTATAGGCTTAATAGAAGAAACCCTTTAAAGTTTGTCCAAAGACTACTTACGCTGACATGTGGTATTAATGTTTTATGACTGAGCTTCACTGCATTTCTTATATTTTCAGGGGGAATCTGAGCCAGAAACATTTTTTGGAAATGAAAGTAATGTGGGCATTTGGCATCATACCACTTTCAAAGAAAACTGTTACTCTACATCAAAAGCTATCTGAAATGCAGGTAATTTTTACTACCCATGAATTACCCTTTGGTTGGTGTCTGAGTATATGCACATCTTTATTCCAAATGTTTATATCATATTATCCCAAATTATGGTTTACATTTACATTCAGGTTGTCAGTTGAGCATGATGCTACCGACAACAGTAATTAGTAGTGTTGCTAAAAGAGAAGAAAGAACAAAATACCCTGTTGGCATCCAGCAAAATTGATTGCTAACAAACAGCTTGGATATCACCTGTTGTGTATTGACAGATTTTCTCTGTTGTTGCTGTTATTGTTGGTAGTGGCGTGGTGATGTTTCTACATTTACATGACAATTAGATGATCAGAAAATACCCTTTTGGAAATATGGATGAGGTGGTGCCAAAAGAGAGCAGCACTGAGAAAAAGCCAGGCTCCCAGATTGCCATTTCAACAGGCCACAAAATGTATTTGCATAACAGCATCATACTGATATAACCAAAAATATACAAAGATGGTGAGGTGAAACCCAGGTTTGCCAGGTTTTGTCCCCTGTCCTCACTCTCTTATCTATAATCTGCTGGATCAGCTTGGTTTCCTGGCTTGTACCTGAAAGGTAACATGCCCAACTATAGCATAATGGAAAAGCATGGTGTCTAAAACACCAACTTATGCAGTTACACAACCTGCAAGGTGACTGACCTCTGTTTGCTTCTCCCTGTCCACTCTTAGTATATGGGGTTCATTTCACTCACCTAAGTTAGTGCCTGTTGTGAAAAATGCAGCAATCTTGTTCTGGTGCATGCATATGAACCATGTTTGCAGAACTGAATAAGCCATACAAAATTACATATACAGTTAATAAAAGAGTTTGATAGCAGAACAACACCTAAATGACAACCAATGAAACATTCTCAGAGAAGGTGAAAAACATGCCCCAATTATAATCTGCAGTTGCCCAATGAATCTGAAAAACAGGGGCAGGCAGGCAAGGGCTTGGTGTCCAGCCAAAGAAAGGGGTCAAGACCTATCCAAGAACATATGTAAGGTAGTCTGAAATCTCATGAGGGTATGGCTTTCACAAGACTTACAAAAGAGATTAGGAAATCTCATGATGAGAGCAAATCTTATGATGAATGTTTGCTACAACCATTGAGAGTTCAACCATTGAGAGATCTCCAACTGAGGGATTTCTTGGTTGAACTCAGGGCAACAGTAACCTCTGCACAACCGAGCTCCCTGAGCTATTTCTTTAGTAACAATGATGTCACTGTGGCAATACAAAGAGAAGAATATGTTAAGAAACAACCATTACCTAGTTTCAATCATGCAGTCACTGAGCTATCACATTTATAAAGGACAGCCTGCCTCAGTGAAGAGGCAATATCTTTTCAGCAGTAGTATCAGAGTCAAGGAATTTCTGTGCCAGGGAGGTTTGGGAGCATCCACTAGCTTGCATTTCCGCATCACATAGGCCTGAAATGTTACTGCTTTTTCAAACTAGATTTACTTTACTGTTTTTATGGTTTTATTACTGAAACATGGGCTTCTGCAAGGTTTGATGCTTGCTTGCTTACTTGATTGTTTTGAATTAAGATTAAGATTGCTTTTTATTTATTTGAATTACAGTGTTCCCTCACTTATTGCGGGTGTTACATTCCAAGACCACCTGTGATAAGTGAAAAATCACAAAGTAGGGATGCTCCGCCCACTCCTCTCTCCCCCAGTTCAAGTGGCACCAAAGTGCATCCATTCTACAGAGTAGATGCGACCCAAACACCCAAGGTTTCCTGAGAACATGAAGAGTGCTTCCTTCTTATGTGCCTAGTCATCTTCCTTCTTAGAAGGTGGCCCCACTGGAGTCTCACTCTCCCTCCCTCCCTGGCACTCACCCAGAGCTGGCAGACATGGTGGCCTTGATGGAGTGTTTGCTGGTCAGCAGGAGGATGAGGAGGAAGCAGCAGCAGAGAAGAGGCTGGGCCCCAGCGACGGAGGAAGTGGAGTCAGAGGGGCCCACAAGGAGGAGCCCAGTGCCAGGTCAGAGGGAGGGAATGAGAGTGGCCATGGTGAACAGGATGGAGTTGGATTGCAGCCAGCAAAAGGAATGGAGAGGGTAAGTAAAAAGAATGCAGACATGTCTCAACTTAAAAGGAATGGAGACAGCCAAAGGACTGGAGACAGGGTGGAGGGAATGGAGACAAGTCTCAATGGAGGCAGTAAAAGGAATGGAGACAGGCTGGAGGAAAATCCCACAAAACAGCAAGTCTGCGATAAGCGAACTGCGAAATAGCAAGGGAACAGTGTATATCCTATCTTTCCCTCAAAGCAGAACTCAATGGGGCTTGTGCTATACTGGAAAGTACAGCCTAGAAACTCTTAAGGCACTCTTAGCTCAGCCCTTTTCTTAGTTTTGTAAGATTCTTGCAGTCTGAACAGTTTGCTTAAAAATCTCTGCTTCATAACTTCACAGTGATTATTACTTCATGGAGAATATTATGAATACTGGAGATTCACTGACAAGTGAGGTGGAATATCAGACTGCTGTTTCTCAATCAACAGATTGAAAAGGCTGCTGCTTGGTAGGTGCAGACTGAGAAGTTTTATTAACAGACCTCCGTGTGATGCAAAAATGAAGATTGGAATAGAGAGATTTTTTTAGAGTAAATGTATTGATAAACTTCAAAATTCTTGTTTGTGGAAGTTCCTTGTTTAGAAAATGCTGACCAGATGAGAGATTGACTGATATTTAAACAGTCCATTTCATTATTATGTATGAACTTGACATTTGAGGAGAATCTGACTTGTACATCAGCTCATCTGATCTTAATAACTCTCCTCTTCCTCCTCCTCCTCTTGGAACAAATAGCAACATTTGTGATATAATATCATATCCCTTAAGAACCATTAGGAAAGCATTTGAAATGTTTTTCCTTGTTATTACTTCCAGTACTGCATTTTGTCTATTTTATGTTCTTATGAATCACTTCAAATTCAGTAAACTACATTTTTATAAAGAACTTCTATCTTTCAAGTTGTTAATCTAAGTATTCTGTAAGTAGTGTCTTGCAATTTTTTTAAGAAGGCAGTGAAGTCTTCTTAAAAATAGAAAAAGAATATGGCACATTTCCTTCCTTCCTTCACTGAAGATTTCTTATAGCCAATTTAGATGATCAAATTACAGTTGCAAAATACCTGCAATATTTTTTTAATCTTAAAAGGAGCAACAATAGCCTTTTATGGCAAACAATCTTGTTAGTACACTAAATAAAAATATGGGCTCAAAATGCCAAATTATGTTAAAGTAAATTTCATATGTCATCAATACCTGCAATTGAGCTAGCTGTTGGCTGTAAAGAGGAAGGCCCTCTTCTGTGGAGTTCACTATGGTACCATTTCAAGTCATCAAAATACCAAAATCCATTCAAACCTTGCAACCTAGAATGAATGACAGGAAAAACAATACATAATAATTGGTTCTCAACTGCCATTGAAATACTTAAAAATAAGTTTTTCTTTGCCACTTAAAACATGACATGCTGGAGCTTCATCAACTATGTGGGGGCTGGCTGGTAATTTTTTTCAGACATTACACTATTGGCTGCACCCTTTCCTCTCGCATTAAACCCAAATTCTTCATTTTTTTTCTTCTGTCCTTCTCAAAATGACAAAAGGAAGTGATGCCATGTTTCTTTCTGTCATGAGAGAGAGAGAGAGAGAGAGAGAGAGAGAGCAGAGGAAAATGAATGTGTTTGTTGGTAGTACAGTATATGGTCCCAAAATGCTTGTGAAAATATTGTTTATTTTTTCACATATTTAGCCAATTTCTATGTGATTTGGAAGCATAAACTACTCAGACACTATACAATTATATTTTAAATTATTGGTTGGTGGGATTTTTTGGGGGAATTAGTGGGAAGTTCAGAGTTCACAAATTGGAGTATAGTGAACACATGAGACTTACAGCCTGCAGTTTGCCCACCAGAGCTAAAAGTCTCTGGAAAAAGTGTTCCAGAAACAAGATATTGCCCAAGAGAAGACCATTTCCAAATTGCTGGTCCCCAAGCTTATTCTGGAGGGAGGACTTTTAAGTATTGCCCTCCCATTCTGAATTAATTCATTTGGGGAGGGGGAGCATATGAGGTATTGAGGGGGGATTGATAGATAAAATGAATGCATTTGGTGTGGAAACTGGTAGCAAACAGTCAAAAGGCATTTCTGAAAAGTTGAGTCAACATTGAAGCATATTCTGTTTTTGACGCTGTGGCTCCACTGGGAGACTCCATTATTTAATATTGTTTTAGCAGAACTCTTGGTAATACAAATTCACTGAGTGGTACACATATCAATATATACTATTGAAATAATAAATATTTTTGTTGTTGTTTATCCGTTCAGTCACTTCTGACTCTTTGTGACCCCATGGACCAGCCAATGCCAGAGCTCCCTTTTGCCCGTCACTACCCCTAGCTCCTGCAAGGTCACGCCAGTCACTTCAAGGATAAGGGCAAGATCCATCCATCTTGCCTTTGGTCAGCCCCTCTTCCTTTTCCCTTCCATTTTCCAAAGCATCATTATCTTCTCCAAACTTTCCTGTCTTCTCATTATTCATCTTTGCCTCCAATATCATTCCTTCCAGTGAGCAGTCGGGCATTATTTCCTGGAATATTCCAAGGTACTCTCAGAATTTTCCTCCAACACGACAATTCAAAAGTGTTTATCTTCCTCCGCACAATCTTCCTCATGGTCCAGCTCCCACATCCATAGGTTACTACGGGGAATACTATGTGGACCTTCATTGCCAGTGTGATATCTCTACTCTTCACTATTTTATCGAGATTGGTCATTGCTCTCCTCCCAAGAAGTACTGTAAATATCTTCTGATTTCCTGGCTGCAGTCTGTGTCTGCAGAAATCTTTGCACCTAGAAATACAAAATCTGTCACTGTCTCCATGTTTTCTCCCTCTATTTGCCAGTTATCAATCAATCTGGTTGTCATAATCTTGGTTTTTATGTTTAACTGAAAACCAGCTTTTGAACTTTCTCCTTTCACCTTGGTTATAAGGCTCCTTAGCTCCTCCTCACTTTCAGCCATCAAAGTGGTACCATCTTCATATCTAAGGTTGTTAATGTTTCTTGCAGCAATTTTAACTCCAGCCTTAGATTCACCAAGCCCCACACATTACATGAAGTGTTCTGCATACAAGCTGAAAAGGTCAGGCAAGAGTTTACAGCCCTGCCATACTCCTTTCCCAATCTTGAACCAGTCTGTTTTCCGTGGTCTGTTCTTACTGTTGCTACTTAGTTGTCATACTGATTCCTCAGGAGACAGACTTGGTATCCTCATACCACCAAGAATTTGCCACAATTTATTATAATCCACACAGTCAAGGGCTTTAGAATAGTCAATAAAACAGAGATAAATGTTTTTATGGAACTCTCTACCTTCCTCCTTTATCCAGTGGATATTGGCAATTTGGTCTCTCATTCCTCTGCCTTTTCTAAATCAATCCAGCTTATACATCTGGCAACTCTCACTCCATGTACTGCTGGGACTCTTCCTTGCAGAACCTTGAGCATTACCTTACTGGCATGCGAAATAAATATCACTGTACGAAAGTTTGAGCATTCTTTAGCATTTCCCTTGTTTTGTTTGGGGATATAAGTTGACTTTCCCCCCAATCTGATGGCCATTTTTGTGTTTTCGATATTTGCTGGCATATGGCATGCATCACCATGACAGCATCATCTTTCAAGATTTTAAACAGTTAAGCTGGGATCCTGTTGTCTCTTGCTGCCTTTTTATTAGCAATGCTTCTTAAGGCTCATTCAACCTCACTCCTCAGGATGTCTGGTTCTAATTTGCTCACCACACTGTCAAAGCTATCCTTGATATTATTATCTTTCCTATATAGATCTTCTATATATAATGCAGGAACCATAGAGTTGGAAGAGACCTCATGGGCCATCCAGTCCAACCCCTTCCAAGAAGCAGGAAAATCACATATAGTCTCACCATCTTCTCTTGATCTCTTCAGCTTCTGTTAGGTCCTTGCTATCTTTGTTTTTGATCATGCCCATTTTTGCCTGAAATTTACTTCTGATGTTTTTAATTTTCTGGAAGAGGTATCTTGTCCTTCCTATTCTATTAAATATAAATAGCTTTAGTTTTGTATCCCATCACCATCTCCCCGAAGGAACTCAGGGAGGCTTACACATGGCACAAACGAAAAACAATAATATAAATTCAATAAAATACAATAATTTAAACACATACACATATAAAACAACCCAAACTCAATAAAACTGTGCTCATACGAATCAATTAGCACATGAGGGCAATAATCCTGTTTATTCCATGCTCATAGTTTATTATCCAAATATTTTCTATTTTGAATATGTTGGAAACCTACAGACAATCTGTGTAAATATACCACACCCTTTTTACAATCATTTATATTCTTCAGCTTCCTTGTTCCAGGAGAATCTGGATTTTATGTTTGTAATTTTAATAAATTAACTAATAAAATACAGTGAATAGGAACAAGCCAATGCTACACACCAAGCTGTCAGTGAAACAGAATTAAAATGTGATCATTAAAATTATTGTCAATATTAATACTAAAATTAGCAGCAGCAGCAACAACTGTTTTGTCAAGAATAAATCCAATTGTGAGTTCCACTTAGAGTAGAATAACTGAATTAATGGTACTTAATATACATATTGACTTACCAACATCCTATTGATTTAATTCAATCTACCTGGACTAATTATAGAGAAAGTGATTGCATTTAGCCATTTTTGCTACTGTTTTTATACCATCATCATCTATACTATTGCAAAAAATATAATATATTACCTATAAAAGAATAATAAATTAGTATTATTTTATTATTAAAACATCATTTAGTCATTGTTGTCTCTGCTGCTCTTTCCTAGTCTCCACACAGTTGTTGAATGAAATCCAATAGAGTACATCTGCCAAAAGAATGAATAATATTGGCTAACAGACTAATCTTCCCCCTTCAGTCCTCTCACAGATCCAGAATAAACTACAGAAGGCTGGGGACTTTGGGTGAGAGAAAGGGAAAGAGGCAGGAGAAGTCCTATTGTATGGCTGGAAATTCATTTGCATAATGTTATGTTTTATACAGTCTTCTGGAATGGATGAGTGCAATAAGAGAAAAGACGGTGGTTCTGCCACCTGGCTTACAATCTAAAAGGATAAGGTGCCCAAATATGGGGAGTGGAGAAAAAAGGTAGAGATCAGTTTTTAAATGTTTCCATCCATTTTCAGGGGTTTATACATGTTCTTGAGAATACAGAATATGGTAGTTGTCCTATAATACATAGATGGCCTACCAATCAGGAGAAATTGGTTGTAGGGGGTTTCCACATATAAAACCCTGAAAATGGGAAATGCAGTGTGAAATGAAAGATTGTTGCAATAGTAAAGCAAATAGACTCATTAAACAATATTGATTAATATAACTGTGCAAATAACAGTCCAATTAAAAATATTTCACCACAGTGGACATATGTTATTGCACAACTGCATGGAACTAAAAAAGTGAACAACAGTGATGTGGTAAACTAGGGCCACATATATTAATACATATAACTCAAACTCGGCAATGGGGCCTGCTAAGTGTGGAAATCAGCTGGGACAGGATGATCTTCCCATCCACCCCAGTTGCGTATGGGTGAGTACCCAGACTCTGATGTCTTCTCATGTTTTAATGGGCCAATATAAGCTGCCGGCCAATCGGATCAGAAAATCCTCCTGGGTTAGTCCCTCCCTTAAGCTGTGGGACTTTGGAATCTGTGGCAGAACCAGCCTGGGCTAGCCACAGGGGTGATTCCTCCCCCCTCCCAATAATATGGAGTGCATATCACCCATATTAAGTGCTCCAGGCACTGGTAACACAACCCCAGATTCACCCGAGACTGACCAAATGTTGGCACCACCAGGACAGCTGGAACCATCAGATGAAGAAGCTTGCCTCCCAAGTCTGCAATTTACATGAACAGAAAAGTGAGCAGAGCATAGGTATTCACTGAGACTTTTGCCAAACAAAACAATAAACTCTCTTAATTAAGATAAGCAGACTGCAACCAATTTAAGAAACAGCTCTGGCACACATTCGCTATTGGAAACAATCAACCATCTAATCTCTGGCTCTGGTAAGATGTTTCTATTTCTGTTTCAGATACTTGAAACTTTGACTTTGGACTGGCTGACAGCTCTTTTTGACCCTTAGCCTAGCTAGTGTTCCTGTTGTCTCTTGGATTCCTTGACTGGATTGGAATTTTATCCATCATGCTTCCTCACTAGTAAACCCTTCGGACAAGTTTGTTTCTAATAACTCTGCTTGAGTTACTGCCTTGCCTTATATCAGTGGTTCTCGACCTGTAGGTTCCAGATGTTTTGGCTGGTAAACTTGCTGGAATTTCTGGGAGTTGTAGTCCAAAACACCTGGGGACCCACAGGTTGAGAACCATAAGAGGTTTGAATGAAAAGTAATGCCTCCACCTTCGTTACTTGGGTTTTGATGGGAATATTTTAATAAATCAAATGCAGAAATAATCCTTAGAATGTGCTTTTTAACTACCACTAGTCACTTTTCTACATAATCACCAGACAATTGGATACATTTCTGCCAATGATGAACAAGTTTTCTGAAGCCATCACGGAAGAAGTTGACACTCTGTTTCCACAACCAATGTCTCACAGTTCTCTCAACGTCTTCATCAGAAGCATAATGATGTCCCTGCAGATCTTTCATTATCGGGAACAGATGGAAGTCAGATGATGCTAAATCTGGACTGTATGGAGAATGCCCTACGGTGATGAGATCCAGTTCTGCTATGTACCAATTGTGCACAGATCTTTTGATAGCCAAGCAAAGCAATAATGTGACCCACACATTCTTGTGAAATGCCAATTATACTTGAAATTTCTCTCTGAGTGATACAATTGTCCTGAAACAATCTGTCAACCTTTTGCTTGTGAAACTCAGTGGTTGCTTGTGAAACTCTGTGGGGACGTGCAACTCTTTGTTTGTCATGCAAGTCAGACGTTCCCATCTCAACATCTTTAAACGTACTCGCCCAATGATACACAGTACTCACATCAACACAATCACCATTAACAGATTACATTCTCTGATGAATCTCCTTTGGGGTGACACCTTCTGCTGTCAAGAATACAATGACTGCACATTACTTAAGTCACATTGACTGACATCTGTACAGGGTTCCATACTTCACACTTTAACAACACAACCATTCAATGCTAAGGCTTCCTGACAAAATGGAACTGTAGAGCAAAGTCTACTGAACAAGTTAGCACCTGCCGCATACCACTACTGCCATCTGTTGAGGAGTTACAGAGGTGGAGGCATTACTTTTCATTCAATCCTTGTATGAAAGAATTCACAGTAAATTGCTTTCTCTCTAACAACTGTACATGGTGGTGCTGAAGGGAGCTTGGCAAATAGGGTCTTTTCTTTGACTAAATTGAGGTCATTTCCCCATAATTTACTGTAAGTACATTGAGGACCAAACCACTCTTTTCCATGCAACAACAGTGGAAGCAATTCCTCAGAAGCCCGCCATTCAAATGTTATAGTTCCAGATCTCTCAAGCTGCAAACTAGCCATTGACTGCCAACTGGGTGTCCAATACAGAGGGCCTCATGTGATTGGTGACTTGGATATGCACCACCAAATCTCTCAAACCTGAACTAAAGAAATTGAATTATGTATTTTAATAACAGCTTGCAATCCATTCTGGAGAGAGTGAACATATTTTAAAATATAAACCTACTACTAAAATGCAAAATATGAATTATTAGTAAATACCTTTTTAATTTTAAAAGAAAGAACTCAGTAGTGTGTTATTCCAATGGACATGGATTGATGCTTTTTTACTCATTGAAACACAAAACTGTAGGCTATTATAAGTTGTCAGTTGATTATAGTGAATCAGTAGCAAACACAGAGATATTGAAGGGCTGCTGTTTTTTTCCTCTCCCTCTTCCACATATACCAGTAGTTCTACTTGGTTCTACCTTAAGTGTCTCAGCTGATAATACATTATAGTTGACTTTGCTAGGTGACCTACGCACAGCTTCACATCATGATGAATGCAAGTTCATAACATCATGCTGATAAAATAGGGAAGAAATTCTTTTTACCAATATTGCAATTTTTCTATCAGAAGCTCAGACCCAGAAGCATAAATCCACACTAAAATCAGCCTTGGGAATTAATTCTTCACATTAGAAACAAGATTAGTTCCTGCTTCTGAGAAAACATGGCTGTATTATATGTACAGTGTTACTTGTTGCCCGGACAACACACTGTTAATTCCAATAGATTCCTTTTATCATAAAAACGGATTTGCACTGAAGGGCAAAGACCACCTCCATATGCATCCAGACTGCATTACAATCTAATACATCACCTTATACATTTATAGGTGTCTGCTTCTCCTGGCTTGCTGAAATACTTGCCATAAAAATGTCCATGTGAAAAGTCGGTTTAAATGTCATGTGTTTTCACTTGAAAACTACCTAGTTGGGTGAGCATCAGTTCCAGCAACAAAGATCCTAGTGACAAAAAGGAAAAAAATATTCTTCAGAATATGAATGGTCCTGTTGTTTCCTGCTCCTTTCTAGTGGCAATTGAATTTTGCACTGAATGAAAATAACACTAATGTTCCTGCTAAAAATAGTGTCAGGTTGGTTGCAAATACAAAATAGGACAGTCATAGACATCCATTAGGAAAACATGTGAATAGTGGGTTTCCAGCTGAAGCCAATGAAGTGGTGGACTGTTCAGTAGGCATGGTTAGGTTTGGTCAGAATCTTCACAATTCGGAATAAATTCGGAAAGATTTGCTTTTTAAAGCTATTTCAAAGTTGTTAAGGAAACCGGAAGTCCCTTTGCCCTTCCGAAGCTTTTTCCGCCATTTCTGTTACAAAGCAGTAAGTGAGTCGGAAATTATTCAGCGTTTCCCTGCTTATCTTCCCTGGCCTCAGCTCAAGCAGATTTGTAACAAAAATTGCAAAAAAAAGCTTTGGAAGGGCAAAGGGACTTTGGTTTTTTGGGGTTTTTTTTAAAAAAAAGCTTCAATATTGCTTCAAAAAGGTAATTTTAATGAAATTATTATGAGCAACGAGTTATCCAACGTGACTCTATCCATGCCTATTCCCTGCACTTGGTTATATAGTCCTGCATTTCTTTTCATATATACAGCGTATTACATATATACAGTGTATTTATATATAATCTTTGAATGTTTATTTTGATAAAACTGTAAGCTACAAGACTCATGTTTCACCTCACAACAAACTGGCATGTTTTCAAAATCAGGTATCTATAAGGCATGTTTTAGAACCCAAAAATGGCGATTCTAAAATCAAAGGGGGGGGGGGATTTTTTTTTTAGTAATAGGAAGACTTACAAAAAAATTTCCAAAAATTTCTAAAAAGTAAGTTAATTACTAACGAAATGCGGTGGTCGTTCGTATGCCAGCGCATGCGCATTCAAGATGGTTTTGGCCTACAACTCCCAGAAATCCTAACAGCTGGTAAATTGGCTGGGATTTCTGGGAGTTGTAGGCCAAAACTTGAATAAATCACACTGAATTCTAGATGGGACTTTCCAAATAGGAAGGAGGGAGGGAGGGAGCGGGTATTCTATTCTTGGAAGCAACAAAAGAAAAGGAGGAGGAGCCCCCCCTGGCTCCTCGCTGCCTCTCTCTCACCCCGATCCCGAGGGAGCGAGGGCCCAAGTTTGCCCAGGCTGGTCATATACCTACATTCCATGCACATGCAATAATACAGCAGTAATAACAATGGGTATAAGAAGAGGTAAAATTCAAAACCGAGTATTCTGACTTGTCCCTCCTCATGCGGTGCAAACGGGCTCTTCTCTTATTAGCCCGGGAAATTAGCCTGGAAAAGCCAGCGTTTTCTGCTTGGGTGCACACACATACATATTCTTTGGGGGTTTTGCTGCAGAATCTTCTCTATGAGCCCGGGATTCTGCAGCAAATACCCCCCCCCCCCAAGAATATGTATGTGTGTGCTCCCAAGCAGCAAACGCTGACTTTTCCCGGGCTAATGAGAGAAGAGCCCGTTTGCACCGCATGAGGAGAGACCAGTCAGAATACTTCGGTTTGAATTTTACCTCTTGTTATTGTTATTACTGCGGTATTATTACATGTGCATGGAATGTAGGTATATGACCAGTTGGATTACTTATAATATTAGGCACTTACAGTAGCATTCATTCTATTATACATTAGGTTGGTTTCTCACCCCAATACTCTTTGATGCTTTAATAATAATAATAATAATAATAATACTTTAATATTTGTGAGTCGCCCTCCACCGGCGGTGCTCCGGGCGACTTACAACAGTTAAAACCCTAGGGTGAACAATGTACAACAGTTTAAAAACATGGAATATGAACAGGAGGGGTGGCTCAGGTAGTCCAGGGTACCGAGCCAGTCCCGAACGCTAGGCGGAAGAGCCAGGTCTTCAAGGCTGGCCGGAATCCAGATAGAGTCGGAGAGGCTCTGAGGGTGGGCGGCAGTGAGTTCCAAGTCGAAGGGGCCGCGACGGAGAAGGCTCTCCGCCGAGTTTCCGCCAGTCTAGCCTCCCGCACTCCAGGGGTAGTCAGGCGGTCACCGTTGATGGAGCGTGCTGGCCTCTCGCTGCATTGGGCCGTCAGCCGGTCACTCAGATAGGAAGGCCCAATGTTGTGCCGGGCTTTAAAGGTGAGCACCAGGAGTTTGTAAAGGGCTCTGAACTCTAGGGGCAGCCAGTGAAGTTCTTTAAGAATGGGGGAAATGTGATCCCTCACTGATGACCCAGTAATGAGTCTGGCTGCGGCGTTATGGATACGTTTCAGCCTACGTTTAGATCCTGGCAGGGCAGGAGAGGCAGGGAAGCCTGGAAAAAATGTAAACAGAGAGGATTACTCAGAAGTAAATCTGCAAAGGAGGGCACTTTGGATGAAGGGCCCTCCCTTGTGGATTTACTTCTGAGTAAACCTCTCTGTTTACATTTTTTCCAGGCTTCCTTCCAGCCGAAAGAAGGAGCGAGTTTAGGGCTTGCCTTGCCATAATACTTATTGGCAAGGGAGGCGGGAGGGTGGTGAGAGAGAAGGAGGGTGCCCCCACGACCTAATAACGACACTTAAGAAAATCCTGGCCCCCGAAGTTCGAAAAAGAAAGTCCACTTCCTGGTTGGCGTTCCAGGTGCGGAAATACTCGAAAGTAGCATTTCTTACGAATTTCTTACGAAACGAATCATTTTCATAACTTTTTTCTCATGCCTAGTATCTAACACTTGATGAATCTTTGCTGAATGTGGAAAATGTCCTTTTAATATTGTAGGTCATGTGAGATGAAAGAAAAGTTGCTTGAATAACAGATAGTTCTATAAGTAATATGACTACACAAGTCTAAGACAATTTTTTGGCCAAGGAAGAGAGCCATGATAGAAAACGGGGGAACTGAAAAGCAAATCCACAACTGTAATGTGATGTTATGAAATTAATTACAATCAAGACAGCTTGGGAAATAGTATTATTCCAGGGAAATGGGGAATGTGATTATAACATGCAAATTGTGATGTCACCACAACAAGCAATGAAAAATATTTATTTTGGTTTGAGCTTATATTGCAGGATATCATGTCATTACTGTAGCATAATGCTATAAAGATTACATTGAGTTACTAGGAACTACTGAAAGAGCTATTGTGAAAAGGCCTGCTCATTGCTCTCCAGCGTGTATTGGATTTCATTGTATTATGTAACTAAACTCACACTGATGGTAATTTTTGTAAAGTTTGATTAAAGTAGTTACAGTAGCTGATGAGAATGGCTGTTTTTTTTTACTTTTGACATACTTGGAGAGACGAAGAAAGAGTAATTGCCAGCAATACTCCATGTGGTGCTTTATAAATCTTAGCATGTAGCTCTTGAGCTCAAGTTATAACCTTAAAAGGCATTTGCTTATACAGAGCAGAAAGAGCCTGCCAAATGACAACGCACCGAACAGGAAAGCATTAGGATTTTTAGTTGGGTAATGTTCTTCCAAACAGCCCATGCTGTGCTAATAAAACTATTGTGACTGGCATCGTCCGCTGTGGAAACTGACAGAAAAAGCAGTTAAGTAGTTTTTCAGAAAACTTCCAACAGTAAATCATTAAAGCATGCAAACAATCCTCCTTCATCAAACTGCATGTTGTTTAGTAAAAGCAATCACAAATCCAAAACAATGTAAACAAACAAGTCGGCACCTAATGAACATTCCCCAATGCTCACTGTAAATAGATCTACAGCTCAGAGAACAGTTATCCAACACATTGTCAACTCGTTGTAAACACATCTACAACTCATTACCCAGAATGTTGTCACCTCATTGCAGTTAAAGATGGTTGCAGGCTAACTGTAGTGTTTCCTTACATACAACTAGTTTAATAGCCTAAGGGGGAAATGGCCCCAAATCCCTGCTACTTAGAATTAAACAACATTTTATACCTTTTGAAGATTTCAGTCAAAATAAGGAGTCTCAAATCAGAAGTTATTCTTCTCTTTATTGGTAACATTCATAATCATACCAAGATGCTATTGTCCTTCTAACTCTGTTGTATGTATGCAAAACATGGACCATCTTCACTCTCGGCTTCTGGAAAGATTCCAACAGTGTTACCTTTTGAAAAATCCTGCAACTCTCTTGGGAAAACAGTGTTCCAGTGTTCTGGAAAAAGCAAAGATCGCCAGCAATGAAACTATTATTCTCCACCCTCAACTTCACTACATCGGCCACATTGTCTGAATGTCTAACCACCATCTCCCAAAGCAGTTACTTTCTTCTCAACTTAAGAATGGAAAATGGAATGTTGGTGGACCGCATAAGAGATATAAAGATAGGCTTAAAGGTAACTTTAAAAATGTGGTATAACCCCTGAGAACTGAGAAGCCCTGGCACTTAAGCATTGAAAGCATTGTAACTGGAGGTTAGCTGTTACCAACAGTGCAATGGATTTTGAAGAGACACAAATAAAGGGCAAAAGGGAGAAACATGCCAAGAGGAAGCCACATCAAGCAAACTTTTGTTGTGACCACCATCTATCTAGAAATCTATGTCCTCAATGTGAAAGACCGTGTGGATCCAAAATACATCACCACAGTTGTTTATGGATTTGCCTCTGGAAGACAATCATATTCAGCTATGAGTGATGATCCATGATGATGATATGATATGAACTAATGAACACATTCAATGAGCTGTATTTATCCACAAAGAATAGCTCTGCGGTACAATACAGTCAGTCCTCTACATTCATAGAGGTTAGAGACACAGGAAACCTGCAAAAGTGGAAAAAAACCTATGAATAAATAAAACTGTTTTCTTATCTTAGTGAACACATATCTCTAGGAATCTCTAGGTCCTTTAGTGCAACTCTGGAAACCTGTTAAATAATCACATCAACAAAAGTAAAACCCACAAGTGTAGAGGGCTGACTGTAATTTCTTCTTTTACTCCTGCCACAGACACAGCATGTTCTCTTATAAGGCTACAGAAGAACATTCTGAAGAGCAACTATGTTAAACATTTATTACATCTTTGAATTCAGATTAAGGACCTATGTTCTTCAGGCCCAACCACTATTTTTCCTGGAAACCTCTCTTCAAATTAAAACACAAACACATACTTCATAGAACAACTTTGTGCTGAGTGAATGAAATTGCTATAGCTTTATTAATAAGAGCAATGAATGCTATGTGGAATCATAATGGAAAAGTAACAAAACGAATTTCCTTAGAATACTGTGTTACACATAGCATACTGCAAACAGGAAATTTGATGAGTGGACACAGCTACAATGGGGTAGGATGGGTTTTTTAAAATGTATTTTAATATGTTGTTGTAGTTGTTTTTAAATTGTATAGCATTGAATTTTTGCTGTTATGCCCATCTGAGTCCCTCGATAGAGGTGAGAAGGCCGGGGTACAAAAATTATAAATAAATAAGTAGGAAAGTCATTACTGATATCTGAGTGGCACCAGGATTTCTAAGTTCCTTTGTCAACTCCTTTATCTCACCCTATCCAGCCAGATCTGAAAAATCTATCTTGGAAACATTAAAAAATCACCCCACACCACAGGTATTGAGAAAAATTAATAATAATAATGAGAAGAAGAAGAATGTTTGTTTGTTTATTACTTGCCTCTCTTTATAATAATAAACTTTATTTATATCCCACCACCATTTCACCAAGGAGATTCAGGGCGACTTACAAAGGCACTCCCCTTATGGCTTGAGGCAGGGCACAACATAGTTAAAATACATCATATTATTAAATGTATGAGGTAAAACATTGCTTCTTGTTATTTCCATAACTTTGAATGCTTCAAGTTACAGTTGTCTAAATGGAAGTATTTATACTTGGAAAAGTAGATGAACCTTTCTATCAGTATGTTAAACCTGATGAATCACTTATAATGTGTAAGCTTCAAAAGTCACCTTGACACGTAGATAACTGGTAATATACAAATTTTTTTTGCAAAGGATGGAGCTCTGCCGGCTCTCTGCAGGCTGATTACAAGTAACAATGTGGCTATATTTGCAATACTGAGAAAGGACAAGTAGTAAGTTAGTCAACTAAGAAAAGGAAAGAAGGCATCCAAACAGATGCCAAATGTAACTTTTAGAATGTAAAATATTTTCATCAACAAATAAAAAAACTCATCCTTTAAGCTCCCCACGACCTTCTACTTCTGCTGTGCTGAAATTTATGAAGATCGGGGGAAAGCAAAAATCTCCAGCCTATTATAACATCCAGTAGAGATCAGACAGATTATTGATGGGGATTGTCAATGTCCCTATGGCAAAACAAGCTGCTATTGTCTCAGTCATTTGGCAGCATTCATTAAATTCATTATTTAGCCAGATGTACTCTGGGCTATATATATATATACATCACACATTTATACACCTCACAAACTAATCCCGAATCCCATGGAGACCAACAGAAAATTCCCTATAGTTATTAGTAGGTTTTACTTTTAAGAACCATATACTTTCCCAAATTTAACTTTTTTTAAAAAAAATCTGCCCATTACTTGAACTTACTTTTAAATTCTGACTTCATTGCTATAGTCTGTTTTCTTTAGGAGCATGTTTCTGTTCTTCGTTTTGGCATAGGCATTATCCCAGTCATTCTAGAAAATACTCCCTCATGATTAAAACTTGGCTTCTTTACAAGCTTCATTTTATCTGTTAAATATATCCATATCTTCTTTCGCTAACGGCACAGGAGGTCTAGAACAACATCCAAGAATCTCCAGGACAAGCAACCTTTATTTTCCTTAACTTCTTTCCAAACTGTCTCTCATGTCAGACAAAATATTTATGTCTGTTTCCTCTGTAGACTCAGTATAATCAGAGACACTAATTTACTGTGAGTGGAAAGTCTAAATTCCTTGTTCAAGGATAGTTTCCCCATATTACGCCACTATCTGACTATGTCCTTTTTTGTCTTCTAAAACATAAAAATGTATATGTATGCAAACAAAATTTTAATCCTTAGTTTACATATCAAGAAATGGAGTAAGGCTCTGGATTCCAAAGAACAAGCCCACTCCCCAAATACGTCAAACAGATACATTACAAAATATATAGAGTTTACTGAGGATACTTGCCAGATCTATTTTGGAAGGATTTCCTATTAATTTTCCTCTCCCATTTGGTTTTTATGGGTACTATGGGGCCTCTTCATGCATCACTCTCTTTTTTTGCACAGAAATAATTCTCTTTATAGAGAAGAAAAAGAGGCAACATCACAAGTGAATTGACATGTGTGCATATTTTTCTGCAAACATGTCATTTGCTACATGGTGAATAGAAGAATCCTATCTAAAGGGGATGGCTAGGATTTTGGAATAGACGGATAAGTCTATTCTGTTTTTAAAGTACATTTTTCAATCTCAGGTAAATTTTGGGATATGTCTAACACTGAAAGGTATTATCAGTTCCCCTCTCCTCCTTTTCTTTTTATTTCTCATGTTATTTCTCATGCTATACTTCATGTTGAGAAGCTCAGTTTCAAACTTACTTTTTTCATTTAGTTTGGTTGGCCATGTTGATGTGGCAGAGGTTTCTTTAAAGACCTAAGTTCTCTGGGATGCACTACAGTTATTTCAATGTCAGTCAGGGTTTGCTAATGGAAGTGGAAAGCAAAAGGAAAATAGGAAGATCACACTATAGCTTAATTGAGTTCATCAAGGGGTTTCAAAGACCTGAGCAGAAAGGGAAATTTTGGAGATCTCTCATTTATAGAGTAAACAAATATTAAAGATAACCTGGTGGCAAGTAATCACAAAATTCTACATCACTTATTTTCCATGATTGAGAGATATCGCTACCTCCTTCTTCTTATAGAGAAAATGTATACCTATGTTGTGATGGTGGTGTTAACATTTCCATACAGAGACTGCTGACTCAGTTATAATGCATTGTGTCCTCTAAATACATGGCCCAAAATCTTTGACCTCATCACACTGGGGTTTTATAACCCCTTTTTCTCTTTTGGACGACGCATAACAAGCACCATCAAACTACACTGGCTTGGTCCCACCCCCCATAGCTCCTGAAGTGGAGGGTAAACATCTCAAGATGCTTCCTCAGACACAATTGAGAGGCAAATGTGGTTTGGGTAGCTCCAATGGGGCTACCCATTTTTTGCCCTTTTCTCCACCTGATGGGGACAGAGTGTCAACGCACCTTGTCTCATCCCCTCCATGTGATAGGAGAAGGAGGGAGGGGGCGTGCATGCCAGTGACTGCCAGCAAAATGGCACAGCCTGGGGGCTGTGTGAAGAGATCCAAGGCTCAAAAAACATGTCTGAAGTCCAACATCTAACTGTAGAGTCTTACTCATCTTGACCGTGCAATTGGTCAGATGGTTGGTAGCCTGATCAGAGAACTGGTCAAAGAGCATAACAAAACAATAAAATATAGTTTATCTAGCTTTTGTATCAAACATTGAGAAGTAATTTATTTCCTTTTTAAAAAATTCTTTTTTTCTTTTTGTAATTTACAATGATTACAAAGTAAACCTTATTTCTTTATCCTCTCAGTGTAGGAAACTGGAAACTAAATGAAAAGTAGGGAACAAAAACACCTTGTACATCTGCTACATCAAATATGAGGTTATACACTTGGGGAAAGTACAATAAAAACACTATAAATGAAGATTAAATGTACAATACTATAATTTATCTTTTAACAGCTTTAAGGAGGTTCTGATTTCTTGGGAAAGTGGTTTCCTTTCTTAATGTAGATAGATACAGCAATATTAAGCTCTATTCTTATTTACTACTTTAGTTGGAAGGGAGTTACTTATGTTTATATATGGCTGCATGAAAGGCCATACTGTTACCAGTTATTTTTATTGGTCTTGTTGAACAAAACAAATGGTGTTTAAGTTTCTTTAAAAAATGTGTTTTATGCAAAAAAATTGTCACTCCACAGTTGCTTGTTTAGGCTGTTTAGGTATGGGGCAGAAATGAAATGACTGTATTTACATTTTTTCTGACAACAGCTTTGTCATTTTTGTGAGACAGACCTTTAACAGCTACATTAATACTTGAATCTGTAATCTTTTACTGAAAGAGAAACGAAAAGAGAGAGCTACTTTAACTGCTAAAATGCTGCCTCTTGTGTAACTGTTAAAGTTTCTGAGACTCTGGCATAAAAAAGAATGGCTGCCCAAATGGGAATGGGCCATGGGTCAAAAGTGTGCTGAATTTCAGAGGAAGGAACTGGCAAAACCAGTCGTGATTATTCCTTGCCTAAGAAAACCCTTTAAAATTAATAGGGCTGCCATATGTTGACAAGCAACTTGAGTGCACATACATACATACATACACACGTGTACAAACAAACACACACACACCTCGAATTCAGAAGAACTCAAAACCAGCTTTGAGGATTTCCTATTGGAATCAGCGTGGGACGGTGTTTGATTTTGAGGAAGTGCACTGCTCATGTTTAGCTTGCTTGGTAATCAATTTCCTTACTACTTAATTATGCTACTTATTTTTACTTGTTTCCTGCAGTATGTGCAGCATTGTGGATGTACTTTGTGGTTAGATATGCATATTTGAATGTAGAATGCATTAGTAGTTTGCTTTCTAAGAGCCATGTTTTTTTTTAAAAAAAAGAATTAAGTTGAGGAACTACTTAACTTAATCTTATACTTACTTTAAACTCTCAGGTTTTTTCTTTCTTTTCAGAATGTGGTTATGGATTTATTTGTTTGTATGTTAAAAATAAGGACAAGGGGGAAAACAGAAGGATCTGTGGCAGGTATTAAGAGAATCAGCAAGTATACTTAATTGTGTAAAATATGCTTTTCAATACATGCATATTAATAAAATATGACCATTTTAATAATATGTATTCATTGAAATTTATGTCCTTAGCTGCTTCACCATTTTTACATAAAACCCCTTCCTTTATCTCTCTTTTTTCATCTATAAGGCTACAATCCTTTGCATAGAATTACCCTGTTGAAAGGAATGGCACATATGAGATAGGCATTTTGGCATAACTTCAGGGGCTGTCCTACAGGTAGGCCAAGGAAGCGGCCGCATGGGGCACCATCAGGGAAGGGGCGAATTCCCCCGCCTGCTGGGCACCGGCACCAGACAGAGTCCTGGCCCTGCCGATGTTCCTCAGGCAGCGCTGCGGCTGCCTGTTTTTGGGCCCCGGTCTTGTGCGCTCCGACGCCACTTCTGGGCATGCGCGGAGGTTTTCGCGCAGGCGCAGTTGCTCCAGAACTGAAGTTGAGCGCAGGAGCAACTGTGCATGCGCGAAAACCTCCACGCATGCCCATTAGCTCCTGTGCACAGAATCATGTAAGCAAAGCACTCCCTATCGGGCAGGCAGGGAGTGCTTCCCCTCTCCCTTTGTCTCCGCCCTGCCGCCGAATACGGTGACCCAATTGGGCAGGCAGGGGGCAGAGACAAAGGGACAGGGGAGTGGAGCCAAAGGGGTATTGCCGACATATTGCCTCCTGACAGCCGCCACCGGAAGTAGCCGCCGCTCGCTGAGGCGAACTCCATCGCCAGGCCCAATCACGTGTGAACCCTACCACATCTGCCCACCTCTCCCCGCCCGCGTGCGCCGGCCAGGAAAATCAAGGAGAGACAGGCGCAACTGCGCAGGAAAATAGTAATATAAATATTTTATTTTACTTTATTTTGGGTTGTTTGAGTTTTATAGGAGTAATGAAAATATTTAGTAGAGGATAATTTTATTTAAATAAATAATTTTATTTATTATTTTATAATAATAATAACAATATAATAGAATGTTATATTATATTATAATGTCAATATATTATAATAAAATTATATTGTAGTGTAGTATAATATAATAATGATATAATATAGTACTATATGTACTATAATATATTGTATATACATTGATACAATATAATACTACTAATGGTATTGTGATATTATAATTGTTTTACATGGGGGGGAGCGCCAAAATAATGTTGGGGGGGGCGCCAAAATAATGTTCGCTTACCATATAAAATTACTTTAGACTGCCCCTGCATAACTTCCCCCTGTCCTGCTGTCCTAAACTGTAGCAACAAATGGTTGTAGTCTACTACACTAGGTCACAGTCTACTAGGGCAATGTGATTCAGCTAAAGTCAAGCTAAAACCAAAGAACAATTTTGGATGGCTTTTTGCTTCTCCTTATCTAGTGGGAAGGATTATCCTGGAGTATTTACATACTGCAGAATTACAACCATATTATTTCTCTTGCAATATATTTTATAGAATTGAAAGAAAACACAAGGGCTATCCAGTCCAACACTCTGCCATGCAGATAACAGTATAGCCATCCAGCATCTGTTCAAAAACCTCCAAAAATCAGACTCCACCACAGTCTTGAGACAGTATATCTCACTGCTTGTCTATGTGTTTCTCTCTGCCTCTGGGTCCTGAATTTAGGACCCTTTCACACAGCCATATAATCCAGAATATCAAGGGAGATAACCCACAATATCTGCCTTGAACTAAGTTTATTATTTATTTATTTATTTATTATTCGCTCTTATATACCGCTCCTTCAGGCGGGCTCGGCGCGGTTCACATAAAACATATAGCATAAACGCAGTTTAATACAACAGCTATAAAATCTAAAGTTATCTAAATAAAATCTAAGTTATCTGAGACCACACTGCCATATAATCCAGTTCAATGTGGATTGTATACAGCTGTGTGGAAAGGGCCTAGCAACCAGTGAGGACTTGCCCTCCGTGAAACAGACTAAAATGCCACTGAAATGCCTCTCCTTATGGCAATTATATTTTTTCAAGCTATATCAGATTGCATGACCATTGTGATCTCGTTCAACTCTTAAGATTCTATGATCTCATTTGTCTCCTAAAATTAAAAGTAATATTTTTCCACACCCTTATTTTTGTGCCAACAAAATCGATGAGATGTACATTGGTTGGACTAATTGATTAATATTCTGCCAGTATGGGATCCAAGACAACAACTGAGAGGAAGTTGCTGGCTCAGGGTGATCAACATATTATTCTGGGGAAGCTTGGGCTTGACTTGAGCTATAACATATATTTGACATATATCATACCCAGTCTCTTCCTCTAGCCATATCCATTTTCCTTTTTCTTTCTCTTTCCCATTAGACTCTTAATTTTGTTATGCACATTTTGTAGGTATATCTATCTTTATATGTTTTACTAATCATCATCATCATCATCTTTATTTATATTCTGCCCTATCTCCCCAAGAGGACTCACTCACCAAGCTTATATATTTTCTTTGCTGAACCTTGTGTGAGAAGGTAGGCATGGGACTGGCTCTTGTTCAGCTGTTCCATATCCAATTTGATTCCTCTGCCTCAGAAATCCTCTAGTATCACTTCTTTTTTTTACAACAAATTGGGGATATTGGAGTAATAGATCCAGACCTCCAGGATAATATGTGGGTGAGCTATATGTGGACTATGAACTTTCAGTTATCAGTATTGTCTGCCTTGATGCAATTTTTTTTCTGCTACCAATTTTTATTTCAAATATCAGATACACACATGCCTGGGTGGAGGCCTTTTAAAAAGGCGGTGAAGGGAGGAAAACAACTTATTTTGCCATTGAGTCAATTCTCTTGAACAGGGTACAGTTGGGTGCAGGGAGTAGATTGGGGAGTCAGGAGCTGGCAGATTTGTGACAAATGTGGTATCATCTGGGCAGTGAAGTTGCATGTTGGAGAAGTAGTTGAGACTCTAAAGCCTGGGAAAAAGAGTATTGATATGTAAGTTGGCCTCTGAATTTAAAACAGCTTGCTGCTTATTCATTGGCTGGCAAGCCCTGCATCAACCTGGTCAAAGTGACTGAGATGTGATTTTCACTCCAGTTGTATAGACTGATATAAAGCCAGGAGTTGGAACCAGCTTTGTTCAGTAGTTCCAAGCACTGTTCCAACCTCCCTCCCTCCCTATATTTTTGGGTTATGGTACACTTGTTCTATTTGTCATAACTTTGGAGGGGCATGGATCCAGGACCATGGATCTAGGATTAAGTGACCAGTATCCACCTGGCATTGGTTGGAAAGAGTTCCACCAGGGAACTCAGGATGTGTGGACTAGAGACAGTCTTGTCAGGGAGTCGGTGGGGAGTCAACACTTTCCATACCCCAGCTGAGTGTGGCCCAGTAGGATCATGCCGTGTCATCCCTAGAGGATTTGGCAAAGGCCAGATCTCTTACCTCATCAACCAACAGGCAGGTTGGTTGGTTGATAATGCCTGGATCCAGACCTGTGAGTGGGACAACCCTGTCTATAGCTGTGACCAGCTGGATTTGTGGCCTTTCCCCTCCAAATTATTGTGTCTATATGGTTCTTGAGTTTGGTATGCAAAACACATCTCACATCTGATCATACAAAGGATTTTGCAGAATCAAATTGTGTGTACATGATATCTTGGTCATTTTACTTGCTTTTTCCTTCTCCTTCCTGTGATGGCACATGGAGATGTAGGAACCACAATGTGATCTTCTGCAAGCACATACACACACACACACACACACACACACACAAATTAGCAACTGTAATTAAAAATAAGGGAACCCAGTTCATCATTTATAACAAAAAAAGTAACTGTGTTTGCCCTCCAATCGCTGCTCCTTTAATTGCATAAATAGCTGATCTTTAATGTTGTCTCCAGCAAGAAATCACATTAAGCAATCATACACATTTCCTTTGAAAATTCTTGCCTGAAAAGCAGAAAATGGCAACTGTACAGCATGCAATAAGTAGATCTCTTGTTTATGTGTTCTCTCTATTAAATATAAAACATTTTCATTTCCTTTGTATAGGAAATTCAATAGGGCCAGGAAAAAGGGGTCAACCAAGTACTATGACTCTCACTATAAAAAGTGAATGGTGCTAATATTCCTTTTTCAGCTCTCATGCGACTGCAAATAAGGAAAAGATAATATATAGCTTTCATAAAACTTCAGGTACAGCAGAGAATTAGCATGAGAGTTGGCGCAAGCAATTTGCGAATGGAAGGTTGGCCAAGATCATAGATTTATGCTACAAAATTTAAATAGTTTTCTCTGGAGGTTAGCTTGGAACTGCTGGTTGGATGCCATGCACACTTGGATGTCTTCCTATGAAGTAGTAGGCAGTGAGAGAGCTATATACCCTGAAAAATCTGTGAGATCCATTCAGGTTTTGAGTCTATACAAAAGCATGGCTAAAAATGTGGGAGCTTTAAGAATGTGAACAACATATCTAATTCCAGAATAAAGCATAGTTTAAAAAATGCAAGGGGAGGGAGAATAGAAGTGGAATGAATTGGTATTTTTATGGTTACACAAATCTGTGTGCATGGCCACTTAGCACTAACATGTGGTTTTACCTCACTACAAGAAAATTAACATTAGGGGATTTTTAAAAGGTCATGTGTTACATTCAAATGTAAACATTTAGGAGGTTTTCACTTTCACATTTAAGCCTCAAATTGAATTCAGGCACCGGTAATTGAGTGGTCAAAACAAGGTTATCCACGGTATGTCCAGGACAATTTTAGTATCTCAAGAACACAAGGTCACAGACCGGAGTTAAGAAGGGAGATTAAGACAATAAGAAATTCAAGCAGCCTTTAATGCCATAACTGGGATTGGGGTGTGGGGAAACATTGCTGCAAAAAGCAGGAGATGTAAAACTTGTAAATCAATTCAAGAAAGAGCTGAAAAGGGGAAAGCTCAAAAATCAAAGAAGAGTGTTCTTTAAAAGATTGTATGTGGTTTACAGGTAACATTACCATGGATGGTTATGCCCCATCCTTTACTTTCATGACTATTTCAAAAGCAGAAGAAAAAAGTATTCTGGATTCCTTGCAAATTCCTGGGATTTTGTTCTACTATTTAGATATCTAAGATTTTGGTAGCAACTATATATGTTCAGAGAAAGCTGCACAACCCTAGGAAACTACATGAGCAAGGAAAAATGATTATATGATTTCAAACTTAAATCATCTACTTTTTATTTATTTACTAGCTTGGGGACCCGGCGGTGCCCGGGTCATTTGAGAAGTGCAGCAGGATGTAGAGTGGGTCATGAGGGCTCTGTGTGCCAAGTTTGGTCTTGATCCATCATTATTGGGAGTTGCAGTGGTATCATGAAATTACTGAAGGTACTGCAAGTCCCATCATCTCTGGTCCACCCTCCCCCAAAGTGTAGTAGGATGTAGATTGGGTCATGGGGGCTCTGTGTGCTAAGTTTGGTTTGTATTGGTGAATGGATGAGGGTGGCATTGTTTTTAGGAAGTGAGTGAAGGTACTTCAAGTCCCATCATCCGTGGTCAGTCTCACACAAAACAGCACCAGGATGAAGAGTGGGTCATGAGGGCTCCGTGTGGCAGGTTTGGTGTTGATCGGTCATTGGATTAGGTTTGTAGCAGGCTTGGAAAGTGAGGGAAGGTGCTGCAAGTCCCATCATCCACGGTCTGCCCCCCTCCAAAGTTCAGTAGGATGTAGTGTGGGTCACTGGGGCTCTGTGTGCCAAGTGTGGTCTTTATCGGTGTTTGTTGGGGGCCGCAGTGGTCTGTGGGAACAGAGGGGTGTGAAAGTAGTACAGATCCCATCATCCATTGTCAGTCCTCCCCCGAACCTCACCAGGACGTGAAGGCAGTCATAGGGGTTATGTGTGCCAAGTGTGGTCTCGATCAGTAATTGGATGAGGGTCGCAGCAGACTTGGGAAGTGAGTAGAGGTACTGCAAGTCCCATCATCCATGTTTTGGCCCCCTCCAAACTTCAGTAGTATGTAGAGTGGGTCACTGGGGCTCTGTGTGCCAAGTGTGGTCTTTATCAGTGTTTGTTGGGGGCCACAGTGGTCTGTGGGAACAGAGGGGTGTGAAAGTACTACAAATCCCATCATCCATTGTCAGTCCTCCCCCAAACCTATGAAGGCAGTCATAGGGGTTATGTATGCCAAGTTTGGTCTCGATCAGTGATTGGATGAGGGTTGCAGCGGACTTGGGAAGTGAGTAGAGGTACTTCAAGTCCCATCATCCATGGTCCACCCTCCTCCGAACTGCACCAGGACGTAGAGTGGGTCATGGGGGCTGTGTGTGCTAAGTGTGGTCTGTATTGGTCCTTTTTGGTGGCCTCAGTGGTCTGTGGGAACCAAAGTGTTCGAAAGTACTACAAATCCCATAATCCGTGGGTCATGTCCCCCGAACTGCACCAGGACGTAAAGGGGGTTAGCGGGGTTATGTCTACCAAGTTTGGTGCAGGTCCATCACTCGTGCTGGTTGCTGTGGCCTGTGAAAGTGGCTGCCACATATCCGCCCTCCCGCCCTCCTGCCCTTCTGCCCTCCGCACACATACATACATACATACATACATACATACATACATTCCATTTTATAAAGGTATACAGATACAGATTTATTTAGGGATTTATTAATTGCCCATCCCAGATTTACAGTAAAAACACACAGCTAAATACCTGAAACATCTAAAAACATCTAAAAGTATCTAAAAGCCAAAAACTTCTTAAAACAATTTGTTAAAATGATGAGCGTTTTGCCTTGCTCCACCAAACATGAGCCAGTATCCAAGGACACTTTGTGCTGATGTGTATTGCCAAACATAGGCAAGAAAGAGATATTAACAATGGAAGAAACTGGAAGCATTTCCATGAATGAGCACAAAAGATGGCTATGCTTATGGTGCCTGTGCTCCTCCAGCTCAGGTAGGAAAAATCAATGGAAGGATGGGCACATAAATCATTTGGTTTTTGGTTGTCCAGGTAGAACAATTCATTATGTGTATTGTCCTCCTCCTGCAGCATTTGCCATCACAATGCATGGGAGTTTGTGAGCCAGCAAATCCATCCCAGTCTCCTTTGAGTCTCCTTTGTGGAGAGTCTCCTTTGTGGAGGGAAAAAGTGTAGTAGAAGAAGAAGTCATAACTTATTTTCTTGAGTCTGAGGAATCTGGTACAGAGGAGCTATATTACAAGGGGTTTCTGGCTCCAGGTGAGGGTTCCTTCCGTGGATCGGAAGCAGCTGAGATGCTCCCTCCTCAGATAGGTGATAGAACTTTATTTTCTACTCCGCCTCCATCTCCCAAAGCGACTCGGGGCGGCTTACATGGGGCCATGCCCAGGCAACATACAGATAAAAACAGAATAGCAAAACATTAAAACAACATAAGAACAGCAACACCATAAACAATAAAACTAGCAATATAAGCAACAATATAGGTACCTTTAGTCTCATGGGGGGGGGGGGATATGCAAAACAAGGGTAGGCTGTTCAATAAGGTGGATAGAATAAATAGTAGAATAGGAATAGAGCAATTATAACAGGATTACAACTTAACTTAAAAATATAGTAATCAAAATAGGAACTTGAATTCAGATCATGGTTAGGAGCCATCTATCAGGAATCGTTAATCAAATGCACGACAAAACATCCACGTCTTCAATTTCTTATGGAATGTGGATAAGGAGGGTGCCAGCATAATCTCCCTGAGGAGGGAGTTCCAGAGACAAGGGTCCACCACCAACAATGCTCTTTCCCTCTTCCCCACCAACCACACCTGAGATGGGGGTGGGAGCAAGAGAAGAGTATCCGCGCAAGATCTTAAGGGCTCATAGGAGAGGATACGGTCATGAAGATAGGCAGGTCCTGAACCATTTTGAGCTTTATAGGTAACTAGCTGTACCCGGCACGCGTTGCTGTGCCCTTTTTAGGAGATGCGAGAAAGTTCAATCATCCACGGTGTGCCCTCCTCTAAACTGCAGTTGGATGGAGTGTGGGTCATAGGGGGCATGGTGTGCCAAGTTGGGTCTTTATTGGTCTTGGTTCTGGGCCACAGTGGTCTGTGGGGAATGATGGGTTTTGAAGTACTACAAATCCCGTTTTCCATGGTGGTACTTCAAGTCCCATCATGCATGGTCGGGGCTCTGTGTGCCAAAGTAGGGTACTGTAAATTCAGGCCATACACAATGTCCCATGAGCTGAGGCCTAGTTGGGAACAACAAGTTAATGAAGCCTTACTGTCAATTTTGGGCGTGGTCTGTGTTTTTTTGGGGTGTAAATTTTAGGTTGGAAGTGATTTGGGTGTTTGTGTTGGGGATTGGCTCAGGCCTTTTCCTTATTCTGTTTTGGCAGTTTATTATGGATCAGAATTTTCATGTTGGCTGGCCAGTGCAGCAGTTATGCAAATCCGCCCTTATTGGCAGCCAATCATGTTGTTCAGAATGTAGAGGCTGGGTGAGTCTTTGGCTGCCCCGGAGGATGCTGGTAAATGTAGTTTTATTTTTATTCGTTGTTTTGGGGGCCTTTTAGGTTTTTGGGGGGGGAGTTTCTTTGCTACAAACGTACCTTGCTTGAGGCCTATTTCTGTTGGCAAGTATTGTGTTTCTGCGTTGTATGGTTTCTTTGTTTGAGGTATACATCACATGACGTGAACCCATTTATATAATAGATAACCTGCACCTTGAATTGGGACCAGACACTTATCGGCAGCCAGTGGAGCTGTTTCAACAGGGGGGTTGAAGGCTCTTGGTAACTCGCTCCAGTTAACAATCTTCCCGCCAACCTTTGTAGTTTCCGAACCGTCTTCAAAGTCAGCCCTATGTAGAGTGCATCACAGTAGTCCTCGTCCAGCGGTTTCATGTAGATATTAAAAAGCATGGGGGAAAGAATGGAACCTTGTGGGAACCCACAGGTCAATGGTCAGGGGTCCGAACAGGTATCTCCCAGCTTCACCAACTGGGTACAGCCCTCCAGAAAGGAATGGAGCCACTGCAATGCAGTACCCCGAAGACCCATTCTGGAGAGCTGACCCAGAAGGATACCATGATCGATGGTATCGAAAGCTGCTGAGATATCCAAGAGGACCAACACGGTCACACTCCCCCTGTCAAGTTTTCTATGGAGGTCATCCACCAAGGCAACCAAAGCCTGAAACCAGACTGTAATGGGTCAAGATCATCGGTTTGATCCAGGAATCCCTGGATCTGAGAAGCAACTACTCGCTCCAGAACCTTGCCCAAAAAATGAAGGTTAGAGTTTGGCCGATAGTTGTTCAAGGTTAATGGATCAAGAGATGCCTTTTTAAAAAGTGGTCTCACGACTGCCTGTTTTAGGCATGATAGAATTTGCCTTTGCTCTAATGAGGCATTTATTATTTTTGACAACCAATCGGCCAACCCTCATCCGGCAAGTTTTATAAGCCATGACGGGTAAGGATCTAGTGCGCACATGGTTGCTCTCACTGCTCCCAGGATCCTGCCTGCATCATCAGGTTGCACAAGCCGAAATGAATCCAACATGGTTGAACTAACAGATGCCTCAGTTACCTCACTTGACACTGTCTACTAGCACCAGTTCTACTGGTTGCCATCCCATGAAAAGACGTAATCAGAATAAACAATGGTTTTTTCAATCGGACAAACATCAAAAGGGTCCAACTTAGTAGTGAATCCTTCCTCCTATGAATTGTCGGATAGGGAACTGGAGATTTTGAATAAGGGCCTCTCTTTTGTATTCACTCTGTACTGCTCGGATATTGTAATTAGACAGGATTTAGCAAAATTGTTTCGGACCTTGAGATTAAAAGAGCACTTTTCTGAATTGAATACAACTCCTACTGTGACTTTTGATTCCAGACTGCATGTAAAAAGTACCTTTACCCCCAGTGTTATATCTCACAATCTCAAGACCTTTAAATGTGTTGTACAGAGGGAAGTTCTTAGATTAAATCATCGTACAGACATGTTTCATTCGAATTTAACGAAGGAAGAATTAAACATCATTAGGACCCTGGGGCAGAGGAAGGACATAATTCTGAAGCCAGCAGATAAAGGTGGTGGGTTAGTCTGTTTGGACATGCATGATTATCTCTTAGAAGCCAACTGTCAACTTAATGACATCACCTCTTACCAAAAGATTATGGGGGATCCCACTAGAAGATTTAAGAATATTATTTTGAATGTCATTCATGATGGTGTAGAGATGGGTTATATTGAAGACCAACTGGCTAAATTTCTCATCAATAACCACCCCCGCATATCACAAATGTATTTTCTACAAATGATTCATAAGCCTGGCTTTCCTCCCCCAGGGAGACCCATCTTGTCCGCCTCTGGATCTCTATTAGAACCCCTCGCAATTTATATTGACACAATACTGCAACCATTCATGGCCAAAATCCTGTCCCTAATCCAGGATACCACGGACTTCATACAGAAGGTAGAGGCATTGGAGATTGATCCAAAGGACATTCTAGCATCTTTTGATGTACAATCTTTATACACCTCGATACCCCTTTCGGAGGCTAGGACAATATTACTGGAAGTGTTTGATTCCTGTGTTGATAAGATGTTTCCACCATCTCACTTCCTGCTGGAGATCATCAACTGCACATTCGAGTATAATTATTTTGCTTTTGGTTTGGACTTTTACATCCAAGTCAATGGTGTCTCCATGGGCCAATCTTGTACGCCCTCTATTGAAAATTTGTATATGGCACACCTTGAGGAATCCTTTCTACATGATCCATCATTCCCTGGAAAATTTATAAAATTCTATGGATGCTACATAGATGATTGTTTTTTTCTTCTTGATAAGGCAACCCAGATGGATGAATTCCACGGATGGCTTAATTCCTGGAACCAGGCTATCTAATTTACTATGGTCTACAGTAGAGACTCAGTTAATTTTTTAGACACTATGGTGTTTAAAATGAACAATAGATTGGGAGTGTGTAACTTTAGAAAACAAACTGATAAGAACTCTATTCTACATTACTCAAGCCACCACTCCCTTCCTCTAAAAAATAACCTGCCTTATTCCTAGTTGATCCATCTAAAGAGAAATTCCACCTGTACAGATCATTATATCCAAGAATCATCAAGACTGAGCGATCAACTATTGGCAAGAGGATATCCCCATCCAGTAATCCGAAAGGCAAAACCGAGAGCAGATAAAATACATAGAAAGACACTTTTACAATGCAAATATAAAAAACAATCCAATCGTGTGGTGTGGCCATTAACTCTCACACCACATAGTAAGGACATAGTCAAGATTGTGAAAAAACATTGGGACATCCTGCCAGATATACCTTCATTTAAGAATTTGCCACTCGTCACGGATAAACGCACCAATAATCTAAAGGATTTACTGGTGCATACCACCTTAAGCGATTCCCGTCCTCCCGGCATTGTATCTCCGGGCTGCAGACCCTGCGGTGGATGTTCATCATGCTCCCAGGTGCTTTCAAGTAAAGAGATCACAAGCACTAAGTCTAAAATGCAGTATAAAATCCGGGACTTCACAAATTGTAACTCTGAAAACTGCATTTACGTAATCATTTGTGGGTGTGGCTTGCTTTACATGGGGCAATCGTCATGCCCCCTACGCACCAGAATTTCTGAACATCGTTCAAGAATCCGGACAAAGATGGACAATACTATACTTTATAAACATTTCCTAATGGCAGGACACACGCCAGAGTCCTTTAAATTCGCAGGCCTTGAGCGAGTCAAAACTTATGCACATAATAACAACCACGATTCATTGATTAGAAGAGAAACCTGGTGGATCATCAACCTCCAATCATAGTCCCCAGCTGGGTTAAACGAGCCCCTCTCCCTCAACGCCCTTCTCACGTGAAATGTCTACATGAGATTGGCCCAGTATGAGTATTTAACATCACAGGTTCCATCAGTGGGTTACCCTTGGGTCCACAGGAGTTACGGTGTATTTGGTCTACTCCCACCATGGTAGGTTCTCTACCTTCCTTTTGCTAATTATTGCAGAGAATGGGCACCTTAACATTATTCTATTATTGTTGTTTAAATTGTGGGATGTTTCTCCTGTGACGCTATATATTACACTTTGATTTTCGCCGCTTGAGAAAGCTCCTAAATGGGCCCCGAAATGGATTTTGGCTGTTTATTGGGCTTCCAATGCAAGACCAATGCAGGTCATAAGCCATTTAATGTAACCGTAGCAGAGTAGTGAGGTAATGAGCCTCCAAAGAAGTACCAGTGTCCATTTTGGCTGACTTATTGGGTTGCAGGAAAATTCAACCAGTACCTAAGGGGCTCTATCATGTCTGGACATTTGGGACCCGCACTCCTCCTATTACTCTTCTTCCCTTTGTGTTGGACTGCATTCTAGGCACCTTAGCCTCATTTTTTTGTATGTTGCTTGCTTATTGGGCTTCACCAGTACCTAATTCTATCATGTCTGGACATTTGTCGAACTTGGTACTATAACGGGGACAAACCTTTATCACGAACTTTTACATTCTGGGACCGTGGGGGACTTTATATCCATGGATTATTTGAATTTTGATTGCCACCACATCCTTGATGACTTTTCCTTCACTCCGGTCTGTATATTGTTCCCTTTGCATTTTTCCCCGTTGTACCCCTGTGTATTGATATATTGCTATAGACATGATCTGCCAATTGGGTCCTCTCTTGTAGTGAATTTCATCATATGTGAATGTATAATGTGATATATGTAATTATCAACCAATATATCAGCCTATGAAAATTTGTACAATATACCTTGATTATTATCATCTCTATAAGTTTTATGTAGTACATGTCTCTTTTGTGATATAGTACTTATTTCTCTGTAGTTACTACTTGTGTGCATATAATATACTGTATGAAAGTTGGCATCCAAATTGGAGCATATCCAAGTAGCTCACAACATACCACCAAGACAATGCTCTTTATCAATGTGTGTTCAGATACTAAGCGGGATTGGTTCATGATGAGCACAACCCAAGTCAGCAAGTGGAAAACTGCCCCTTGCATTCTTTTGTGGAGTGACTTCTAAGTTCTTCTATTATTAGTACTTCTTTATTTTGGGACCACAACTCTCAGAATCTATAGCTATTATATCCACCAATATTTTTCTGATGCAGCAAAAACAGCAGACACTCTTGGGGATCTAAAAGAGTAGCAAATTCATGATAACCAAAGTATGTGACTGTATTAAATGTATGACACACTATGTGGAGTTAAACAGGGTGATGGGAATTGTAAACAGTGAGGTGAAAAGGAAATGAATTATTGAAATCCATGTTTTCCTTCTTTTCTTTGTGATGCTACAGTTTAAACTAGTACCAGCCTACAAACATATTATCTTCTACTCCCTCTAGGGACAGAAAACAGCCATGGAGCCTTTGTCTCTAGAGATTTCTCTTTTGTTCTGCATGCTAACCGTCTTTGAATAAAGTCTGGATCCTGCACTAAATGCAGATGGGTTTGCATTATGTTTCACATCTGTTGCATCTCTTTGGCTAATCTCCGCATACACCACAATCTAGCAGAAACAATGTTGCTAGATTGTTTTAAAAGATGCCAAATTCATCCACAAGGTAGGTTATAAAAAGGTGCCCAAAGACAAAATTACTCATGAAGTGATGGAACTTCATGCCAAGAAAGACAAAATTGACCTCTCTGTGTTGTCCTGTCAGGCAAATATCTTATTTTATTCAACCAGACTTCGACATCTAGCTGGATTTTTATTTGGTGGGGAGGCATGTTCTTTGTATCAATATGTTCTCTTTTTTAATGTCTTAATTGTACACAAGCAAGCTCCATCCGAAATACCCTAAAAGCACTGGATCCTGTCTGATCTTAGAAGCTAAACATGGTCAGCCTGGGTTGGTAATTGAATGAGAGACCACCAATGAATACTAGATACTGTAAACTATGTTGTAGGTTTTTCGGGCTGTATGGCCATGTTCTAGAAGCATTATCTCCTGACGTTTTGCCTGCATCTATAGCAGGTATCCTCAGAGGTTGTGAGGTCTACAACAACCCAGTGATTCTGGTCATGAAAGCCTTCGACAATACATTACAAAGGAAGGTTTGGTAAAACCACCTCTAAGTGTTTCTTGCCTAAGAAAACATTGTAAAATTCATAGGTTTGCCATAAATTGACAGGTGGTTTGAAGGCACACACACATACCCAGTCCTTTCATCTCCATGAATGTTGCTGAATTGTTCTATGTTGTCATTAATACAAGGCCTAAAATGCTGGGGGATCCTTAGGTTTTCAAGCAAGTGGCTCTGTAATTACTGTTTGTTATCATTGTTCTGACTAATAAATTAATAATAATGTTTTGGGTTTTAATAGAACACTTTTTTATTTGAATTGTCTTTTTGTGAACACCCCTGAGTGCCAGTGTTATCAGAAAGGTGGGATATTAATAAACACATAGAAAATCATTAAAATTAAAGCAGTGTTATTCTTGCTGCTATTGCAGTCACATCTCTTCAATTAATACAATAAAATGTTTTCAGAACATAAATAAAAAGACAAGTTTCTCCATTTCTTAGGCAAAAAGCCGGTGTTGTCCGTAGACACCTCCAAGGCCATATGGCCGGCATGTCTGCATGGAGCGCCATTATATATTATATGTGTCAGGCTCCAAGCCCCACAGGCCTCAGTTTCCCATGAACAATACTGTAGCTATGATGGATTTAAGATCCCTTCCAGGTCAGCTTGTCTCCCTCAAGCCTGCCTGTCTTTCTCATGAGAGCCTGGCACCAAGAATGCAGAATGAACTGGTCAAGGTTACCAAAGCGAGCCTGCCCAATAAGCCGGGAGGCCCAGGCCAGAGACAGGCCTGACTCCCCTTTGCATCTGGAGACACTAACGAGGTTTACATTCTCGAGGAGCTGAGGTAGCTTAAACAACAGCTGCCATCCATCATGCCCACTTTGACACTCGACGCAGACCTATGTCGCTAGATCAAAGGGTCTGGACAGTATATCCGTGTGGAGTTGGCCCAAAGCCGTATCTCGTGCCAACGACGCATTCAGGACTATGGTTCTCTGAAGAAGGCCGCTGGGCCTACTAAGCTTCCTGTCTGCCTATAGAGGATCTGGCCCACCAGGGCAAAGCCTTGCTAACTTGCGACATTCCTGTTTTGTTCCTGAAAAACTTTCCTTGCTTTTGAACCCAGCTTTATTCCTGATTGCATCCAGCTTGGATCCTGTTTACCACGGGACTATTTACTCAATGCTTTGTTCCTGATATTTGCTGCTATTGGAAGCACTGTAGTATTGCTTCCAACTTCTTTCCTATAAACTATATTCTAAATAAACTTGTTGTGCCTCAGCTGCTTGCGTGGTTTATCAAGGGAGGTCTTGAGCCAGGGCCTAGAGGGCGACAATATGTTATTCCACTCTAATTATAATTAAACTATATATTAGTCCAGTATAATTGCAGTTTAGGGAGGAATATTTAGAAATCTCAACCAGAGTATTTCAAGGCGTCACCATATAACAAACACCAGAATTCCACCAGATGCTGCAATGTCAGCTGAAGTGGAGTGAAAGTGCTATAATTCTATAATGTGAAACAGTCCCAGGAATGAGGACTGACAGGTTGAGAGAAATGACATCACTAAGTTAATGTCCTTAGTATATTTTGTTGTAACATAAAGACTTTCTGTATGTACTTAAATTTCAATATTAATGTCAAAAATACGTATTATGATTTTACATAAAATTTGTGCTACATTAGAACAGTAAAGACGAATATCACTTAGATAAAATAAACATTAATTATTAAATAACCAAAAAATAAGGTGTAAACACTCAACGAATCTGCTATTACAAAACAATAAAGTGGTTTAAAACCAGTATAAAATTCACATCATCCATGACAATGCTGGCTGAAGCAGATAGGATATTATGCAGCCTACCACATTTGAACAGCAGGCATTTGTGGAAGGATAAAGGACAGACTTTGAGGAGGTGTGACTGGGAATATGGGGGGGGGGTATCGAAAAGGCTGTTTTAAGTGCATGTTGTATATTAATCTGTTTTTACCACACTGTTAATATTTAATAGTTTTTTTAACTTTTGTATTGCACTTTTTAAACTTGACTAAGTGTGGGATTGTTAGCCGCTTTGAGTCCCTATGGGAAGAAAGGCAGAATATAAATAAAGATAACAACAACAACAACATGGCATAGGCATGGGCATGGGCATGTGATCATTGCCTTGGCAAGAACATGTGATCATTGTGTGGTGTAGTAGTTGTTGCACTGGAAAAAACATATTACCACTTCATAGTGACTTGATTTTGCACCATCTACCCATCATCACCACCACCACCACCACCACCACCATCTTCATTTTTTCTGCTGGGGAAAAACATCAAGGAAAAAGTACCCGCCTAGCCTCTTTTTATACTGAGTTCCATAGCCTGGAAGCAGCCAACTCTTTCCCTCCCAGGCTTTTTCATTCTCACCATTTCATGGAAATTGAGTGTCTACTCTAAATATAAAAAGAAAGAAAAATATTGTAGTGCATAGTATTGCCAAATTATTTTTCTGGATGTTGGGAATCAGCTTTACATTTCTCATCATTCAAAGAGTGGCAATAGCTCAGTGGAATACATAAAACCCAAAATGGCATTTCTATTTTACATGACCTCAGGCTAAGGGGTTGGGAAATACCTCTGCCTCTGAAAGAGTTTCTCACAGGGTAGAGAGAGCCCTATGTAGGTGAACTGCCAGTCTGATTCCATACAAGGCTATTTTGTATTAAAATTCTGCCTTTGTTGGTCATGCTCTGACATGGAATTGACCCTTTCTAAACAACTGAATGCTGTGAAGTAAAATATGACCTCTGGAGCACCTACCCTGGAAAAGGTTGATTGTTCTGGAAGATTTCAAATTGCGAGGTTGAATTTAATTGCCTTTGTTTATTGCTCCTTGATACCTACTATTATTACCTGATTTATTAATAGTGGTTTCATTTTGTGCAGTGGGGGAGGAACTGAAGTTCCCTTTGTCTGCATATCTTTTGGCTCCAAGAAGTTCTTGAGAAGACATTTATTAGATTTAAACCAATACCTGGATGGCATTACTGCTAGAGCAGCAGTGCAGCTTTTAACAGAATGTACATGGCAAATCTTGTTTTATGCCTCTCAACTCTTTCTCTCATAGCAGAATAAGATAAAGAATTGATTAAGGGAAAACCCCAGAAGAATAAATAAAAGTGAAAAATCTGCTGATGCAACACTACACGAAGAATTGTATTGCTTATTTTTAGATTTATGCGTGGAAGACAAAGAAATCCATATGAGAGCCCCTGCCTCTACCTCTCCTTCCAGCTCTAAAAAATAGGGAGGGGAGAGTAAGTGTAATCACTTTGACATTATTCTATAGCAACACCTTTCCCCCCATTCCCCACTATTGATTTAAAGCTTCTCACTTTCCTTACCCCTGTCAAAACTCCACGAGTGTGTCCTAAGCCTGAGAACAGAAATCAGTATTGTCCTGTTTGGAGTGCCATTGCTTTTACGATCTTAAATGGTCCCTAAACCCTTTTTGTCAATACACATTGATGGGATCCACAGGCACTCTGAGTGATCCCACTCTTGAGGGGCATAAACCAATAGCAAGGCGCGCAGAAACAATAACAAACAGACACACAAAAAGTGGTGAAAGGTTGGAGGCAGAGTCTGCTCCAGGCTAGAGTTGGGAAGGCAACAAAACAAAGCTGAATTGTCCATTGACAAAGTGTCAGACATTTCAAATCTTTGATTAGCTCTCTGGCTAATGCCATGCTAAGCAGAAACATTACTCTACCCCCTGAAGCAGAAGCAGGCACACTTGTGCACACACACACACACACACACACACACACACAGGAGTCTTCAGGGAAATTAAGCAATGCCGATGAAACAGTGTATGGAGAAAGTTCTTGGATAAATTAACAATGCAATTACATTACATGACACGCCAGAAGATGGATGAGGAAAACTTGGTCTGTATCATGTTCTGTTTTTAAATTGCAATTTATTTGAGGGTTTTAATGGATGCCTTATTAAAACATCTTGGCATTGGTCTGGCTTCAGCGTATGTCACTGTGGCCCATGATTGATGACACCCACTGCTGCTTCCCTTGCACTTTTTTTAAGCAAGGAGGGAATGAACAAAAGCCCCATATTTGTATTGATCGTGTGAAGGTGTACTGCCTGAGAGCACAGTCTAATAACATTCTCTCTTAACCGAACTGCTCCACATGAAGGCATTTATTGTAAGAACTAAAACTATACAGAATAAAAGAGCGCGGGATAAGCAGAGGGGTAAACAAAAGAGGGCAAAAAGAAGTGGAGGGAGAAAGGGAGAAGGGAACAGAAAGACGGCAGAGCTTGAAGCAATGCCTTACAGCACTTTGACAAGAAGTTCGGTTAACAATACATTGCAGAAACTATACAACCCATAATATTTTTAAAATACCATTTTAAAACAGGGAAGCTAGAGGGGGAATGAGCAAAAACAAAAGTAAAAGAAAATGGGCTTTCCACATAATTTAAAAGAACAAAGACTTAAACATAATAGGAAATGCTAGCCTGGGACTAGATCATTTTTGCATTAATGATTTGGTCATTTTTCTTTCTACATCCTATTGTCTCTCTTCTACATGCTACTCTTAATCAATTTGTCAGATGTGTTAACCAAAAGAAAAGAAGAGAAAAGAAAGGTGGCAGAAGACTAAAAAACCAAGCACCATAAATCTCTTAATTACAATCCACTGGTCTGTTCTGTCATGCAAAAGCTCTTGGAACAAACAGAAACAGGCTGTTTGGGGAGGAGGGTGCAGCAAGGAGGAAGAGGTTTTTTATATACCACTCATTCCAGTGGGATTTTTGTAAAATATGACTGTAGTAGCTTTTTGCCCTGTGTTCACTCTCTTTTAGAAGGCCATCATAAACATATTTGGTGAATGTGCTCATCTTGGTTATTGATAATAGGAATTTTAAAAAGGATTCTGCTCAGAATGGACTGTGATGTGTAATCAGGAGGTTACCAAAAGCTTTGTTAGGATGCATCTACACTTACTGAAATAATTCGAAATACAGTGCTTTGGAGCTGCCCTAGAACCTTTCTGATGGCCAGACAGATGGGACAACTATGCATTAAGGTCACTGCTGCTGCTGTTTTCCCAGCCAAAAGCAGCTCCTTGGCAGAGTCTTGGTGGAGACCTTGCTTCTGATGAGGCCACAGCAGGGGCATGTCACCAACTGTAGGACCACTGTAGCTGAGAACTCAAAAGGCACACTCCAAATTACATTTCCCAAAATTCTGGAGGTGGTAGAAATGCAGGGCTTCTCACTTTAAAGCCATGATGTGATAATATTTATTTATTTACTGTATTTGTATACCGCCTTTCTCAGCCTGTAGCCAACTCAAGGCAGTTAACAGGGTAAAATTTATTTATTTATTTATTTATTTTTATTTCAAATATTTATAACCTGCCCTTCTCTACCCCCGAAGGGGGACTCAGGGCGGTTAACAAAAGGCACAATTTGATGACACATAACAATCCATAAAAACCAACAATTAACATCATAAATACATTTACAATCAATTAAAACCAATTACATATCCATAATTAAACACATAATCCGAGTTCCGTATTCAAAATTGTCCAAGCCAACTATAGTCCATTTGTCACGATCACGGACTTAGCGGGCCCCTTAATCACACACACAGAGACGTACTGAAGGCTAACTACTTTATTGAGTATAAAAACAGTTCCAAAGAAGATATAGTCCAATAATAAGCAATTGTTCAAAAGGTAGTAAGCAAGATTGTCCAAAGGAACGTAGCAAATAGGCTTGAAGCTTGGCAAGGCTCCACCAAGCTGTGGATCAGGAACAAAGGCAAGGCTCCACAAGGCTATGTGGATCAGGAACAAAGGCAAGGCTCCACAAGGCTATGTGGATCAGGAACAAAGGCAAATGCAAGGCAAGGCTTGATGACCACGGCTTAGCTTGTGGTCCCACTCCACTTCACGCCTATCCAGGAAAGACGTGGCCGGAGAACTGAGGATGCGTTCCCACGGACCCTATACTTAATCCTTCGGCCGAGGTCCGCGACGCTCTAGGCTTCTCCGTCTCCAATCTCTGCTCACGGACCTCGGTCGGTCTAGGACTCTAGACCAAGCCCTCCTGGTAGACTCAATGTCCCGTCTCCTATCGAAGGAGCGACCTTGCCTCTCAGCAGCTGTGTCGCTATCTTCCTGAGAACTTTCCTCCCTAGCACTTTCCCCTTCGGCTTCATCATGTTTACACTTTCAAACTCTTGGGAATTCCTCCCCCCAGGGTGTTCATAACTCCCTTCGCTGCTTCCCATCTCCACCTGGTGATCGGAATCTATGCTGGGCCCAAACATCATCTCATCCCATGCCAAGCTCTCTGCAGGCGAACGAGGCCCATCCGAAGGGCCCTGTGCTTCACCCCAATCATCTAGCTCATCCTCTGAATCCACCTCTGCTGCTGCAGGCCCTAAAGCTAATGGAACCCCAGGACCTATTCCCTGCCCTGCAGGCACGAACGAGAACTGCTGTGCTACACCATTTCCATAACCTTTGTCATCTTTTTATTGTCTGTCTGCTGCCCAGTATCTAACCAAATGCCTGGTCCCAAAGCCACATCTTTAGCTTTTTCCTAAAGGAAAGGAGGGACAAAGTTGATCTAATTTCACTGGGGAGCGAGTTCAATGCTTACAATATCATAAATACAATTAAAAACATAATATATAATAAAAACTAAACAAATCAATAAAATTCATAGTGTCTCCTTGTTAAAAACATTGTCTGGTCTCATTGTCTAGTCGTTCCATTTTCCTATGTCAGATACTCTGCATTTGCCACGTCTTGACTTTTTTCTGGAATGTTAAAAGGGAGGTGGCTAATCTAATATCTATAGGGAGGGTGGTCCATAGCTGAGGGGCCACCACTGAAAAGGACCTGTCTCTTGTCTCTGCCAAACGTACTTGCCAAGTACGTATCTGCCAAGGCGATAACAAGAGCAGGGCCTCCCCAGATGATCTTAAGGTCCTAGGTGGTTCATAAGGGGAGATGCATTCAGACATGTAAGTTGGGCCAGAACCGTTTAGGGCTTTATAGGCTAAAGCCAGCACTTTGAAATGTGCCCGGTAGCAAACTGGCAGTCAATTGAGCTGGCGCAACAGAGGAGTTGTGCACTCCCTGAGCGCCACTCCTGTTAGCAATCTGGCTGCCATTCATTGGACCATTTTAAGCATCCAGACATTCTTCAAAGGCAACCCCACATAGAGCGTGTTGCAGTAGTCTATATGGAATGTAACCAGAGCATGGACTACCGTGGCCAAGTCAGACTTCCCAAGGTATGAGCGCAGCTGGTGCACAAGTTTTAACTGTGCAAATGCTTCCCTGGTCACTACTGAAACCTGGGTTTCCAGGCTTAAAGATGTGTCCAGGATCACACCCAAGCTGCGAACCTGCATCTTCAGAGGGAGTGTAACCCCATCCAACACAAGCTGTAACTCTATGCCCTGTTCAGCCTTACAACTGACCAGAAGTACCTCTGTCTTGTCTGGATTCAGTTTCAATTTGTTTGGCCTCATCCAGATCGTCATAGCAGCCAAGCATTGGTTCTGGATCTGAACAGCCTCCTTAGTAGCAGGTGGGAAGGAGTGATAGAGTTGGACATCATCTGGAAGATGACATAGTAAAATAGTATGTCTTCACTATGTCAGCTTTAGGATTTTTTTTGGGTCCTCCAGGCAATTCTACCATATGTATCTGTTGGAAGTTACCAGAGATTTGCTCTGGAAGACCTACCAAATTTCTAGAGAAGATACCACTTTACCAATTTTCTAGGTCATTCAGGATGACTCTGTGGTAACTATTAGGGGTATGCAAAGCTTTGTGTTTAAATTGTTAGTCATATCTAATTCACAAGCTTTATATATATGAACAGATTTTAAGAAACATGGAGGGGGTGCTCAAGATTATTGACCTCGATTTTTCTAATAGGAATCTCTTTCAATTTGAAATAGAAATTTTCAGATGTTTTACTTATGATATTTCAGGAAGCATCCCACATTCATAGACTACAGAGGCTACCTCCACTCTCTTAAAACATGTCTTGTGAGATGAGAAAGACAATGACTTGCATACTATTACCAGTGAACAGAAATGTACAATAGATATAGTAAAGTAAGATGATAAACCACAGATGAACTGAAGTAAACTTCTACTTTGCCATATTTCAGTATTAAGTGGGGAAGGAATGTCAAAATAAAAAAGTGACCAAGAAAAGTGGTTTAAAAGACATTTTGGAACAATAATTCCATAGGAAATCTTACAAATTGAGCATATGTATTGAGAGGGGGCATACACTATTCCATGTTCTGGTCAAAAATATACTTGATAGAATGCTGAAAATTATTAAGTATATTGCAAACAAGTCCTAACTCTATGAGTCTTATAACTTTTGATTTAGGCTGCCTTCTTCCCCTTCATTTAATCTCTTGCGTCCTTCAAAATGTTTGTTGTTTTCAGTGTTGTTGATGATGATGATTATGGTGATTTATTATGTTGTTGATGATTATGGTGATCAAAAGCTTTGTATAAAAAAGTATAAAACTGATAAAATAGAGGGAGTACAAACAGCTAAGTAATTTTAGACCCAAAACGGGTAACTGCAACCACATTGTCTGTAGCTATAGTATAAGCAATTCTTCTGTGCATGAGGCAGAGCATTGTGAGCAAGCAATCAGATGCTGAATTGTTTGTTCTTCTCCACAGTCACACAGGGTGGAGGATTCGTCTAGGTAGTGCCATTTTGGCAAGTTTTCTTTTGAAACACCACTTCTAAGTTTGTTCAGGGACTTCCAAGCTGCCCACTCTTGGTTTACCCCTTGAGGCAGATCCTCAGGGGGGGGGGGTCATCATTTGGGGTTTCCTGGTTTAGCAGCCCAGGTGGATACCCTTGCTTTTGCTGAGGGGACATCAAGAGGAGTGGTGGTTCTCATGAAGCTTTGCCTTGATTTGAGTCTACTGGGAGGATGCTGATAACCATGCATTAATGCTTTTGGGTTGGAGAGATTAGGTGTTTACAAGCATCGTTGCCCAGGAGACGCCTGACTGTATTCATTCAATCTTGGAGGAGGCTCTTTCTGTGTCCCCCATATGGTGGTGATGATGATGATATCAATTTCTGATGTCCTGCTTCCTCTATTTTATTTACTTGTCTCTCCTGTCTCAATTTCCATTTCCAGCTCCCTTTTCATAGATTGCCCACATTCTGTTGACACCTTGTTTCTCATTGTCTTTTGATTTGTTTATATTCTATTTTCTTTCTGTGTATCTCTCTCTTCCTCCACTCATTCTGTTTTCTTTTCACCTTCCCCCACTTCCTACAGTCCTTCCTTTCCATGCCTGTTACACCAGAAGCCAATATATTGGTGCTGTAGGTTCTTGTTCCTTCTTCTCCCTCTAGTACTTGCTGCTATCACACTTTGTGTTACTTCCTGCTGCTGTTTCCACCCACTGCAGAGTGAAAAATGCCTGTGATGATGGAAAGGACACAGTGCAGAAAGCAAAATGCTATTTGCCATCTGTGTGCCTGTGTCTTCAAGTTGCCTGTCAATTTATGGTGACCCTATGAATGTCTTAGGTTTTACTTAGGCAAGGAATACTTAGAAGTGTGTTGCCATGTAGTTCATACACACAAATGCTTTAAAACACATGAGATGATGTTGGAAGTGGGAGTTATTTTATACTGTAACATATGTTTATTCTTGTACATACATACATATCAACTAACATTATTAATATCAAATATGTTACTTCTGATTTCTATATGTTATATAATCCCTCATTCTTGTAACATACCAGTAACTGACTATTGCTTCCTCCATTCAGGGTTTCAACTGGAAACGAGTAAAGGAGGAGTTAGGAGATACACTAAGCCTTTTTTAAATAAAAAAAACGGAAAGAAAAACATCTGCAGATTCTAGTAGTAAAAGAATGATTAGATCCTGCTATGTTTTTATGTAACAGAAATGAACTTTGTTGTTCTGACAAAATATACTGTATGTTGCTTAGCCAGTCCACTAATGTGTTGCAGCACAGCTGCATCTGAGGTTACTACTGAGGTAGCAGATATGCATTCCCTAATAATGACAGAATATGAGACTTTGTCTCAAAAAACAATAACTCCTGAAAAGTACTCAGGGGTCATGGTAGTGAACTCCCTGGTGCCTGAGTGCTGTGTTAAGTGCCTGTAGCAGCTGGCTAAGTGTAACCACAGGTGGTCCTGCTTGGCTGATAAGTTCCTCCAGAGAGAAGCATATATAAAACCAGCAAATGAAGGCTATTTTATAAATGTTGATGCTTCTGCAAATATCTATTTTTCTGTGATAAATGTCAGGTGTGTTTTACTTGTATGCCATCACATGTGGGGAACACATGTATTTGGCTGGATGTCTAAAACAAAAGCAATCATTGGTATGTATCATAGGTGTCAATGCAGGGAATAATTGGGGGTTTGATTTTATAAACAAGCACACTCACCAAATTTGGCAATTATTGTTTGCAAAAAGTAATGGATTATGTTTTTATTTAAACTATCCAATCCAATTAAACAGACTGGGGGCACTCTGAAGCTATATCTGAGAGATGGAAGCATTTGCTGGGAAAGTGGTATGCTGACTACAGATGATAGAAAATGCTAATGGCAGAGTGATCCATGCCATGCCAATATATAGTCAAAGTCATCCCATTTTCTTCCAGTAAAAAAATTCTGAAATAGTAATCCTATCATTTAGGGAATGCTCCATAGAGGTTTGGTAGAAGTGTTCTTGGAGTCAGAGATGAAAATTTAGAGACAATGAGAAAGATTCTTCAACCTGAAACCTCAAAGACAAAGCCTGAAGCAAGGAGTGGGGGATTTAGGTCCCCTCATGAATAGAGACAGTTTGGGCCAATGGGAGAGGCTGCCTTGAAGCTTCTTTGTCCTGTCAGGTGACAAGGAACAGCAGAACTCTATATAAGTGGTGCTGCCCCTGATACATGCCTTGTTCTTTCAGCATGACCCACCCAGCCACCCTCAGGTCAGTGTGAGTTTATGACTGGTTGCATCAGGGCCAGGTAGGAATATTCCCACCTCAAGGATTTTATTCCAAAGGGATTTTTTTGTCTATCCCATACTGTCTCTGTTGGATTGTGGTATTTGGCATTTGGTGAAATCATTTAAATCATTTGTCACTGGGATGTTAATCTTAATAGGTTGTTGTAGGTTTTTCGGGCTATATGGCCATGTTCTAGAACAGGGCTGTCCAACTGGTGGCCCGGGGGCCGTACACGGCCCCCAGCCTGTTGGACACAGCCCCGCTATGCCCCCGGCCGCCATTTTTATTTTTTTAAAAAAATCTATTTTTAAAAAAATGGTGGCCAGGGGGGGAGGGGGAGAGGGAGGCGGGGCAGGGAGGAGGAAGTGCACTGGCTCCTCCTCCTTTGCCCTTCCTCCTTCCCCGACTGGAGCCGCGGCGCGTCCGTGGGGGAGGAGGGGCGAAGGAGGAGGAAGTCAGCTGGCTGCCTTCTTCCTCCTACGCCACTCCTCCTTCCCCTCCCCGCGCCGGCGCTTGAGATCGGGGCAAGGGCGCGGGCGGGGAAATATGAGGGACGAAGGAGAACGCAATCAGCTGATTGCCTTCTCCTTCGTCCCTCTTTCCCTGCGCCGCTGCGGGATCCCGGCGCCCGTGCACGCGAGGGAAAGAGGGACGAAGAAGGCAGTCAGCTGATTGCCTTCTCCTTCGTCCCCTCTTTCCCTGCACGCGGGATTCTGGGCGCCGGCGCGCGCTGGAAAGGGGCGAAGAAGAAGGCAGTCAGCTGATTGCCTTCTCCTTCGTCCTCTTTCCCACGCGCTGGGATCTTGGGCGCGCCGGCGCGGGGGAAAGAGGGACGAAGAAGGTAGTCAGCTGATTGCCTTCTCCTTCGTCCTTTTCCCCCTGCGCTGCGGGGATCCTAGGCGCCGGCGCACGCGCGGGGAAAGAGGGACGAAGAAGAAGGCAGTCAGCTGATTGCCTTCTCCTTCGTCCCTATTTCCCCGTCGTGCGGGGATCCCGGGCACCGGTGCACACGCGGGGAAAGAGGGACGAAGAAGGCAGTCAGCTGATTGCCTTCTCCTTCGTCCCTATTTTCCCGTGCGTGCGGGGATCCCGGGCAACAGCGCGGGCGGGGAAAAGAGGAGGAGGAGGGAGAGTTCTCCCTCCTCCTCCTCTTTCCTGGCCGTCGTTGCTTTCCCCTGCGCCGCAGCGCCGGTGGAAGAGGAGGAGGAGGAGGGAGAACTCTCCCTCCTCTTCCTCTTCCCCTGGCGCTGCAGCGCATGAGACACCGGCTGTGCCGGGAAGGGCAGAAGGGTGCGAGGAGGTGGGCCTCCTCCTTCTTCCCGGCGCTGCTGGTGTCCCATGCGCCGCGGCACCGGAGAAAGAGGAGGAGGCGGGAGAATGACAGTTTAGGAGGGGGCTGGGGGCGGGGTAGGGGCGGGGCTGGGGCGGGGCCGAACGGCCCCCCAGGTCATCAGTGACCTCAAGTCCGGCCCTTGGCTGGTTAGAAGTTGGACAGCATTGTTCTAGAAGCATTCTCTCCTGACATTTTGCCTGCATTTATGGCAGGCATCCTCAGAGGTTCTTAAAATATATTTAGTAAGCACCATTGCACCATTTTTTTAGGTAAAGGGTGGGCCTCTGAAATAGCTTCTCTGGATTTTGGGGCTCGAGTTGTTGGCTAGGGGACTCCCCTTGGGATTTATCTCTCTTGAAAAAATTATGTGGTTTGAGAGGGAGCATCCCCAGGATGGCCTTCTATTGAACAACCAAAGTGAGTAACCATGATAATTTGGATCATCCTCAGGTTTTGGTGTTGGCCCGAGGGTGGTCTATGGGGGTAGTCTCAGGGTTGACACCTTGCCATGACCAAATACAGCAGTTAATTAATTAATTAATTAGGTTAAAACTGGCCCTTCATATCATACTTCGTTATTTTGTGATAGGGGGGACAACTTCTTCACAGTGAAAAATATATGTTGGAAGTAGGATGGAAAACATTTTCTTCACATAGAAAATTGGTGAGAGGATTGATGCAAAACAAGAGAAAGACAGGCATCAATTTAGCTATAGCCTCACATCCATTAAGGGCAGTCAAACCCCCCCCATTTGGGCTTCAGCATCCAATGGTTTCTACTTATGGAGCTCCTCCATATCAGAACTTCTGGGTTTGCATCAAATGATCACTGAAGTTACATTCATGGGCCACTTCCACTTATAGCAGGGAGGAGAGAATTTTCACCAATTTCATCTTCACAAAGAAGCTTCTTTAGTGGACTGAAGCCTCTTCTGGAACATGGTCAGCCTCCAAAGGGAAAGCAAGATTGACAAAAATTGCATCCCCACTTCAGAGATGTACAGCGAGTCTTCACAGGAAGAATAGAGAAATTTTGGCTCTTCCACATGCTTTTGAATGACATTTCCTACTGGCTGTTATGGATAAAACTAATAGGAAGTAGGTTCCAACAACACCTGAGGATATACAGGATTCAGAGTCCTGTTCCAATGGACTGAAGTCCCTCCTGCAAATTGAAGGAACTGTTTATGATATGAAAGATCTGGATACAACAATTTTATAAAATCTTCCCTATTTTTACCCCACCCTTCCAACAGTTCTTGCAGCTACTTAACATGAAAGCATTCCATTTTAACTTGCCTTTCATTCTAGTAGTAAGTCTGATGCCAAAGGTCTACCTAAAGAGCCTTGCCAAAATGGATGCCATTGACTTACAAACATCTTTTTAACAAGACAAAAGAAATGGCTTCTAAAGGAAGAGCTCTCGTGCACTTACATTAAAAGGCCATGTTGTTCCTTATGATAAATCAGGTTTTTTTTTCTTATTTGGAAACAATTCCAAAGATTTTTGAGCCCTCATGATAATGATTATATTGTTCTTTATTTGAAAAAGGATAAAATCAGGTTTCACACACACACACACACACACACACACACACACAAAATTGCAAGATACATTAATTTCCTCTCTTGTCAGAGATTGTGGTCTTGAATAAAAAATAAGCTGCAGTATCTATGACATCTAAGATAAATAAAAAGATAGTTTTCTAGCACAAATACAGCCTCCCTCTCTTCAGCATCCAAAGGTCAAAAGCTGCAAAACCTAGTCCATTAACCTCTCTAAATGGTTGTGATATTAAAAACTGACTCTCAATATCCAAGGGTCATGATCGAGAGCAATAACCATCCGCAATAAAGAATTATGGCTCTAGTACATTATCCATCTATAAAATGGTCATTTACGACACCGGCACATTGGCCATCTGTGCCAGCCATAGGCCACCCATCTCCAAGAATCATTACACACATTCAATTATGGGGTTATAATAGAAGTTGTAAAGTCTTATTAAGTTTCAAAGAGAGCACAGAGCTACTTACTTACTGCACATTTAGTAAAACAGCGGGGAAACTAAATGGCAAATTTTCTACTAGGAGGATTTAGTCAGTTACAAAAGACATGCAGGAAATGGACACTGAATGGATGCTTGTAGTTGTAAGATGGAAGCCATGTTTCATGCTGCAATATAAAGTGCATCTACATTGTAGAATCAAGCCATTTTGACACTAACTGCTGTAGGTCAATGTTATGGAATGATGAGGGCTATAGTTTGGCGAGGCACTAGATCTATTTGGCAAAGAAGGCTAAAGACCTTGTAAAACCACAATGCCCTGAGTCATGACAGTTAAAGTGGTGTCAAACTGCATTTATTCTATAGTGTAGATGTACCCATAGATGTTTCACATTTAATTAGAAACCAGCATGTAAGTCAATCTTCCCACTTGCTTTCACAACTAGCCTGAACTCATTCGGGGGCACAGAAACATTATCTCAGTGTATGGATCGAATTACTTTGCACCTCAGGCAATCTCAGCTGCCTACTTTATGATTCCAGAAAAATGACCAGAAAGAATAGAGTCAGAAGGGGAGGAAATGCCAAGTTAGGTACAAACTGAAAAAAGCAGCTTTTTGAGATATTAGAACAAAACTGTCACAAGCATGCATAGATTGATTTTATTTACTGAATAAAAATAAAATATTTAATTTACAACTACCGAAAGGTTCAAAGAAAAACTGAAAGGAATGCATCAAGGCTGCAATCTTATCTTCCTTTACTTGGAATAAAGATCCTTTAAATTCAATGGTACATATTTCTGAGTAGACAGGCACAGGATTGTGCCTTATGAAGGTCTTCTTCCTCCATCTGAAATAAAGGAAATGCAGTTTTATCATCATGATTTTATGTTAGTACTTTTGAAATAAATTGTTCCTCTCGTATGTGAGTGAGGTGTCATGTATCACCATTTGCAGAATTCAGACTTCCTAAATTGCATCAATAGCCGTCATCATTGCTGCACAGCTTGGGGGGCAGGGGGAGGTGCTCGCTTGCCAGTAGTAATAATTCCTAATATTTCAGGTACTTGTCACACAGTTGTACACTAGTCAATAGTCAATATGTAAGTGTATTTTGCTTAGTGTAGTCATGTGGATGCCCCTGATAATTGATTTTAAAATCCCACACACACATGCACAGCCTTCAAGTCATTGTTCAAGCTGGCAATGCCATCGTAAAATCTCCAAGAGAACATTGCCCCAGTTATAAATTTACTGTAGCTCTCACTGAGCAATATCAACCCCGTCCCTCCTAGCATTTAGGAAAAAAGTAAAATCCTGGTTATGGGACCAGGCCTTTGCACAATAGCAGGCCTTTGTACAGTAGCAGAATGCAGCATGTGGATTAGTATAGGATTGGCAAGTTGACAGACGAAATAGGGCTTCTTGTTTTTAACCTGACTTGTGGACGGAACACTGTTTTTAACTTAACTGAGTACTATGATGTTGTTTAAATGTTGTAAATGTTATTTTATGGTTTTATATTGTATTAGGTATCACCTTGTTGCCGCCCTGAGTCCTCCTTCAGGGGTGAGAAGAGCAGGGTAAAAGTATTGCAAATAAATACATAAATATCACATGTTCTAGAATTGTTCCTCGAAATATCAAATGTTTCCCTCCCTTTAAAGAGGGATACATCTTTTTTTACTGAATCCTGCATCAGTTTTAATAGATGTACTTGCAGGTGGGTAAAAATGGAAGAATCCCAAATAGACTTGGACTGTATTGCTCACGGACAATTGCTTTGTCTGGAATTTATTTTCATCAGCTGAGTATCATGTTTCTCAGATAAGTGATTCATCGTCTTGTACATGAGAGCTCTGAGATCTTTCCACAACTGTTGCTCTCACAATGTATTGGGTGAAAACATGGGAGAGCGCCTGCCAGGATGTGGAACTCCCTACATAAGAAGGCTAGATTTTTCTCTCTCTTCCTCCTCCTTCTATTTGCCAACAAAGTCCTCTTTGTCCCAACAAGCCTCTGAAAACTGACTCTTTTACAAGAGCAGTTTTTCTATTACTTTCTTTTTTTAAAAAAACCATGCTTTTAAATTGATATTTTCTAAATGGCTTTTACACTTATCGGGAGTTCAACTGCATTTTAAACACAACTATATTTTTATCTATATGTGTTCCATCCACATTCTTTTTTCATTTTGAAGGCTGTCTTGAGTTCCAAGTTTGGGGAAAGGTGTCGAATAAATAATATACTACAAGGCAATACAAGTAGCCTTGTGCATTTGTACAGAATCACTATCTGTTTGTTTCATTTGTAGGGCTCTGTTTTCATTTTTCAGTGCCTCTCCCACAAACAGGCTCCTTTCCAAATAAGCTTTTTCATCCCAGATCTGAAAAAATGACTATTTTTGTCCCATTGGCAGCAATGGGCAGGCTTCTCACACTCCCTTCCCCTCAATTTTAGGCAGTGGCAGGCATGGGTACTTTCTGGGCCTGCACACCACACATGCATTCTCTTCCCAAGGAAAGTGCATATGTGGCTTTCAGGACCAAAGCGCCCACGACTGCCAGGGTCTGCAACTGAGCACCGAAAATCAGGCGATCAAACAGTTACCGTTCCCACTTTCCTTTCATTTCACTGATATTTCCATACCAGAGTGGGTGGGGTGCGATTTCATGCAATCCAAATGACACAAACAGTACAAAAACATGAATTTGACAGCTGAAATGGTTACCAGGCCCATGATTAAATACAAGGCAAGGAGATGTGTTAGTGTGTTTCCCTTTCTAATTCCACCCAAATGTATAATTTACTTCAGGACACTAAAGCTAGGACGCTGTTTAGGTGCCTTTTGTAATACAGATATATATTGTGACTGAAATGTGCATTTGAGAACAAAGTCACCATGAAAATATCTATACAATCAAAATTCAAAGCAAAATGTAAGATTCAACTGAACCATCTAATAAATTTCAGTGGAATAATAATAATAAGACCACTGCCGTTCTTCAGGGCCTACAATCAAACAGCATCATGTGAAAGTAAGAACCTTATTGCATGTAGCTGCTTTTTCATTTCCCAACTTCAATTCAATGCCAGCACAGCAGAGAAGCAGAATGCACCTATTGCACAAGGTGATGAGAACATTGTGGGATTGGAGCTATTGGCCTGTTTTCCTGTCAATAGTGGGGACGGGTTAATTACGAGGAAGAGGCAGACTATCAGCAGGATGCTTTAATTCTGGTTTGCCTTCCTTATGCAATAAAGTTCTGAGTCTCAGTGATGCAAATAGAATTAACTCACAAGGAACCGCCCATATAATCAAACTTCAAATTTTATTCTAGTCTCTAGATACTGAGATACTACCTTCACTCTGATATATTATAATGATACAAACTATGTGATAAACTCTTGTAGTTCATGACCTTACAAAACAAATGCATTATAACCAACCATTTTGCTTAAAAATTCACTAAATAAAATATATTCTTATTTTGAGTAGCAGATACCTTTCAAATGTCAGCATGGAGACATATCCAACCAATTTCTATTTTGTATTTTATATAAATCACCATAACAGTTGTTATTGTTGCTGCCATTGCTGTTAGTTCATTTACTGTATATCTTCCCTTTTTTGACTACTGAGACTCAATACACCTTATAAAAGTCAAAAACAACACATGTGAAACATTTACATAAAAGTTATAAAATCAAATCAAATAATGATGTAAAGTAATTATTGAAATGCATCAAAATTGTCCATAGGATTATGAATAACTACCCATAATGCAAGAATGAGACATGCTCTTCTGTATTCCTAGATTACATAAGGTCAAATATGTGGCTTGTAATTGTGACAAAGCATGGCAAGCATTAGTCTAGTCAGGTTTTCTGAAAAGCTCTAAAAAGCAGTCACAAACTGAGATGAGGTCTTAAGAGTTTACAAGGCAATATATTGAATTTATTTACTGATGCTATTACCATCATAATCTTTTTTGATGATTATTTAGCCATTCATATAAATCAAAATTATATTCGTTTTCACAATAGGGGATTGTTTCATGCTCATCTGTTCCTAGTGTCTTTTACTGAAATAAAAAGAAAAATGTGTACTTTTTCTCACTCTCTCAACAAGATCTCTGTTGGCTGTTATGATGAATAAAATATCTGCATCAGCCCATATTCTCAGCAGGCTAGTTTGGTTGTAGGAAATGATCTTTATCTTTGTTCTACAGAATAATAGCAACTATTGTGCCTTGTATTCCATATTTCAGACTTATTGGCATAGCTGCTATTGACAGAAGAGCAGAGAGATTCACCTCAAGTCAAAATGTGGCACCCAAGGAAGCTGAGGGGTCAATTTAAGATACAGACTTTTGCCTTTGAAGACCTAAACAGGTTCTGACCAGTATATCAGGAGTTGTCATTTCCAAGTTCTGTGAAATTGGAAAAGTTTTGTTTAGCCTCTCAGAACTAATCTAACCACAGTTGCTAAGGCTCATGCTTAAATCAGCTCATGAGTTACCAAAGTGCCTTGCTGCAGAGGAGTCATTTGGGCCATCTACCGGGTTGTGAGATCTCAAAGTCTCCTCTTGCAATCCTTGTTGTAAGGGCCATTTATTATTTATTTAAAACTTTTATATACCAATCTTCTTTACCTCCGCAGAGGGACTCAGGCCAGTTAACAGCAAGGATTCAATGTCAAATTACACTTTAAAACATCATAAAAACAATAAAAGATTAAAATAGAAATAGATTAAAATACATACATCTCAGTTGTAAAGTCCTCAGAGACATAGCCATGCTAATCTTGCATTTGCATGAAGATAGAGTGACAGGAGTTCCTGTGGATGTCTGTTACACCATACTCCACTACCAGGAGAAGGATGGATGCATATTTCCGCACCACACCATATTCCAGCTTCTTGGAAACTATGTTAAGGAAGGCTGATTGGTATAATGGTTTCTTTTAAAGAGTGATATTGGGAGGTGTTGTAGCGGAAATGGTTGATGTGTGGCTGGGCCTGTCCCAAGGGTGGGGGCCGCGTCTTGGGCTTGGGTTGGGACGTTTAAATTCGCACCGAGCGGGGGCGCATTGGCCTCCCCTGCCCCTGCGGCGGCATTTTCTCTCTGCCTTGGTCTTCTCCTTAACGATAGCAATTCCTCCAGCTCTGTTTGCAGAACCGAATGCTTTTCCTGCCTTCGCTAACAAAACATCCTTCTCTGGCTTGCCCCTTTGGGCCCGCCCACCAGACCCCCTCTGAAACCAGTCTCATCCATGTTGCGGAGTAGATCCATTGATCAGATGGATGTTCTTCATAACAATAAGATTCTAACTTCATGCATTTTCTCAAATCCCAGGTCCCTGCCTTTGGCCAGCTAATCTCTGGGACAGCCAGCCAAACCTCCGTGCACAGGTTTTTGAGCCTGTAATCTTTCAAGTCTTGCGGACCTCCCTCCACTGCTAGCAGGCAGAATCTATCCCAATTATCTAGCACACATTTCAGAGGCGTCTCCTTTTTCTCTTTGGATCCCACTCCACCCATCTTCCACTGGCCAAGAACACTTCAGTGCTTGCCCCCCTTCCCAATGGGTGTATGTTCCCTACGTGTTAGTGTTCAGAGCTCTATACTTGCCGATTCCTGCAGACCCCGGGACCACTTCCCGCGTCCTCACTCGATTGTCGTCGGATTGCTCACTAGATGCACGGTCTGCCGGCACCCCCGACTTTCCCTTGGCGCGCCTTTAGATGCCGGATTGCTCACTAGGTGCAGCTATTTATTATTTATTTATTTATTTATTTATTAAGTTCGGCTTAATATACCGCTCTCTCTGGCGCCCAGAGCGGTTCACAAAATTAGTGCAAATAAAACAAGTAAAATACATTAAAATACAGTAAAACAATTAAAACACCCGAATTAAAACATATTACCAGCCAATAGCAATAGTTGGCAATGGCATGCTAACAGCGAACCCGCAGGTGCAGATAATGCAGATAGTGGCAGTTGGCTATGGGCCGAATGCCTGCCTAAATAGCCATGTTTTACTGCTCTGGAACGGCAAGAGAGCCCCGGATGGCCCGGATCTTTCGGGGCCGTTCCACAGAGCTGGCGCGGCAGCGGTAAATGCCCTCCAGCGTGTACTAGCCAATCTGCAAACCCTGATATTAGGCACATCCAAAAGGTTGAGTCCCTCTGAGTGCAGTGATCTCCTGGGCACATAAGGGGTAAGCCGCTCCTTCAGGTACACTGGCCCCAAACCATATAAGGCCTTAAAAGTTAGAACTAACACCTTGAAGATTACCCAGAATTCAACTGGAAGCCAGTGCAGTTCGCGCAGGAGTGGAGTCACATGGTCGGATCTTAAGGCTCCGAGCAGACGCGCTGCAGCGTTCTGCACCAGCTTAAGCTTCCGGATTGCCGACAAGGGTAGGCCAATGTACAGCGCATTACAGTAATCGAGCCTCGAGATGACCGTGGCTTGGATCACCGTGGCCAGGTCGCAACGGGAGAGGTAAGGAGCCAGACGTTTTGCCTGACGTAGATGAAAGAAGGCTGTCTTGCAGGCGCAGGCAATCTGCTCCTCCATAGACAGCTGGGCGTCCAGCCGGACCCCTAAACTTTTTACCGACGGTTGCGGATGAAGGGCCGCACCGTCAAACGTCGGCAACTGACGAATGACGCAACAATTGATACTGGTCCAAATGAAGCCAACTTTTATTGTTTACATCAGCTGACGGAGTCTGCCTAGCATAAAGCTGCAATGGCAGAGCCCCGAACAAATGCCAACACTCAGGTTTTATACAATCAATGGCTGCAGAGCCCTGGTCCCTCCCATCTTCATACCTTGCAATTGGCTGGCACACATGAACTCATTTTATTACCCAATTAAACAAAGCATTCTAGCATCTTATTCTTATTTGCTAATAACTGTGGCGCAGTATTAATTTTCATTTCCCTTGTTCTATGTTATTGCCTTATGAGCAAAGTGTTCTTGAATTGCAACATTTCTACCGGGAAACCTGCCAAGTGGAAGCTTTCATTTGCCATACACGTCTTGTGACCCATCACTTGCTATTTCTTCTGCTGCTGCTACTGCTGCTGCTGGCAAGCTGCCCCTGCTATTCCATTTCTATTCTAATGCATCACCTCTCTCTGACATTTCTCCTGTTAAAGCATCAATTTCCCCTTCACTGTAGGTATGTCTCTCAATGCAGAATCTCAGTTTACATTTATTGTTAAATTGAATTGTATATTCTGTGACCAATGCTTAAGAGTTTTTCAAACTGGAACAATGAATTAATAATACCTCTAAGGCCTAACCTTATCAAATTGCTCTTATAACATCTCCAAGTCCTACCTCATAGGACATTTCGAAGAGTCATTCCAAGTCTCATGCTTTGGCAGTCAAATTTCAGGGCCTGCGATAATCTTGAGTAACCTGGGAGTTCAGCTCTTATTGGTCCTGCCTTTTTGATCTGCTGGATTTAGGGAGAGAAATACACATACCAACAACAATGTCCTGATCCAGAGACTCCTTGCACCAATGTGAAGTTGTGAAGGAGTTAGTTTCTCAAACTTTTCACTCTTCACTTAAAGTTTTGTTTCTTCTCATGTAAATACTAGAGGTGTGCAAGTCTTTGTTTTTAAAATCATTAGTCATATTTAATTCATACGTTTTGTATATACAAACAGATATTAAGAAACATGGGGGGGGGGTGCCCACACAAAAACTAAAGAATCAAAACTCACCCAATACATTTTTGTTTGAATTCTGTAATGCTCAGAAGTCAGTTTCATTTTCAGCAAATGCAAGGTGTAAGGACTCACCCATTCTGAACAGGCTGAAGCCTGTGTTGCAGTTTGGCCTCCCTGGAAGGTATAGCTGGCATCCATCTTAGGAGGGAGTTTCCACAGGGCAGCCATGATAGGAAGGTATTGCCAGAGACAGGGGGAGTGGTTTTAGAGCCTCTCTGTCTGGATACAGTGTTTCCCTGGAGATTGGCTGAGAGCCAAGGGGGAGGAGCTGAGCTGGCTAGGAGGGAGAAATCCTGTCAGAAGAGTTGGAGTCTTGAGCTAGGCTTTGGGGGAGTAACATCAAAGCCTAAGCAGAGTGTCTGAAGCAGTCTGTGCTCTATAGCGAAGCATCCAGTTAATATTCTGAGCTAAGGGGTCAGGGTAGCTGACAGCGCTTAGGGTCAGGAGGAAATTCAGGGTGACGCTTAGAGTTTAGAGCCGGTAGGGCTGACTTGTGATAGTCAATCAGGACACCTTGTAATCTTTGGGTTTAGAGAGAAAGGTGGGCTCTGAGACTGGGAGCTAACAGGAGACTCTTAGACGTAGGAGTTTGTTAGCTGATTCAGACAAGGCTCAGGGAACTTTTAGTGACTAGGAGTTCCAGGTTGTAAATATCTGCTCACCACTAGTTTCAATATTAGTGTGGGAGAGCTTTAGAGACAAGATCTTAGAACTGTCTGGAATTACATCTAAGATCTAAGAAAGACTTCTTTAGAAACCAATACGCTCTAGCCCAGGGGTGCCCACACTTTTTCATCATGCGAGCTACTATATGAACAATCAAGTTGAAAAGATCACCTATAGTGCATGTGAGCGTGCATGCACGCGCACGTTCCTACTGCAGCCTTCCGTCTGCGCGGGGCTTCTTTCTTAATGTTTTTGTTGCCTTCCTCCTTCCTGCTGCGTGCTTTCGCGAAGCAGGAAGTCCCCATCTTGTCCTGCTTCTTGCGTGCACAGCAGGCCCCTCCCACGCACGCAGCAGGAGGGTATTTATAGGCACACCCACCAGCGCTCCGGCCACATATGGCTTCGGCGGTGGCTCGGAAGGCGCATGGCTGAGAAAAGGGGCCGCCTGGCTGCTGCCTGGGCCGGGAAACTCAACCAAGAGAGGGACCCACGTGAGGCTGGAGCCTCCCCATGGCAGCCTCCCCCCTCCCTTGAGGCTTCCTTACCTGGGCAGGAGAAGGAAGAGTGGAAAAGGTGTTTCCCCAAAGTGACAGATGCAGCGGGGGGGGGCGCCCTTCCTTCCTTCTTTTCGAGGCTGTCACTCAGAAAGGACACCCAAGTGGACGGCTGGAAGGAAGGAGGACCCCTCTCACCGGTGGCAGTCCATGCCCCCGGGGGGGGGGGGAGAGAGGGTGGCTCTTCCTAGCCAGCTCTGAAGAGCCACCCCCCCTCTCTCTCCCGTGGGCCCTCGTCGCCTTTCTCCTTCGAGGGCGAGGGAGGGCGAGGTGGAGAAAGGCGCCGAGGGCACAAGCAGCAGCAAGTGGAGTCTCCATCCCCACAGCTGCCTCCTCCTCGGGTTTAGTCCCAGGAACACGGTGGAGCCCCCAACCAAGGAAAGAAAGCAGCCCCACACAGCTCACCCGCCCAGGTCTTGGCTTGGAATGGGAGTCCCGGGGGCACCAGCAGGGTTTGCGGCGGGGCTTGCTTGGCTTTGCCCCACTTTGCCTGGCCTCCTTCGCCTCCTTTTCTCTCTCTCTCTCCTTCCAGCGCCGCCTGCCTGCCTGCCAAAAGGTTCCGAAAAAGTTCTCCAGATTTATTTCTTCTTTCCTTGGCTCTCTCTCTCTCACACACACACACACATGTTCCCTCCATCCCTCCCACAGACTCGCATTCTATCCGTGCGCGTGCCTTTGCCTTGCTCCCCCCCCCCCAGCAGCAACCAATGGGCGGTCATGTCACCACACCATTCGTGGCAAGACGAGCGCCAGGGCCCGCCCACTAAAGCCTCATTTTGGCAAAAGAAGCCCCGCGAAGGCAGCGGCGGGAGCGAACGTGCGCGTGCATGGCAGGAACACGCCATCCGGCTGGTGAGGCCCAAAGATCACCTGGAAGAGGGCTGAAGATCACCTAGGTGCTCCCGATCAGCGTAATGAGCACCCCTGCCTAGCCCATTTCAAGTAACATTACGCTCTTGTACCTCATTTGTGAACCATTATGCTCTGCACCTTTTTAAAAGCCTGTTGAAGTTAATAAACTCTTTCTTGTTAACTGTTTAAGAAAGCCTCCATCGTACCTCTTTTTGTTTAGAGTGCCAGTTCCCGCCTTCCCACCGTTCCAGTCAAAGGGGGAAGTGTTTTTAGCTCAGAAACCTCTCAGTTGGTGGTTCAATAGGAGCCTAGCTGGAAATCTTATTTTATTAGAAAATCCTAAGGAGAACTTTAGTTTGGTGGTAGCGATTTTAATAATTTGATAGCCCAAGTCGTCACAAATAGCAAAGTTAAAAATGACATTCTTCTTTAAATTAAGAAGTGATAGGGTGCCTCTCGCTATGAGGAGAGGAAAGCAGCAGGGTGGGATGAGCTGAGTGAGCTGGGAAAGAGACTGAGAGAGCACTGAATTTTGGGAAATGTAGTTTGGGAAGTTGAGGAGCGAGCCCTATGGCAGAGAATTTAAAAGGCCTAAACTACATTTCCCAGATTTCCCAGATTCCCGGTCAGCATCAGAAACCCCAGTTAGTATAGGGGAGAGATTTTTCCCTCCTAGCAGCAGCCAGAGTTCCAATAAATTGTTGAATCTGCAAAAAGGACTGACTGATACTTCAATACAAGTAAGTAAATCTGTGCTGAGAAGAAATCCTTAAATTGAAGATCTATGAATTTGCTGGCCAGCTTTTTATTTATTTATTGTCAAAACTTTTTTAAAATCCCAAAAAGTATGAATCTTTCTGAAACTCATAAACTTTTCTGAAACTTGTGTCAATTCAAGGAGATAGCTCTGGTAGTTTTTCTTTTAAAAAATATTGTTTGTAAAAACTTTGAAAATTCCCCAAATATCTGTGGAATGTTCTGAAACTTGATGGGCTAACAGTGGTAAATGGGTTCTATAACAGTAGCAAGTTTCATGCCAATAGTTCTAACAGTGAGGGAGAAAGGAGCCCCTGAAATTTCCCGATTGGCACAATTACTTAATGAAAAAGTAGTTAACTCATTATAGTTCTGATACAGATCCCATTCAATTTTGGAAACACTTAGAAATGATTTTTCCCCACCCCCTGATTTGGAATGAGTATTGAAACATTTTTTCATTGATTGCACAGGCCTAGTAAATACCAATTCCCTGAGATCCCATACAGTACTTTTAAGCCTAGCAAAACTAATGGCACTCTCTCTTTTCTATAAATGTTTTGTTCCATTTTTTAAAAGTCCTATGCATTTGTACATTTTTAGCAGGTGATGATATTTGTACCCTTTGAGATCTATAAAGATCACATGTGTATATACACTTGTATTTTGGGTAGGCTGTGTTCACAAACAAACCGCACGACCACTTCAATCTACGTATATTTTGTCCTTTTAACAAGAAAGTAACACTTACAGATTTGCCAACATGTTTTCTGAATTGAGCGCTATTGGAGTTTATTGGAGTCCTAAGGCAGAGGAAAATGATAGCTTAAAGGAATTTGACCTTATAGGAATTGGATAGCTAGCTATCTAATTTAATATGGCCATCTATTAAATTATAAAGGTATTCATAGGTCCTTATGCTGAAACTATTTTGAGATTATTTTTTCTTGTCCTGTCACAACACTAAAATGTAAAGCAAATTGAGAAAGAAAGGCAGGTTGTGTTGCTCATGGGAAAATGGCAAAAATATAGAACAAGACACACCTCTGGGGGCCTGGTATTTTCTTTAGGAAACTATGTGCTCATCATATCTCATACACCCCTTTATATGATGAACTTTATGCTTTCTATTTTATTTTATTTGGATGTGCAGAGTGTATCTAGTGCTTTTATGTGTCTCTTTATTTTATTGATCCTTTCTATACTCTAAAAAATAATGGGCTTTTAGAATCCCACCGCTACAAAAATTTATCTTTTTCACTTTTGTGTTCATTTCTTTTTAAAACACATACATTTAGCCAGTAACCTTTATACATGATCACATGTGATTGGCCAATTCCAAAGCCTGAAACACACACACACACCTGTCTAATGGAGTTTGTGGTACGGGGCAAAAGACACATGTATAGCTATGTACATTCTGCTGTTTCATTGCTCAGCAATGACCCACCTATTGGCTATTTCTGCTCTGAAATCTTTGTTGACATAATGCTGTATGATAACCAAGTATGCTCTCTTCATACTGCTGAAATTAAAAATCATATCCCAGTGAATAAGACTAATTGCTTCTTCAACCAAAGCTGGATTATTGGTCTTATTAAGGGAGCAGAGGAGATGTGGAGGAGAAAGAAGGGGGTAGAAGCAGAGGTCGGGGTGCCAGCAAGACTGCAGTATTCAGTTACACATGAAATGATTTGTAATTCTGAGTAATCACTTAGGACAAGCCCTTGCACCATTTTATCTATACATGACTCTAGGCCAAAGTCAATACTCATAGTAAAATAATGAGATGAAGCTAACTGAGCCCTTTTATTAATGCTCCAAGGAACAAATCCGATGCTTGAGCTTCTCCCATAGAAAGTATCCACTTCTTCCTAAAATGAGCAAGTGGGTCATGATGCCCAGTGGCAACTAGACTACCTGCTTTTACAGCAACCATAAGAAAACTATAAAATATCCACCTTTTGTGTGGGTTTTCAATTGTTGTTGTTTGTTATCATGCCCTATGAAGCTTCAGGTGAAACTACATGAATTTTGCATTACCTCTAGGCTCATTAGAGAAATCTGTCTTTCTCCTAATAGTTTCTTCTGACTGGAGGTGGGAGGAGAGAAGGGGGAAATCACATAAAGCAAACACAATGAACCTAAACAGATAACACACGGTGTGAGGTATCTACAGTTTCTCTAAGCACTGCCAATACTCTGCAAGCTAACTAAACCAACTGTGCAAGGTTTCACTGGAGCTTACTACGCATGTTTGTATGTGTTGTAGTAATCGATATTATTGTTTTGAGTTCGGTAAAGCATTTCAGAGACCGACTGGTCCCTGCTGTGAAAAGACTTCCTTTTTATGCATATAAAATCATACTTACTTATTGCCACATTCACTATAATAGATGTTTGGCTAACTGATAAACTGACTTCATTACCCTTTTGATGTAACTTCTATTAGATTTTTACACTAAAGTTGTTTTTCTTCACACAAGATCATTATGTCTTTCATTAGCTTGATAGCAACTGTATCCAAAGCCCCTTTCTGTTCAAGTAATTATCCCCCCCAGATTATAAGTCATGGCAGAACGAGGCTACTTGAAACAAGACTAACAGTTCGATCAACAAACCAGGCAAGCCAAGTACTGGGATTTTAACAGTTTAAATCTGATTGACTGAAGTCTGTTTTCATCAAGATCATAAACACAACCCACTGATTTTAAGCAAGTCAGCTTATCACTGTAACTTTAGTCCTATTGAACTCACCCACGTACCAGATTAAAACCACCCACATTATTCCATCTGGTTTCTGTCAGGTTGCCAAGTCCTCGCTGAAAGAACACACAGAGAGAACAAACTACTGAATCAGACCAACAGCGTACCTAGTCCAAGAGCATCCTGTTACTCAAAGGGACCAGTCAAGTATCCACAAGTAGGACATGACAAAATGAGTGCTGTCCATCTAGTGTCCCAACCACTGCTATTTAGAGATGCCAGGCTGTGTTCATGTAGGTCACCAAACTGATCCTAACCACCTATCAGTGGATGCTGGGTCTTTCATCACTGGGGTGGTGAATCCACTTTGTTTTAATCTAAACTGCAACTGTTCAAGATGTTGAACCTGTGTGCGGCTGATAGTTTGTCATTGACCTTCTTTAAAGTTCAAAGCAAACCTTCCTTTAACCTTCCTTAAAGTTCAAAGTAAAATCCTCTATCACAGAAGTCACCATCTGCCACTGTGGCCATTACATTAAATGTCTCAACACAATGGGTTAAGATGCAGCCACTGAGCTTTTCCCTCTGTTTCTCAGCAGGCTTCACATTTCTCCCACATGATCTAGGATAAGTCGAAACTTTCATTTCAGAGCAAGCAAGAAGGATCAATGGGGAAAGGAACTGGTGTAAGTATAGGAGGAAAGGACTGGATATATTTACTATTAGCCTATAGCTCTGCTTCCTCAAGGCACTGCAAGCTATAGGCAAAGCCAGAGCTATTATTTTAGTAGAGTAAAGAATGCATGCAGTGCACTCTTTTGCATGTTTGTTTAGGAAAATCTCACTAACAGCCATGTCTTCCTTCTGTGGAATCTCAAGATCTGTAGTTCCACAGCATACTTAAAATTCTCAGACATACAGCCGTAATATCATATGACCACTTTGAGTCCCCCTAGGGGTGAGAAAAGCAGTATATAAATGCAATAAATATAATAATAATAGAGTAGTGCAGTAGATAAGTTTACACCTTTTCCCAAGATTCCATAGGACAGTTCCACAGCCTTCGAACTGGTATACAATTGTGCTACAATTGAACTGTGTCTGTTCACCTGAGGTTATGTTTCGGAATCTGCTTAGGCTTTTTTCCAGGACTGAAGTATCGAAAAAGTTTAATGGCAGGATCTGAAAATAAAATAAATGATTTCTAGGAAAGGAGCCAAAGCATTTTGTGCACATTTGGATAGCATTTTTTCAGGCTAAGAGCTTGTTAAATCACCTATCCATGAAGCTACATCCTTTCATTTGCTTATTCATGATTTCCCCCTTTAGTGTGAATTGTACTTGATACCTATTTGATCCAGTAATATAATCTGAATGATAGTGTAGCTGTGATAAAACTCAAGATAGTCTGATGCTTAGCTTTGTTAATCTGAAATGCGAGGATTTTAGAATACATAGATATGCAGTCAACATATCTGAAGGAACTGCATTCATTGTGAACCACAGATTTGCACCTGAGGTTCCTAGATAAAATGGATTATCTAGAAGATCAATCTAAATGCGGTTTCAGTCCTGGTTAGGAGATAGAGATGACATTAGTCACCTTGGTAGATGGTGCATGGAAAGGGCCAGATTGAGTGTGTGTTCCTACTGGTTCTGCTGGACTTCTTAGCAGCCTATGATACTATTGACCATGGTATCCTTCTGGCCTAACTCTCTGGGATGGAATTTGCAGGGGGTTGTTTTACAATGGTTCTGATCCTTCTGGAAAGGGCAATTCAGAAGGTGACCTTTAGAGATCCCTAATTCCTAATCATTAGCCTTGAAGTCCTTTGGGGCTTGGTATTTTTTCCATGCTGCTTAATATCTATAATATCACTATTAGGGAGCAAAATAGCAGAAAATTGGTAGAGGTCATCTGTAATTTTGGGGTTGAATGTCATCAGCATGTTGATGATACCCAATTCTACTTCATTTTTATATCTAACTCCAAGGAAGTTGTTTCATTGCCCAACCAATGTTTGTTGTTGTTAAGGGACTAAATGAAGACAAAAATATGTAACTCAATCAAGACAAGACAGAGGTGTTTTTGGTTAGTTGGAAATCAGATCAAGGAAGACACTAAGGTTGTGTCAGAATTACCTTCCCCCTGAAATCTCAGATTTGTAGCTTGGACAGACAACTGAATGTGTGTGAGAGCCTAGATGTTCAGGTTGCACCAGTGACCAGGCATACATCTGCAGCATTTGTTGATCAACTTCATTTTTATAGGTCAAGTTGTAAATAAAACTGCAACCCTTTGGGACTTTATTCTTGAACAGAAAGTAGATGTGGCATGCATTACAGAGACTTGAATCCATGAAGGGGATAACATTCCCTCATATGAACTAACTCCTCCAAGTTTCCGGATATTCCAACAATCTCGGACTGAGGGTTGGGGGGAGGGGTGGGAATACTTGTCCATGATCATTTTTTCCATCAGGATTATCCCAACCCCAGAGATTATTGGTATCAAATACATAGGTATGACATTGGACACTAGGGAGAGTGTGACCATCCTTCTAGTATATCAGGCTCCAGGGGCTCCGGCTGAGAGTTCCTCTAAGTTGCTTGATCTTGTGGTGGACTGGGCTTTGAAATTCCCCATACTTATTATACTGGGGGATTTTAATGTGCATGCTGATATGTTATCGTCTTCACTTGCAGCCAAGGACCTAGTACAAACTATGGAAGCACTGGGGTTCTTGCTGACTGTAACCAGTCCCACTCATTGGGCTGGGAACACCCTGGACCTGATCCTCAACATGTGAACACATGTGATCCTATCCACAGTTCTTCTTCGAGAGCTCTGTGAATGCACACCTATGAAGTTTGCGCGCCAGCGCGGGCTTCCAACGGAAACTTTCCCAGTTTGAAAAGTTTTGGCGGTAGCTCCGCCCAGCCGGCCCGGAGGGCATAAAAGGCGCCTCCATGCGCGCCCACCCCATTCCTTTGTTTTCCGCCACTTGGGCAACATCGGAAATTCGGCTGGTTGTGTGAGCATAGCATGTCCACAACCAGTTTCAAAAGGTGCTTATCCTGCGGTAGCAAGATCCCGGATTGCGACGGTCACTCGAAGTGCCTTCGGTGTCTCGGGGAGGGACACGTCGTCTCGACCTGCCGACACTGCCAGGCCTTCTCATCGAACACCAGACGAGCACCATTCATGTGGATTCACAGAGCTTCACTCGAAGAAAGATGGTCACAGGTATGTAACCTACCATTACCGAGGTTCCGTGGTCCGACCACCTTACCCTGAACATCCGGGTAGAGATCCCACTTCCTCCGCGTGTAGAAGCTGAATCAATTCTTGCGCGTCCGAGGAAACTTATAGAACCTGTCAGATTTGCCCTCAAGGACCTGGAAATCACTAGTGACCCTCTCAATGAGTAAGTTGACAAATAGAACGCTAGTCTGTTGGCACCTCTAGACACAATTGCTCCTAAATGTTCTTTTCGCCCCTGACGGAATCAATCTCCGTGGTATATAGATGAGCTATGGCTGATGAAGCATGAATGGAAACTATTGGAGCACATGTGGCACCAAAAATCTGACGAGTCATCGAAATCTGCTCTCAAGGCTCACTGTAAAACCTATGAGTCAGCTATCAAGGAGGCTAAAAAAGTATATAATACATCCCTGATAGCCTCTGACAGATCTCGCCCAGCACAAATATTTAAAATTGGTTGTAATATAAACAACACGGCCCTTACGGCCAACAATTCAGCTATTACAGCAGAGACATTCCAAAAGTTTTTTACAGACAAGACCGCCTCGCTTCACAAAGAGCTGCCCCCCACATCTGACACAAGGAGTGAGCTGGAGGCCCTGTGGCCATCTACTGGCTCCACTCTTGACCAATTCATGTCATTGGATGTGGAAGCTGTTGATAGGATTCTGAGTGCTGCAAAATCAACTACCTGCTCCCTTGACCCATGCCCCTCCTGGCTAATTAAGGACTGCCTAGAGGGATTATGAGACACTCTGAGGAGTATAATCAACAACTCCCTAGAACAAGGAGTCTTCCCAGATAGCATAAAAGAAACAATGGTTCGTCCTCTTCTTAAAAAGCCGAGCCTAGACTCCACGATTCCTACCAACTACCGTCCATTCTAAAATCTCCCGTTCTTAGGTAAAGTGATTGAGCGGGCAGTAGTGGGTCAGCTGCAGCAGTTTTTGGATGAGACAGCCGGCCTGGATCATTTAACACCGTTGACTATGATCTGCTGATTCACCGCCTTGCCTTATCTGGAGTCCGAGGGCATGCCCTCAAATGGTTTGGCTCATTCCTTCGAAATCGGAGACAGCGGGTGGAATGGATGGGTCAAGTTTCTGAGAGGTTCCTTCTCCATTGTGGGGTACCTCAGGGGGGCAAACCTTTCCCCTTTGCTGTTCAACAACTATGTTCAACCACTTGCTAGTTTGGTACAGAGTTTCGGCCTGGAATGCTATCAATATGCTGATGATACCCAGCTCCTTCTGCGTCTTGAACCCAGGGCAACTTCAGAACCTGACAGTTTCACCCTGTGTCTCGAGGCCATGATGAGATGGCTATGTGCTAGCAGACTGAAGGTGAACCCGGTGAAGACTGAGATCTATGGCTTGGTCGCCTGTTAGAAATGATACGGCCATTGCCTACTTTTGATGGTGAAGCTCTAATCCCATCTACCACTGTTAAGAGCCTTGGGGTTGTACTGGACTCACTGCTGACAATGGAGGCTCAGGTCACCGCCATCAGTAAACAAGCTTTCTTCCACCTTCGCCAGGCAAGGCAATTAGCACCCTACCTCCCGGCAGAGGCTCTAGCAATGGTGATCCATGCTATGGTCACCTTGAGGTTAGACTATTGTAATGCACTTTATGTCAGCCTCTGTCGCCCCCTTGGGCCCCTTGGCACTTAACCTCCCCGGACAACAGACAAGGCAGCTGAGGTACAACAAGCTTTATTGATTATAAAGTAGCAAGGTAAGTAATTAGTCCAGGAAGCCTTCAGTATGCAGCCTCCGGATAGCAGCAAATACTGGAATCAGCAAGGCTTGAGTATCCGCAACGGCAGGATCTCAAGCGGAGGAAGTTCAGGAACAAATGCGGGATGCGATAGATAGTCTCTGAGCCCCCAACCGGTGCAAGAAGGTTGGGCGGCTTTAGGTACTGCAGGCAGAGTCAATGCAGAAGTATCACGGCTTCTCCACAGAGTTCGACGATGAGCAGGAACAAGGCTTGGTGCTGGAACGAGGCAGCCACGAAAGGCTGGCTGGCAGGGTCTTAGTAGCTGGCCGAAAGGCCCAGTTCACAATAGCATCATGGCAATAGCGGTCGTTGGTACAAGATGCTAGCATGCAGGATCTCACAGCCTTTATAGGATTCCTGACTGTAGGGCCCAGTGCGTCGAACATCAACTTGGATGATGGATGGACCTCGGGTTGTTTTGAGAACCTCAGTCTTGAAGAATGTGGCGCCTCGTTAGCCCGAACCACCTGGGCTGGGGAGTAGCGCTTGGTGCTTCGAGTACTCGCTTCTGCTATCAGTCTGGTGGGTTCAGTTTGGCCTTGACATGCCTTTACCATAGCAACTTTCCTGGGAGGCACAGGAGAACAGCAAAGAGGCCCATGGCAGGAGCCGGGAGTTAACCCAGCTGTGCTGGAAAGTTTCTTAGAGTCAAGCGGGCAAATTGCAGCCCCTAGGAAAGAGGCCGTCTGAAGCCCTTGGGGTGCGGCAGTCTCCCTCTGTCGGTGACCTGGAAGATTCAGGTTGTTCAAAATGTGGCTGCCAGATTACTCTTGAGAACACCTATGAGATGCCATATGATTGATTGATTGATTGATTTTAATATTTGTGAGTCACCCTCCACGTCAGTGCTCCGGGCGACTTACACATAGAACACATAAAAACAGTTCAATAGTTAAGCTAAAAAAAAAATAAATAAAAAAAATTAGAATTTGGTTAAAAGGTCTAATAACTCAGGCTAAGTCTGGAAGGTGACCTTAGCCATAGGCCTTTCGAAAGAGCCAGGTCTTCAATGCGGTCAGGAACTGGGGCATGTCCAGGATAGCTCTCTGCTCCGCCGGCATCGAGTTCCAAAGAACAGGGGCCGCGATGGAGAAGGCTCTTCGTCTTGTGATGTCGAGGCGAGCCTCATTCACACCTGGGATGCGGAGAAGGTCCCTGTTCACTGGACGGCGGCCTTAAATGGACTGGTTTGAGCAGGCGGTCTTTTAAGTAAGCTGGGCCAGCGCCATGGAGAGCCTTGAAGGTGAGCGACAAGGTCTTATGGATGGCTCTGAGCTCGACTGGCAGCCAGTGCAGGCGCTGCAAAGATGGCGCGATATGGCATCTCAGCGGTGTCCCGGTGAGGAGTCTGGCGGCTGCATTCTGCACTAGCTGGATTTTGCGACTGCGGCAACCCCACATACAAGGCATTACAGTAGTCCAGCCGCGATGTCACTGTGGCATGGACCACCGTAGCCAGCGCATCTGATGGAAGGTAGGGAGCTAGTTGACGTGCCTGACGCAGGTGGAAGAAAGCTCCCTTGTCGCAGCAACCTGGGCCTCTAGCGAGTCTTGAGTCCAGAATCACACCGAGACTCTTCACAGACGGGGCCGGGATAAGCGGCTCTCCCTCAAAGAGAGGTAGCGGAATGGGTGGCTCTGACCTTGCAGCGTCTACATTGGCGACCTTGCAGCGTCTACATTGGCTGCCAATTGGGATTAGCCAGTTATTATCGAAGGTTTATCCCAAATTTTAGCGAATTGGCGACTCCATTGACAGGCTTAACCAAGAAGACATGTCCAAATGTCATAGTGTGGACACCACAATGTCAGGAGTCAATGGACAAGTTAAAACAGACCATAACATCACAGTCAGTGTTGAAAGCTCCGGATTTGATCGTCCATTTATCTTAACTTGCGACGCATCAGAAACAGGTCTGGGAGCAGTTTTAAGTCAGGCTGACAAGGATGGGGAAAAGCATCCTGTAATGTTTTTAAGTAAAAAGCTGTTGCCAAGAGAAAGTAGTCTTTCTACCATCGAGAAAGAATGTCTCGCCATAGTGTGGTCGATTCAAAAACTGAGGCCATATCTGTGGGGCAGGAAGTTTGTTTTGCAGATGGATCATGCGCCATTAAAATGGCTGAGTAATGTTAAGGGTACTAATAACAAACTCTTAAGATGGAGTTTGCTCTTGCAAGACTACGATTTTAAGGTAGTGCATGTGAAAGGCAAATCAAATGTAGTAGCTGACTCTTTATCGAGAGTTACTTGAATTCAGGTTACAAAATGGATATGGTTTGTATATAGTTGTGTAAGTATAAATGTATATGTGAAATGTATAAGTTTATATAATGTCTTGCTAACGGCATTATTTTTAATTCACTCTGGACAGAGAGAATTAAAAATAATTTCGGGAGGAAGGAAGGTAATGTAATGATGTCGATTATTTGTGTGTGGATGTTGTGTGACATATGTTGGATGTATGTTGTTTTGTGAAGTTCGGGGGAATATTCTATGGATTGTTGCTGTGGGTGAAACAGAAGGGAGGCTTGGCAGAAGCTTTGAAGAGCTGTCACCATAGCAACCAGGGCTAGAGGCTTTTAGAATGTTCAAGGTTTGAATTTTACAGTTGGTAAAGAGCGGTTGGAAGCCAACTGCCACATGAGAGGGGGAGGAGTTCTGTTTTGAGTTAGTTGGTCCTAAGGACTGTAAGAGAACAGTTCAGTATTTTAGTTGGTCTTAAGGTCTGCAAGAGAGCAGTCCAGTTGTATGCGTGTAGAGACCCTAGTTAAAGTTGGAAGAGTCCAGGGGTTTATAGAGGTTTAGTGGAAACCCTATAATATATCCCCATTGTGTTTTGTGTAACAGAATAAGTTTGTGCCGCTGAGGAAGTATAAAACCAACCAAGATTTGTACCCATTTGTGTCATAATAAATTGTTTGCATCTTAAAAGAAAAACACCTCTCCTAATTTGGTGGTGGCCCTCAAGGTCAGTGGTCAGACCGATAAATGGTGGCAGCGTGGTCAAGTGGTTACTGAGAAGTTTAAAATCTCTGCAGTTCAATGGTTAATGGTGAAGATAGTCTACCCTGCCATAAGACGGAAGTTGCTGAGGTAACTTCGAGGTTCCCTTGCGTTGAGGGTCAGCAGTTTGGATATAGAAAGATTGTCCAGTCTGAGGCCGGTCAACAAGGGGTTGTCACAACCGCCTTGCCTTATCTGGAGTCCGAGGGCATGCCCTCAAATGGTTTGGCTCATTCCTTCGAAATCGGAGACAGCGTGTGGAATGGATGGGTCAAGTTTCTGAGAGGTTCCTCCTCCATTGTGGGGTATCTCAGGGGGGCAAACCTTTCCCCTTTGCTGTTCAACAGCTATGTTCAACCACTTGCTAGTTTGGTACAGAGTTTCGGCCTGGAATGCTATCAATATGCTGATGATACCCAGTTCCTTCTACGTCTTGAACCCAGGGCAACTTCAGAACCTGACAGTTTCACCCTGTGTCTCGAGGCCATGATGAGATGGCTATGTGCGAGCAGACTGAAGGTGAACCCAGTGAAGACTGAGATCTATGGCTTGGTCGTCCGTTAGAAATGATACGGCCATTGCCTACTTTTGATGGTGAAGCTCTAATCCCATCTACCACTGTTAAGAGCCTTGGGGTTGTACTGGACTCACTGCTGACAATGGAGGCTCATGTCACCGCCATCAGTAAACAAGCTTTCTTCCACCTTCGCCAGGCAAGGCAATTAGCACCCTACCTCCCGGCAGAGGCTCTAGCAATGTTGATCCATGCTATGGTCACCTTGAGGTTAGACTATTGTAATGCACTTTATGTCAGCCTCCCTCTGTCAGTGACCTGGAAGATTCGGGTTGTTCAAAATGCGGCTGCCAGATTACTCTTGAGAACACCTATGAGATGCCATATAACACCGACCTTGCAGCGTCTACATTGGCTGCCAATTGAATATCGGGTCTCTTATAAGATATTGGTCCTGACCTTTAAGGCCCTTTACAGTCAAGGTCCTTCATACCTTAGGGACCGCCTTTCCCCCTTTCATCACCAGCAGTCGCCACATCCTGACCAAGAAAATCTTCTCTGTATACCGGGTCCCAGAGAGGTAAGCCTAGAATCCACAAGGCGTAGGGCTTTTTCAATCTCTGCCCCAACCCTATGGAATTCGCTGCCACCATATGTAAGAACCATGCCTGACATACAGTTCTTTATGCAAGGACTCAAGACTTGGCTCTTTGGTAGAACATTTAAACTGTAATCCATTTTAATGTTATTGTTGTATAAGTTCGTTTATTCTGTCTTATGTAAGTCACCCAGAGCACTCCGGTGGAGAGCGACTAATGAAATAATATGAATGAATGAATGAATCATTAAAACTAGTGCATTAGCTTCACTCATATCTGGAGATGTCATATCTGGCTATGGTGACAGATTCCATGACTACATTCCAGTTTGATTACTTTAACACACTCTTTGGGATTTGTCTAGAAACATCAATTGATCCTAAATGCTATGGCCAGACAGCTGACCAAGGTTGATTTCAGGGAATACATAATTTGCATACTGCAACAATTTCATTTCTGGATTATGATGTTTATTCCCTTTATGTACCTTGTGTCCAAACTGTATGATAGACAATGTCCAAATTCTATGAGCCTGCTGACTTTTAGGATCTTCAGAGAAAGGCTCCTCTTCTCCATGTGTATTGGGGGACAAGGGAGAGAGAACTTTTTCCATGACTACCCCAAATTTTTGGAATGCTGTCCAACAGGGGGCTTAATTAACTCCCTATGTACTCTTTATACACCAGCAGGCATTTTTTTTCACATTTAGGCAAGCATTTGGTTTTTAAATTACTGTGGGGAAAAATATTTCTTTTAATGGGCTGCACCATACTTTTGTCTTTTAAAATATGTTTTAATGTGCTTTAACTGTGATAAATCAGTGTATATATATACACACACACACACACACACACATACCTTTTACATCAAATAGGTGCCTAGTGCTGTTTGTTTTTAACTCGATGTGAGCCACCTTGGGTGCTATGCCAGGGGAAAGACAGGTAAATAAATAAATAAATAAATAAAGGTTGCTATGGAAACAGGATTCTGAATATCACTATTAGGGAGCAAAAACAGTAAATGTAAATAGCTAGATACAGGAACAAAAATCACTGTGGGAGTCATTTCCCATAGGGGCGAGCATGTATTTAGAATTTCTAAAGATAGCAGAAAATTCAAGCATCAACGCTAACTAAAAGTTTTGTGCCTACAACTACTAGCTCAGAAATTACTTATGATGCCCTTGATTTTTGCCAAATTTAATTACAGGTTTTTTTTTTAAAGTCACAGAAGCCCGTTTTAATTGTTTCCAGGACAAGCCTACACATGTCTAATCAGAACAAAAGTCCTATAGATGTCTTTAAAGGAGTGGCTATTTGAGGCAGTGAGGCTGAATGCTTTTTGACTGCACTTCATCCAGGCTTTTTGAGTTTTTCTGTCCAGTCTGGAAATTATTGTCCCTGGCCCTAACACTACGTTCCTGAAAGTTTCTTTACTTGGCAATTCACCATAGTGATAAAGTATGAAGTCCTGGCCCCTGTGGGCTACAGAGTTCCTTTTGTGATTTAGCAGCAAAATTTCCCACCATTTTCTAAGGACTCACTGACATTGATGAGTTGGAACTGATAAATTCAGTATACCACCCCAGTGGTTCACTGGTTTGAATCAGAGAAGTCAATCATAGCACACCAAACATTTGCTGATGGGGCTGTAACAAAAAAAATCACTCTGGGAGACTCGGATTTCTGAGGTTGTTTTAAAATGGTCAGTATTCACATTTCCCAAGCATTCTTCATGTTTATGTTGTACTAGAGAATGCTGTATTCATTGAACTGAAAATTCCCAAAAGAAACCATTTTTTAAAAAATTGGATACAAATGTTATTTTAAATGCCAACAGAAACCGACTAAAAAAAACCTCACAATGAAATTCACAAGAAGCCAAAAATGGAAGGGGAGATGAAGTCATTGTTCCTATAAATAAGAATTCTGTGCCCCCCAAACACCTTTTCCTTCTGTTTTCAGAGAATGAGTCATTGAAAATGGTTCAAACACAGAACTCTTTCCAGATATGCTTACAGTTCCTTAGTAACATTGCCTATCCTTTTCCCCTTCAGGTGAATAAACTGTGTTTCTAAATGCTCACATCAAATTTACAGAGACTTTGGTTCTAGAAATTTAGGGAATGAAGAAAAAAGTTACGGGAATGGAAGAATTCTTATTTGATAGCTCCCATTTTGCCTCCTCATAACTACACCCTTGTGGGAAGTCATTTTATTAGAATATTGATCCATTACTTCAATATCAGCTAAATTGTCTTTCAGTAATGTTAAATGTTTTGAGATGGAAGTCTGTCCTCCTTATGTCCAAAGTTACCAGGGATTGAACCTGGAATTTTTTGGTTTTCAGGTCCTCTAGCCATTTAAAATGAAACTAAGTGTTAATAGATGATGGACTCATATCATATACTCTCCAGCTTTCCGAATTTGAAAGGAACAATCCTTTGTCATCCCATCTTTTCGGATGCTTTTACAACATTCCACTTTCTCTCTCTTTGTTTCTTCTCCGCTCTTTGTCTACAGCTTAAAACTAAAGCTGAAAACTCAGTTCAAATTCAAAAATAGCTTGCACGCAACTCGACACAGAGAGAGAGAGAGAGAGAGAGAGAGAGAGAGAGAGGAGAGAAGTAGTCATCAGAATTTTGCCATTTTATGGACTCTTGGCAAAAGCAAAGTGCTTTAGCCTCCATTAGCTTTTTTGTTCTGTTTATACTTTTGCCATCTTGAACCGCAGATGGCTACACCTGTCCCAGCTTTTATCTGTGAAATTTTGGAATATATAATATTAACAGGCAAATATCTGCCTAGAAAGAAGGAGGGGGTTGGGAGAGAAAGAAGTTGGTTTAAAAGTGATGAGGTTGGCTTTCTGAACATCTAGAGGAAGAAAAAAAAATGGAACGCTCAAATGAAGAAGCAAATAGTGCTGCTGCAACGTTGAGGAAAGAACAACATATTTCTTCCAGTCAGCCAAATGAGGTGAGATCGGGGAGGCAGAGCAGCCTAAGGCAGCTTTCAGAACAACATTCCCAGTGATGAAATAAGACCATTGTTTGAAAACTCAAGCATTCATTTGTGGGAGTGGAGATTGCATTTAGGTCATGGAGGAAAAACAGCAGCATGTTGCCCTAGCTCTCAGCACACAGCATAATACTCTTCACGGCAAATCCTACTGTGAACTAAATTCAGGCCCAGTAGGTGCAACTCTATTGTCTTCATGAAGCTGCACTTGCTGACACTAAATTTTAATTGGTCCCTAATCCATAAATGAAGCTGAAAACGCTTACTTTGATTGGAACTTGTGGGCCAATTGGCCACAGAGCTCAACAGCCTATTGCTGACAAGGGTTAGCATCCATTACTACATTAGACCATAGGAGACTAAAGAAGCTTGGATTTTCCTAGTTTTCTATCTCAGAGGAAGCCAATGACAAACCTCCTCTGGACAAACCATGCCAAGAAAACCTCGTGATAGGTTTGCCTGAGGGTTGCTATAGGTTGGAAATGACTTGAAGACACACAACAACAACAACAAGTGTTCTAAACCAGATATTCTGAGATGGATCTGCACAACTATATAAATCAAGAGCTTAGAAGTTACTATCCTATAGTCTATTTATATAGATAAATAAATGATCTGGTGCCCACATTTAATTTTTAATTTTTTAATTTTTTTTCTTGACTTTTTAGTCTGAAAATTCTGACACTCTAGGGCAGGGGTCCTCAAACTAAGGCACACGGGCCAGATAGGGCCCTCCAAGGTCATTTACTTGGTCCTCACTCAGGGTCAACCTGTCTGAAACAACTTGAAAGTACACAACAACAATCCTATCTCATCAGCCAAAAGCAGGTCCACACTTCCCATTGAAATACTAATAAGTTTATATTTGCTAAAATTGTTTCTTCATTTTAACTATTGTATTGTTTTTAAGTGTTTTTTGCACTACAAATAAAATATGTGTAGTGTGCATAGGAATTCGTTCATTTTTTTTCCAAATAATAATCTGGCCCTCCAACAGTTTGAGGTACTGTGGCCTGGCCCTCTGCTTAAAATGTTTGGGGACTCCTGCTCTAGGGTATGCTGTATTTTTATTCTTTTGTGTTATCTTTTAAATGCTTTGCAATTGTTTTAATTCAACACTGCCTTTAGAACTGATTAATTATAAGAACTGATCTGAATCCTGCTGTTAGTTCTTACTCAAGCAGACGTATAAATAAAATCTTAAATGACAGAAATATTCAGAAATGGCTCATTTGTGAAAAAAATCCTATAACTACTAAGGTAGATGGAGCAAGAAAATGTCAAACCCTGAGGCTTCAGGGCCAAGAACCTATCCTTTGTGAAGTCATAGTGATATAACAAGAGTAATGTCACAAGGGGCATTTCCTGTTGATGTAATTTAACAGAATACATTATATACCAACCACAGTTACACAGAATATGTTGATCAAATAAAAAGCAGAATCTAAAACTTTTCAGGGCAGGGCTTTCACTTTGAGACTCCTCAACGCGCACCCTGAGTACTGTGATAATTTTCATTCGCTACTGATTATGATCTGTTTCAGGTTGTCATTCACATGAAAGGAGCAGGCTGTCCAAGTCAGCATGGTTATATTCAAGCAGCTGGTCATAGCATAACTTCACACTGAATCTTCCATCATAAGCTATAATAGGAATGATTATGGTGAACTCCCATGGAACTTTGTGGTTGTTTATAAAAGCATGTCAATGTGCCAGTATTCAGACTCATTACCAGAATCATTTAAAGTTTATCAGATAACTAGATCAAAGTCCAGCAGGCAATTTTAGAAACAATTTTTGAATGTGGCTCTTATTTTCAGAACCTTGACTTCCCTCACTTCAGAAATAAAATATGGTTAATGATGATCTGGAAACTATTAACTTTAGAAAAGAACAGTTTAAAGTATTTGATCCCCCTTTGATGAAGTGTGAACACTAGACCTTTTCCCGGAGGTGTAATTGAGATTTGCATTTTTTTTTAAAAAAAAGAGGAGTTTGTAGGGAGAAGGAGAATAAGGAAAATATTTTAAGTTCAGTTACTTCACTTGAATAAAAAATATATTTTATGATGATGCCATATTCTATCCACTAAGCAAACTTTGCATTTTCATTCTGCACAAAGTTGTCAGTGCTACATAATTTTCTTTGTTGAAAATGCCATTGATTATGTGCCCATCAAGATTAATCTCTCCATGTTCAGATAAAGATCACTTTGAATACTAATCATTGGTCATATGGCTTTTTCAGTTTTTTCAAGTTATTTTTAATCAAGCAATTGAATCATTCAAAAATTATATATGGTTAATTGCTTCCATCTTAATTCCTTTTTTCCAGCTTGAATTGTCAATAAGATTTCTTTAGGGGACTTTTAAAAATGCATAGCACAATTGAATTATTATTATTATTATTATTAGTAGTAGTAGTAGTAGTATTCCGTCTTATCTTCCCAAAGGGACTGCAAAGGCAAATATTCAATGCCTAAAAACAATGAACACAGATACACAGACTTCCCCTTTCATCTCCAGCTCTGGGGGTGGTGCTCATCTCTATTTCTAAGCCAAAGAGCCCGCATTGTCCATAGACACTTCCTGGGTCATGTGGCCAGAATAACTGCATGGAGCGTTGTTTATCTTCCCGCCAAGGCGGTATCTATTGATCTACTCACACTTGCATGTTTTCAAACAGCTAGGTTGGCAGGAGCTGTGGCTAAAAGTGGGAACTCATCCTGTCCCACAGATTTAAACCTAGTAATTATTACAATTAGAAAGAGATTGGATAATTCGCCTCGGATGCGAGACGCCATTCGGACTAAATGACAAGCTAGCTGTGAGCGAGCTCCTGGTGTGAGCTCCAGCGGATTTCATTTAAGATAATTAGAGACTCTATATTGTTTATAAGCCTACCCTTTGTTTCCACATGGAGTCCATGATTTGACCCAGAAAGACTTAGTGCCTCAGGAAGGCTCAGTGCCTCATTCAGATATACTTCTATTATATTTGGTATGTATATATTTATTTTCATATTCTCCTCTATGGTCACTCTATACTACTAGGACTTTACTTACTAGAGTTACCACTCTTTGAATCCACAGATTTAAACCACCAGCCTTCCAGTTAGCAAGTTCAGCAGCTCTGCGGTTTAACCAGTTGTGCCACAACTCATAGATCTCATCAAATAGCCACGTGCTAGGAAATGAACTCTCCTGCCCTCAAATATAATTGTATAATCGAAGCATAAAACTCTAAACATTCCTAAAATAACCTTGAATTCACACACATATAAATAAAAATGAAAGTATTTCTGCAAGAGTGAATCCACACTGCATAATTATAACACTTTGATATAACGTTAACTGTCGAGATCCCAATTTAGGGAATTCTGGATATGATAATTTCATGAAGAACTTTGGATTATCCATGGATATGTCAAAAGTTATGAAATTTCAACAAACCACTATACTTTAAATACATAGTAATTCAGTGACCTCCCTTTTCTATTTCCTCATTCATTTCCCATATTACTCAACACATTCTGTGTGTGATATACCTCTCCTAAGCTCTGTCTGTGTGTGTGTGTGTGTCTATATATATATATATATATATATATATATATATATATATATATATTCCTTTCTCAGTATTACATTCTACTCTGCTCTATAACTTTCAGAGTCCGCTACTCAGCATTGCCAGCATTATGTAGGCTAGGAAATGCTTCTCGTTTGCTATATTTATTTATTTACAGTATTTTTACCCAGCTCTTCTCACACACACCCCCGGGGGGTGGGGCGGTGGGTCTCAAAGCAGCTGACAAAGGCAACAATTTGATGCCACAGTATACAATATAAAACCATAAAACATACAGAATTAAAACAGTAACAATTAAATTAAAACAAATAATCAACAGTCAATTAAGTTAAAACAGTATTCCGTCCACCTAGCCAGATCAGTAAACAGTAAGCCATATCCTCATCTGTCAACTTGCCAGTCCCATTCCAGTCCAAGGTGCTGCATTGTGCTATTGTGCACAGACCCACAGACCACATTCTCTTTCCCCAGCATTCCATTCATTACTTCAATCACACTGTTTACAAACAATATTGATAATATACAGAATCTTTGGAATGGCTTTAATTACAGCTATGTGAGAAAAATTCCTTTACATCTAAGTAATGCAGAATTTTATTTTCAGAGAGTTTCTTTTTCATATTAACACTATCAGAAGTGTTTCCTTTTTGAGACCTACTATTCCAAATGGAATAATTCCACAACCTGAATGGCTAGATGGAAGATGTATTTAACTAGGTCAGTCATCCTTACAGACAGCTGAGTTCTATAATGCACCTGGGTGTTTCCTTTTTTTATGGTCCCAGGACTCTTACATATCTATTGAATGTACATACACAATATATTATTCCTGAAATGGCACGTTTCTAGAATATTCATACTGCTATATATGGAAGACTGGCATGAAGATGCCTAAGAAAACCCAGATGATTTTTCCCCTTGCACAAATACTCAGCCATGCTACTTTAATTTTAAGCATGTGGATTCTGAAGAGAAATGTGCTTCTAGGTTTACCCTTGACTGTCCCTGGTGACAAATAATATAAGCTCCCAAATGTGTTTTGACCTTCCTAGGCTAAAGGCCAAATCTTCAAAGCAATGCTGCAAAAAATGTTCCAAAGGAGATGGTTTACTGGAGTGCCACAACTCATAGCTCAGTCCTGCATGAACACCTTTGACAGCAGACGATGGCTAAACAAAAACAGAATAAGAACATGATCTCTGAAAAAGATTCCTTAAGCTCCATCCCATTTTTTAAAGAAAGAAAGGAAGTGTTCTGAAATAACTTCCCTTTACAGCAAGAGCAGTTTAATCATAGCCAGTTTACAAATTCTCGCTTTGATTCAGAAAATCAGTAGTGATGTTATCTTACAGGGCTCAAAATGATTCCATATATGCTGAATGAACACAGTTACCTCTTTGATTTATAATGCCAGGCATTCTCTTTCTTGCATGTACACCAATGTGTTCTGAAAATTAGCCAATAATAAAAAATAAAGCAGTGGGAAGACATCCTGACTTAATGAAAGACATTTGAGAGACTGAAATGAAGAATTTAGGGAAGATCTATTTAAAAAATTGTGGTGGTATTGTTTAAGAAATAAACCTATGTGATAGTACACATATTTTTAATCAAAATATTTACATCATACCTTATATCTGAAGATCTCTAGATGGTTTACAATAAAAGCAATAATGTACATCAGCTTCCTATTTCTGCCAAAATATGACAGATATGTACATCAGTTTCCGATATCTACCATAATATATCTATGGCATTGCTAGAAGGCATGCTAGTGAGTCGAGGAAGAAGAGAAGTTACAAAGAAAGCTAATTTTTCAGGTTTTGTCCAAACATTTGTAAAAACAAACTGAGAAATCAGAAAGAAAGGGAAATCGGTAGAAGGATGGCTAGTCAACAAATATTTTGTGGAGTGCAATGATTCATAAGACAGCAGGCCCTTAGGTATTATATACTCCTGGGCAATTTCTGAAACATTAGTGGTTTTATTTGAAATCTCAAGTGACAAGTAAGGATTCAAGCAACTGAAGAAGGGCTGTATTAGCTGATCAATGCCATAGTGGAAGGAGGATACAATATCAAAGTTCTGATGCTTATCTGGGATTCTTGTTTCTGCAACAAAAGGGCATAGTTAAGCACCTCACAGAAACACATTGACTTACGAAGTTGCCTTTGCTTTAATTTCTAATTAGATACTCCCAGTTTTGAAATGTAGGGAGTAACATTTTCTAACCATTTTGGAAATTATAATTCCCCTAAGTTAGGCATGAAACACTTTTAAATAAATTCTATCTCTCTTTTTTTAAAAAAAAAAATCAGAACATTTCAGTCCCGTGTTTCAGCCTTATAGATTTCTCCAATAAGGCTTCCAGATTAAAGTGATCATTAAATTAAAAGCAAATGCATAGGGTTAGGTGCCATTTATTTCCATGGCTCAACTCTAAATATGATTAAACCTGGAATCAACCCCACATAAATTACAAATAATTAACCGTCACAGTAGAAGGTTAAAAACATGGTGGAATAAATGTGTTTGTTGCTCTCTTAAAATACTGCATGTTGCTACCCTTTGCACATAGTAGTTTATATTTATCTGTAGTCTTTTTCACATTATTAGTTTCAGAAACTAAACTGCCTATAGTCTTTCAAACTTTGTTTTGATTTATTAGCACAATATCATGACTGGTTTCCTATAGTCTTTTAAAAAAAAACTAATTGCAAGGTGGAGACTGGGAGCACAATAAGTCAAATCTGATTTATTTTTCCCAAGTCTTATACATATTTGTATACTCAAGCCATGAGGAAATGCAGGTAAGAAATATTTGTTGTTGTTGTTGTTGTTGTTGTTGTTATTCAGTATGAACTGATGTATCACTACAGTATATATTGGGTAGTTGACAGCTCTTTTCTCAATATAGAGGGACATACAGTGGAAATTCAACTCAAGACTGTCCCAATTTAAGAGCATTTTGTGTTAAGAGCATTCACTCCACCCTGGTTTTGCCTTGACATAAGAGCAAAATTTTAGTTAAGAGCTAGTACCAGAGGGAGCACTAGCGCCTGAGTACATGGTTTTACAGCTGCAAGGGAGCAGCCTCTGTGCCTTGTGCCTCATGCTCTTGTCCACATTGAGAGATTGCTGTCTGCTTTGCTCTTGTCTGCTTTGAGGAACTTTCAGTTAGTTGATTTTTATTCAGTAGTTTTTATTCCTGATATGTTTGGCTACAAGAAGAGTAGGGGGGAGCAAGAGAGGGAGGGAGGCTGGAATAAGTACCGTATGAAGAAAAGGATGCTTCTGACTCTTCACTTTGTGCTTCCTTGCCACAACTTTGTGCTTCTACCATTTTAAAATTGATCTTTATTTTTATTGTTCCATATGAATGTGCATTTATACATTATTTGTTATTTATCAAGTACATTTTCTTATTTAAAAACACATAATAAAAAGGGGGGAAGAGATGCCGAAGAGATTAATACCATTTCAATGGGAAAATTTGCTTTGAAATAAGAGTTCAGACACAGAACAAATTAAACACTTAAGTCAAGATATCACTATATTAGCCCATATGCTGGGGGGAAATCAAAAGCATACAATAGCATGAGGTGAAGATGGGAGAAAGCCTCTTCTTTTTGATGAGAAAGGTTAGTACTTAAACACAGCTGATAAATTGCAAATCCTGGGAAATGGTTTACTGTCTTATGTGTTCAAAAGGTTCTTTAATATGAAAAAAAATCTAAGATTTCTCTGTCTCAGGCCCCTTCTACACTGCCCTATATCCCAGGATCTGATCCCAGATTATCTGTTTATTCCAGATTATCTGGCAGTGGAGACTCATATAATCCAGTTCAAAACAGCTGAGTAAATATTTGATCCTCATCTGAGCATTGCCTTAAATATTACAAGCTCTACTGGCTCCTTCCTTATAGAGCATTTTTGAAACTCCAAATGGAGCAGAGAAGCAATATTATCACAAGACTTGCAACTGACCATAGCAGACACTTTTAGATTTAGCAATGCATTGTAATAAAGCACCAACCTGACAGGCTGACAATGAACTTTCACAATGTAAGAGGCTTATTCCTCCCAGTAGATTGCTCACCCTGTGAAGTGTGTATGAATGAGTGTGTCTTAGCATAACCATTTCATTAAAATACTATTCAGACAATACCCGAGGAAACTACAATAGGGTAGAAAATGTTGAAATATTCATTTTAACTTTCTCTTCCTAGTTATATCTGACTTTTTATTTAATTATGGATACATACCTAGCTTTCCCTACTCCTTTATGTAGTCAAGTTTGTGTTCTTGGTTTAATCATGACAATTGAATTTGGCCTCAAGTGAAGTGATCTGGCCTCAAGTAGAAGCTATTTAACTCTTTTTAAAGAAGATTCAATATACCTATCTTGCATGTCTGTAACACAACCCTTGATGTGGTTTCTCATCAATACTCTTCAGAACTTCTTGAAACATATCTATATCACACAATCATAGAAGTTTGCTATCAGTTTTACTGTTATGCCTCCATGCTACAACCCCCTGGAATGTATGGTTTAGAGCAGTGGTTCTCAACTTGTGGGTCCCCAGGTGTTTTGGCCTACAACTCCCAGAGATCCCAGTGAGTTTACCAGCTGTTAGGATTTATGGAAGTTGAAGGCCAAAACATCTGGGGACCCACAGGTTGAGAACCACTGGTTTAGAGACTACATTTGCCAGATCTCTGTCTATCTCTAGATAGCTTCTTCTCTCGTATGGTTGCCATATCTCAGGGAACTGAGTAGAAGTCTTAGACCACCTTTACAGTGCTCTATATCCCATGATCTGATCTCAATATCTGCTAATCCCAGATTATATGGGAGTGGAGTCTTATATAATCCAGTTCAAAGAAGAACCTGGGATATAGGGTAGACTAGGTCCAGACTTAGGTAATTGGTATGTCTCCATAGATCTCTTGGTGAGAAGACAAATCTAGATCACCTAAAGAATGTTCTTCTTTAAAGGGTAAGAATTGGAGAAAGACAGAGGCTAGATTCCATCTTTGGGGACAGTACAGAATTAATGTGCTGTGTATATTATTGATCCTTAGTACTGATGATTAATACATAAACACAAACAGTATTGTGTTGGAGGAAAAGAAGGAAAAGAAAGAGAAGGAGAGAGAACAATTGTGTACTGTGGCATATTGAGGGTTGGGAAAATGTAATGTTGACCATAGGAAGAGAGCCTATGTAAACTTAGACCTAAAGTAACTAAAGTAACTTTTTCCTTAAAAACATGTTAAATCATTTCTTATTTGTTATTTTTTGTATTCTGCTATTTATTATAGGCTCTCAAAGCAGCAAAGAATTGGAAAAATTTAAACAATTTAGAACAGTTCCTATTAAAACATTAAAATAGTTTAAATGTGTCAAAATATTGTAAAATAAGCAATAACCATCAACTTTTTTCATTGAAGTTGCCCCTCAAGAGGCACTATCCGTGATGTTTCCTCTTTTTCTCTCCTTTTGTTTTCAAATGTATGTGCAATTAAACATGTAGACACTTAAGTTACAGCTGAACTACACTGTCATATCAGTTTTGTACCATTTTAACTGCCATGGCTCCATCCTAGAGAATCTCAGTATTTATAATTAGGACAAATAAAGCTAACAATGCATGCAAAAAGTATCCATAGTCATATTGTAGTATTTACAGCTATATTGTTCTACATCTGCATTCAGTTAAGAAAATGTAAGCTAGAGTCAACTCTGTAAGATAAATGTGGAAAGCCAGAGGTGAGCACATTTTTCCACATCAGGGTCACATTCCAATTTGAGAAAACCTTGCACAGTATTTTTTTAAATTTATTTATTGAATTTATATCTGACCTTTCTCCTAAAATGGGATTCAATGTGGCTAATGAGATTTAGTACTTCCTGCTATCTTTCATGTAATGGCAGCTTTAAATGAACCAGCAAAGGTGCCTGTTGATGGGAATAGTTCAGTACCTTGGATAGCTCTATCAAAGTTAATATTAAAATTAATACTGGAGTAGATTCCATATCTAGTAGACATGGTAGCCACTGGCTGGTAGCCAGAGCTGTCAGATGTTACACTCTGGCTAGGAGCAGTTTCAAGAGTGTGACCAAAGAGCAAAGTGGATGAGCTAAAATGAATTGGCCATTGCCAGATAGATTTTATCTTCAAGTGAGAAGATTGGTCAGTCTTCTTGAAATATTCCAGAAAATTATTCTGCACAGTAATGAACATGGGTTCTTTGAAACAGAAATGACAACTTTTTACACAAAACATTACTTTCAGATACAAGTTGGGTATCTATTATGCAAAATGCTTGGAACCAGATGTGTTTTGGATATTGGGATACCTGTATTTACAAATGAGATAACTTGAAATTAGAACCAGGCCTTAAAAGGAAATTAATTGACGTTTCACCAACACATAGCCTTTAGGTCATTTTTACATAACATTTTTAATAATTTGTGCATGGAACAAAATTTGTGAACATGGAACCATCACTATCTCAGTCCCCCAAATGAACAATTTTGGAGTATTTTGGATTTCAGAATTCCAGATAAGCAATACTCAACTTGTTTTTCATGCAAGATTTCTGTTTCCTGTGCAAAACCCAATAATGTGCACAAGATTGTTGCTTTTAACCAATAATAGTGAATTCATTATTTCTGAAAGGCTATTTTGTACAAGAAAGCCATCTTGCATTTAAAAAAAATCTGTGTTTGTGTGTGTGTGTCAGTTTGCGCACAGTCCCATCTGCTTTATATGACTAGAGACTAAAGTTATACCAAAGTGGTTTAACATTTACTAGAACCAAATCATATTCCTGCTATCCTTCCCCTTGCAAATATAAAGACTGTCCCTAGATAATAGGATCTAGATATTTATTTATTTATTTAAACCCATCAGAATGATTGAGAGTGCATCTATACTTTTATTCTTTGTATCTGTAGCTACTGTTGCATTTTATTGAGTCTTTTGACTGGGTCAGGGGGTTTTATATGATGTTTTTACATGATTTTTATGTAATTTCTTTATGCATCTTGCTGTTATTGTGTTATTTTTTTATGCACCTGTTGTATTATATGGTTGCACTATTGAGTGCCTTGTAAGCCATCCCGAGTCCCTTTGGGGAAGTGGTGGCAGGGTATAAATGAAGTTTCATTCATTCAGTAGTGCAGTAGATGGGTATGGAATATGTACAATGACTACTGAAATGGCCCCAGATTACGACTGTAGATGGTGTGATTTTAATAGTAGATGAAATGTTTTAAAATGTTTTAATGTGTATTAATTTTAATTTAAATATTTAATTCTATGCTGTGTTAAGGCATTGAATAGTTGCCTAATATGTAAAGCCACCTTGACTCCCCTTTGGGGTTGAGAAGTGTGGGTATAAATATAGTAAATTAATAATTAAATCATTCATTCACTGTAGAATTATTGCCATGTGACATCATTGTAACTGCCATGGCTCAGTGCTATGAAATCCTGGGAGTTGTAGTTGTATGAGGTCTTTAACCTTCTCTGCCAAAGAATGCCGGTGTCTTACCAAAGTACAACTTACAGGATTCCATAACTTTGAGCCATGACAGCTAAAGTGGTGCCAAGCTACATTAATTCTACAGTGTTGATGCATCCTATGTCAGATAGCCAAAATATACTACGTAAATGTCTAGTTGTGAAAACACAATGAACATTTACTGTTTTTAAAGTTGTCAAACATTATTTTAGATGGGTGTTTTTATAAATAAGTGTTTTATTGAATAAATATATTCAAGGAATTACAAATCAGCTTCCTGCAGTCTTGGTACATCAAAGAATATCAAGTATTTTGTACTCAGGTTTCTTTTTTTCCCCTTTCTCTGACCCTCAGATAAATATTGATGTAAATATGGAGTTTCTAACAATACTTGCTATACCACGTGTTTGGGCCCTCACCTCTCTGGAGACCTTATTATAAAGTCAAAATTAATCAAAGGAACTAAAGGAAACCCCAGTGTTGATTTTACAGAACTTAAATCTAACAGCAAAGCTGCTAAAATAACATTGTAGTCTGATGCAAAAACTAAAAGTACAAGAAAATTTGGAGCTAGGGCAGGTGCAATAACCTTAACGCAACCCTGCAGAGTCTACCAATTGCATACATATGGTATGTAAACTAACCTGCTGCTCTGAGACCCTCTGACAGAAGACCATATGCCTTGTAATGGGAAGGGAGAAGAGAACTAAATGCAGGGAGGTATTTGAGATTGTCTATATTCAGAATGTCTTCATGTCTGATTGGATTACATTAACACCTTCATGCTACTATAACATTTCCTGTTTCTTAACTTTGCCTCCCCTTAGGCTTATACTTTGGGGTTCAGTATGGTTATGCCAAGTGTAGCTATTTAGGCAAAGAGAACTCACCTCAAAATAACCTAAGGTTATATGAACTCTCCCCTCCATGTACTTTTTTATCATAGAAAATCCTTTACCTCTTTCATTAGTGTCAATATGTATTATTGTTATTGTCTCTTCTCTAACTCTACATTCCTGAAGTTCTGGTGCAGGTTTTCCACCTCAGCGTGTTTTTTATGTTGAAGATTATGTCAGACTCCTAGCAGATGTGGCAAGGGGCCCTAACAGTGTGTGTTAGGCTTGAATGGCAACATTTCTCAGTTTTGTTCTTTTCACCACTTGGACTATTCTCTAGATAATTCAGTGCAGATTAACACAGCCCATTTTCCTGTAAGCAGTAACACAAACCAAGATGTGTCTTTTACTCCATTAAATATTAATTTGCGTCATTTAATATTAAAGAGGTTGCATTCCCACTGCTTCCCCCCCCACCCAACCACTTCTCCTCTGATCCATAACACCCATTTCTGAATATCTTAAAAATAATAATTTACAAGGCCCATTGCAATGTTATATAAAACAAATGCAAACTCTCCAAGGAGATCGAAGATCCCAAGACCTGAGATGTGGCCCATCTCAACAAAATCTACAGAAAAAAAATCTTGGACAATTTATTTATTTATTTCTAGCATTTATACCCAGTCTCTTCTCAACCCCAAAAGGGGGACTCCGGATGGCTCACATAGGCAGCAATTCGATGCCATCATACAAACAGTTAAAACAATAACCACGACACATAATCATTAAAATGCAAAAATACATAAATTACACACAACATTCATTAAAACAGTATAAAACCTTAATCATTAATTTAAAAAACCCCGAATCCTCATATAAATCATCCTTATCAGTCCATTTCGCTCAAGTGCTGCTTTATGCCTTTTGACCAAAGGCCTGATCCCACAACCACGATTTTACTTTCTTCCTGAAAGCCAGGAGGGATGGGGTCAATCATATCTCACTTGGAAGTGCGTTCCAGAGGCAAGGGGACACCACTGAGAAGGCCCTGTCCCTCAGCCCCTCCAGCACGTGGGACATAGAGGCAGATCCATTCAGAAAGATAAGCTGGGCCCAAACCGTATAGAGCTTTATAGGTCAACACCAGCACTTTGAATTGAGCTCAGAAATGGACAGGCAGCCAGTGGAGCTGGCACAACAGGGACAAACATGATAACACAGAGAAAGATGTTTTTAATTCCAAAACACATCTTCCACATCCCTGACACATACATCCCATGTGTATAATACATCTTAAATTTAATAAAAGGGAGATATTTTAGATGTAGAAAATATATATTTGTTTTCTACTTGTTTCAATGCTACCTATTCTCATGCAGCAGTTGCTTTAGAGCAGAATCTACCCAACAGTATAAATTTGTTTATTGTAAAATGGGAAGAATTAAACATTCAGACCCAAGGCGTTCTAGGTAGTTGGTTTAGTACCTCTCCTTATCACTAGGCAAAATGATACAGATTATCAGTTATTCCAAGCTGAAGGCTTTTCCCAAGGTACTGTAGTATGGTTGGTGCTGGCTCTATCTGACAACAAATTAATGCAGAGCATGGGATGTGCCAACCATAACACCCACATCGTGTCACAAATCATCTCAGTGCTCCAAGAACACAAGTACACTTTCACGAGCAGAAATCTTATCTCAGGTAGTAGAACTGGCTGTCAAACAGGAAGACAAAAAACATGAAATGTTGCTGAGAAGAGCATTAAGTAAAGAATGAAACTTTAAAACAACAGTCATATTAATCCAATCTCTAGCAAATTAGACAGCATCATTTTTATAGTAGCAACCACACCATATAGTTTTGATTCTAGAGTAAAATGTACAGAATGTTAGCTTTGAGTGAGAGCATTACAAAGATGGACTATTACAATGTTTAGCTCTTGTTGCTAACTGCCATCAAGTTGACTTTAATTTATAGTGATACTATACAAGAGTGAGTTCCAAGTCACCCTATCAACAATCACTGTTCTCAGGTCTTGCAGGCTAACAGCCGTGTCTTCCTTGATTCAATCTATCCATTCAGAATATAGTTTTTCTTATTTCCTGCTTTCTTCTAGCTTACCAAGCATTATTATCTGTTCTACTGAGTCATATCTTCTTATGATATGCCCAAAGCACAATAGTCTCAATATAGTCACCTTGATTTCTAAGGAGAATTCAGGTTTGATTCACACAAGGACTAATTTAGTTGACTTTTTAGCTTTAAATAGTATCCACAGAACTCTTCTCCAGCTCCACACTCCAGCTTTCTTCCTTGTCCTGCTTTCAGAATCATACATAGAAATGCATTGGCATGGACAATCCTAACTTTACTATTCAGCTTTACACTTCAGGATCTTGTTTCCTTCCATGTAGCTGCCTTTCAATGTCCTTTCTTGACTGCAGTTTACACTCAACTCCTAGTTTTCTTGACTGCTCCACTGTTTCCAAATCCCTAAAGGATCAAGCTGACAACACAAAAGTGAAAAGGATTTCTGCTTTTTCCTTTTCCTCTATTTTTTTTTTTTGCTTTTTACCAATTTCCACCTATTCTAAGCAATGAGAAGGAAATCATATAGACCAGGCCTGGGGCTGGTATAAATATTCTCTCATGTTGCAGGCATGTTGGAGGGCTGGAAAAGCTTTCGATTATGCACATCCAGAATCCCCCCTTCTCTGACATCTACAATAATAAGAGTGCAGAACTCTGGGGAGTTCTGCAGCCAGATTTCCTTTGAACAGGATAGGGAGCTATGAGATCAGAAATTTCCTCTGAAATCTGAGCTAAGTCTCCAGCCTCAGAGGTGAATTTCCAACTGGTTTTATGATTCCTGGTATGCTGTAATAGAAAAGAGAAAATTGTACTGTAAATTATCCAGACATTTAAAATTGTTATTCTCTTTCTCTCTCCATTTTATTTGTTTAATTGCAATTTTGCCGTATTCTTTTTTCAGGAATGCATTGTATTAAAACATATTGGGGTTTTGGAAATCACTCTGACGTGATAAAGGGCATGTTAAAAGTACATCTAGTACATACTAACTGTCCAGCAAGCAGAATATTTTATGATTTTTTAAAAAAGCAAGCAGAATATTTTATGATATTTAAAATATATATATCTTAAGAGGTCACTGCATTGTTGTAGGTTTTTCAGGCTATATGGCCATGTTCTAGAGGCATTCTCTCCTGACGTTTCGCCTGCATCTATGGCAAGCATCCTCAGAGGTTGTGAGGTCTTAAGAGGTCACTTTTGCATGTGGAATAAATTGGCTTTGAGATTAGAAAACAAGGTGGAATTATTAGAAAAACAAGGTGGCATTATTTCAAATTAAACAGACACATACATGTACACACTGCTAAAGAAAAGCATTTAGGCACTAAACTTCTTTTCTTCAATCCCTGCATATGTTGGACAAAATCTAATGTGTGCTTTGATAAGAAAAAAAATATTTGCCATCCTATTAGCTTATCTATATTGAATCACCATATATTATGACTTATATCATTACATATAGAATTAATGATTCTAGGTACCACCTTCACCCACTCCCACCAAATAAGCAAAATGAATAGACCTCATTCATTTACTCTTGGATTCATAAGAATCCTAATTGCGGATCCATTAGTACTTAATAAAATTTGATGGGCTTCAATGTGCATATGATGCCAGTGTGTGCCAATTAAAACTTCTACTTTTCTATGCACCTCCTTTCACTCATTCTTGTGGTGCATAGTTGATGGAGGGGATAAATGAGTAGTTCTCTCGGAGTTGTTGCCAACAACAGATGGTGTTAAGAGCCCAGGCAGTGAGTTGGCAAATCCCCCCCCCCCAACAACCCACCCTCCTATTTCCCCATTTTCCAAGCTCTGTAACCAATTTAGCCTTTGGAGCTGGCATGGCTCCAACCATTCTGACTCAATTCCCAACCTAGGCTTTCTAGCATGTGACTCAATATGCTACCAGTTAGCCTGGTGACTGCTAACCATGGATTCTTTTAAATGGTATGAGAATCAATTAGCGCAAAGGATTGGGGGGGGGGGGGAGAATGAAAGGCCATTGTCCTAATAAGCAAATCAGAACACAAAGGGATTCCTTGTTTGAATACAGTGTCTTCCCATCATGGTTGTGGCTGCAACGTGTATTACTCATTGCCTATGACTTTTATGTAAGGTGTTATATCCAACTTCTCCCCAATCCTTTCTACTCTACTTCAGCTATTACAAATATAATTTGTTTTGTTGATTAGAACTAATCTGTAGAATTTTTTCTTTCTTCTCCTGCAGTTACAGACTTCCCCCTTTGCCTTCGTTTGAATTTGAAGAAGGTAAGGGAAGAAATAGTTTTGACCCAAATTTTCTTGTTGACTGGAGTGTGAAGTAACTTCACCAGGCAAGATTGCTGTGTTTTTTTAAAAAACCATGATCGCTATGCATACAGAGACTAACTGAAGTAATTATGTTACCAAAAAGGATCTAGCAAAAGAAACAAATCACTTTGCCACCAAAGTCTTAGATATAAGCGCACAGCATTAGGCTAAAAATGGGAATTCTATCAGCGGCTAGGCTTGTAAATTTCTAGAGAAAATATTGTTGCAACTCTGTCTCGTTTAGTGTTTTATTTTTTTCTGAGAAACTCTTATGTGTACAATAGAATGCTTTCTTGTATTTTTCACCCATAATTCTATTTCCAATACAAAAGAGAGCATTCTTACTATTCTCCAAAGCTATGTGAATTAAATTCTGGTACCAGAATTTTTCACACAAAGTGCCCCATCTGGCATTAAAGCAGAAATTTCCCATAATTTACCTGGCACAATGAGCTCATTCCATTTCTGTACCAGCATGCTGGCACTCAAATGATGTCAGTGGATGGAATTCTACTGTTCTCCTGCTCCCCTCTCCCTTTGCAGCAATTCATTGATTTAAATATATTTTCTCTAAAATTGATAAACTGCTTTTAAAGAATATATTCTAAAATTAGTTTAAAATTTTAGAGGGCAGAATTACAAGACTATCTGGAAGTACAGTTATGGGGCAATGGCTCAACAAATGGGCACAGTTGTGTTCCTGTGGAGAAATGTGATAGCAAATGTGATCATCCTGAAAGGTTGCCACTATCCTTGATTATAAAATGCTATGGGATAGCAGCTTTGTGTGATAAAGTTTACAATAGAACTATAACATTTTTCAAAGAATTTTTGAATGTAGAAAATATTCTGTGAGAATTGATAATTGGATGGAAGATAGGATTTGTAGTCCATAAAGTATTCACATTTAACTAGCAAGTTTCCTTGATATTTTGTAAATGCTGAACTAGGAGAGGCTTTCTTAGATTTGCCTATTTCTATGTCACAACAACATTTTCTTAAATATGGCTGCCTATATTCAGCCATCTGATGGACATATTCAAGTGTCAAAGTGCAGCTCACAGTCTGTTTCTATCACACATATGGCAAATAATGTTGGGATAGATGGAAATCTGGAGACAGGATTTAAAGCTAAAAACTTTGTTGCATGGTTTTAACTTGTACCCAGCAAAACCTCTAAAAACAAAATCTAGATGGATGAATGTTGCGCTTGGGGACAATAAATTGAATGTAAGTACCAGTGATAAAAAGCTGATTGCAAAATAGCTTCCCTAGCTTGAATTTGAACCACTCTGTTCACAGAACTCAATATGCAAAAACGTTTATCCCAGGCACAATGAAATACATTTCCAACAAGACGAAGAGGTCAGAGGCTACAACTTCAAGCATGACTTGGCACAGAGATTTGGGTCTAGTCCATTAATCAGAACCAATGGAGAAAGGCAATGATCCATACCCACAAAACCACAGCGTTATAAATAACAGCAATGCTAATATTTCAATGAGCAAAGAAACTCAAGGTCTGCAGTGATCACATCTTAAAATAGAATTCCACGTGCTATGAAGATAAACAGTGAGTTTTATTCTTCTGCTTTGGGGCATGAACTCAAATACCAAGAATCAATCCAAGCAGCCATCCACTTTTCTTTTACAGTCAATAGCAAAAAAGCAGTAGTTTACTTGAACTACTCCGCAAGGGACAATTCACATGTTGCATTTGTCAGTAAACAAGGCACTCAATCTGTGCCTAGATTGCTACAGAAACATAATGTGTGATTGTTTTCCTACCAATATGTGGACTATAGGCCTCCATGCTGGACTCAGACATAGTTAGGGGAAACAAACCAGATGTTTATCAGAAATTGATATATTGTACAATGTCTGTGTACACGCAGGAATGAGAAAGCACTGGAATTAATTTTCTGATAAGAAAATTGAACAGGCTTAATTTTGTAGATTCACAGGGGCCTGAAGAGCTCTGCTTATGTTGTCATTTTTACTATCTTCTTTTGCATCCTTCTCAGTCCTGCAGAGTGTATAATACATTCCAACACTTCACAGATCAAAACTGGGCTGTATGTGGCCAAACAATGTCAAAGTGTGGCCAAGAGGCAAAAGAAATATAACAAGGAAGAACATAAAAGCTAGGAGATGCTGCAGCAATTTGTTTTTGCTTGAGTTTACTGGAAAAGGCAAAAACATCTCTCTCCTCTCATCCCTGCTGAGTTGAGATCAGAGTACTTTTGTGTTTTGAGATCAGTTCTGCTACAATCAAAGTAAACTCAAGTGCGAGGAGAAGAGAACAATTAGGATTTTTACATGCAGTTGAAAAAGTGGAATGGCAGAGGATTGATCTGGACTGTTTTTTCTCAATTTGGGGCAATTAGAAGGTATATATAAAGCTTTTCTCTGTACCTTAATTATGGTGGAGACAACCCATGAGAGCAAAAGAAGGCACTTTCTATGTAGCACATCCTAATATCTATGGTCTAACTTCAATCATTAGTCAAGGGCAGACAGGGATCCTTTCACTGGATGGTAAATGCATTCTTACGAATTCAGTGGGTCTGATCTAGTTTGAACTCACAATAGAATTTAGACCTAGAATTCCTTACCCTGAGACTAGACTAGCACTTTTTCCAACTGGATTTTGAAAACATTTGAAGAACCTTTTGCTCAGCAGGAATTCTGTTCATTTTTGTTTTATGTACAATTTTATTTATCTTTTAATTGACTTCTTTTAAAATGCAAGTTTTTTTATTGTATAGTATTGTTGGTTTTAACCTCTGTTAGTTACTCTGAATGGTGTACAAATGTTAGAAGAGCGGGATACAAGTTTTCCTGTAAATACATTTTAAAATATTTTTTATGTTGACATTATTACATTGGATTTTTGTTTTCTCATGCTTTTATTATAGTTCTTCCTTCGGACTGTGCTGACATTTTCACAAAGCAGTCCATTTTAACTTTTATCTCTATCAGTAATCAATAGATAAGATCCAATCAATATATACACAAACCTCACAAACTTATACTGCACCTATTTACAATTTAAAGACCCACTGAAGATATCTTTATGAAGATCTTGCTGTTTCTTTTGTTTAATTTAGCATCATAGCAAAAATTGGGTACCTAATTTTTTTTTGCCTTAACTTCAGAGTGTTTTTGAAATAGTTAAAATGTCCCTGTCCCTAATATAGATCAACAATGAAGCCCACTATTTACATCCCTCTATTATGACAGCTATTCATTCCTTTTCTCACTTTTTTCCATTCTTCAACAAATACCTAGTTTGGTGAGAAGAATGCTCTTATGCCGTGATTGGAGGTTTTGGATAAGGGATTTTATCAAAAGCTTATTGAAAATCTTCGTGACAATGGCTTGAATTGCATGGAGAGCCCCAAGAATACTAAACCCAATGAATGAAAAATTGAAAGGTGAAACTATACTAAATGCTCTTTATTCAACTACTCTAGCCAAATTAGGACTACAAATGATTTAGGCCAATGTTTAACAGATTTATCTCAATCCATATTTTTGTCTGTCAAGTAATACTAACAAATTAGTGAGAAAGGCTACACAATAAAAACAAGTAGATGATGATGATGACAATACATTGTAGGCTCACTCTTTTAGCTTTGCTTAACCCCGGTTTCTTCATAAATCATAATATAAAACACATAATAAATACATCCACAAAATTAAAATAATTCTCAATATGCATTAATAATCCGCTGACCAGATTAAAATCATCAGAATTAAAATCATCATCCAAAGCAGTCCAAGTCCAGTCCAATTAATCTTGTCTTTCCCAGCAAACAAACTATTCTGTGAATGCCTGATCCCATAACCAAGATTTCAGTTTCTTCTAGAAGGTCAGGAGGGAGGGGGCAGATCTAACCTCATTGGGGAGGGAGTTCCACAGCTGGGGGGGTCACCACAGAGAAAGCCCTGTCTCTCGTCTTCACCAAACACCACTGTGAAGGTGGTGTGATTGAGAACAGGGCCTCCCCGGATGATCTTAAAGCCCTAGACGGTTCATAGGGGGAAATAGGGGGAGATAATATTGAGAGTTAATATGCTAATTTTTGGATCTCAGCTTTTTGGAGTTATATGAGCTGGCCCAACCTGCTTGAAGGAAAACATAGAGGCAAATTATATATGAATTAGTGATGTGAACTCTTCACATGGTGCTGGCAAAATGGAAGGTGCGCAGGGCAGCTAGTGGCTCCCCGCTTGCCCTCCCTCCTTCCCCCATCGTAAGGTGGGGTGTCACAACGCGGGCCCTAGCTCCACCCCATAATCACACACACACACACAATGTCAATTAACTATTTATTGAATCAAAAGGATAGCAGGTGAAAAGGATAAAATGTTCAATTAAGAAGTATAAGCAATAAGTCCAAGGCAAAAAGCAATTGGTTTCAAAAGCAATCCAAAACAAGGAAATTTCTCAAGGCAAGGTCCATAAAAACAAAGCGAATTATTCAAAAGCAAACTTAGTCCATGGAACAAACAAGGCAACCCAGAGTTCTTGGAAGAAACAAGGTCTCTTGGCAGTACTTGGCAAGGCTAGCCAAACTATGGCTTCCAGGGAGCAGCAGACCAACAATACGTCTGTCCAGTATAGACGTGGCCGCCAAACTGAGGAACTTTCCCACAAAGTGTATACTTAATTCCCACCCTTGTGAGACCAGCGCCTCTCCAGGCTCCGCTTCCAATCTCTCCGAGTAGCCACAATACTACTCCTCCGGTCGAAGATCCTCGCAGATTCAGCGCCATCTGCTCCATTATCTTCCTGGGAAAGTGCCTCCAACTCAGTTTCCATATCTTCCTCCGCAGCTGGTGACAACAAGCGCTCCTGAGAACCGAAGCCTCCTGGTTTCTCATATTTGCAATCTGATCCGGAATCTAGCTGGCCTTCATCATCCGAATAAGCAGAAGGCCAGGTGTCATCCCATTGCAAACTGTCAGTCGGTGATGCATTCCCATCAGCCCCTGCATCCCCTCCATCTTGGTCCAGAGCAATCGGAACCCCCCCCCCGCCCCGGCTGGAAGCTGGGCTGCTACACCAAGGTGCCCCCTGTCCCCATCCAATGGGAGGAGTGGCAGGCTATGGGTTGCTACATGGGGACAGATCAAGGTGCATTGGCACTTTGTCCCTGTCCCCATCCAATGGGAGAAAGAGTGGCAATGCACAGAAATATGCATGGTCTCACTTCCCTTTCCCCCCATCATACGGGGGAAAGGGAAGGAAAGTACAGGTAGCTCCATTGGAGCTACCCAAAACACATTTTCCTCCCTTTGGTGGTTGAGGTAGTGATTTCTGGTGCTTCTGCTCCAGAAATGTGGGAGGGGCCTGCTATGTGTGCCTATCCATTACTAGAGTGGTGGGGAAGCATCCTAAGATACTAAAAAAAGCCTGGTGTGATGGGGTCATTATGCTATCTATAAAGATGTCTTTATAGACCCCCTTGAAAATGTACTCAAAAAACACTGGTAGAGCCCAAGCAGGCTCTAGCAATAATTATGGAGGATTGTACAGTTTTCTTTGCCTATAGCTCATCCCTTTAAACACTCTCTACTGTCATGTTGGTGATTTCAACTTATTACATAGAAATAAACAAAAACAGGGAAGAAAGCCCACAAAATGCATGTTTGGTAACTTTCTTGCTGCTGAAGTCTGCTAAACAATGAGACTATTAGCAAGAACACATTATCATGCCTGGTGATATTTCATAGGGTATTTGACAATCCATAGGGGCTGCTTCTGCTGCTCCATAAATAAGATATACTATTTAATGGTTCTCTTTTATCTTACGCATCATAGTGAATCTACAAGAACATCACTTAACTTGCTCTATCCATCTTTCACCTGCCATGTCCTTACAGACATGAACAAACTGAAGGAACATGTTAGATTTTCTATTATGAATATGTATTTTTGTACTTTACATGCTAAATATTGCTGCATCCTCATCAGGTTGGGTAGTTTCCAATATATTATGAAGAGTGATTGACTGAGAGAGTGTAGCTCTCAGACACAGGGATGTAGGATATGTAAAACACTGTGAAGCCAAGTGAGTGTGAGCTATGACCCACGTATGCCAGCTGTAAATTTTCCTAGTCAGTTGTGTGCACTAGAAATATATTATGCTAATATTTGCTTGCCCTCCTTCAGGAAACTACTTCTGTACTTATATGCTGTAGGTATGATGTGTCATTTTTTCTCTCAACCATAGCTGTTATCCATATCATAGGAATGGGTAAAGTTTAGGCCACAGCATTGAAAATTAAATATAACAACAACAACAGCAGCAACAACAACAATCTCTTTATCACAATTAATTAAAAGTTCCTATCATATGGATATTTAAGCTGGAGATATAGATAGATAGATAGATAGATAGATAGATAGATAGATGATAGATAGTTTTTAAAGGAAAAGGCATCAGGGGCCTTAAATGGAAAACATATTATTATTATTCTGACACAAAAACACAGTATGCCACAGCAAACGATATATATGTGCTGGATTTCATATCACAAAATCACAAGTTGAACACTTCCCAAGCGTCTAGGACTGTGTGATGAATTTTCGAATGATGCACGCAGATCCAAGTAAGGTGACCTTTTGCAGTTGACAGATCATGATTTTGTCAATGTTTATTGTTTCCAAATGCTGGCTGAGATCTTTTGGCATGGCACCCAGTGTGCTGATGACCACTGAGACCACCTGTACTGGTTCATGCCAGAGCCTTTGCAGTTCAATTTTGAGGTCCTGATAACGGCTGAGTTTTTCCTGTTGTTTTTCCTTAATGCGTCTGTCACCTGATATGGCAACATCAGTAATCCAAACTTTTTTTCTTTTCCACAATTGTGATGTCTGGTGTATTGTGTTCCAAAACTTTGTCAGTCTGGATTCGAAAGTCCCGAAGTATTTTTGTGTGTTCATTTTCCACTTCCTTTGCGAGTTTATGATCCCACCAGTTTTTTTTACTACTGACAGGTGGTACTTGTGACATAAGTTCCAATGAATCATTTGGGCCACAAAATTGGCCTCTGTTTGTAGTCTGTCTCTGCAAATTTTTTTGCAGCAGCTGAGGATATGATCAATGGTTTTACCAGCTTCCTTGCACAGTCTGCATTTTGGGTCATCAGCTGATTTTTCAATCCTGACCTTAACTGCATTTGTTCTGATGGCTTGCTCATGGGCTGCAAGAATCAGGCCTTCTTTCTTCTTCTTCTTCTCCAGTGTTCCATTTGTGAGCCATAACGAGGTCTATTATTGTTGTTGTTATTAAAAGCCTATATTTTGGCAATATTTGGGCCAGAAACATACTATACAGTAGCTGTGGAAGACCTAGAGAGACCAAGGGCTGCAATGTTTCCAAAATTTGGGTATTGGGGGGGGGGGGGGCTGAAGTTGACAGAGGAAAGTATTTAATCAGTAGGCAGAATCAGGTCTTTGTGAATTGTTTTGGTGGTGTGTGTGTGAGTGGAGGGATAATTTATTTTTTTATTTATTTAAAACTTTTGTACCCCGACCTTCTCACCTCTATCAAGGGACTCAGACCGGCATAACAGCAAAAATTTAATTCTATACAATTTAAAAACAACTACAACAACATATTAAAATACATAAAAACCCAGCATAAAACCGCATCGCCATTAAAACAATTCCACTCAATCTGTAAACGTGGTCATACATTCAGACAATAGCCAATCTCAGCCTATTCTGGGAAGGCTTGGTTCCACATCCAGGTCTTCACCAGCCTCCTAAAGGACAACACAGAGGGGGCAGATCTAGCATCACTTGGTAGAGAGTTCCACAGCCGAGGGGCGACCACAGAGAAGGCCCCGTCTCTCGTCCCCACCAGCCACGCTTGTGAAGCTGATGGGACCGAGAGCAGGGCCTCTCTGGAGGATCTTAATGTTCTTGATGATTCGTAGGGGAGAATCCATTCGGACAGGTAAACTGGGCCAGAACCATATAGGGTTTTGTAGGTTAAAACCAGCACTTTGAATTGTGCCCAGAAGCTAATTGGCAGCCAGTAGAGCTGGTGCAGCAAGGGAGTTGTATGCTCCCTGTGCCTCGCTCCTGTTTGCAACCTGGCTGCTGAATGTTGGACTAATTGCAGCTTCCGAGCAGTCTTCAGAGGCAACCCCACATAGAAAGCCTTGTATAATGTGCTGGACTTCTATCTGTTGTTTCAGTTAGTTTTAACCAGTTTCAAATTTTATGAAGATTTAATTTATTTTGAAGTTGTTTATGATGTTTATTTCTAACTGTGTTCATATGTTGTAAACTGCCTTAAGCCCCAAACTGGGAAAAGATTAAATATAAATAGATATCATAATAGATATCATAATAGGAAGATGTTCTCACATGCCTTACTAAACTAAATGTCAACAAATCACCAGGGCCAGATGGCATCCACCCCAGAGTTCTTAAGGAACTCAAGTGTGAAATTGCTGAAATTCTAGCCAAAATATATAACCTTTCTCTAAGATCAGGCACTGTACCGTGGACTGGAGGGAGGCAAATGTAACTCCGATCTTCAAGAAAGGATCCAGGGGTGATCCAGGAAATTATAGGCCAGTTAGTCTAACCTCAGTTCCAGGCAAAGTGATGGAAACCATTATTAAAGAAAAAATTACTAAGCACATAGAAGAACAGGCATTGCTGAAGGAAAATCAACATGGTTTCTGCAAAGGCAAATCATGTCTTACTAACTTGATAGAATTCTTTGAGGGTGTAAATAAACACATAGATAAAGGGGACCCAGTCGATATTGTTTACCTTGACTTTCAAAAGGCTTTTGACAAAGTCCTCACCAAAGGCTCCTAAATAAGCTCTTTAGCCATGGAATCAGGGGACAGGTCTTGTCCTGGATTGGAACCTGGCTAAACTGTAGGAAACAAAGGGTGGTAATAAATGGACACTTCTCTGGGTGGAAAGAGGTGAGAAGTGGCGTACCCCAAGGTTCAGTTTTAGGACCGTTACTTTTTAATTTATTCATAAACGATCTGGATGTAGACGTAAATTGTGAGGTAGCAAAGTTTGCAGATGACACTAAACTGTTCAGGGTAGTTAAAAATGAAACTGACTGTAAAGAGCTCCAGAAAGATCTCTCGAAATTGAGTGAATGGGCAACAAAGTGGCAAATGCATTTTAACCTAAACAAGTGTAAAGTCATGCACATCGGGGCAAGAACCCCAAATACACTTATCAACTGATGGGATCAAAGCTTTCTGAGACAAACCAGGAAAGGGATCTTGGGGTTTTGGTGGACAGCTCAATGAAGATGTCAACCCAGTGCGCTGCAGCAGTGAAAAAGCAAATTCTATGCTTGGCATGATCAGGAAGGGAATCGAAAATAGGTCGGCAAATGTTGTATTGCCTCTCTACAAATCTATGGTGAGGCCACATCTGGAGTACTGTGTACAATTCTGGTCACCGCACCTCAAAAAGGATATAACGGAACTGGAAAAGGTACAAAGAAGGGCAACAAATATGATCCAAGGGATGGAGCAGCTCCCTTATGAAATCAGGTTGCAACGCCTTGGTCTTTTCAGCCTTGAAAGACGGCGTTTAAGAGGTGACTTGATCGAAGTGTATAAAATCATGCATGGGATAGAAAAGGTGAACAAAGAAAAATATTTTCTCTGTCACACAACACTAGGACTAGGGGCACTCCCTAAAGCTCCAAGGTAGGAAAGTTAGGACTAATAAAGGGAAATATTTCTTCACCCAGAGGGTCATTGGGTTATGGAACTCACTTCCAGAGGAGGTTGTGACAGCTGTCAGCCTGGACAGCTTCAAGGCAGGATTAGACAGATTCATGGAGACCAAGGGAATCAGTAGCTACTGAAATGGACATCCAAGTGCCACCTCTGTGTTGATGGAGGCAGGCAGGATTTTCCCCCGGTACTGGTTGTGGGGGTCGGGAGCAGGTGAGGGTTTTGCCCTCCTTTCTGCTAGAGATCCCCGTGTACAACTAGTGGGCCACTGTGTGACACAGAATGCTGGACTAGATGGGCTGAGGCCCGATTCAGCATGGCTCTTCTTATGTTCTTATGTTCTTAATAATGACCACAGTTCTATAGCATGATCTACACCTGCATAACTTTACACATATAGTGAGTCATTGGTATTTGTTGGAGTTCACTTCCAGGACCACCTCCTTCTCTGTGGATACCAAAATCAATGTATACACACGTCCCGTTATATACAATGCCATAGTAAAATGGTGTTTTCCTTAATGAGCGCTGGAGGAGAGCATGATGATCTGTGAAATGGCAGGACACACTAGCAGAATATACCTACATATCAGTTTGGTGCACAGCAAAATCAAAGATTGATTTTTAATATGGTCAGTTGTGGTTGGTTGAATCCCTGAATGCAGATCCAATGGATGCAGAAGGCTAACTGTACTTGGCTACATAGAACCCTCCTAGTGATTTGTGGAGACATGTATCAAGGCATAAGTGTTTTGATATACATTGGGCATTACCACTGTACATTGGCACTCCCTAGCTGGTATCCCAATGTATATTGGGGGTGCTTGATGCACAACAGTTATTTTGCTGGTTATGTAATAATGCCATGGCAACTCCTTGCTGAATACAGACATCTTGAAATGGGTCAAGTCTATTTCCCACAGTTATAAGTCCACAGTTATAAGTCCACGTACATTCCCATACTGAATTCCAGCTGCCAATAGTAAGCAAGGTTGGCATGACAGCTTTGCCATTTTGATTTAAGAGGGTAATTCAAAAGGAATCTGGTCTGTTGGGGATACTTTGATACTACATGGCAGAGGGTTGGACTAGATGGCCCATGTGGTCTCTTCTAACTCTATGATTCTATGAAAACACCCACTTCATCTTGTTGGCTTTTCCATAGTAAAAATGTATAAGAGATAACAACTGTTCAAGCAAATCAAATGATATGATAATATAAGTCAAGTCAATATTGACAAACTGTCCTCTATAAATGTGGTGCTGCCTTGCTCTTTCCCTTTCTCTCCCCCTTTCTCTCCCTCTCCAAATTTTACTACAAGCATCATGCCAGGGCTTCTCATCAAACCGTGGTTCTCCGCTCCTTGCATCATTGAGGTAATTGGGAATAAGCCGGAAGCATGTCTGTGCTTCCTTTCACTGCCTGCAGTGCTGCTTTTGAACTCTATGTTCAAGTACTTCTTATTCATTTTTCCCTCTCACAAACATACAACCTGAAATCCCAGATCAGTTCTGAAGCCTCAGGATTAGAAGCCAAAACTGAGCTGGCATTTCAGGGCTCATATGGTTTTGAGCCATTTTGATTTTTAACAGCTTCAAAACAAAACAACAATAACAAAAGCCCCTGACATATAATCTCCTAACCATTTCTGTATTTTATCTTGACATTGGGCATAACTGAGACAGTGAAGCCTTAACCTGTCAATAATTCTCATTTTATAAAGGCAGAATCAGTATTACAATGAATGCATACAAATACAGCTGATCCCTGCCTCCTTGGATTCAGACACAAGGCAGACAAAAACTGGATTCAAACTGATAGTTCTCACCAGGGAAATGAACTTTAAAAAAGCATAGCAATGATTGTAGTTCAACAACAGCAACAACAATCCACCTTAAAAACAAGAATTTTGACCTACAAGACTCACAGAAGTAAATCAATGTGAATGTTTACACAGAAGTAAGTACAATTGGGCCCCTGGGGAATGGAATTTACTCCCACATAACTACAGAGGACCTCAGTTTTAAACACTCGGGTATTTCCCTTAGTTATGGGAATGCCTAAAGTAGTTACAACAATGAACAGCCATTTAGAAAGTTCTCAAGGGATGCCTGAACCCTGAATTCCATTATAAGACTGTAACATATTGCAGATGGGCTTTTATAATGCTTTCTCCATCTGTATCACCTTTCACTTCTACATTGCTACTCCACTTCTGCCTAGAACCAACCTTGTCTGAAATTTAGCATGAGCTCATTGGACTCTTCCACACAGCTGAATAAAATCCCACATTATCTGCTTTGAACCAGAATATATGGCAGTGTATTCTAGTTGAAAGAAGATATTGTGGGACTTTCTGCCTTGATATTATGGGTTATATGGCTGTGTGGAAGGGCCCTGGGAAACCTGAAAGCATTTCACTGCTTTACAATTTTTAATTGACTTTGAAGACAATATCTCATTAGAGGTGGACAAACTGTAGCCTTTGGAATAATTTCATCTCTGAAAGATCTCACTCAAGCATACAGGCAAGAAACATATTTCTTTCCTCCAGCAATGTGCCAAGTATTGAAGAAGAGAACACAGAGAGAAGAGAACAGAAGAGAAGAGAAGAGAAGAGAAGGGGTGTAAGAAAAAGAGGAAATGAAAAAGATGAGCCCAACCACTTTGGGATCTGGCATCACCCTATGCTTCTGAGACTTCCCTACCACTATCATATATCTTATAAGTTGATTTGTAAATTATCTTTCTTTTCCACCCCATCTATACATTTATATTATTGAAACATCTAATGATGGTAAATATACTCTTTTTTACATCACTTTTTATAGATTGATTTGGTTACTGACTCTAACAAAAGTAATGATCAAAAGTTGCTTCCTATTATCAGTTCATTAAGTGCTAAAGTGTCCACAATGGCATCACTTGACCAGAATTTCCAATAAATGTCTTTTTACCAGCCCTGTTTGAAGATGCAAAAAGCTGAGTATGCAAAGTCGATGGGTCCTTCCGGACAGGCCTTATATCCCAGGATCTGATCCCAGGTTTTCTGTTTATCCCGGATTATCTGGATTATTTAGTTTAAAGCAAAAAAACAAATACACAAACCTGGGATCAGATCCTGGTATATTGGGCCTGTCTGAAAGGGCTCTATGTCTTATTTATTTATTCATTTACTTATGACAGTTCTGCCCTGCCTTTCTCCAACACGGAAGCGACTCAAGGCATCTTTATAGTCAGGTAACCATTCGATGCCTTCAACAATATGCAACTAAAACAACATTTAAAACAGAACTATATAATACATACATTAAGATATTTAAAAACATATAAAAACAATGTCTTCACTGTTAGCCTCGTTATCCAAAGACTATGGTCTGTGCCATGCCAATATTCAATTGCACATAATTCTGTCTTCATCTACTGCACTAGATTTCCAAAGGCTTGATCAAAAAGCCACATTTTCACTTTCTTATGGAAGGTCAGATGGGAGGAAGCTGATCCAATATCCCTAGGGAAGGAGTTCCACAGCCAAGGGGCCACCACTGAGAAGTCCCAGTCTCTTGTCCCCACTAGTAGTACCTGCAAAGAAGGCAGAACTGAGAGCAGGGCTTCCCCAGATGATCTTAGACTCCTAGATGGTTCATAGGGAGAGATATATTCAGATAGATAAGCCGGGCCAGAACCATTTAAGAACATAAGAACATAAGAACATAAGAACATAAGAACATAAGAAGAGCCATGCTGAATCGGGCCTCGGCCCATCTAGTCCAGCATTCTGTGTCACACAGTGGCCCACTAGTTGCATTTAGTGCTTTATAGGCTAAAGCCAGCACTTTGAATTATGCTCGGTAGCAGACCAGCAGCCAGTGGAGCAGACGTAACAAGGGAGTTAAATGCTCCCATGTTTTGCCATGAAGATGGATATAGACATGGAATTTGTAACAGAATTCAAGGCTATAGCTTATTAAAAAGACTGGGTTTCTAGTACTGATAAATAATGACTGGCCAGCAGCTGTAAGATGAACTTATGATATCCAAACTGCTTGGGATTCATATTTATGGTCACAAACACCTCAATGTGAACCAAAATCCTACAGTCACAGCCTGGCAGCATCCCAGCTGAAGCATTTCTGAAGCACTGGAGATTACAGCACTGGGAAATGATATCCATAGCACATTTTGACCTTGGGACAAGCAGTGCCTTGTGACAAAGAGTTATGGCAGAACCCTGAGGCATGTCTCCAGCTGCCTGCTTTCTCAAGGAACATATTTCATGACCCAGAGTGTGTGTTTTCCATTGTTACAGTTTCCAACACCCCAGAAATACTTCAGTCCAGGTGCTGTCAGGCTGTGAAGGTAGGTTTGGATTGGGGATGACGGAACATAATCTATTGAAACAATGACGGAGCTCCGTCATTGTTATTCCCATGATGATGCAGGATATCAGCCATTGCCTTTAGAAATGTATACATATTAGTAATAGGAAATATGTCTGTTGCATTTGTTCTGTGCTATAATAATGAATTTTTATGCTGCCTTTCCTGCTTGGGTGGGAACTGTTTAAAGAGTTTTTTCAATGAAAGATGTCAAATCTACTTTTCTGGGTGTTTCTTCTTCCTTTTTCTGCAGTAGAAAAACTGATGGGATTTAGAAAATATTCCATTATTATATATGTCATTTGGAAGCCCTGTAATTTTGGCGAGTCCCTGACTTCCACATACAGCATCAAAATTCTATAGCTGAAAGAGCAATGCCCATCTTGAATTTTACCACATTGACTTATAGCATTGTGCCCTTGAGAAAAAGACTCTGAGAACAACCGAGAGCCATGTGGTGACAAAAATGAAATAGAACTGTCATCCAGCAGTTCTTCATAGTCCATCAAGTAAACTATTAAAGATATAAGAAGAGGCACAGTGTGCTTGGGCAAAGGTTGTTAAACCACTACTGCAAGGGCAGGTCACAGCACATAGCTAAAGATTGTTAGTAAAAGATAAACCAGTTTTCTCTATGAAACCTGACACCGCCAGTTTCCATTCTCACCTTTAATGCTATGTGCGTGCAAACAGGGACCCAGCTGGATAAAGCAATAATGTAAGGCCTTTCGAAGAGCAATTGTACTTCAAGTTCAGAGTGTTTTGTATTAAATAAGTTTTGGACTCTGATTGTATTGTTAGACTACTCCCCCACCCCCACCCCCAACCATACCCAATTTAATGTATCTTAGCCATATTCCAGTTTAAATAAAGGCTTTATTTATATTTTAGAATTTGCAGCACTGCTTATCTCTCAAACTTCAGGCAGGTAAATAAAAAAATATATTACATTTCTGTTAAATACCAAAGGAACTGCTTCCAATCTTAAATCTTCAATCCTACTGGCAACTTAAGACAGCTGGAATGAAGTGCCTTCCTCTTGAAAGATACCCAGGGGTCAATCTAGACCAAAGATAGGACAGTCTTAAGGAATCAGAAATAGGACACTTAACACAGCAATAAGGGCCAATTGGAGGCAAGATTCATGGTGTAGGTAAAGGGTAAAAAATGGCCAAGTATTCCTCATATATGTTACTACCACCCAGCAATTGGAAACCCTGGAAGTAGAGCAAATTTGAACCCAAAAGGTCAATTCAGAGAGGATGAAGGGCAGGCAACAACACAAATGTCCAAAAGATGAAAGAGGTACCAAGCTGTAAGCTGGGTCTGAGATACCAGAGGAGGGAGGAGCAAAAGTCTAGTCGTGCAAGTAACCAACTAGGCTATAGAATAAGTACTAGCAGAAGCTTATGACCTCATCAGATGGTGGCTTTTTCCGTGTCCTAGCATGCTGCAAGAAATCTGCCAGGATGGAGTCCACTGGCACCCATCATATGACACAGGATACTTCCAGCAGGATTCTGTTGGGTTGTGTCCCATCAGCATGACAGCAGCATGACAGCAATGTGCTAAGAGAGAGTCCTCACTGAAGAAGCCGAGGACAGCATGGGAGGAAGCTGGGACAGCTGAGAAACATCATGGGATGACAGCCCATGACCAAACATGGTAAGGGGATGAAGCTGGTCACTGCCTCATGGTTTCTTCCCCTGTCCTCTGCTGGTTATTTTCCAAGGGGAAAGTTATTTTCCAAAGCTTCTGGAATATTACCAAGAATGTTTCTTTCTATAGATTCTTATCAGAATGAGCACTCTGATAATTTAGGAGAACATTATGAAGTGTAGGAAACAATATCACTATTCAGATACACTAAATATCAACTGTTTGGAGTTTTATGAGTCATATCTAATATCTTAATTTATCTTTGGAAGACTATTGTAGATACTTTAGGTACTGGAGCAATAACATAATAAACATCTGGAATGCTATCACATTAGGAAACAGCCCAACTCAGTATGGACTCTAGACGATGCTCTTTTTCTGTACATTTTTGAGGAGATGGATCTTGGCAGCAGCAGTGGAATACGCTCATTTGAAGGCTGGGTTTCCCAAATTCCTATCTGTTTACTGTGGGTTATGAAAGGTCTAAAAGAAAGATGCTTGAAAGATGTCTCATCCCAAAATAATATCACTTATATTTTCCGACGTAAATAAAATCCTATGTATAGGGACTTCATTGTACAAAGAGAATTAAGGATGGCTTTTTACAAGTGTGCCTAAATGCATGCCATCAGTTTTTTCTGGATGATGTACTTATGTATAAGATGTTCAAAGCACTGTTTGTATGGTGTCAATGGAAGAGTAAGTGATTGTTTACACTGGCCAAAAAGCTCAAAGTGGTCCAAAAGTGACTACATGACATCCAGGAACATCAGGTCTTTAACTCCATGTAAACCAGGTGAAAATCAGGTTGGAACCCATATAGACCTGCACTAAGGAAAGATAAAGAAATGCCTTCAAGGAAAGCATGAATAACAGATCTGTTCTGATGTCATCATCCCTTTTCTTCTGCATGTGTCAACCCATCTATCTTGTCTAAACTATATATAACATTCGCACTAACAGTTAAGTTAAACATTTTTTAAAATAAGAAAGATAGAGTTTACACTTCAGGAGTATATTCAGTTTTTGTACATGCAGTGCAATTCTAGTCCCTCACTTCAAAGCAGACACTAGAACAGATACAATAGAAAAAATGTTCATGTTTGAAGGAAGCATATGTGTACAAATAGCAGAAAAGACTTGAAGAGATAAAAAATAAGGAGTTTCTTAAATGAGAAATGTCTCAATTTCCTGTATATATGAATCAAAAAGAAAAAAATGGATCGCAGATTCTGAAAGTTCTTATACAACTTCTAGGAACCCTGGGAGTTAAAATTCACCAAGTATTCCCCAAAGGGCCAAATTTCAAGAATCAGCTTAGAAGCATAATATTGAGGCAGATCAGCTTGCATATTACAACCAGCAAACCAGTAGCTGTATCATGTAACCTTTCTGTAAAGATGTATTTTCCCTTTTGTTTCCTCATACAAGCTCCATGCCTAGCCAGATGACCTTGACATTAATAAAGAGGGTTTGACAAACATCTGGGGAACAGAAAGCCCTTCAAGAGATCCATTATGTACATCAAAGTAGCTCATACTTTTGCCATGAAAGACTGATGGAACACTAAATAGAATACAATTTTCTCTGGGTTACATAAAAATATAAGAATTTCAAAGGAAGACATCACATTTATGTAGTCATGATGTGGATATAGGGGTCTAATATCTGCCAGCTGAATGCAAACTATAGGAATTGTGTTATCTACAAGATTCAATGTTGTTTCTTTTGATAAACTGGAATTTGGAAAACATGTATATCAAACTTGAGATAAATCCGATCTCATTCGGAATTTCAGGACCAAATGTTAAGGGAAAACATAGCCTAATAAATCCACTCAATATCTTTCTGTTCCCTGCATGTTCATATTAGTTTCCATACTACTTACTCCCCACTCCTTCTTGAGAAAATGCTTTAGGATCTCAGGAAACCCATTGCTCTTTTTCTTTCCATGAAATTCCTTGTCACACAGTGCCTTGGTGGGTCTCTTATAGACTGAGCAGCAGTGCAAAAACTCATTCCTAAGGGAACTGTAGAATGAAAGATCATGAGATCTATATTACATTGAGATTTAAATAGTAATAGAGCAAAGGAGGCAGCACCATCTGACCTTTTCAATTGCCCCCCATGCAAGCCCTTAGTGTTCCCTTTCCAAATAAAAGATGCATTGGATGTAGCAATGAACTAAACAGAACCGAGCAGTGGTAAGATATATAACAATTCTGTCATAAGACTATGTCATCTCTGATAGTTTAGAAGGACATGGTACAAGTCCCAGTATGTTGTGAAGTTTTGTGTATGGTGTATCACAACATAAAAATAATGCATATTGCTTAGTCGGCAGTGTGATTTGCTGCTTCTAGAGCCACTTTTCGAATTCTGTAGTGTCAGGTCATGTCTAGCCAATTGGAAATGTGTGTTGTGTCTGGTGGAAGAACCTTGCACCTGATACTATGTAATGATGGCTGCACTGACATAGCCTATTCCATATCAGAGAGTCTGTACAATGTTGACTGTCACAAAATGATCCACAGGCCAATATTATGCCTAGCTGTCAATAGACGATGCACATGTTACAATAGCTGGGAAGCAAACATTGTTGCATCAACTTTTCTGGTGAATTTCCTCTGATGCCAGATCCAGCATTCTTCACTAATGGTCTGGACATATTCTACCCATGTATTTGTATGCAGCTGCTCATTTGGGTTTCACCCCATAACTATACCTCTAATGCAAATGTATTTCCACAATCAAATCAACCAGTGTTAATTAAATAGGCAAGAAGGAATTGTTTGTTCTGTTCTGGAGAATTCACAGCATGACCACGTCTCTTGGTTTGACGGAAGGCTGCAAAGCTAAACTACATTATCTGTTAGGACAGTTATATTCTCTCATATGACAATGACTTGCAATATGTAGTCACAATCTTCTGGGGGAAGGAAAAAACAGCAATTACTGTGCAGTGCTCGAATCTGCCTGCCAACAGTAGAACAGTGATTTGTGAGACACATCAAGAGCTTCTGGCAAGATCAATCTACCAAGATCCCTCTGATAGAGGGATAATGAGTTGACAAAGACCAATGTTCAGTTGGGTCCAAGCCCAATAAGATTACTGTACAGCATCATCAATATTGTCTGTGTTTGGAACTGACACAATCAGAATGGAATCAATTGCATTTTCCACAGCACTGTCACACATGATTTTTAACTTTGGCTCTCAGCAGTGTGGAGGAGCTTGCAGATGTTGGCAGATTTTTTGCTAACTTATGGAATGTCATTATTAAGTAGGAGCTGCGCAGTACAGTAATTTGCAGTTCTGCTGTGTTCCCTTGTATGGTCTCTCATTTGGAGGAGGGAGGCAGAGGAGAAGATGCAATAGCCGGAGGGATTTGTCTGTTATCACCGTCAACTTGCTGTGATGGTTGAAAGTACCACATGATATACAAGCTAGAGCCTGCTTTCTCTCTTCCCCCCTCTCTCTCTTTGCATAGTTTAATTTGGGCTGCATATTCTGAGCGATGCATAGAGACATGGAGATATTTTTTTTACTTTGAAAAGAAGGAACAATAATAAAAATAGTTTGGTTCTTTATCAAAAGGCATAGATGTTATGCAGAAGACTAGACCGTTGTTCAAGAAATGGGTTGACGTTTGTGTGTGTATGTGTTTAACACAACCTCCTATTTGGGAGTTTTATTTTGTTCAGCTGAAAAAATATATCAGTGATACGGTCTCTTCAATCTGTTTTGTGCAGCCCTTTCTTTATATAGCTGCGAAAAGAGAGGAAAGCACCATCAATTATGCTATGTTGCTAGTATGGTATATAGCAAGATGGTAAAAAAATTGTATGTAAGGGAAAATTAAAACTTCTTTGATGTGAATGACAATGTGAAGGAAAGCAAAGATATATAAATCTGTAGGGAATTACAACAGTAAAAAGAACCCTAAGGATAACTGACAGGACAACAACCTTCTACATTTGTTCACTCTCAGATTACCAGGTGCAATCAAAACTAAATGTGACATTGACTATAGAAAGACTATCCTCACCTTACAACATTTTGACATTACTTCAAGTGATATACCTTGAGATTTGTAGTTTGTGCTTAGACATCTCTGTAAACAGGCACTAGAGCTTTACAATGAATTCTGAGGATCTTATTACACAGCTCCAGAATTAGGAGCCCCTGGTAGCGCAATGGGTGCCAGCAGGACTGAAGACCGACAGGTCACAGGTTCAAATCTGGGGAGAGCGTGGATGAGCTTCCTCTGTCAGCTCAGGCTCCCCATGCGTGGACATGAGAGAAGCCTACTACAAGGATGGTAAAACATCTGGGTGTCCACTGAGCAATGTCCTTGCAGACAGCCAATTCTCTCACACCAGAAGTGATTTGCAGTTTCTCAAGTCGCTCCTGACATGAAAAAAATTCCAGAATTCCATAGGATAGAGCCAGAAGTGTGGAGGCACCGCAGGTATGCCAACCACCATACTACAGAGAAAACACAATAGCACAAACCCTCAGAGTTACTAGCCTATACAGTTGAAAATAGTTCCTTCCTAAATACAGCAATCTATCAGGTACTAAACTGAGCAATAACCAGGCATGTCCACTAATTGCTAACAGTTCTTTGGGGATATGCAATCTAAATACTCAAAAAAATATTGTGGATGACTTTTTTTAAAAACAAACAAACCCAAATACTCTAAATTTACTGGATCCCATCTGATCTTGGATGTTAAGCAGGATTAGCTTTGGTTAGTACTTGGAGGGGAAATCACAAACTAATACCTGTTGCTGTAGGCCATTTCAGAGGAAGCAAAACTATCTCTGAATATTCCTATTCAAAGAAAAGCTTATAAAATTAATGAGATTACCATAAATCAGCAGGTGATTTGAAGGTCACACAAAACTGAGGAAGAAACTGCAAGTATCACTTTTTTTAAAAAAATTATACCTATGTAGGTCTATGGCAGATATTTAAAACTGCATGTTTTAGTAAACGAGAAAAAACACAAATTAGAATAACATCTAAAAAAATATGAATTGTCTGAATTATCATCAGGACTCCTTTTTCATTGTATGTAGAAACTAATGTTTTCATTATCTGCTCCTGTGAATCAGTGTATTTTTCACTAGCAATTTATTGGCCACAATCCAGCACTATATAGTTGAGTTTGTGTTTGATTCCACCCATTGCATCTGAGGTTGCTTTATATCCCTTGGCATAATAAGCTAAACAAACTTAGATTTTATTTTGTAATATAAAATGAGCCCCAAACCATTTCACAGCAAAGCTTTCAATGCAAGCATGACATTTTCCGTGTTGTTGGCATGCTTGAAATGGAAAATATCAACATTTCTGCTGAAACAAAGAAATTGTTGTAATGAAGTTAGGCTGAATATTCACATAAAGCTCAGCTTTTCCTGAGTATAAATCTTTCCATGGATATAAAACCTTTTCCTGGATAAAACCTTTTCCTGAATATAAAATCTGCAGAAAGGACTGGGTAGGTCACACTGGAAGTGGTATTGCTCTATTTGTCAAAGAAGGGACAGACAGCAATAAATCAGAAATCTCCAATGGGGAAAAACATTTTCACAGTGCAGCTCTCTGTAGATATCCCAGGCAAAAAAAAGGGGGAATATCATTCTAAGGACACAGTCTTGCTAACTAAACCTCTTTAAGAAGTCATCTCAGGATGGAAAATACTTATTTGTGGTGAGAAATAAAAATAAGGATAGTTGCTAAACATAAAAGTTTCAATACCTGCAATATAGCAGGTAAACAGTGATTTGAATCATAAAGTGCAAAAAAAATCAAGAATGAAAGCATTGTTGGACTTGAAGGGGAAACGATTCTTTAACAACATGACAATTCACATGTCAACATACCAAGTGAGCAATCGGACACCAATGCAAGCACCATTTTTAGCACTTTTGGAAAATCTATCCAACAAAACCATACAACACTCTATAGCAAATCACAGGAATAAACTAGATATTTTAATTAACAATTAAACAGGCCATTAAGCAATAATGGAAAATTTCTAAGCAAGCACCAAGTGAAAGCTATTAATGTTGAACCTTTCCATTATATTTTAAATGGTTGTTTCTGGTAGTAGAAAGGGCCGGATAGTATAAGATTCCAATATGCCCTGGAAATGGTTTATTTGCTTTTCACTGAGATTCCCGAGTTTAATAACTTTTCAACTCCTTAAATGTTCCTGTTGAAGAAACTTTTCATTCTGGCTGTACCTTACTGTGGTTTTATTATCTCCCCTCTGAGCTTTCAAGGTGGAAGTACAATCAATGGCAGTGGCTTCAATCCCAACCAAAACAGTCCTACTGAAGTAACTAACATTTGAGTCAGTAGTGATTTGGCGGGTCTATTTTAGACAAGACTTACAAGAAATTCAGCCTTATGTCTTAATATAGTGAGTGTCAGTGCTAAAGGGACAGATTTCCTTCATTTGAATGCATGGGCATGATTTCTGGGAAGAAGTAGATAAAGAATTATGCTCTGCTTCAACCCCAATAATGCTTGTTGTTTTTTGTTGCGGTGGTGTGCCTTCAAGTTGTTTCCAACTTATAAGATCATAAGGAGAACTTTTCATGGTTTGAGTCCAGGTTACCTTCAGGATTGCCTTCCACCCGACACACTTAGATCATCTGGGAATGTTTACTTCAGCCAGCCAAAACCCAACTGGCAACCGTCACCCAGAGCACCTTTTCATCAAGTGCCCCAAGACCTGCCAAAAGAGATTCGATAGCTAGATGAGCTGTCGGAACTTAAGACACAATTGAAAACCCATCTCTTCCAGAAGACTTGCCCAGTCAATTTTAAGTTATGAATTTTAAACTGTATTACATTCAAACCCTGGTCTTCAAGATACTAATTAAAACTCAAATCTTTACATCATGTTGGCTCTTAAATTATGGTAGTGTCCACCCGTCCCCCAAGTCCCTGTAAATGAATCTTACTAACTCCTCTTCCTAAAGTGAAAGACAACTTTTCCAAGGCAGAGGACCCCATCTTGTAACTCACAAGACAACTCCAGGTTTTCAACAATGTTTGCTTAATCAGATAAGAGTATTTTAATTAAATAAGGACATGGTGATAGAGCTAACCAACTGAACTGAACCCCCACTTACCTTTGTCTGAGAGTTGCTTGCTAATAGAGGAATATTCACACTAGCTTGTCAGTCAAGCTCTATTTGAAGGTGTCCAAGGTCTTCTGAAGTTCAGTCTAAATTTGAATCTTATGGTATGACTTTTGTTCAGGCTTGAACTATCACTTGTTTATAACTTAAACTGAAAAAAGGAGAGGAACTGACTTTTGATTTAGTGAAAGGCTGAACACATATTGTTTAACAAGAAGCATTCATGGATAAGTCATCCACATACATTGAGTACAATGCTATTGAACTGAATCTCTTGTAAATGAACATTGCAGAAAAAGAGATATCTCAAACATTATGAAAGTATCTTATCTGCGATAGTCTAATCAAAACCAAAAAAATTAAATAGCAAGGGTGAATACAACCACTTCTCATGTGCTATATATGGTAATTTATTAATGCACAAGGCTGAAGGCTCAAAGAATACAATATACATGTTTATCTGGACATGATTAATGAATAAAGTTCCTATTATAGGATCCTTCACCAAACATAACATATTCTTGCAAATTATTAATTCATTTCTATAACGCTCTTCAAGGGTGGCTTCTTAATATCAACAATATTATTATCTGAGTATCCTGGAAGGAATTGACATGAGTCAAGACCAGACTTAATGACTGAGTGATGTTGTTCTACCACTCTATATAAATTATTATTTCTATCATTAACCAAATGGGGGTTCGGCCATGTAGAGTGAACTATTGCTATGCAGAATGATCAAAGGTCTTAACAGTTCCACATTGCAGATTTTTTAAATGAATGAAGAAGCAAAACAAATTTATATTTAAAATGTACGTGTATGGGATACTTGCCAAACTATGGCCTATGGGCCGGATGTGGCCCTCTAAGGTCTTTTACCCAGCCCCACCCTAAACTTTAGTCTTAGTATTGCCCTAAGTCTGAAATGACTTGGAAGCACACAACAAGAAACCTAATTAGCTTGATTATCTCATCAGCCAAAAGCAAACCCACACTTTCCATTGAAATACTGGTAAGTTTATGTTGGTTAAAATTGTTCTTCATTTTAAATATTGTATTGTTCTTTCACATTTTTGCACTTCAAATAACATATGTGCACTGTGCATAGGAATTTGTTCATGTTATTTTCAAACTATAGTCTGGCCCCCGTCCCCAATCTTCAGCGTAAAAAGTTTGAGGGCCCTGCACTGGAGTTTAATATCTTAGAATTCTAATCACGCCTCCCTTAACCAGCAGTATTAGGAAGCCATGGAATTTATTTATTATTTATTTATTTCAAATATTTGAACCCTGCCCTTCTCAACCCCCAGAGGGGGACTCAGGGCGGCTGCCATAGAATGTTGCCATGGCAATTAAAGTGGAATATAGTACTATTCCACTTTAATTGGACCCCTGATCTGAGTTTGGAAGGTAAGTATGGATGAACCTTGTCAGTAGCTAGATATTACTAGGAAAAGCCATTCAAAGGCCAGAAAATGTTTAAAAACCTAAGGAGCTACTGCCAACCAAATGGGCTACATAGGTCAATGGCATAACTCTATTATAAGGATGTTTCATATCTATTTTATTTTAGTTCCAATTCTTCTATACTACTGGGAGTTCAATGAGAATCCTTATCTTACCTCTTCTATCCTCCAAAATTAGTCTGTTGTTGCTTGATGCTTGCTTACTACTGTTATGCTGTTTTATGCTATTTTAATTTGAAATTTTGCTATGTTCTGTTTTTAATTGTATTCTTCCTGGGCTTGGCCCCATGTAAGCCACTCCGAGTCCCTTCAGGGAGATAGAGGCGGGGTAGAAAAATAAAGTTCTTCTTCTTACATGATCAAAGATGTAGAGAATTCACATGATCAGTTATTGTGTGAGACATCCAACAGATATATGATCAAAATTGGTTTTTAGTTCGTCTGCAGCTGTTGACCACTTAAATTTGAGTCAACATATAACATAATTGATCATACCCAAAATCAGAAGAAAGAAATTTAAAAAACTGCAACTAGTGTTTGAGTTGTTATTGCTACTTTTAAGCAGTCATTGTTAGACTGATACTAACATTAACAATTAACAATTATTATTAAACGCAGAGAATTTTATCAAAAATTAATTCAATAATAGTAATATAAAACAAAAATCAGCATATCAGAAAACAGAGGTATTCTTTAAAAGTCAGGTTTTAACTTAGCATCTGAAGCTATATAGAGGCACAGCATGGCAAGGATGTATATCATTCCACAAAAATAGCAATGCCATTAAGAAGGTCCTGTTCCTGCTAGGTGGACCATAAGTCTAATTGATGAACTCAGTTTGAAAACATTTGGAGAATTAATTATATAGACTTGCTTCTCTACAGCCAGCTATCTTTGGTTATACATTTAAGGGCAATTCATAGGGGAAAAATGAAATGCAAAAATACAGAATGAGGGATGCCTGACTCGACAGCAGTATGTGTGAAAAAGATCTTGGAGTCCTCATGGACAACAAGTTAAACATGAGCCAACAATGTAATGCAGCAACTAAAAAGACCAATGGGATTTTGGCCTACATAGTGTCTAGATCCAGGAAAGTCATGCTACCCCTCTAGTCTGCCTTGGCCAGACCACACCTGGAATACTGTGTCCAATTCTGGGCACCACAGTCGAAGGGAGATGTTGACAAGCTAGAATGTGTCCAGAGGAAGGTGACTAAAATGATCAAGGGTCTAGAGAATAAGCCCTATGAGAAGCAGCATAAAGAGCTGGGCATGTTTAGCCTGAAGAAGAGAAGACTGAGAGGAGACATTATGGCCATGTATAAATATGTGAGGGGAAGTCATAGGGAGAAGAGCTTGTTTTCTGCTGCCCTGGAGACTAGGATGCAGAACAATGGCTTCAGGCTACAGGAAAGGAGATTCCACCTGAACATTAGGAAGAAGGCTCTTTCTTTGGAGGCTTTTAATCAGGGCCCGGATGGCCATCTGTCAGAGGTGCTATGGATGAGATTTTCCTGCTTCTTGGCATGGGGTTGGACTGGATGGTCCTCGAGGTCTCTTCCAACTACAATTCCAAAATTCCCATATTAATGTATAGTACAGGTCAATTTTAGGCTGCTTCAACTGTAATAAAATGTAGTATCTTTAAAATAATATCCATCAAGATCAGGAGGAAAAACATACAGACTTAATTGTTCAGATATTTAACAGATTTTTGAACTCTTGACAGAAAGTATATATCACAATCCTATGTCTATCCCCCCCCCTGAATTAAAGCCCATTGAATTCAATGGGGATTTTCACCAGTAAGTGTTAGATTTCTGCAATCTCTCTTTTCTGTGTTGTACGGAAGAGACACTTAGAAAAACCCAGCCTCAATTAAAGAGTCCTTCTGTTTTCTGAAGTTTACAAGTAGAAAGCTCTCAGCCTCCACATACTGTTCATCTGTGGGCAACGTTTAAATGCTTGCCTGTAGTGCCATTTTTATATAATTCACTGAGAATGCAACCATTCTATCTTGCTCCTTTTTTCATATTTTCCCTTGAACAGAATGTAAGACATTTTTGTTGTGTAGGAAGGATGTGTCTTCATATTGTTATGCCATGCATATCCTTTATTTCCTTTTGTTGTTCATCATTCTCTCCCCATCCCTGTTTTATATGACATTTCTGAGATGGTACCCATAGCAACACCCCCTAGTAGGGATGAGACTCTGAAGCCGTTTTAGTCATCCCCATAGCTGAGCATTGACAATGCCAGTCATTAATCTAGCAGCATCTGCCTACTCAGATCTGTACAGTTTCTTGTCTGGTCTTCCCCCCCCTCCAGCAGTAACCACCTAGTGCACGGAGATCCAGAGACTTGCGGTTAATGATTTGTCACTTATTCAGAACAGCTTCCGTTGGCAGCTGTGTTATCCATTCTGCATGGCATTGCCACATTGCATTACAGTACAACAATCTCTCAGAACTGAACTTGGAGTAAGAAATTCCCCATTAATCCATGAATTTTTTAGACGATTTGAAATTTACATTGATGATAAGCAAAAGCAGTTAAAATACCTTACATACTAAAACTGCTCTGCAGGGACAAAGGGAAATCCATGTCAATTTGATTTTATGCACAATTTTCAACCACTCCTCAAGTTGGAAAGCCTATAGCTGTTGGTTTGTCATGTGCTAATCTAGCTGTCCAGATAATAAAAGCAGGTGGTGTGTTTGTTTTCTGAGACATGCCTTTCACTGAAGAATGTAATCAACAGTATATTCAGCGTGATGAGCAGCTATCCAGCAAAGGACAAATGAAAACTTTGGTACTATCATAAGCAGGTGAAACAATGGAAAGTATTGGCTGCAGGATATTTACATTGATTCAATCTTTTGGTTCATAACACCATGAAATCATTACACCACTTCATTACACCAATCATTATTGGTTCTCAGCTCTTTCAACAATCTCAGATACTTCAACATGTTTTTCAGATTACCATATATCTTCCATAAGAAGTAATATCGTCAAGTTTTGACAGGACACTATAATAGTTGGACATGATTCCACAAAGCTACATCGTGACAAGATGGAGCATTTTAAAAACACAATATAGTTTAAGATGGAAGGAAATTAAGGGCCAAATTTCTATCCATTGGGCAGTCAATTGTAGCAGAATGTAGATCATTCTAATTATACTTTCTTTTCTTGAGGATCTCAAGCACCAATTCCTTCATGAGAATCACAAAGTCCTCTTGGTACTGTTGGAATGTAACTAAGAGCAACCAGCACAACCAAAAATGAGAAAAACTGCCATCTCATCGACATCTCAATGGCTATATTTTTGGAGGGGTTAAAAATAATAGAAATGCACAGCCAGTAACAAATACAATTTATTTCAGACTGTATTTGGATTAATTTAAATCTAGGGAGTGGCAATGAGAACACCTTGGCAATACTGGAAGCTCCCAGGAACCATTTTGGGGGTGAAAAAAGCATCATGTGAATCTCTAAAATGAAATAGTTCGTTTGTGGTAGAATAAACCATGGAAGTCCCAGAAACATTTCTCATCTGGAGGTGCTTTCCAATGATTAAGAGGCAGCTGGTTTCATCTAAAAAGGAATGAAATGAGGATATACTCATAAATTGAGTGCACCCTCCTTTTCCGTCTCCTGAAAGCACAGAGAAACTAAATGTTTGTTGTCCTCCCTTTTTTTACCAGAAAGCAATAGACTATCCACCCTCTCCAGGGCTTTAATCCTGAGAGGGATATAAATGATGCAAAAAACATAAAGAATTATCTCCTGACCCCCATCCAAAAAGTAAGATATGTGCACATAAATCACTAGCAGGATGTCATGGAATAGCTAAGATATTTTGGAAACATCAAATGAAGCTATTTTGAAACATTGTCCTAGAAACAAAGTTGTTTATGTATTTCACAAAATATGTAACCATCTAAAAGCTGCAATATAGTATTTCTGTAGCAAATAATTCATGTATTAGAACATTCTGGTTATTATTTGATTTTTAAGAACAGAGTCAGAATGAATATTTCTAACAACCTCATCAGATGGGCCACTATAAAAATCACGCATGTTGAATCCAGTGGTGCCCATCGGTGCCCATCGGGGGTTGTGGGGAACCTGTCACCCCACGTTCCGCATTGCCTGGTTTACTCATGGCCCCATCCCACATAAGAAGCGTCAACCACATGGCTTCCCCCCATTTATCCAATACAACATGGGAAGGCTCCTTTGTTGCCACTGCCACGCTGTGCACCAGTTCATCTATACTTATGCAACGGAGCCCCACCAGAAGTAGCACTACGTCACAGGATGGGAGCCAGCGGGTTCTGTCACAGAAGTATAGACAAACCTGTGCACGCCACCGAAAAGTACCCCATTTTATGAAGTCATAAGTTTCTCTCTGAAAGCAAGTGTTAAGGCATCTACACATCTACACATGTAACCATTTCCTACAGAGTCAAAATTGGTACACGTATAACCCAAAGCACATTACCATTTAGAGCAGTCTAAAATATGTACATCAAATGGTCAAAGCTTAAGGCTTGACAATATATATAGAGGGAGAGGGAGGGGGAGGGAGGAGCCTAGATTCAAGTACTAAGCATGCCAAGGTGCACTTGAAAGAGAAAACTAGACTGTGGACATCTGTTGACCTTCCTGGGAAAATCTGAGAGGTTTTTTCTACTAACTTCGTGATACTATTGATAAGCATTAATATGAATAAGCCCCACCCCCCAAAAAACAGTGCTTAGATTCACAGAATGAAAAGAAAACACTCCATCTGCTCTAAGAAATTTGTGAAGACACTTCATTGCAAAGTTTGTTATTTCCCACAGATGTTTCATTGCAATGGAAGCAACTAACACATGATTACACCAGATACATGCAGACAGCACTTTCCAGAGATGTAGCCATATCCTTATGTTGCAAGAAGCTTTTGTGAATAAAGACTCAGTCTGCATTTCAGACATATAGAGAATGCATATGATTGGAGGTGGGACTGTAGGCAGTGAGATCCAAGGGAAATTAAATGCAAAAACATTGATAGTGATAATTATCAACCTTGGCCATTCACAGAGTTGTTATTGACAATAAAAATATGCTAGCACATATGATATGAAAAAACCCATTATCCAAGTACAAGCATCTGGTGATAAGACCGTTGTATTATATAGCAACAGTCTCTCTTTCTTTGCCTCACACTTCTCTTTCATATACAAATACACATATACACACACTTTTCCTCTTCTTATCCCCTGTGAAGTTTTTTTTTCTAGAACTGCTGCTTTACAATCAGTAACATTAAAGTGTCCTTGAAGACACTGGTTGAGAGTTTCTCATTTTTTGTAATAGTAACACTTGTCAGATTTGTAAACCTGATGAAAATCTCCCCCAAAATGTTGTGCAAGGTTCCTTGTTCACTCAGCCAGTAAGGTAATGGCTGAAAAGCACGATACTTAATAGTGTATCCTGTTTATCTTTCATTTGTATTCATTCATTCGTTCGTTCGTTCGTTCGTTCATGTGTCTGCCAAGAGGGATATCCTAATATTGCTGTAGTGGAAATAGAATTGATGGGTACTGACCCAATTTGTACATCAATTCTAAGGTAGCCAGCCACTCATTTATAAAGCAAAAAATGGCCTTTCTTTAATATATAACTCGATCCAATATTTGATCATAAATTAGTTCCAAATTCCAAGCAAATTAGAAGTTTTCTCCCACATTAATCCAAATTAAGTCACCATGATTAATGAAATTTCAAATATCAATAGAATTAACTATAATTAGTGACTTTTGTAAAGTGTTGCTGAATTAAATATCTTCAGCAATAGATTCTTCCTCCGTGCCCCACCCCCTAGCATTGGCAGTAAATTCAGTACATATTTAATTACATGGAAAAAGTAATAACAGTCTATATGCACTTTATTCTGCTACCCAAGTATGCTAATGAACCTTAAAGAAGTGTTTGGAAGTCAGGCAATTGGCTCAAGAATACTTGAAATGACTGCATGTTGAATCTATCCCTAAGGTATCATGGAATGCATGTTTAATGCCTAAAGCTATGGGTCACAGAGAAGTATAGCCACTCAATCTGCTGCTTCATGTATGCTGACATACAGTTTCCCCCACCCTACATCCCCCATAATCCAGGATGCTAAATCATGCTATAATGAAGTACTGAATTACTGAGGCTTTTCCAATTTCCACAGAAATGGACTTTAATTCAAAACTATGCCCAGTTAATTAAACTTTCCCCATGATCTAATTTGCTCTAATTATTTCTATAAATTGAAATGTAACTGAGGTTGTATAAAATTACCCTAAATTGGAGCCAGTCTCCAGTTAGAGGGGAGTTTTTTTTAAAGGGTGGAGGGAGAAAGAGAAAGAGAGAGAAGCTAAAATAAGTAAAATTCCACTAAGTGTTGATGCCATTTATAGATAACCACATATTACCCACCAATAGTCTGAACAAGACTAACATTTTTAGGTTTTATAACCTGCATGTGAAATTGCCCATTCTTGATCAATGTCTTCCCTTCTTTTGTCTTTCTTTTTCTTTCTTTCTTCTGCTAGCTTTCTTTATTTTAATAGCTGCATATAGCGAGCTATCAAATCAAAAACAAAATTTAAAACTTTACCCTAAGATTTTAAATAAATTCCAGTTCAGCCTTTAAAAAAAATCAGTCTCAGAATTGCAAGACCAGTTTCTGGAAAAGCTTTAAGTGTTGACCATTTTACAAGGGGGGAAATTCAAGAATTTTGGGACAGCTATGGATATAGACTCTTTCTCTATGTATGCTGACATACAATCATGCATGCAGCCAAGGACCCCTTCCCACCAAAATGTCAAGTACTTCTGGTCCAAAGCATTTCAGGTAAGGAATGCTTAATCTGCACAAAATATATAGAGAAGTGAAAGAAGATGGTTTATCTCATGAATCTAAGAAAATCTCAAGTTTGGTCTGATGCCTCAGGAAAAGTTAAAACATAAGCTCTGTGACTTTATCCTTCTAGTGGCTCCATCACTGACCTGAAGATACCCTGTCTCTAGGGATGAAAGTGTGTTATTTTTTGTTATTTCATTACAATCTGTCTTTTGAGTAAAGGCTGCCAAGTGGGTGAATTAAAGTGTGTGTGTGTTGTGTTAGAGATGTGCAGCCTATTTGAAGGATGGACAAAGAGTGTACAGTCTGAGTTGAGAGTGATAAAGATATGTCATTGTGTTCAGTGTAAATGTATACACTGAACACAATGAACTTTCTTTGTTCATGTGACCTCAGTGAATATTAGTTTCACTGAACCAGAAAATGGTAACATAAGTACATTATTTACATGCTATGGGTTTATCTTTATCCTTCTCTATACTAAAAGCCATGATCAGAAACAATAGTCTTGAACTATAACTCTGAAATGTGATTGTCCTTGTTCCAGCCAATCAATGAAAGCATTATTTAGTCACAAACTACTGTGTATGGCTGCTGATGCTTCAAGTAATCTATGTAGCAAAACTTCAGGTTCAATACAACACCCTTTTCACTATACAAGAGCAAAGATAAAAAGCCTAGGAATATTTTTGTCTCCTCAAACCTCCTCCATGTTACTGATCACTTCTATACATATCAATACAGTATTATTCAGACGTATATGGGCTAGAAACTTGTTAGTAAGTTACAGAATCTTGTCTGTCTTATGCCATCACAGCTCAATCTGTACATTGGAATTCTGTTCCAACAATGCAACAATCACAAGTGTTCCTTCAACCCTAATTGTAAGCTGTGTAGAAACTAGGATTGTTTAAATCTTCATTTTTAAACAATTAGTCATATCAAATTTGTACGTTTTGAATATACAAAGCCAAAAAGGCTGAAAATCCTCTTTACATTAAGAAGAGATAGGCTGCCTGTCACCATGAGGAGAGAAAACCAGTAGGGCAGGACAAGCTGGGTGAGCTGGGAAAGAGACTGAAACAGCACTGAATTCTGGAGAAATTAGTTTGGGAAGGCAAGGAGCTCTATGGCAAAGAATTCAAAAAGCCCTACCCTAACTACATTTCCCAGAATTATAAGAACATAAGAACATAAGAAGAGCCATGCTGAATCGGGCCTCAGCCCATCTAGTCCAGCATTCTGTGTCACACAGTGGCCCACTAGTTGTACACAGGGATCACTAGCAGAAAGGAGGGCAAAACCCTCACCTGCTCCCGACCCCCCACAACCAGTACCCGGGGAAAATCCTGCCTGCCTCCATCAACACAGAGGTGGCACTTGGATGTCCATTTCAGTAACTACTGATTCCCTTGGTATCCATGAATCTGTCTAATCCTGCCTTGAAGCTGTCCAGGCTGACAGCTGTCACAACCTCCTTTGGAAGTGAATTCCATAACCGAATGACCCTCTGGGTGAAGAAATATTTCCCTTTATTAGTCCTAACTTTCCTACCTTGGAGCCAGCTGAACTATGGTTACCTGCAACAGCAGATACAACCAAGCGCCATTACATTACCTGACTTCCGATCCCAGCACACCATTAAATTGAGCTGGAGGACCTAGAGGAATCCCCTCTAGAAATGTGCTTGCAGGGGAAGCATACCATAGAATTACCTGGACCTATCAAATTCCTAGGAAACTATTTCCCCCTGGGAACTATTAAATGAACTATGGTTGCAGTTAACAAAGGTGTAACTTTGGTTGATGTAATTCATGCAGTTGGATGCTATTGGCTATGAGATGGAAGCCAAAAAGCCTGGATTATGCTCAACATCAGAAAGCTCCAATTGGGATTTGTCTCTCCTAACACCAGCTAAAGTTCCAATAAATTGCTGAATCTGCAAAGAGGAGAGCTGACCGATGCTTCAATACTAGTAAATAAATCTGTGCTGGGTTGGGAAGAACTCCCTAAATTGAAGTTCTATTGGTTAAATACATTCAATGAGATAGCTGTTGTGGCTTAAAAACATTTTTGTCAAAACATTTTAAAAATCTCTAAACTCAGTAGATATATGAATATTTCTGAAAGTTGGGGAAATGATCCCCTGTTATCTTGTGTCATTGTATAGAAAATTCAAAGAGATAGCTCTGGTGGTTTTTTGTTTTATTTTTAAAAAATGTTGTTTTGAAAACTTTTGAAAATTCTCCAAACTTCCATGGATGAATGAAACTTTCTGAAACTTGATGGGCTAACAGTGGTAAAAAGGTTCATGTCAATAGTTCTAACAATAAGAGAGAAAGGCATCCCTGAAATTTCCCCCCAAAAGTAGTGAACTCGTTATAGTTATGATACGGACCCCATCCAATTTTGCAAACACTTTAGAACCAATTTTCGCCTAATCCCCTAATATCATATTGAAACATTTTTATTGATTGCAGAGGCCTAGCAGACACCTCAGCATGGATATTTCCAGGCTTTATAAAGAGATGAGACCAAGAGCAATGTGTCTAGCTATCTTCTTGTACCAAGGATGTCACCTGATGGGATGTCCCAGATTTTGCAAATTGGAGTGCGGGGTATTGTTGGTATTGTGGCTATGAAGTATTGCCTACCTAATGCAACATCTCGGCCTTGATTTAAATATTTGGACGGTTTTTCCATTATTTATACCTATTGTTATACTATATTGCCCAGAATCCTATTGGTGACATGACATAGGCATAAGTGGGAGTTTTTTGTAAAAGCAGATTGTCATATCCAGCTGATGTTGGTGAGAGCAGAGTAATGCATATAGAACAATTGCAGCTGCATAACAATACATGTAGGACTTTACTGGTGCAAAAACAAGGTTTGAAGCGGAATCATCACACCTGACATCATTTCATGAAGCAGATACTGACTCACTGCACAAAGTAAATGATGGGATCTTGTTATGAACAGGGACTATCAAAGGAGCTCCTTCTCAATAGCAGTGGGTGGGTTTGTTGTGGGGAGATGGAAAATAAACAACATGGGATTCAAAGCAGCTTACAATAATTTAAAACAAAATTCACTTTGTACAATAATATATAGCACAACACAGAAAATGCAATCCATTTACAGTGTACCACTTGAGAAAAATAACATCTGTATACAAATCAATGTATGCATGGAGAACTGTTTTGAATGTAACATATGAATACCCCCTATAACCGAGTGTGTATTTAGTCTTTCTAAGGCCCCTTCCACACAGCTGAATAAAATCCAACATTATCTGCTTTGAACTGGAATATATGGAAGTGTGGACTCAGATAACCCAGTTCAAAGAAGATAATATTAGTTTTTTTGCCTTGATATTCTGGGTTATATGGCTATGTAGAAGGGCCCTAAGTATGTTCAACTTTTTCCTTTCTCCCTTGCCTCCATTTGCCTGAATCAGAGCCAGACTGAAATGGAAATGAAGATGGAAGGAGCTGAAAGAAAGGAGAAAGGTGTGTATAACAGAAATCAGGATCTTGTTCTTGTGCCTAGGAGTCTAGACAGGCCTCAGGCTTTTCAGACCAGATAATGAACATTAAATTAGATAAGCAAATCTGTTTTAACAAATGCATGTCTAAGGGCTAGAGTTGTTCATACCAAAGTTCATCCATTCCAGACCTCTGGAAGTCTGTGCTGCAGAATACTAATGATTGTATTTCTCATAGTATAGTTACAGAACACTTTGAACTATTGTTTAAAATTTATGGTTGGCTATTGTCATGGCTGAATTCTAGGTATCACTGAAACACTGTTTTGAACAGTTTTCTAGGCATAATGTCACACTAAGACTACGTTTAACCCCCATCTAAGCAGAATATTAAAAAAAGTTTTTAAAGTGTATCAGTTTAGGGTATTTGTTGACACCAGTGAGAATCCCACTGTTTTGTGAAAAAGAAGTTCTTGGTTCACTGTATTACATCTTTTCATCTACGGATACACAGTGGATGATCCTGAGCAGGGTTGAGAGCAGCTTTAACCTCTTAGTTTTATTTTTCATCGTTGTTGTGTTTGTTGTTGTTTGCCTTCTAGTCATTTCTGACTTAGGACTATCCTAAGATATTTGCCTTTATCGTCTTCATTTTCTCTTAGCCTCAGAGGAAGACATAGGCAAATGTTTTAGAGTCACCATAAGTCAAAAATGACTTTAAGAAACAAGAATTTGTAGAGGTTAAAGTCATCCAGTATGTTTCTATGGTGAGAAGAGTTTCAAACCGTGGTCTCCAGAGTCATAATCCAACACACAGACCATTACATCGCACTGGCATTTATTTATTTATTTATTTATTTACAGTATTTATATTCCGCCCTTCTCACTCCACGGGGGACTCAGGACGGATTACAATGTACATGTACATGGCAAACATTATTTAGTAACAAAGTCTTTGCAGGACTTGGCACAGCTTTATGGTTGCAAAAAAAAAGGAAGACTTGAAATGCCTTGGGTTGTTGCTCAGAAGATTCCTACTGCTTCCCTTTGGATGGCAGGAAACCCGATATTTCCACCCTGGTCCTAGGTGTTTGGTTGAAGGAACCACTCCTTCCCCTCTAAACCTAAGACCAGTCCAAAGGTGACCTAAAGCTGGGCTGGTAACCAGATGTCTATCCTATACAGCATGCAAAGCCAGTCTCTGCAAGGTACCATAAACTCATCTGGTTCCAGCAGTCCCCCAGCTAATGGTCAAGCAAATAGCAATCAGCTGGCTGGCCAAAAACACATCTGAATCCCTCCCTCTCTGAAAGGAACTAAAAAACACTTTCTAAAATGGAGGCCAATCCCCAGGAAGAAAAAAGGGGCGGACACCAACTAAAAAGATAAATTTGCAGAGCTTTAGGTGGCAAATTCTGCACCAAGCTGCAACCTTGCTAATAATTAACAGGCAAGGTGCCAGTGTGTCTGGAACAGCCCCAGTAAAAAATGCAAAAGGAAAAATGCTGCCTTTTTAAAAACCAAACTATGGGGCTATGCATATAAAATGTCTGGAGGACGGAACAGGGAAACAGGACTGATACTGTTTTAAGCACAGGCAAATCAAGGGGCAACATTTCCCTTGGTTTCCTTGCAGGGAGATATAATGCATTAATATATTATTAATAATATTATTAAATACCTCTGGTGCAGGCCTTGCTAGAGTTCTCCTCACTCCAGCTTTTTCCCATTCAGTTTTACCATAGCAGTCTAGGACCTTCGTTTGAACTCTATGGCTTTTCTTGATTTTGAACTCTTCCTTCTCCTCTCCGCGCTCTTTTCACTCCTGCTGCCCTTCTCTCAGCAGTTCTTATGTCCTTCTACTCTGTCCTTCTATCTAAACCCCCTTCCTGGGTGTTTAAATCACTTTTTACGTCAGTCCTCCAGCCCCTCTAGGAGTCCCGATCTGGATCTCTCTATTGTTTCCGGCTCCTTTTTCACTTCCTGGAGGAGGCCTTTCACTCTAATTAGGCTTCAAGCATGGAAAGGCCCCGATTTGACTGTGAGTTATGTCTGCAAAGCTATTTCGGAGGGGAAATTTTCCTGTTGGGTGGGCCTCCGAAAGATTTAATAATCGAATGAAATTTTGGGCCCAGGGGTGCGAAACGAAAGTCCACTTCCGGGATTGGCCTTGCGATCCGTATAAACTTGAAAGTCCCATACATACGAATCCCTTCTGATTTCTTTTCATTTTCATAACTTTTTTCTCATGCCTAATATATATATATGAATGGTTGATACTACTCTCATAACTGATCTGTTAGGCTCTATCCATTCTCTTTTTCTAACTCATGAGCCTAATGTGGTCCATAACCCTCTCCAGTCAAGGAAGTGAAAGGCTTAAAGGATGTCTTCTCAAATTCTATCCCCTCCTCAAATGCTTTTCTGTCTGGATATGTACTTGATCATATTCAGCAATGCTGATGTGTTATCTAATGGGACAAAATCAAAGACTGTGATTAGCTTTTTAAAAAAATTGACCCAACAAGTATTTTCCCAAGCCTTCAAACCTCTGGTTTTTTGGTTTTTTTAAAAAAAAACCCTTTAGAATTCACATTGATGTATCAGTTTGATTTTATATTTAGAATTATTGTGCACAAGGTTCAGATGAAACTTTACCATTAAAAATTTGTTGACTTTTAAACTCAATTTTGCATGGAACCCGTGGAACAAAGTTTTAGGTTGTTTAAAATCATCAGCCTCAAGATGGATAACACGGGGCACATTTTCTAACAGTCTACATTGCAAATGTTGAAATTTTCACTGTCAGTTGACTGCAGAGATTGGATTCATGGTGTAATTGTGTGCAGTTGTACATGTGTGTGTTTTCCAGTCTCTTTTTTTTAATAAGACATACCTGCCTAATTTCTTTCAGAGCTGAGATGGATGACTTGACTGTAGGGGGAAAATCGGTCCAAGGAACAGATGAACTCATGAAAGAAAAATAGAATGGAAGGACATGACCTTCACACTTGATGGTCTGCACATTTATTTCTACATTGGACAGAAAGGTAGAGTAAGATTTGACTGGGCAGAGTAATCCAGTCCTCCAAGTTACTGTTATGTAGACATGTCTTTGCATGCGCACAATGTTTGGCCAGTTCTTGTTTAACTTTCTAAAGTTTTTTTTGGTGAAAACATAGGTATAGTAAAAGAAAATGTCACCATCACAAATAAATAGGTATTGTGTCACCACCAGTAGCAGTTGCAGTAACAGAGAAACTACAGATAATTACAATCATTCAATTCAAAGTCCCAAGTCACTTCATGCAGAACACCAGTCATTTATCATTATTGACCTTAGCTGAAACAAATTTACCCAAATCAATAAGGGTTTCAAATATCCATTAGGGAAGTCAGTGATTGGTTACAAATGATAAGTACTTCATATGTACCTATATTAATAAGGGGGAAACTGTCCTGGTTGTTTTGGAGTAATGAAGAAGAGTTGGTTCTTGGTAGTGACAGTTAAGTAAAATAGAGTTGACCTTAAATCTCCTTTAATTAACATTAAGTAAAACTAGTTGTTTTCAGGGAGTCCTATTAACTACTGAAACATGGGTAATTAAAAAAACCATTCTAGTGTATAAGTGAAAACTTAATACTTTACCCCCAGTTCATACACATTGTCCCCACTTCAATAAAGTTAAAAGCGGACTGAGTAAACTTTTCAATTTTGGATTAAAACATTCAATAAAGGTCCCTTCCAGGCAGGCTCAAAAATGTGGGGCTTGTTCAGCTTTTACATGAGGCATAAATGGGGGGGGGGGGGGAGATGAAGGGGAGAAGTGATCTGCCTACTCCCCACCCCGCCTCCTGGCACATCAATTCTACATGCCAGGAGGACTCCTAAACCACCATAATGGCACCCCAGTAAGTTTTAAAAAGTTTTTAAAGCTGTTTTGGGGTGACTGGGTAACTACCAGAATGACATCTAGACACCCCATTACAGATCCTGAGATAAAGAACTGTGTGGGAGGGCCTTTTGAGCCAGCTTTGAGGGCAGAGCCCCACCACAGCAGACAAATGATGTTGCCTGTAGTTCTGCCCCCAACTGGGGTAAAGGCATCACCAGACACTTTCCCCAGCAACACAGGAGGCTTCCCATGTTGTACTGGCTCCAATGTTGAGCCAGCACAGGGCCTACACATGTAATTAAGAGGTCATTGTGAGAGGAAGCCTGCGCACAGGGTGACAAATTCATTCCGCTGCTCCCTCTATTCTCGCAAGAAGTCAGGTAAAGTGGGTCGCTTTGCCTGGCCTTCATGATAAGCTGGTTAGACAACTCATACTCTCTCAGCCGCAAAAGAAGGCAGTAGCAAACCTCTTCTGAACAAATTCTGACAAGAAAAATGCTAATATAGGTTTGCTTTTATGATGGCCATAGGCTGGAGACAACTTGAAAACACACTACAGTGACATGAAGATGGAGATCCACAGAAGCAGAAGACTGTTCCTTTACCTTTATTTTCTTTAGGGCTCAATAATCTATATGAATGTGATGGAAATGTATATACTCTGGGGGTTTTTTACATACGTTGGTCAAAATCCTATATCAGCTCTGTATAACTAAGTACAGTGGACCTTCTGCATTACTTAGGGTTAGGGGCACAAGACCCCCACAAAAGTGGGGAAACTGCAAGTAAAAAGACACAATTTTTCTTCCTGCGAGATCATCCCTCTAGGAATCTTTAGGTTCTCTATATGAATCTATTCTAAGATTTCCTTGGCAAGGTTTGTTCAAATGAACTTTGCTCTTGCCTGCTTCTAAGGTTGAGAGAATGTGACCTGTCCAAAATCACCTGGTGTGTTTGAAACTGAACTGTAGTTTCCAGGAGTCCAAAACTGAAACCATTGTTCTAACAGGCATGTAAGAAAACTATTTAATAAAAAGTGTATCCTTCTTTCTTGGTGACTGCTTTCCTAGCAAATTTATTTTCTGCCCAGATTTATTCCCCAGAGAGTGTAAAATGATGCAGGATATTAAATACCAACACATGCATCATTGAAAATATAAATTTAATATTGCGACATGTCTCAAACTGGGGGAATGAGAGGGAGGGGATACTTGGGTATGTAAATAAAGTGGTATCACAATGCAGCAGAACCTTTCCTACAATGAGCTTTAATCCAAGTAGCTAGACAACAATACGATTTAAGTCCATATGACATAAATATGATGGATGTCTTCCTCCTACGGCATGCCCTGGGAGCTCAGAAAGAGGCAGTCGTGATAGCAACACAACTCAATGGTAAATCACACCATTAGTAGTTAATAAACGTGTGTATTTCTCAAGGCAACCATGTAAAACCAGAACACAGCCTATTATTCCCATGCCTGTAAGCTTTAATTACAACCTTATTAAAGCATGTTGTGCTAATGATTCTTTCAAATCCTTTTCCAAATTTTTCTACTGGCAATTCTCAAACAGAGAACCCTGAATTTCAAAGGTTGTATAAGTAGTGTTTAGAGCCAGGAGGTAAATTAGAAGAAGAAAAAACCAAGGAGGGATTCGAAGTGTATTAAGATAATCTTTCTTTAAACATGGCAAGTAGAAGTAACAAAATCGCTCTTACTAAATCTCAAACATCTTCCTGTTCTAAAGCTACAAGGCCAAAAAGACTTGCTTAAAAATAAACTGTTTGAACATGATGAGACACTTCCTCTCCTCCCTAGCCTGATAGCACCTTGTATGTGTTTGACTATAAGTTCCATCATCCCCAACAGAATGCCTATTGAGGTCAAACTATAATCCTTGAAACATTAGCCTGAGAGCAAGTCACACTGTGTACAGTGTAAACTGATACTGAGTACACTTGTTTGAGTTATACTGCACAAATCCTGTCAAATTCAGCTGAACAGCTATTTTAATCCATTATGGGAAAAGGAATAAGCAGACTAATTGGTCCTAGACATGGGAAAGGTTAAAGGATACATAATTTGGATGTATGCCAAAAGCCAGTTCAAAATGCATACACAACATGTCTCCATGAAAAAAAATTTACCTAGTGAAATATGAAATTATATGAAGGACAGAATAAAGCAAAATGAATACCAAACCAGAGTTCATCAGTATGGCCAGGAGAGGCTAACATTAGCCTTCACTCCTGGCACAGTCCTAAACTTGCGCTCTTATACTCTTAAGAATCAAATGTTTACTCCTGTTATTCGACTCAAGATTTCTGATTGGAGTAAGGACACTGCTACTGGCTACTGGCTATTTGAGACCACATTGCCAGTGCTTAGCAGTGTGTTCATGTTTCTTCCAGATATACTTATTCAGATGGGCGAAAGGAGTGGTTTTAGTCAAAACTAGGGTAACAGAATGAATTATATATGTGAAACATATGTGGATTGTAAACTGAAGTTTAATTTTACAATGCCTATTTCTGAGGCAAGTATCAGTTCTTTCTCTGCAGACATTCCGCCCTTTCCTTATTTGTAGAATGATATGTCTTAGGTGGTTTAGCACTGCTTATGTACTATTGGCTCCTTTCTGCACTCCTTAATAAAAGGCCATTAAAATGTGTGTCCCCCTTAGAATTAGTCTGACCAGTAGCAGAATGTTATGAATTTTGAAAATGCTGTCAGCTGGGATTGGTTGCATTTACCAATTTAAAATGAGTTTTGTTTCAAAGCACTTTGCCTGCCATCCAAGGTAATTGGAAAGCAAGTTTGAAAAATCTTCTAATGTGCTTTTTAAAATTGACCACGGCTGCAGAGGCAGGCTCTTAAACAAAATATAATTAATTTCTATCTGTCTAGCCTGATCAGTACAGGCTGACAGTCCCTCTGTATTCCTTATTTTTAATGTATGTGTATTTTTCTTTCCAATGGAGTACATCTTCCTTTCATCTGCCTCTTTTCCTTCAGTAAATTGGCACTTTCTGTCTTCTAGAAATCTCATTACCATCTAGTGATTCTCCATTGCTTCATAATGAAGGTGCCCAACGTATGCGCCCAAAAGAAATGTAAATATGTATTTTTCTTTACTAAAGCTTTATTCCCTGTGCCTTTTGTGGTCTTGACTGCTGACATATGCCATTAGTGTTTTTGAAATCATCCTAAACACCCAATAACTGTTCAGCCTACCCTTCTTGTAAAAGTTTGAACATATATCACTTTGCTGCCAGTGTTGAATACTTCTTCAGAGCATATTATGAAGGAATGCTGTGGATTATGAAGAAATAGGTTCTGTGTATTTCCTTCAGTGGGGCATGAAGAAGCATATCCCTAAGCTTTTTTTCCCAAAAAGAGAACTTCATTTAGTAATGTCATGTGAGGATTTCCCAGGGTTCATATTTGCTTCTTTAGGTACAGTGTGCTACAGTGTGTTACAGTGTGATGGGAGGCAGGGTCAATTCCAGCATTGGGCAGGTCATTTATTACAGTTGAATTCTTGCTACTGGGAGAGTTTCTTGAAATTTTGTTTCACTTGAAATAAATTAGCTGGAGTTTGGGTATGGCAGTAAATGCCATTCAACTTCAAGCAACAAAATGGCTTTGAACAACTTAGACAGGAGCACATCCATATTTGCAAGTTACATTTTTGACACAGATTGCTATTCATACTGACCAAAGTTTCTAAAAGTATATATGTGAAGGGGAGAAGGAACTCAAGAAGTTCAGTCTAAAATGAATGACCCATATGGCCCTACATGTCCTCCTACGACAGAAAAAAAGAAGTCCAGGAATACATTATGAGCAAAATGGCATGAAGATATTTTTTTTGTTGAACTAGTATAGACTGTCTCTTTGATTCTATACACGTTTGCTTGAGTGTGAGAGTTGGACATGCATTTACAGTATCAACTGTGGTTGTGTGGGAGAATATCAAACCCAATAAACAAAAAAATTGAAGAAAAATAACCCCACACCTACTAAATTGAAGCTCCTTTCAGAATATGAAATGCCCTTAAAAATAAACACATCCCATCTGTTCACAAGAGGTAAGATTCAGCTACAAGGCATCTCAAATTCACTAGAGGAAATAATGCATGCACAGTGAGCAAACAATTCAAGACCACTATCTCAGAATATATCATTTCAGGCAGAAACTGGATCTGTGGAGGGACAGGTTTTCAGGTAATGAGATGTACCTGAAGACCAGGAGCACGGAAGAAAATAGTTTGATTTTTATCTGTCTGCCATCTTTATCCATTCCTAGATGATGCCAGGGTTTATTGACTCAGTATGGAAGTGTTTATAATGTTTGCAGCTATATAGTAACTGGATCACCAAAAACCCAGGTACGAAATGAGAGGAGGGGATTGGAGAGAGCTTGTACTTCAGTTCTTGATGCCATTTGGGCCAAAATTGGAAATGGTGCACCAATCATTATTTGTGAGTCTTGTTAGACAAGCCATGGTGGTGGAGGGTTTAAGGGGGGAGCTCCCAACTGAAGACTTTATCACATAAAGATAGCAAAATGTCATTAAATAAAAACCTTTTGGTAGTGGTTCCCACTGCATGCACAACCCATTGCTGGTTTGCTACCTCAACACGAGAAACCTGTCCCCTACATTTGATGTCTAAAGCCATCAATAGCTTCAGATTATGGCACATTCCTGTCATTTATCTAGTGCAAACAACATGTTCTGCTTCTGTAGTGATATGCAGGCACTGAAATGATGGCAAGAGGTAGGATTCTCACCCTCTCCCACTCATTCATTGATTTTAAGCTTGATTTTTAAAAACTAGTTTTCACTGGAAATGGCTTTTAAAACTTGTTTTTAAAAATGTATTGAGCAGTGGAGGGTGGAGCTACATGGTGAAGTGTCACCACAAGATCATAGATTGCTGAATTGGTACAGTTCAGGAATGCAGAGAAGTGTGAATACTTGAAGGTTATTGTACCAGAATGTCGCAGTGATTAGTGAGTATACAACTTTCATGGCATAGGGACTTTATGCAATAAAGTTCTGAGACTTCCCCAAGCTGCAGCAGGTGATGGATAATGTGTCAATCAGGTGATAGATAATGTGTTCCTCCAGATGTTTCTCAACTGCAGTTTCCATAATCCCTCATGATTGGTGCAGGATTTTAACCAAAATAGCAATTACTGCAGCTGTTGCACACATTTTACCATTTGCCCAGACACCAAAGTAATGTTTTGCTTTACTGAGTTCCGGGGGTTTTATTTTAATATTTGAATTGTAAAGTGTATGATGATAAAGAACGGATGGGAAAAGAAAGAGAAGAAAAAATGAGATACATAGCATATGAATGTGGGCTAGGCATATACATTAATATAAGCTGACCATATTTCCAAAAAAACACATTTTCTTGAAGTTGACATTTAGAATATACATATTCATGAGTAGCTAAAATGGTGAGATCTCCTGACCATTGAACAACAGATGGTAAGTGTTTATCTTTCCAACCTTAGAACATAACTCCTTTAGAAATTGTAAGGTTGTGCACATTCCAATCATGTTGACCATTAGTTAAATTCCATTTTGCAGGGATATGGTGCTAATACTAGTTCTAAGGATTTTTCCAGTGCAAAAATAATGTGTTGTAATACATTCAGCCAAAAGGAAGGCAGGCACTGAATATGCCCACACCGTCTCATGTAAGCATTTGTATTATATTGCCAACATTTAGTTCAAGTAGGCAGCTTCTTTTAAAAAGGGCAGATTCCAGTTGTGGGGTGCCATAATACATCATTTACTGAGTTTCATCCAGATTCTGGAACCATTTACCTAGTTCCCAATTATTTCTCTGTCATTTGATACCAGAGCAGCTCCAGATCTTCTCCTATTCCTTGCCTGCATTGCCATTGGTACATCACAAAGAAATACTAGCATGACAAAGGCCTGCCTTGTTCTCTTAGATTTTCACACTGAAATTTCAAGCAATAGGATGCTGTTGACTGGCAACACTACGTTTCTTTATAATGTGGTATAACGAATATAGCATTAGACTTGAACCATAGGGACATATGTTCAAATTACTTCACCATCGTAATGTGTGCTGAATGGCTTGGGGCGAATCAGTCCCTCTCAGATAAATCTGCCCCCTTACAGGGTTGTTGTGAGGAGAAAATGGTCAGCTGTATATGTGCTATCCAAGGTCCACAGAGGTGGAATACAAATAGACAAACAAATAAATTATTGCTTCACTCCTTCGCATGGCCCAGAACTATGTTGCTATTGTACATGCTGTTATGTTGTTCATTCATCCCCAGTAGAGCCACCAAACTGTAGGAAAAAAATCTGTTAGAAGTTAAAAGCCACTGTTAGAGAGAGCAAAAGTCATTTATATATACAGAATTCCATAATACATTTGGCTCACTACAGGTAAGAAACCGATTGAATCAAACATTTTCAATGGCTAGGCCTCCAATGTTTTGTGCAGCCCTGTAATAGTAAACAGCAACATAAAAGAAGCCATAAATGTCACTGCAATGTACTTCTCAATTCTCATAGTTTACCTATGAGACGCAATATTTTTTTCCAACTAAAAATTGTAGATTTGTATTTTCAGTGGGCATTTTCCAGGTATTTTATGGAGCGTTCCCAAGTGTTTCATTGTACGAAGGCCAAAAGTATATCAGTGATCAAGTTCTAGACAATGAATGTTGGGGAGAAATCAATAGTCTGATTAAAAAGAGAAAGCTCAGGAGGCCCCTTAACCTAAGAAGTTGATTTCTTACTTCAGTATATCTCACTCACAGCACCGCCTGGGCCAGTCTTCAGATTTACTGTGTCATTACTTCTTGTGTACTTTTAAATGAAGAAGAGCATCAGAATGAATGAGGGGGAATGAGGGGGAATTAGGTCCTAAGACCCCTAGGACCCCTGATACATGTCTTTGGAGAGCATCCACTCGGCTACATTGTGCCAAAATGACATGTTTGATGATGAAATGACTTCTTTAGATTATTACTTCCCAAACCTTTTCCCAAACGTTTTTGAGTACTTTTTACATTTGCAAAATCCTGGGGCACACCACCAACCAAAATGACACAAAATGACACTCTAACACAGTAATGCATATGGTTAATATGTTTTTAAATGTATTTATAAACACAAATCCTGTCAAATTCACTCAGTGTGAAACCTGGGCCTGTTTCGATGAACACAACTTAGATATCCTGGCAGAAATGGCAGAAAGACACAAACTTCCCACACAGAACTCCCATAACCAAGAGAAAATGCTATAAGAGTTTGGTGGGCATTGACCTTGAGTTTTGGAGTTGTAGTTCACCTCCATCCAGAGAGCACGGTGGACTCAAACAATGTTGGATCAGGACCAAACTTGGCATGAATACTCAATATGCCCAAATATGAACGCAGATGGAGTTCAAGGGAAATAGACCTTGACATTTGGGAGTTGTAGTTGCTGGGATTTAATCCCCCCTACAATCAAAGAGCATTCTGAACCCCTTCCCAATGCATGGAGAGGAGAGACCAAGTAGACAACGGGTGGGGGGGGGTGTTTGTAATGTTGTGCCTTTATCGAGGTAGGTTTCTTAGGGTTTTTATACTTCAACACAGTAGACTCCCCCCCCCCCCTTCCTGGAGGTTCCAATTTCCCACGGCACACCTGATAATCGCTCACGGCACACTAGTGTGCCCTGGCACACTAGTTGGGAAACACTGCTGTAAACAAACAGACTGATTTGAAATGGGATTTTAAAAAATTTGGACTGAATTTAATGATGAGGGACGTATCATTTGGAATATTACAAATAACTTGGAATGCCATTCTAATGTTTTATGTTGTGCGATTCTGAACATTCACCAGGCAGGTTTGCTTGATGGAGGGGCAACTACATATTTTACCTTATTTGTTATGCATATGTAGGATCTGTGGTGATTAGGGATCCTGGTACCAGGAGAATATACCAATGGGCTAGTGTGTTAAAGAAGTCAAATGGCCATGAAAGGGTTGTTTTACACTTAGTATAGCTGTGTCTCACAGTTTACCCCAGTTTCTCACTCTATGAAAAAGTGGCATGAGTTCCCTACTTTCCTATGTCAAAACAAAGATCCACCCACCTCTGCCCTAGCTAGGAGGAATGTGTGGGAATGAACCTTCTGATGGCTGTGCTCTCTGTTATAACAGCTTTTACATTATTCAGATAGGACATGCTTGTGCACAAAGATTTCTACTTTGTAACACTGCACCTTCATTTTAGTCTTGGCGTTGAGCTTAGGCAAAGTCTGACCTTTGCAATTTTAGATCTTATGAGCTTAGAGTTCTGAACAGTCACCAGATGCAAGGAGTGCCAACTGTGAAAATAACCGCATGTGATAAAACATTTGCTGCATCCCCTATTCATCAATAAAGCTTACTTTCTATCAATATTATGTTTCAGTCCTAGAACCTAACATCACCTGAGAACTGTGGGTTTGGGTCCACTTCCAGCATAGAACAGACATTAGGACTATGCAAAATTTTCGTAACTCATTATAAATTGGATCAAATTTGTTGGAGTCATACTTATGATGTGGTAGCTGACACGCTGGCATTGGCCGCACCAAAAAATTAAAAATCAAAACTTTAGCCTGGTATTTTTTTTTGTAAGTTGAGTAAACATTGTTACTCTCTGTGATGCAGTTTTAATTCACAGCGCAACCAAGCACTACTGGGAGGCGAAGCCAAACATGTTGCTATGCCTCTCAGCTACTTAGAACGAGGGGGGGGGAGGTGGAGCTGTGGCCATTGCTCTTTTGATTTTGCAGCACCTTGCCACATCCTCCACTCATGCTCAGGAAGGGAAAGCAAGAGGATATCTGCGTTGGGCTAGCTTTCAAGCAGGCAGGCAGGCATAGGGCACAGGGCACATGATTGCACTGGAGAAGAGAGATGAGGAGACTCCATTAGCTGTGCTTACTAGGGTTAGATATCGCCGGTTTTAAATTCTTTGAAATCGGTTTAATTTCGTCAATAAAGTTAATTTCATAGTTTTTTGACCCACATGGCCTAACCCGGAAGTGTAATTTCTAAACCGAACCTGGGGGCCACCAATTTTCTTAATTTTTGTAATTAGGTTGTATTTTCCCCTCAGCAGCAGCCTCCCTTCTCTCCTCTCGCCAGCTGAGAGCTTCTTATAACAGGAATATCAATCCCCTCAAAAATTGCTTCTCAGGGCCACTTAGAGACATCAGACTCCTGCATTTCTGGCTTCTTGGAACCAGTAGCTTTTCACATCTGTTGACCATCATCAGCATCCTGGTGCCTGATAGCCACCTTTACTTCTTGTGGTTCTTTACTGTTTGCCTAATTTTCAACTTGGGATTCAGCCTGGATAGTTTCTTGTTCTCTTTCCTCCATTGCGGGGAACCGGAAATGGCATTCCTGCTTTGCATCCTAGGAACAGTAGTCCTTAGAGGGCGACTTCTCCATTACTGTCACACTTCAACGGCTTCAGGCATCATCTTGGCCTGCGCGGCACCCCAGCCAAGGTAATCGAAACTTACTTTCTAAAACAGCTTGTCTTGGTCTCCAACTGGGCTTAAGCCCTTCTGACCTGGCCTGTGTAAACCTAAGGAGAAGCAATCATAACAGAGCCTCCAAGGCCGAGTTGCCCCGGCATTCGATAGTGAAAGCAGCTGAGAGAATGCCTCCCCTCAGCCAGATGGCTCCCAGTAATGAGGCCTGCATTCCGAGGGGCCTGAGATCACATCAACATGCTACGGATCATCCATCATGGGCTTTGACGTGCGACGCACTTTCAGGATCCTATAATTGCCCCGTGCACCCTCCAGCCTTTGTCTTCTACCAACATCGCATCCAGGATGGGCTAGGGAAGCGGCCGATCGGGCCTTCCCTTCAAGCGAGAGCCAATCAGCCAACTCCGGGCTGGTTCGTCTCTGCTCCACCTAATCTCGTCCCTGCTTCACCAGCGGTTCGGCCGTGCTATGCCTGCACCCCAGGTCACCGTTGAAACCCGAGGAGGAAACATGCAGCCGTTACAGTGTTTGGACTCTCTGCTAATGGGACATTGTTCCTGCTTCCTTGCCTCAGCAGGGATTCCCTCAAGGTTGCTGGATCCCCTGCTGCTGAATGCACTGCTTCCCGCCTCCTTGTCTCCGCATGGATTCCCGCAAGGTTGCTGGACCCTCTGCCACTGAAAGCGCTGCCTCCTGCTTTCTTGCCTCGGCAGGAAATCCGCAGTATCTTCCGTGGGTTGCTACAGTTGTTCCTGTCTCCCACTACGGTGAGGTCTCCCTTTGAAGGGCCTATGCCAGTGAAGAGGTCATCCCAGCCTTATTGCATTGGCTGTGGTTCTAAAGAGACTATTTGCTTGCTACTTTGACCGTCCCTGTCTGTTGGCCACGGCAGGGATTCCTTGGGGAAAAGACTCTTGTCATGAAGCCATTTATCCCAGCCTTCTTGCCTTGGCTGGGATACTTTCTATGGGCCCTACAGCATCCGGCCAGGGAACCTGTTTGCCAGCCTCTCCCAACCGGGCTGCCTTGATCAGCGTTCCTGAGCGCACCTGGCTTCATCGCAATTCCTAAGGGACTCTGTTGCCTCTGAACTCTGTGCTTTCCGAGCCGCAATGTTTGCTGATCCGGAGGGAACTCTGCTAAAGGCTTTCCCTCTTGCTGCTGGCATCCGGCTTGTGGTCCGAACTACGGGATTATACTTACCTGTAGATCTTGCCTGCTACTTTAAAGGCACTATATATGCCTTCAAGCTTTCTATTGTTTCCTGCACAATAAAACCCGGTTGTACCCATGTCATTGTGTAGTTTATCCAGGGAGGTCGTGAGCCAAGGCCCTAGGGGGCAACAATTACCTTTTTTTGGTGCTAATTGTGATTATTTAGAGATCGTGGATCCAGGAGTCCTATAGGATTACATATAGGATTTACAAACATATTTGCTATGAGCTATTTTTGACTGCAAGGCGAACTTCTGCCTTTGCCTTTCCATTTCCGGTCCACACAGCATCCTCTCCATCGCAAAGCTTTCTGGGACCTGTAGTTCCGCCAGCAATTTCTCCTCTGTGCCTTTGGACAATATTACAGGTATTCCCTGTGGATTATCTTCAGTGATAGCTGAGTGTGTATTTATAATAATTGGCATCCTTTCAGAAATTGATGCTTAATGTGTTAATATTATGTATTTTACAGATATTGTGTACAATGTATGAAACTTTAAGATGATGCAATACAACTTTGTGTCTGTGTGTGCACAGTTGTGATTTGATGCTGCTCTTGATGTGCTACTTGTCATTCTCTTGTGTTTGACTAGACCCTTGTTCTTTGAGTAGCTTTCCATAGCTCACCCTGTGTTTTGTCAGGAGTGGATGTGAGCCAAGGAAGGAAGGGAGATGTTGATGACAAGCCAGCTGGCATAAAGAATAATTACAAAAAATTCGTTATTAATAACATATCAATCACGAAATTTATTTTTAAAAATTTGTAATAATTTCTATAACTAATCAAAATCTGAATCCCCCCCCCCCCCAGCTGAGGTTAGAATCAATTTTTTTATGGATCAACCAACCCTAGTGCTTACCTAAGCTTACTATAGCTGAAGCTGTCTCTTTGCGCTGGGGAAAGAGGAGAGAGAAGCTTTGCACACTGTAGAGACACTGAGACAGGCACTGACAAGCAGGGGCTTCCTTACTCTTTTTGAAGGTGTGTGAGTGCCTTTTGCCTTACAATTGTTTTATATTTTTTGCTACATTTTAGGGAATATTTGAGGGTTACTGCCTAGGTTACATTGCTTTCTGTGTGCTGTGTGTGCATAGAATAAAAAAGCACACAACTATTTTGTTTCACCCAGCCACAACTTGCTTTGGCAACATTTTCTAGTACTAGTGTGACTCTGTGTGCATAATCCAACCAAAAAGCACACAGCCAGTTGTTTAACTATGGTAAAAGGGGACAAGGGCAGGAGCCGGGTCCCATTCAGAGCCTAATTTTGTTTGATGTTCTGAAACTTGATGGGCTGACTTGCAGTGGTAAATGTGTCCTGTCCTCTGAGTGTGTCCACAACCCCAACCTGCCCCACTCCATTCCACTCTAGTCAGCCATAGCAGCTACATTTTTTAAATCACCCAAAATCAGGAGATGTCCTAATTTTTCTGAAACTTAGGAGAAATGATGGCCTAGTTATGTTCTGTAATTGTAGAGAAATTGCAGGACATGGCTCTTGTAGTTTGTTTTCTTAAAATATTTTTGGTAAAAACCAAGAACATTCCCCAAAAATCAATAGATGAGTGAAATATTCTGAAGAAAATACAGTCCGACTCAGTATATTCCAACATTATTCCTCATTATATGTAAGAGAACCAAGTAACTATATGAATGTAAATGGATCTCTGACTTCAGAGTATTCCTAAAAGGTTTCCATCAAGCAGGGAAAGAAAAATTGTGTTTTCCTCATTCACTTAGTTTTTTCATTGAATATGCTATGCTGGTATTAGTATTGCAAAATGCAGAAGTCTCATCTTTCGTCAAGTCGATTAGGTCTCCAGTGCTAAAATCACACATATCGGCCCAGTTCACTGATTAAATGACTTCTTCCTGGTGCTCTAGTGTTTGTGGTAAAGAAAGGATTAAATGCATTAAGGTCTACATATTGATTTTAATTAGAATGGGCAGTCCACCATTAATATGAGTTGTGATGCCCCTGAAACAGTTGTCAGGGGGGATTAATTAATTTATTGTAAATTAATACATTAATTGAGAGTGGATAAAAGCAGTCAGGGCAAATTAATTCAGAGTGAGAGAAAAATAAAAAGGAGGAAAAATCAACATAAACCAGAAGAGGAATCTTTAGACTGTTTATCAAAGCTAGAGAGAATTGAGCATCATATTAAAATGGGGAACCTGTTCTGATTGAAAAACAAAGCTATTATAATAAAGGCTCTAAATTAAATAAGATTAAACTATTCTCCCTACAATAAAAGATGAAAAAATAGAAAAGATTAGAATGTGTTTGCAAAGCATTTTTTAAAACACATACTTTGAGGATTAATAAGCATGACAATCTGAAATAATATGCCTTCCATTTCTAGAAGAAAAATGGACAGCAAGTGAAATTGGAGATCGTTGATCTAAATTGAGGCAGCATAATGAATCCTAAATGTTGATGGTCTGGTGTCTGAAATACCAGGCATTGCAAATAACCCTCCAACTATGCAATCCAGAGACAAATTGTGAGAAGTAGTGTATTTTGTACTAAAACTAATTTCATTTCACAGAAGTAAATGTAACTGTCTTCTATGAATACCCTTCATTTCTACTGGAATAAACCTTCATATGATTTGCTAAATATATGATGCATGCATTGAACCCGAAAGGCACAGGAGAGCATGGCAGTCACCTTGTCAAGACCTAATATAACCATGGATAAAATCTGGACACCTTCAAGGGAAATTGTTTTATGCTGTTTTATATTACCTTATTGTTATACTGTTATTTAAATTTTATATTTATGTTTTGGTTGTGGGCACCATGGGTTTTGGTTGTGGCCACCGATTTGTTAACTGCCCTGAGTTCCTCTTCGGAGGTCGAGATAGGGCAGGATACAAATGTTCAAATAATCTATTTGTATTTTAATCTTTTATTGTTTGTATGATGTTTTTAGACTGCATTTTGGCATTGAGTCTTTGCTGTTAGCCGGTCTGAGTCCCTCTATGGAGGTAGAGAAGATCGGGATATAAACGTTTTAAATAAATAAATATAAATTGCTTCAGTTTTAGATTTGGGCTTTATGCAATATAAATGTGCACCCCTAATGTTTAAATTTTTTTAAAACTTAGTTGGTTGCAGCTTTTCTGTACTCTACGGGTGCTTGTAATTACTCGCAGCTTATTATAATCAACTAGTTATACATAAATTATATTACACTGGAAACTAAATGAGAGGTAAAGAGGGGTTGCTTGAAGGGCTGCCCAGGACTTGTCTACCCTATCCTTAAAACCCCAAAGTGGACCAAATGTTCCTGGGTGTCTTTTGACATCCAAAAACTTTCAGTCCTTTGCACGGGATAAACCAGGTTGAATCAACAATGAGCCAACTATGGCATGAGGCAGCTTTAAGGATTTTGGCCTGCATAAATAGGAACATAGTATCTAGATCCAGGAAAGCCATGCTACCCCTCTATTCTGCCTTGGTCAGACCACACCTGGAATACTGTGTCCAATTCTGACCACCAGGATTGAAGGGAGATGTTGACAAGCTGGAATGTGTCCAGAGAAGGGCGACTAAAATGACCAAGGGTCTGTAGAACAAGCCCTATGAGGACCAGCTTAAAGAGCTGGGCATGTTTAGCCTGCCAAAGAGAAGGCTGAGAGGAGACATGATAGCCATGTATAAATATGTGAGAGGAAGTCATAGGGAGCAAGCTTGTTTTCTGCTGCCCTGGAGACTAGGATGCGGAACAATGACTGCAAACTACAGGAAAGGAGATTCCACCTGAACATTCGGAAGAACTTCCTAATGGTGAGAGCTGTTCACCAGTGGAACTCTCTGCCCCAGAGTGTGGTGGAGGCTCCTTCTTTGGAGGCTTTTAAACAGAGGCTGGTTGGCCATCTGTCAGGGGTGCTTTGAATGTGATTTTCCTGCTTTTTGTCAGAGGGTTGGACTGAATGGCCCACGAGGTTTTTTCCAACTTTATGATTCTATGAATCAGTTTAGTCCCACACTAAAAAAAAGTCAGGGAACTTTTTTTTTGCAAAATTCTGGAGCAGACCTTTTTAAATATTGGTAGTAGTTTTATATAATACAGTTGCTTTTTTAAATGGTAATTGTTAAGAACCAACTACATTTGAGTTGCCTAATTATAAATGCAACTAATTACTTTTCCAGAATAAAACTATAAGAGGTGCATCTGCTCAGGGTCCTAGATTGGACTCACAAAGTTTCAGACAAAGTGTTCCAGTGCATCCATTGCAAAAAAAAAAAATCAGAATGTCAGCAAGTCCTCAATAAATAGTGTATCAAACTATGTAAAGAGAATGAGAGGCAACCATTCTGAAATGGATTGTTTTTTATATATCTGCAGCAACAAGGCTGTAACTTATCTTTACCTGAGCTCTAAAAAGATGTAAATCTTTGACATAAAATGAGCAACTTGAAATATCTATAGCAGAGTTTATAAGCATGAAATCTGTTAAGCTGTTTCCTCAAGATACATGTCTATATACATTCCTGAAACCTATTTCTCCCTGTTTAAGGAACAAGCTAATCAAGAATGTGAACTAAAGGAATTACCACTTCCCCTGCCCCTATTCTGTGGGACAAACTGGAGTCTATCCAGTAAAATGAGCAAAAATGGGGACCTAGAGTGTGCTTGTGCACAATTTAAAAATATCTGCATATGTCATGCACTTTTTCCAATATATGAATGATTTTGTGCACATTTTCTTCACTAAAAGGTATAACAAGTTGGGAAAATTGCTGATTTCAGGGTCAAGATGTACTTAATCCAATTGCCAACCATGAAATTATTCTTGATCATATGTTGAATATGACCTAGCAGTGTGAGAACTAGCAACCTTACAAAAGATGATCCTCCTCTGTAGAAAATTGCCATCCAAGATCAAAGTAAACACATAAATAGGAATGGGGCTGGAGTGTTTAGATCACCCAGAATAGGAACACCTGAATAATGTCTCTGTGAGGAGCAGTTTAAAGCAGACTACTTGCTAATAAGAAAATAAGGAGCACTGGTAAGTTCCTGGGTAAATTTGTTGTTTTAGCTTCTAGCATTAGCTGCTAGAAGGTAGTTTTTAGTGTTGTGTGACAGAATATTTTCTCTGTCACACAACACTAGGACTAGGTGGCACTCCCTAAAGCTCCAAGGTAGGAAAGTTAGGACTAATAAAGGGAAATATTTCTTCACCCAGAGGGTCATTGGGTTATGGAACTCACTTCCAGAGGAGGTTGTGACAGCTGTCAGCCTGGACAGCTTCAAGGCAGGATTAGACAGATTCATGGATACCAAGGGAATCAGTAGCTACTGAAATGGACATCCAAGTGCCACCTCTGTGTTGATGGAGGCAGGCAGGATTTCCCGGGTACTGGTTGTGGGTTGTCGTGAGCACGTGAGGTTTCTGCCCTCCTTTCTGCTAGAGATCCCTGTGTACAACTAGTGGGCCACTGTGTGACACAGAATGCTGGACTAGATGGGCTGAGTCCCGATTCAGCATGGCTCTTCTTATGTTCTTATGTTCTTATATTTTAACACAATATTAGAACCATAATTTCAAGGTCAATGGAAGTAATAGTCCCACTGTATTCTATGTTAGTCAGACCTCATATGGTGTATAACTTTATGCCTTTCAGTCCTGGGTGCATTATTTTAAGAAGAATATTAATAGGTTGGAGCAGGTTCACAGAAGGGCAGCAAGGATGGAAGACAAACAATATGAGTAAAGATTAAACAAGCCAGACATTCTCAGCTTAGTGGAGAGAATATTGAGGAGAATCATGATTGCCCTCTTTGAATTCTTCAACAAGAAATTTCAGAACCACTTGTGATAATCTTTAAGAATTCTTAGAGTTTCAAGCTTGGTAGATGCAGGGAACATTGTTGATGTAAACTATAAACACACAAAGAGGGTAGTTCTTGTATAAACAAGAGTAGCACTTAGGAAGCAAGTCCACAAGAAGTACGTAAATATAGGGTACCCGTGTGGGCGTGGTTGGCAATATGCAGGTAAGTTATGCAATCAAGTAAATACTATTCGTCCCCCCACGCTGCTGGGTCTGGCTCCCCTCAGCGCAACCCGCACAAGAGCTGCCAAAAGGGGCGATGCCCCCTACTGCAGTGATCCAAACAAATAAATAATGAGGGCCATAGCCTTACATAACAAGATGAACCAATGTTAATAACCCTGTACGATACTATAAATGTAGCAAACCTGGAGAGAAAATATCAAAATAGAAAGGAAAAATACTTATGGGTCACCCCGAGTCCCAATGCCGTCGTGGCGCCACCCAGAATGCAGTCCACAGCTAGAGAGGCCCGGCCGGGGGCGCGGCAAAGCTGGAAAAGCCGCGCCGTTGCTAGGCCAACCAGGCGACGCGCGGCCAGTCCTGATGACGTCAGGCAGGGGATTGGAATGGATACAAACACACTACAGAAAATGTAATGGGAGAAGCACATCTATATGTAACTACATCACTGTGAACTAACAGGACAGAGACATATAATATTCAGTTCAATGTAACAAAATATCATATAATATCAAATAATAAATTATATATCTCAAAAATTAGTTTCCAATGTAAGCAGAACAGAGAACACCCATATATTAGAAAAGGAGCATAAAATAGCCTGAACAGTAGTGTTAAATCAGTAAATTTTCATGACAAAGGATATGCTGGGTTGAATGCAAACTGCTCCGCTCCCAGGCGGAGGTAAACAGGGAGCCTTGCTGTAAGCAAAGCCAAATCAGTTCACGATAGTCTGGTATATATCCAATATAACGAGTTTGTAAAAAGACGTAGCAAATTCCCACAGATGAGGTCAATTTCACAACAGTCAGATGTTACCCGAAATAATATAAGGAAAAATGAAGACATTCGAAGTCAACGTCGCCAGCATAAACAACGTAGTGCTTGATGCTCTCCGTTGCAGCCGAGCCGGCCAAAAATGCAGCTGGCTCCTCCGTACTGTGCCACTAGCAGAGATGCATATACTAACATGGAACACAAGGAGCCAATGGAGCTTTTAATCGCTCGGCTGTCCATTTCATCCAAAGGACTTCCTCAAGGCTCACAATCAATGTACATGCATCGGATTATCCACACATGGCGCGTATGAAGTAAAATTGTTCACTCCTACACGTGTATGTCAGCGAACATCACAAAGAGGAAACCCCAGTAGGGGTGCAAGGAGTGGAGTATGTTCGCATGTAGGAGTGAACAATTTTACGTGTTTGTGCTGGTTGGAATGGATAGTCTGTGTGGTCTCTTCCAACTCTTTATGATTCTATGATCAGAAATAGAAGGAGATGCAAGTTTCTTTTCAGCTACTTAAAGTTACAAAAGTGTAGTTTTTGATGCTGCAACCAGAATGCTGACTGGGGCCAGAGACTGGAGATGGGTTAAGTAAGTGGTCCCAGAACAGGGTGGAAAGTACACAGTCAGAACTGATGAAATAAAATGGTTTGATCTACACAAATCCAGGATTCACTCAGCATTCTATGATTATTGCTTAGGCTAAATCTTCATTGGCCTGCTGCATTTTTTCACCTTAGTCTCTGTTTGGATTTTATATTTATGAAAGCCTTAGTATTCCAAGATTGACAATAGTAAAATAGGAATCAAAACAACAGTTATGTTTTAGTAATGCAACAATCAGTACTCACCAGGAAAGAATTCATGGAGATATGACAGAAAAGAACATTATGTTATCTTCCAATAAAGATGTAAATATTCAACTATTTCATCCTCATGTGCGAGAGTGAATAATTTTCACAGCTTTCTCCCTACTGTGGGACAAGACAAATATCTCTTTGCAGTTCTTTCCTAGTAGTCACCTATCATCAAGTGTTTGACAAAATTCTTTTACACAAAAATACATATGGGCTTTGGTGCAAAAAAAAATCCCGCATCATGAGACATATGTATAGGATATCTGGCCACATGTAAGTCTAGGATTTACCAATGAGGGCCTGAGCCCAGATTCAGCACACTGTCTATTTAACCCAGATGAAAACACAAGCACACAGTTGTTGTTTGATGTTACATGTGGATGTTTGTAGAATACGTTTTCATTTGCTTGCATTGACCAAAAGTTCCTGTTTATTTTAGTATGGAGGAATATGACCACAGAACACAATTTGAAGCAGAAAAAAACATGAGAAAAAGAACAAAGAAAGGAAGAAAAAGCACTAAAGCTTTAAAAAGAAAAAAAAGAAAGAAAGAAATGAATGAATGCAATTCTGGAAGACATCAGAATATAACTTTAAATCTATTTTGAAATGCCTGATTTAAAGTAGATTTATTATATTGATGAAAATAGTAGTGTTTGGCATTTAATGTTTAGCGTTTTTTGTTGGAATATGTCCTGAGTCCCCTTGGGGACAGAGGGCAGAATATAAATAAAGTTTTATTGTTTATTAATATTTATTATCCCAATTTTCAAAATAAAGAGGGGATTCAAAGTGGCTAACAATTTATAAAAGCACTACAAATTAAAACAATACAAAAAGTGAACATTAAAATAGAATTAAATTATCAACAGTATTTTAAAAAAATCCAAACCTCAAATTTAAAGAATAAGATGCAATATTAACTAGATAATAAGGCAATAACAGCGGTTCAGCTGAAACAATATAGGTCCCCTAGACTATTGTTTTTTAAAAATGTGTTAAAAGCATGTAGGAATAAAAAGTTTTGATTCTGCTCATGGAAGAGAAATGAACAAGGGGTCATTCTGGCTTCTCTCAGAAGGCTCGAGGCCAGGTGATTAGAAAAAGCTCCCCCATGCAAGCTCCAAAAGGAATCCACTCACAAACAGCATGCTTTAAAAACTAACCAAAAATTCCGATTCAAGCCAGAAAATCCACTGAATCTCTCCTGTGTCTCACCATGACACAGGAAGTAAGCTGAATGCAAAATACGGAGGCAAATATAAACAGGGCTTAAACTGGATTGGTTGGAGTGCAAAAACAACTGTGCAGCCCAGCCAGAAGTTAAATAATGCCTCTCTCCCAAGCATAGCGTTCCCATGGAAGCACAAGGTTTTATTGCTTTACTTTGAAGCAAGTGTTGGGAAGTTGCTTAACAGGAAGTAAAGAGAAAATAAAATAAAATCCCAGGTCTTTTTATAGAAGAAAGTAATCCAAAGCAAAATATGGATTAAGAGATCTGGTGAATGTTGTGGGCTCTTTTTGAACTTTCAGATCGTTCCTGGGTTGTCTATGTAGACACTCCAGAGTGAACAGGCTCTCTTGAATCCACATCCTGCTCCAGATTAAATTGCACTCTGAAAGCAGTCAGAGAGAAGGGTAAATTAATGTGTAAATATCTTTAAAATGGACTAGTAGAATCAAGGATGCGAACCATAACGCATCGGTTTCCAAGTGTGATACATATTGAGTAATATAGTTTATAACATCATCAGGATGTTAAGTGTGGCAAGAGGAAAGACTGGAAGTACTCTGTCTATGTCTAATGTTGTAGGACCCCGTAGGTGGTCACTGTCTAGTTAGTTATGTGCAGTCAATGTCAGTTCTATGTCATCTGTTTGTCTTTTTTGTTTTTTACTTTCTGTGAAACTCAATAAACATTATTTTATTAAAAGAGAGAAGGGTATCTCTGAACATCTCAGAGCTTGGACTGGTTCATAGAGTGAGATTCACTCCACTCCCCTCCCCCCTCCCTTAATGAAGGTCTAACCCCATTGTTCATTCCTTTTGAGCTCCTCCCACAGAAATACATTCTCCCACCACTTATTTCATCCAGGATTTTATCAAGTGTATCCTAGGACATTTGGCCCACCCACTGTGTTCTATTTCTCTATCATGTTATTTTGTAATTGTTTATTTTATTTTGTTATTTCATGTACTTATTTTGATGGTATTTTCTGCTTCTTTGTATTTTATTTTGCTGTATGGTAATTTTGGGCTTGGCTTCATGTTAGCTGCCCCAAGTCCTCTTTGGGGAGATGGTGGCAGGGTACAAATAAATGATGATGATGATGATTCAGTCTGTCAAGAAGCCATATAGTGCTTTATAGGTCAAAACCAGTTGTTTGAACTGTGACCACAAACAAACTGAGATCTAGTGAAGTTGTTTAAACAGAGACATAGTCTCGGTCACTTGCCCCAGTTGACAGTCCCAGAGCAGTTCTTTGGATCACTTTGTCACGATGCAGGGTCTCGGCCCAGCCCCTTAATCACACACACAGAGACGTTAATTAGCTAACTATTTATTGAATAATAGAAAACAGGTGAAAAGGTAAATTGTCCATAAAAGTATCAAAAGGTTCAATCAAAATGGTAAAGCGTTCTGAAGACAATCCAAAGGCAAAGAGCTTGGCAAAAGTTTCCGCAAAAGCAATGCGGATCAAAGCAGACTTGGTCCGTGGCAATTCAAACAAGGCAAAGTTCAGGGAATCAAAGGCCCAAGAAACTTCTTGGTCAAACACGAGCCCCAGTCTGGGCTCCGTGGATCTTCACTCGCTTCACTCCCTTCAGATCAGAAGTGGCCGAGCAACTGAGGATCCGTTCCCACGGATCCTATACTTAATTCCCTTGGTGAGACCTACGGCGCTCTAGGCTTCTGCGCCAATCTGTGCTACGGGACCCCATGCTCCTTTGGCGCTCTAGGCTTCGGTGCCATTCCCTCCTACTGGACTCGATGCTCCGTCTCCTATCAAAGCTCCTTCCTTGCCTCCCAGCACCTCGGTCGTTATCTTTGTGAGAGCCGGACTCCCTTTCAGCTTCCATGGGCTCATCCCCCGCTATCTCCCTGACCCTTTCTTGCGAACTGAAACCACCTGGTCTCTCATACTGATTATCTGAATCAGCACCATCAGTGTCGGCCTGACTTTCCCAGCTTTCATACCCATCGGGCCAGCCATCATCCCATTCCAAACTCTCCGTGGGAGATGAAGGCCCAGCTGCCTCATCATCCCCTTCATCTGCCTCCCCATCAGCCTCAATTGGCCCTAATGCAAGCGGGACTCCCGGGGCAGCCCCCTGCCCCCCCGGCACGAATGAGAACGGGGTTGCTACACACTTGAAGTTTCAGAACACTCTTTAAAGGTAGCCTCAAGAAGGATGTGTTACAGCAGGGGTGGGCAATTACCCACACCTTCAGGTGTTTTGGACTTCAACTCCCAGAAATCCTAACAGCTGGTAAACTGGCTAGGATTTCTAGGAGTTGAAGTCCAAAACACCTGGAGGGCCAGTAACTGCCCACCCCTATGTTACAATAACCCAGTCAGAATAAAACTGAGACATAAATAACTGTGCTCAGATCTAATAGCTCAAGAAATGGGCACAGTTGGTGCATAAGGTCTTCAAATGTAAATATACTTCTGGCCATTGCAGAAACATGTGCGTCTAGATGCAAAACCAAGTCCAAGTACAGCCGAACTGGGAACCTGTGTCTTCAATGGGGGTGTAACCCCGTCTAACATAGTGGAATCCCTATTCCCATACCTGACCTCTGACTAACCAAAAGCACTCCTGTGTTAGCTGAATTAAGTTTCCATTTGTTTGCCCTGATTCAGTTTATTAGTGATGACAGGACATTTTTATTGGATTGGGATAGAAAGGAATAATAGAGTTGGATATTATCACCACACTGAACCTCATAACTCTAGATGACGTCTTCAAGTGGTTTCATGTATCTTTTAAAAAACATGGGGAACAGAACTCTGAGGGATCACACAGGCCAATTGTCAATTGTTTGAACAGAAGTACATCAACAACACCCTCTTGGTTTGCACCTCCAAGAAGGAATGAAACCATGTAAAATATTGCCTCCAACTCCCATCCCAGTGTGGTGGCCTGGAAGGATATCCAAATCAATGGTATTGAAAGCCACTGGGGGACCTTCCACACAGCCAGAATATCAATGCAGATAATTCTCAATATCTGCTTTGAATTGAATCATCTAAGTCCACACTGTCATATAAACAAATTCAATGTGGATTTTAAACAGCTGTGTGGAAGGGGCCTGAGAGATCCAGCAGAACCCTGTCCAGTTCCCTGTATCAATTATTACCCAAGGTGTCTAAAGCAGTTTCTGTGCAGTACCTGAAAAATCAGATTGAAATGGATCTAGACCAGACCTGCACAACCAGTGATGCTCCAGGTATCTTGGATCTCAGTTCCAAGAATTTCCGACAATTGGACATGCTGGCTAGGGCTTCTGGGAGTTGGAGTCCCAAACACCTGGAGAGTCACAGAATGTGCAGGTTTGATCTAGACAATACATTTTATCCCAAAACTGCATCAAGTTGGGAGACCACCACATGCTTCAATACCTATGATAGATTGGACCCTGGCAGATAATTATCTCGAAATGTTTTTTTTAAAAAAAAAACAAACCAAAGGCCCCAGAACTACATCCTTTAGGCAATTTAGAACTTTTTCTTGCTTTAAGGAGGCACAGACTATTCTTTTCACCCACACACCAATCCTTTTCTGGCTCTCACCTTTCCAAGGATCCTATCCATATCCTAATCTTGCACAAATTGAAGAGTGTCCAATGACTTTGGAAAAAAACAGGACTCAAGGTTACATCCACTGAAACTTTATCAACTACAGCATTCATCTGAGTGACTTTACATGCAAAATGTCATGCAAATTCTCCACAGCAGGCTTTCTAGTGCTCATCATTTTCTGTTTGAGGCCCCATGTGTAATAGTCTTCTAATCACTCTAAACAGGTCTGCTGGGCAGCTCCTTGCAGATGCAATGGTGGCAGCAAAAATGATTTCTTTGCCTTTTTCCTACAGAGGAACTCTGACTCCTGAGGTTACTGAAGTTTGCCACCTCCAGACTTAACATGATATTCTAGTCTAAAGACAAGCTTTAATTATTCAATTTTAAAAAACAAAATAACTTAAGAGAGACACCTTCAGGATCCTCAAGGTATCCCTACCAAATTTCAGATTTCTAGTTTTTACAGTCTTCAGTCTATGGCAGGCACACACATATTCATACACACATTCACACACTTTTCTATTGCAGCTCTACACTTACATCAGCACAAATTATTTTTCTATAGCATGACTGGCCCTGATACCGGAATATTAATGGTCAGTGACATTTGTGCACTAGGTGGCTTCCAAATCAATAAGCATTCTTAGTTGCCTGTCATTAAAATTGATCCATACTACCCTTCCAATTGACGTCACATTCAACTGTAAATATCATCAAATAACCTGTCACCCCATTTCCCTTATCTGCGTGGTGTTTCTTTTTTTCTTTCAAAAAGATAGATTTCTTCTGTAATACTGAGCAGTAGAATTCTTCTTAATTATTTCTGACATTTCACCAATGGCATCTTTGGGCTTTTCTTCAGAGGGCAGAAATGCCTGGCCTCTATCCTTTAAAGGTGGCAGAGGCAAGGGGACAACACACACTTCATTGCCAATGGCCTGAACCAAAGCACATCTCAGACAGTAAATATTAGGAATCATAAGCAACTAAAAGACTTTTAAAAACAGATAAAAATGTTAAACCTATGCATTCACTTCCTGATAACCCCATGTCAGAAATTTAAAATTATTTTTGTTGATTTTCCACTTTTCTATGTGTCCTTAATGACAGCAGTGAAGTGTTTATGTGAATTGGCCCACAGGGATCTCAAGGGCAGATAAGGTGTTATGTGTAAATAGTTGGATGTTCCTGCTGCATTGACGGCAGCTGCAATTTTTTGATAGAGAAAAGGGAGAAACAAATCTCAAGGGTGTGGACAAATTAAACAACTTAAATGTCTAGATGTGTTTGAAGATGTTCTTCATTAGAGGGGTTGAGATACATAGTACTTATTCTGGTACCATGTTCAGAACACAGTGCTGAACATCTAAATGCCCAGAGGAAAAATATCTTAGGAATATATTCAGCCATTACATGCCTCTGCATCTTTGAGTCTGTGTTGCTTCCTCCATCCATAGTATTAGTATGTACTTTCCTTTCATTTTCTAACAGCTTGGGAAAGTTATGGTTAACATGTTAACATCAAATCATGTTTTAAAGTCTAACTTGTAGATTGTAAAATATAATTAATTAAATCCAAGCTTTCTAAACATTTCATGTTGGTGGCATACCTTTTAGACATGCATCATGAAACAGTAATTTATGTTTACAAGCAAACTGGAGGTTAAACTAACCCTTATAAGAGATATAAACACACATACATAAATATACTGTAGTAACAAAATGTATGGGGACACAACATATCTCATGAAAAGCTTTTTATTTATACTTTTAAAGATTGTATGATTGGGTGGTTGTAGGTTTTTTGGGCTACATGGTCCTGGGCTATATTCTCTCCTGACATTTTGCCTGCATCTATGGCAGGCATCCTCAGAGGTTGTGAGGTCTGTTAGAACTAGGAAAATTGGGTTTATATATCTGTGGAATGTCGAGGGTGGGAGAAAGAACTCTTGTCTGTTGGAGCTAGGTGCGAATGTTTCAGTTGGCCATCTTGATTAGCATTTGATGGCCTGATAGTTTTTTGGTGTGGCTTGTTAGTGCCTGTGGAAATCTTTTGTTGAGAGGTGATTAGCTGTCCCTGATTGTTTCCTCTCTGGAGTTGCCCTGTGTTTGAGTGTTGTTTAACTGTTATGATTTTAGAGGGGTTTTTTAAATACTGGTAGCCAGATTTTGTTCATTTTTATGGTTTCCTTCTTTCTGCTGAAATTGCCCACATGCTTGTGGATTTCATATGGCTTCTCTGTGTAGTCTGACATGGTGGTTGTTGGAGTGGTCCAGCATTTCTGTGTTCTCATAGATTGTATGATTATATCATATAGATTCAGAGGTTTCTCATTATGTTCATTGTTTTAACTGTGTTATTAATTGCTATACTGCTGTTGTTTTTAAATGTTTTTAACTGTTTATTGCCTGTACTTTGTTCCCATAGATTGTAAGCCGATTAGCCTCATATAGATTCAGAATAAGAAATAAATAAATAAATAAATATTCACGTGGCACACCTACACACTGCAGTCAACACACAAATGTACCACAATGCAGTTTGGAAAGGTCTGCATTAAAAAGCAATCTATTGATCAACCATTTATTAATTTATTAAATTGTTCAACTTAAAATTACCATTAAAAATAGCCAAAATAAAAAACATGACAAGAAAAGCTGAAGCACTATTTTTCTGCTTATTTGTTAATGGAAATATTTATATTCTACCTTCTGCTTGAGAATCTCCACGTGCCATACGATAATATTCGTTCTAAAAAATCAAATCTTTGTATACTGTGGTTCCTTAATTAATATGAAAACAACACAGAGAGAGACACTATTTGTAATAAGGATATAACTTCAGAATGAAACAGACACAAATTGATTATTGAGTAGTGTGTGATTGTTCAACCAAACAAACTCTGTAAAGAAAGAAAACTGGTCACTGGAAGCTAATCACCGCAACATAGTTTCATAGATCAGTTCAAAAATAAAGCAAGATTTCCTTAGGCAACTCTAAACCATTCAATGATTTCACAAGATATGTAAACTGAGAGTAAATTTACAAATAGAAAGTCTGGCAGAGTGGTTGTATATTTCCTTCTATCAAATTATATTTGAGCATAGCCTACTGAGCTGTCTTATCCTATTGTTTGATGCCTCAGAATACATTACATTGAGTCCAATGCATTCATGTTTTGATAAGAACTAACAATAACAATAATAAGAACAGCAGCAACAACAACATTACCTGCCTCTCCTTAAGGCTCAAAGTGAGGTACTTCAGTATTAAAACAGAGATATAAAACACAAGACTATTCAAATACATATAACAGAATACATACAATTCAAATGCAGGTTATAATTCACTGATAAAGTACGCATTACTTCTCACTAATAGTAATAATAATAATAACATTTTGCATGAATTATTTTACACTCTCTTTGAATAAAAAATAGATATAAAGCATTTAAGGATTTTATTTCAAGTTTCAGGAAAGGTTGAGGATGTGCATTTTTAACAATTACCTACAGAATAAATGGCCTCTCAATTTACTTGTTATGTGTACATGTTGCTAGGAAGAATTGGGATTTTAACTATCTAGTAGTTGCCCATCATTTGCTCTTTTGCCTGACACACATCCATTTACTATTTAGTGGTTTTGAAAAGTGGGTCTCATAATAATTTTTTGGAAAGTGGATGGTAACTGTGTTATATGTATACACCTGAGTCCCTAATACCATTGCATTTGAAGAAGTAGGTTTAAATCCAGAAAGCTCTTTCTAAAATAAAGTCCACTTAATCTTAAAGGTGCTGCCACATTTTCCCTCCTCCTCCCTTCTTCCTTTTTTATGCAGCAAGAGACTAACATGGCTACTTCTTTGAAAAATGTCCTAAAGTGTAATACATCAAAACTTATTTGTCACAGCTTGATGTTAAACCCCACAGAAGTGGCCCACTCCTTTGATTTGCTGTCTGCAATACTATGGATCCCTTGTTCACTTCATGTAAAACAAGCATGCCTATTTTACTCTGTCAAATATTAGACTGTACAGAGGTGATGTATTGTGTTTGTTTAATCCAGCATTTTTAGCAGAACTACAGGAAACAGAAGTAGGGCCAGCTCAATCCAGGTGTAAAGCAATCTATCAAGAAAAAAATCCTCACACACAGATGTATTACTTACAACACTGTCAAATACTAAATGCAAAGTAGTTGCCAAACAGTATTAAACTGAGTAAAGGGCAAAACTCGCACACTATTCATTGCATAGGGAAGTTTGAAACAACAGTTGCATATCTACTTACAGGCAGAAAATGGACTCTGCTCAATTGTCCACAGTTTGCAAAGGGACATATTGCATAAGGTGAAAGAAGTTCCAGTTATCTGAAAGAAGGGGGGAAGGGAGGAGGGATATAAAGCTATTTTTCATAAATGCATTTGGTTGTGCTTGCTTTATAGGTAGGATTTTTAAATGAAGGAATTTTAAAGAGAGAGGGAGAGAAGGAAGGAAGGAAGACAATCTCAGGACTTTATTACATGAGGCAGAAAAAAGTACTGTTGCTTTTGTTGTTGATCCCTAGCGCATGACACTGTGTGCACCCTATTGCTGGTCTGCCTCCTCCCTGTGATTAACCCATCCCCTGCTATTGAGAAAAATCCATCAATATTTCGCAGTTCTACAATATTCCCATCGTCTATCTTGATTGGTAAGTCCATTCTGCTTCTGTGGCAGTATGCTAGCACTAAAGTGACATCAAGGGGCAGGATTTTCCTCTTATCCCACTCACCCACCCTCTGTTTTGCTATTCCTGTGTTGTTTTCTGTTTATTTAACATTTTGCAGTTGTATTTGCCACTTTTTTGTTTTGTTTTTCATTGCAAACTTACTCTAAAGAAATTTTAAAAATTACAGAGCAACACATGTTTGGGAAGGCGACATGAAAAGGACAACAGATTTTCACAACTGCATGAATAAAGACAGATATGATATCAAAAGTTCTCATCCTGATATGTATCTGCTATTTATTATAGCAAGATTGTAGTGAGATTGTGGCTTAATACTATTAAGTCCTCAGTCTCTGACCTAGAAGTGCAATCATAATTTGCTTGTGACAACTTGATCATGGTTGATCAAAGCCGTGGGTTGGAGTGAGCTCCTGGCTGTCAGCCCTAGCTCCTGCCAATCTAGCAGTTGGAAAACATGTAATATGAGTAGATACCATGAAGGTACTGACTTGGTGGGAAGGCAAAAGGTACCTATGCAGCCATGCCAGCAAAACACAACCAGGAGGCTCTACAGACAACAGACTCCTCGGCATGAAAAATGGAAAAACAGCACTTTCCCATGGCCAGAGTTGAGCATCAGCTCCAGATGCCAGAGATAGAAAGGGAAACCTTTGCCTTTGTTTGCATATAATATATTGTTGCTCACTGTATAAAAGAAATTGAATGTTTGCCTATATACGTGTATTAGGCTTGTTTGATCAAAAAAATGGTTCAAAACTCGTTTCAGATGTAGGGGGCATTGGTGGTACGAATCTAAAGTCAATTCCGAATTTCACAGAAAAAAAGTTCAAAACTTTTCAAAACTTCTGAGACTTCCGAATCCTTCCTTAATGGTTTCAAAGTGTTATTTCCTTTTTCATTGGATAGTCTTTACTTTGAAAGTAGTTATTTTATTCCAGAAGTGGGGGGGGGGAGGGAAGAAATCACGAGAGGGAAAGGAAACCAAAGGGAATCCATTCAAATTGGATTAAACTGCATCTCTCACCCAAGGCTGACCGGGAGGGAAAGGAAACTGAAGGGAATCTATCCAAACTGGGTTCACCTGCATCTCTCGCCCAAGGCTGACCAGGAGGGAAAGGAAACCAAAGGGAATCCATTCACACAGGGTAAAACTGAATCTCTCACCCAAGGCTGACCGGGAGGGAAAGGAAACTGAAGGGAATCCATCCAAACTGGGTTCACCTGCGTCTCTCGCCCAAGGCTGACCGGGAGGGAAAGGAAACTGAAGGGAATCCATCCAAACTGGGTTCACCTGCATCTCTTGCCCAAGGCTGACCAGGAGGAAAGGAAACCAAAGGGAATCCATTCACACAGGGTAAAACTGAATCTCTCACCCAAGGCTGACCGGGAGGGAAAGGAAACTGAAGGGAATCCATCCAAACTGGGTTCACCTGCATCTCTTGCCCAAGGCTGACCAGGAGGGAAAGGAAACCAAAGGGAATCCATTCACACAGGGTAAAACTGAATCTCTCACCCAAGGCTGACCGGGAGGGAAAGGAAACTGAAGGGAATCCATCCAAACTGGGTTTACCTGCATCTCTTGCCCAAGGCTGACCAGGAGGGAAAGGAAACCACAGGGAACCCAGTCACACAGGGTAAAACTGCATCTCTCACCCAAGGCTGACCGGGAGGGAAAGGACACTGAAGGGAATCTATCCACACTGGGTTCACCTGCATCTCTTGCCCAAGGCTGACCAGGAGGGAAAGGAAACCAAAGGGAATCCATTCACACAGGGTAAAACTGAATCTCTCACCCAAGGCTGACCGGGAGGAAAGGAAACTGAAGGGAATCCATCCAAACTGGGTTCACCTGCGTCTCTCGCCCAAGGCTGACCAGGAGGGAAAGGAAACCAAAGGGAATCCATTCACACAGGGTAAAACTGAATCTCTCACCCAAGGCTGACGGGGAGGAAAGGGAAACTGAAGGGAATCCATCCAAACTGGGTTCACCTGCATCTCTTGCCCAAGGCTGACCAGGAGGGAAAGGAAACCAAAGGGAATCCATTCACACAGGGTAAAACTGAATCTCTCACCCAAGGCTGACCGGGAGGGAAAGGAAACTGAAGGGAATCCATCCAAACTGGGTTCACCTGCATCTCTTGCCCAAGGCTGACCAGGAGGGAAAGGAAACCAAAGGGAATCCATTCACACAGGGTAAAACTGCATCTCTCACCCAAGGCTGACCGGGAGGAAAGGAAACTGAAGGGAATCTATCCAAACTGGGGTTCACCTGCGTCTCTCGCCCAAGGCTGACCAGGAGGGAAAGGAAACCAAAGGGAATCCATTCACACAGGGTAAAACTGCATCTCTCACCCAAGGCTGACTGGGAGGGAAAGGAAACTGAAGGGAATCCATCCACACTGGTTTGAAAAGCTGAATAATTTCCGACTCACTTACTGATTTGTAAGAGAAATGGTGAAAAAAGCTTTGGAAGGACAAATGGATTTCTGGTTTCCTTAAAAACTTCGAAATCACTTCAAAAAGAAAATATTTCCGAATTTATTCCGAATTACAAAGATTCCAACCAAACCTAACCATGCCTAATGTGTATAGTGTAATCTGCTCTCCCTGAGGAAATAGAATATATAAAAGTATATTTATTATTATTGATGTTATTATTATTATTATTGCATTTGAATGTTCATGTTTTGAACCACTGACAGTGTTTCTTTTATTTTATTTAGTTGCTAATAGAGTAATAGCCTATGGCCTATATCCAACCTTGTGTTTGCATTATATTCCCAGCATGATGGAACTTTCTTCTATTTTACTTCCTCATGAAGCCTTACCTGAAAACCCTCTTTTAATTTTTTTCTCCTAGCTCTATGGAACAGGGTTGGTAGGGGGAAATGACTGCTTCCCTACCATTGGAAAATGTCCCCATGGGATATAAACCACAGCCATCATAAAAATGTAGAGAAGAGGAAAAGCTGAAGCACAGATTCCCCTTTCTTTGAGGCTAGCTCAGATAGGTACCAACCAGGCTGGTAGTGAAAGGATGGAGAGATGCCTCCCATCTCTCACCAGCAAGAAGTGTCTCACAGGGATCAGTATATAGGAATAAGAGCTTAGTTTAACTAGGCCCCTATTTGCACAAGTTACATTTTAGTTGACTGCAGCTGGACAAAGATATACAAACTAGAACTATACAGTTTAAGAAGGGTACTAATTCTGGAAAGCAACAAAAATGTACATATAGGAAGAGACGGGAAAATGTATCACCTTCCCCACATGGGAATTCTGCCCTTCCCATGAAATCTTCTTTCAGTTCTCACATTTATAGCATTACCGTAACTTCAAAATTTATTTGAGCCTTTTAAAATGCAACCAAAGGAAAAAGTTGGCGAAGTTACCAAAGGAATGTAAACGCGGAGTACTATGTGCAATGATTTTCAGTTTCTCACTCTTTGCAATGCTATTTACACTTGGGAAAAGAAGGAAAATTTCATTTAGGGGACAGGATTTTAGGGGGACAGTGCCCCCCCCCCCCACATCACCGCCATCTATATCTCCACCTTTGGATATATTTCTTCTTTTAAAAAGAAGCACCCTGAGGCAAAATAACCCAATAAAAGGTTCGTGGAATGACTGATTTGCTGGAAACACAAAGTAAGTTAGCTTTTTTAATTTTTAATCTATGTGATGGGAGAGAATGAAAATCGGAAACTCCTGTCCATTCATTTTTCATTTATTTTAGTCTTTGCTCACAAAGACAGCAAACAAGGCAAGATTTTTCTTTTTAGTCAGCTCACTGCAGACTGAGTTCAGCAGTCTGAAGGAAGTAATAATTGATTTCAATAATTAATTCCTGCTGACTAAAATAATGCTGCTGCTTATGCATGCCTCCCCAAGACCCAGTTAAAAGGAACTTCGAGTCAGGAATGCAGCAGCAGTAACATTACTTTGGGGAACAGAAGTCCCCTAACATACTGCAGATTTGGGAAGGGCTTTTTAAGCCCCGGGGCTACATGAAAGTTTAAGTTATGCTTTTCCATATTACCTCATGATAACCCAGAAACATGTTCATGGAATCTGAAAAGCTAAGTGGAAGAAGTAGGAAGGATTTTGAAAGCAGAAGAAGTCTAGTGGATAATTCTGCTATCAATGTGTTTTGGAAAGGGGAGCTCTCATTGTTTTCTATGTTTTGTTCGTTTTTCAAAATTAAAAACTCTCATCACATCCTTTGTAGCCTGTCTGCATTAAATGTTTGCACAGTAGACATTTAAGCAGATCTATTCAAAAGTAAGCTTTACAGAACTCAATAGTACATACTCTCTTTGAAATTTTACAGTAAAAAACTGTAAAGTTGGGAAGAAAAATGTGACCTAAAATATGCATATCTTTGTGCGTCTGTGACTGAAAGTATGTTTATTCATCTATTTAATTTGTATCCTGCCTTTTCCCCAGCCTGGGATCTAAGGTGGGACAGTACATCTTAAAATAACAATTAATATGCAAATACCCTCACTGACTGGCTTTGCAGCTGCAAGGCTACTCAATACTCATCAAGCTTGCTAATTGCAACATTCACACTTGCTTCAAACAGACAAGGATTCTTTTCACCAGCTTGGACATTCCACAGATATATATACAGTCCACTTGCCTTGCATTCAACAGACTTCTGAAGATGGCCGGCTACAGATGTAGGCAAAATGCCATATGAAAATGCTACTGGAACATGGCTATTCAGCCCGAAAAACTCATATCAACCCAATAAATCAATATCCTGTCTACAACATTCAACACAGCCATTCCGACATATAGTTGGCATTCTGCTGGAATTGATAGATAGTAAACTGGACTTATAGTCTTATAACCATTGCGGAATCATATTTACATTAGTTAATAATTCAGTGTGACCCCAAATCCACATTTTTAGGCTGATAATGTCCCAGAAAAAGTGTTTCTGGGGTTACTAGGAGATTCTTGGAGAAGGTATCTGCTGTGTCCTCACAAGGTTTATTGATAGAAACAGTTGTGGCAGGAGGTCAAGGGATACTCTTCAACTCTATGTTTCCAGTGTGTCCCATCAACAGGAGGATACAACAGAGATCACTTCCCAAAGGTCTGACCCACAACAGCATTGGAAACCCCTTGCCAGAGGTCCTGCTAGACTGAAAAAGTAGGGATTTTGTGCGGGGAAGTTGGCTTTTACATCTAATTATGTCTCTGATTTCTTTGTAATCCATTATTCCTATTATATCAAATATCTGCCCCATATTTCCTTCATTTCAGATAGTTTCATTTTCCTATTCTCCAGCAAGCTCTACTTTATTGCAAATGGTTGTAACTTTTCATCATTTATGTGATGCCTATGGAATCTGTAGAATATTTTTTGCAATATAAAAAGCCCTCCACTATTCACATATATTCAGTATTAAAAACATGCAGGTATACAACAAAAATGTTGACCTTGTCTGACTCCACAGGTCCCATGGTGATGAGGTTCCTGTTGTAAAGTACAGAGTAAAAGCACAGCCAAGCCAGATGTTTTTCCTATTAAATAGATTAACTTAGTCCAAACCTAAAATTAAGAAAACATACTGGTTCTGATTTACTATCAGCCCATGATCTGTTGCTGCAAAGGGAGCAGTGGATAGTCATGAACGGCCAACTTGCAATTTATTAAGAACAGCAAGGGAATTCCATACCCTCACCCCTGACTGCTCTAAAAATGCTGAACGGAGGGCCCCAGCCTAGTGATGAAAGCTGCTTTCTGACAGTAAAAGCTGAGTAAAAACAACATTAAAATCATTTAGAGAATGACTGGAAAAGTACTGAAGCAAAATACTCAGACCCCCACAAAAGATACTTGTTTCCAAAAGGCTCAAAAAGGTATATTTTCAAGGCCTGCCTCAGCTACTTCCTTTCACATATGCTTTTTAAAAAAGTTTTCTTGACATAATTTGTGACTCACAAGACAGTAAGGTACAAGTGATTAAAATCTTTCAAAAATGAGTCCAGGCATTATTTTGATTTGTTACAAAGCATCCCGTCCAAAGCTACCGATATGAAAAGGAACCATTGTGTTGTGAAGCTATTCTATGCTTCTATGACTCCATAAAAAGTTTATTTCTGTTGTGATTGTTTTTTTATTTATACTGTATCATGATAGAAACACAGATTCCCTTAATTTGTTTTACAAATTCAGTATGCTGCTTTAAATTGCTATGGCTATTTTATAAACCAAAAATGGGGAAAAAATGACACAATAATTAAGAAATGAAATAGTCTCCAGTATGATCTATTGGGGTGTCTAATGTCAGACAAACTTTTTTTTGCCCCTGGCAGCTATTGTTTCCATGTGCCCAAGACCCCTGCATACTTTGACCTTAGTAAGTTGCTATTTTCCCTGGACATAGCAAAGATTCAGCCATGTATTTATGCATACACATATTGTATTTCATTGATTCTAAAATGCCATTAATTCTAAGGCACACACTAATTTCAGTAGCACCAATAGAAAAAAGGATTTAGTTATATATAGAAAATGCACCCCAATTATCAATATATGCATTTAAAAATTGATGAAATATGGTATACATGTGCACACACTCTTGTTCAAAAATGAAGTCTTTCCAAAGAAAACTTCACATGATTATGAAAGACAGACTAATGTAGAGCTAAACCGTCCCTCTCTATGATATAAAAGAAGTCCAGGTTATATGCAAACAACTTTTACTTTTACTGAACTGCTAGACAACATTCCCCACTCCAACTTATTCCATTCATGCAGAATATTGTGCTTGGTTATTTTTATTTTTTTTAAAATTGTGTTAGGAGTGACTTGAGAAACTGCAACTCGCTTCTGGTGTGAGACAATTAGCTGTCTGCAAGGATGTTGGCCAGGGGACACCTGGATGTTTTGATGTTTTATAACCCTTGTTAGAGGCTCCTCTCATGTCCCCACATGAGGTGCTGGAGCTGACAGAGGGAGTTCATCCACGCTCCCCCTGGATTTGAAACTCCAACCTGTCAGCCTTCAGTCCTGCCTGCACACGGGTTTAACTCATTGCACCACTGAGGGCTCCATATTATGCTTGGTGTCTTATTGAGAGAGTCATTCTGTCTCAATGTCAACTGAAACTGATGCAGCTGAGGAATGTCTGAAAACCCAAAAGGACAGGCAACCATTCTCGAGAACAAATGGAACTGAAATATCATTAACAATAGTCAATGCTATTCCCAAACAGTAGTGGGTACAGCTGGGCAGCATTCTGTTGCAATTTACCAGAAAGAGGATTTAAAAAAATCTATTGAAAACACCAAACCCTCTCCAAAAGCCCCCAAAAGCACTGCATAAAATGGGAGAGTAGGAAAATCACTCTCCCTCCCCTTTCTCCTGGTGTGTAATTTCTACATGCCAGGAGAGCTCCGGCAGCCCCGTAATGGAGGCCAGATAACTTCTTTTGTTTTTTTTTACAGTGCTTTTGGGGTTTTTTGGGGTGGAGGTTATAGTGTCTTGGTTTTTTCCCAAGACCTTATGGGAGAACATCTGGACACCCACCCCAGAAAGCACATGTTTTCTGGGGTGGGTGGATAGGGGCCCAGAAACATCCGCAGATGTTCCTAGGATAAAGGGCTGTGTGGAAGCACCCCTGGTGCCCACGTCATCTTCAAAAACGCCAAAATCGAATGTTCTATTCCTAAATCAAATATTCCCAACATTAGTCTGGAATCTCGTTTCTTTTCTTAAAACCAGTAAACCTGCATGGCTAGGTTAGACTTCCAAGACCAACTGACCAATCACAGTCTTATAGATCTTTATTGGCATCAGACACAAGAGTTTCTCAAGCATGTATTTTAACTGTCAATATTATAACTGACAATCTTCATGTGAAGAAGAAGAAGTATAAGGATATTATGAACATTGATGAACATAACTTCATTTGCCTAGACAGCCCAGCAACTTTAGGAACTCTGCTATGAATGTAGTCCTATGAGCACTCACTATTTTAAAGTACTTAATTTCTAGAGATGTTTGACACACTATAATCTATAGTATAATATTATGCAATTTTTGAAAATATATATATTAGAACAGTATTGGGAGGAAGGGAGGAACATCTGATCTGAACAGAATTGGCTAGCTGTACCAGTGGAACACTGGGGATTTAGCTAGCCATTATGCTATAAAGAATTATTAATCTGGTTGTTAAAATTTCCCTTTAGATCTCTGCCTTGACATTTCATTTAAACAGAGATAAGAACAATTTCTCTTTCTAAGGAATGTTTCCTCCTTGTACCCAACTGCAAGAGACTCAATTTAGGAAGATTTGCTGACTGCTAAAGTCCTATTTCCACATCAGAGGAAGAAGCAGAGTGCCATTCTCAGCAGTGCGAATTTGGCCAGGATCCAAGGAAGCGAGGGCTGACTTAGATCTCAGTGGGTGGTGACCATTATGCATTTGGGGGAAGCTGTTCAACCTGGCAGGGGAACTGGCTGCAGCATGTGGGGAGGGGGGATAAAGATACTGAAGTCACCTAGTGTCATTAGCCTTCCCTGCTGTGGGTTACTATATCAAAATTGGGCTCTAAGAAAAGATTGCTGTACAGAAGGATATCAAACAAAGCAAATTGGAGGTAATATGATGCTGTTAACATCAGACAAGCCACGTAAAGTACCGGCAAGAAGCAGGGATTATGAAGGACTTCCACTGAGAGCAAGCATTTGGTTAAACAATGATATGGTGAAGGCCATGCCCCGGCTTCCTCCCACAATGATTCGGCCTTTAAACAGATAGAGAACACAGGCTGAGCATTTTGACAAGCAGCCTTAAGTCAGGGGGCAATTAGTCCAGTATGAAATGCGAGTCTATAATCAAACATGTGTCCCCTTGCAGTGTCGGAGCAGCGGTGGAATATATGCATTTTCAAATAAAAGAGATATAGATTTTTTTTAATTCAAAGAAAGCTATCTTGTAATACCTGAAGTCATCTTTTAATTACAGGTCCCGTTTCTGCTGAGACAAGAGGTGGAAATGCTTTCAGTCCACTGGACTTCCTAGAGGCAAATCAGTTCATAATTTAAAGTTGAAATTGCAGTGGTTAAATCAATAAAACAGAAAGAAAGAAACAGTTAAAGGGCTGTTGCTGTATTTTTGCCAATCTTGCTTTTATAAAGGTAATGTCCTGTCATTTAATAAAACTCTGCATGTAATACTTCTGTGAGACTATCATAAGAGGTGAGTCCACATCAAATTTATATTCTTTTTTGGGAAAGACCTTTCATCACATCCCATACTCAAACATGTAGACCAGTAAGTAACCATACTTCATGATATAATGGAACGTTTGTAGCCTGTGTGATTCTAGGATCCCCACATTTCAACAAAATCACATACAAAATATGTCATATAAGGAATGAGACTGAGAAACGACTGATATTGGAGAACTGTAAAATATCTTGTTTCTGATATAGATGTTTTGGATGTCCACAGTGATCCATTCCAGTTAAATTTAGATGGGACTGAAATTTAGTTGGGGATGAGTGAAGTGGGATAATTTTCCAAGGGCCCTAAAAAACAAGGGATCCCCCTGATTCAGCTCCTATTTGCAGTATTGGCCCATACCCCTGCTCTCACATATTACTTGTCCCAAAAAGTTTTGATAGCAGTTACATATCAGGTTGAGCACCTGTCTTCAATTACAAAATTGCGATGATTCACCAATATGCGTCCTGCTATTATATTTCCACATAACCTTATAACCCTTATTTTTTGTCCAGTTGTGCATTTTCAGCTTTTAAAAACAAACCAAAAAGGCAAACATAACTACAGAATATAAAACAAAAAGAAAGCAGTTAGCTTGGGAATAGCAAGAGGGAGAGAGGAGACGGGGAGACGGCTACCTCCTGATATCACTTCACTACTGGCATGACAGCATAGAAGCAAAAGGGAACCATTGCATCAAGCTAGATGATGGGAGCATTGTGCTGTTGGGTGCAATTGATTGCAAATTAGCAATAGGATGCACACAATGCCATCCAAGAGGGACCATACCAAAGGTGATGACCCAGATGCAGTGTTGGTTCACCCATTTCATGCAATAAAGTCCTTTGAGCATACATAGCACAGAATTCTAAGTTATACTGATATAAATTCACTATAATATTAGTGCTCTAGAACTCTCACTAAACTACAGTTTGATGACAATAAAAGGTGTACCGAACTGCAACAACTGTTACTCTAAAACCTTTTAAATATAATTTTATAACATTACACATTCACATTACAGAAAAAGAAGGGGGGAAAGTCAATTTTTTCACATATTTAGTCATACAATTCTGGTCTTATCTGTATTCTCAGCCTTTCCATTACTATAACTGTCTACTCCTTTATCTATGTTTTCACTTTCCCTCTCACCCCCTTCTTTCAGGAACAGTTGTACCATATTTCTTAAATCGTGAAGATGGTCTGATTCAGGGGCCAACTGGACAGGCCCTAAAACGTGCAACCTCCTGCTTCTTCAAGTGAGGCATCCAAATGATATCCCACAGAAAAGAAATTGCATTTGTCACAAAGCAGAAAAACCCTGCTTTGCAGTGAATTAATTTGATAGCCCATTAGAAACACACCTTTGTGAAAGGCCCAAGTCTAATGGGCCATGTCCCTGTGTAGACAGGCCTACGGGGAGTCCAGGGACTTCCCTGCGGCCTGTCCAAACACCCATCCCTCTCGAAACCTCTTAAAACAGCCTTTTAAAAAGGAAAATAACTTACCCTGCAGCTATTTCATCTTTTCTGGAGTTCTCCTGGGTCGTACCAATGAGGTGCCATGGGAAGGGAAGATGAAAATCACTCCTGCCCCCCCTCCCCCTGGTGCATCATTGCTACGACCCAGAATAATTCAGGAGAAAGGGGAATGGCTGCCGGGTGAGTTATTTTCCTTTTTTAAAAGGCTGTTTTAAGGGGGGGGGGTTCTGTCCCAGTGACCTGTTGGAAAGCCTGGCTGAGCATGTGGACAGCCCATTCAGAAAATCATGCACTTCCTGGGGATGGGTTTGTGTGTGAACTTCGATGTGAGTGCAATTGTTTTTTTAAAACTCAATTGCACCCACATTAAAGTGCTGTCTGGAACTCCCCTCAAAGTTCCTTGTATTTTCCTCCCCCTGTTACTCTGGCTATCAGCTCTTTCCATTTAGAGTCCCAGTTCTCCTTAGAATATTCGATATTTCCTCAATATACTTAGTTGCAACATGGCTTCAAGCGATATTTAGTCATATTTACTCTTACCTGGGACATTCTGCTAGAAGACCAAACACTAAGGATGATCTAATAGTCTATTGTATTCCTTTCCAGAACAAAAACAAAGAAGTTCTTTGTAGAAAATATCAAGCCAATGTAAAAAAAAAACCACTCTGTAACACAAATGGATTTTCCAGAACAATTTTATATTTATCTGCTCTAAAGTAAGTGCCACTAACATCAATGGACATACTCTTAAGTCAATTGGACAGAAACCTTTTTGAAACGTTAAAGTTTTTTTAAAAAAATCCAGTACAAGTGAAGAAGTCTTGTTCTGCAAACAGTAAAAACAATCGTTTTGTGATTTATGTCTGCAAAGCAGAAAAGGAAACCAAACATATTGCTGCAGTCTACTAATGATAACAGTGGCAATGATTGTATAAAATATGATTTTCATTTGGTTTCAGCAAATATTCAGGATAAGACCAGGAAGTTATGTGTGAAACTAGATAGGAAAGAAAAAGTCAAGCTTCCAAACTGATCCAAAGCAGAATGCCATGAAGCTTAGCTTACTTACTTCCATCTGCTTCTCTTATAAAACTAAACTTATTTCATGCATTAGGTCTCAAATGAGGCCACTAGCAAAATTCTAATGACATATTTATATAAGAACTGATGTCACTCAATGGTATGTGAAATATTGTGAAAGGAAGTTTCATGTTTGCTCAGGTTGAAGGGCAGCCTAGAAATGGTCAAATGAACATATAACATGTCTCCTGAACAGAATGGAGGAGATATTCTTAAAGAATTTGATGAGGTGTTTAATGAGCTTGGATACATTATGGATATAATACATCATGTAATATAGACCCAAATGTGCTGCCAAAAATATATGTGCCATTTAAGCCCCATTAGCACTAGAGAACAAAGGAGATTCTGAAATCAACCAGATGATAAAATTACATGTCATTGAGGAAATTCAGCTATCTAGTTCTTTTCTTTATTCCTTTTTCAGGAAGGAACACCCTAACTTGAGTAACACCTTCAACTCAGAGTGAGGTGAAAGAAAGTGACTGAACTTTTGAAAGTACTGATGTTTAAAAGCCAAATTAAGCACACAAAAAACCCAAAAAACCAAAAGGATCTGCGGCTATGCTGATAGATAGGTGTCAGCAGAAGGTGAGGTAACACCATTGAAATCACTTTCCCAAAATGTCTTTAACTACCAGTCTCATCACAAATACAGATGGAATCAGGGCAAACATAAGCCAAATCAATGGCTATAAGAACCCATGTATTTATTTATTTAAATATTTATAATTTGCCATATCTCATGGGATCTAGTGATAGCATATAATTAAAATTTATTGTAAAGCTCAAAACAATTCAGAATGTGGAGCCAATTTGCACATACAGGCAGCATAGTAGTTCAGCTCTCCAAAATGCAACTGCATGGAGATTGTTCCATGTGGTAGACCACAAGCAGGGGCTACACTCAGTCTCTCTACTTTCTGTCCTAGGGCTCCACCAGGAGGAGTAATGGGGAACTATCATGTCTAAATAGAGGTAGATTGCGCCTCCCTACTTCATAAGCCAACAAAACTGATTCTTTTGCATCAGGAGTTAAGAGCTCCCAAGGAAGAGTCCTCTTAGGAACAATCTCTCTTGGAAACAATATTTTTGTCTTGTATCTGTTGGACCAGAACAAACCCTGGTTTTTCATACCATGCCATGGCGACTAAATTTCATTTAACTCATTCAAGAAACTTGGTTATAATTTATGTTAAGTTTTAAACATCACAAGCTGATCACGTGCATCTTTACTTGAATGTATGTAGAAGTGCATAGGATTACAGCTTTGATCCTATGATGGAACCAAAGTTTTTTAAAGGATACCCTTAAAAATCTAGAGCAGTTCACAATAAACCCCCAGAAGGGGTCTTTCAAGTGATGGAAGACATATTGATCCACCATGTATAGACCCCTACCACTATATACAGAATAAAAAAAAGGAATTTTTGCTGGTACCCGACCCCCTACCAAAAAAGAAGAAGGAAATTTGTCAGTGCCATTACATGTGGAGGTAAAGGACCCCCAAACCTTTAAAAGGAAAGGGTGAATAAGCAAAATTAGGATTTCCTACTTCCTCCTGCTAGTGAATACCTCGTATATGTAAAGTTATCCTCATACAAATGTAGGCTACAAACCCGCACCTCTAGCATATTTTGGATATAAGCTTACTATATAAATAGGGTCCCTCATATTTTGACACTATAAGGAAGGCAATTAAATAAACGTGATTTTATTTTATAATGTTTTAAACAAAAGTAATAATAAATTCTAGCCAATGTCATACAGTAGAATAACAGCACAAAGTCTTGGCAAAATTGCTCCTATTGCATTTTGCCCTGGATAAATATCAAAAGAGATGCAAGCATCTGGAAGCAAGTAGACTCTCGAACCAAGTCATTCCTCTTAAAAATGATGTTAAGAAATTTATATTCTCCTGGAAGCTCACAGTAAGTCACCTTAAATCACAGAAAAATGGTTGAGATGTTTGGCTGTTGGATTTGGACTCTGAGAAAATCAAGTTTGAATTTCTTGGAAACCCACTGGGCAAGACATACTTTCTCAGCCTTAGAGAAATCTTACTAAGAAAACCTTCGGTTGTCATAGGTTAGAATAAAGTTGAATACATATAACAAAAGAAGCTGGTCAATGTTAATCTCAACACATATCTTTGCTAAGTTTATGTATTTATTTTCAATCTTATCTGCCTAAACCATACGTGGTTATTAGAAGTCACCATGATTCCTTTCACACTGTGCAATTATAGTGCTGTGATTCCACTTTGATTCCTATAAGAACATCCTATGGTAACTTGCAGTTTTATAATTTGGTCAGGCATTAGAGCCATCCCTGCACAAACTGCAAATTCCATGTTCTTATGAGAGGCTTCCAAGGTAAGTAATGTTGAATCATTATTTATTTATTTATTTCCTCATGATAATGCTATCATGTGTATTGTAAAAGTGCCCCATGACATTAGCCCTCATTAGCCCTGAAACTCTGTGATCTAAGAGGCTAGAGAAGAGAGGAGAATGTGTTTCCCCAACATCCTGTCATTTGCCACACTTGCTCTTCTAAAGACCTTTGTACTTCGAGTGCAAAGTCTTGAAAAAATTGCCAAGAAATACTACTACAATAGAGTTGACATAAGTCAGAGTCAACTTGAGGACACATACCAACATCAGCAACTACTACAAACTAAATAGTCATTACTCTACTTCATCAAATGAATTCAATTACTCCATTTGACATAGCCCACCCATGAGTGCACCCACAAATAAGCCAATCTGGCTACATGAAGTGCTGAGCATCTCTAAGGGTTAAATTCACCTTGTTATCCATAAGCTAACTTTAAATCAGGCCTAAATCGAAGAATGAATACTTAATCTCTTGGCACATTGAACCTTCATAGATCCTTCCAAGGAAGACACAATGGCCAAATATTTATGAATATTCCGTTTCCTTTATATTTTCGTTTAATTCATTTTTTATTTTTTTAAATTGAAATGCATAAACATTCTGTTGGAAAATCTGTTCTCTACATCCAGACAACATAGAGCAAAATGCTTTTGGCACTGTTTATGCACTGTATGTGTATTTGTGAATGTTGCTGTAGTCATATTCATACTATATATTAAAAACTCTTTGTTTTACTACCTATAGTAAAATTATAAAATGTGCAGTCCCTGTAATTACATTGCCCTTTGCCGTCTGTCTAAAAAAAGACTGCCTGCAAATCCCCCACACACACACACACCCCCGGTTTTATTTGCACCCTATTAACAACTGTTACTGGAGCTTTAATTATGCCCCTGTGATTGCAGAGATGCGGCTGACTTGTGTCATTTTCCTCCCAGGGGATACTTTATAATTACCAGCATCCATCGTGGCTGCCTGTAAGCTGATGCTTTTTTATTACCAGTTCAATAATCACTGCATCCTTGTGAACATCTGCTCTGCAAGCCATGCATCGGAGGTCCCCCTGCCTGTCACTAGATGCTCCCTTGCTGGGGTGACCCTTTTGCCCTCACCTTCAGTTTATATCTAATTTGCTTAGCAGAAGCTCCATCCCGATGGCCGCCCAGGAATGCAATTAATGCTCTGCATTTGCAAACAAAGAAATTTTTTTGTGTCTTACCTCCTCTTTTGCTTTTCTTTCAAAATAAGATTTTATTATCCTATTGTCAAGCCCCATAATTTGTATTCACAGCAGGATGAATCAATAGAAGTCCTGAGGAGAAGATACATTATTTTGTTAGTGTTTTAGGCAGATAATGAAAAGTATGCAGTCTTGATGCAGTTGTGGGGTGAAAGGCTTTCATCATGAAATACTCAGTTTTCATGATAGGCAATGAATAAAAATTATTTAATGCTATGTATAAAAATTATTTAAAATGCATGGGTGTAAATCTTGTTTTAGTCTTGAAGAGGGTAGACCCACTGAATCTATCAGATTCATTTACATATTGACTGAGCTTTCGGTAATGGGTCTAGTGCAAGTGGGACTACTCATGAAAATGGTAGCCATAGATTCCATAACATGTTTAGAGATTTTGTAGTTTGTTCCATAGATGGACATAAAAGAACTTCCTGCACAAAGTGCAAAGAACAAAATTCCATGGAGGTGGCTTAGGGGCTGACAAGGACAAATGGAAGTCAGGCAGTATTCCTTTCAGGCACCCTACCTCCCTCATTTCTTCGTTCCTTGCACAGAATTTTGATCCATAAGCATTGGACTGTTCATATATAGCACAGGCATACTCAAGCATAGCACAGGCTGATACAACAGGAATGTGTGAGAATGGTGAAGGCATTAAGATAGTTGTTTTTAAAAAAATCAATTGCATTTACATTAGAAAAGGAAAATTTAAGTATTATACTTATATAAAATTGACATTTGTGTTTCAGTTAAACCATTCCAGAAGTCTTTATGATAATTTCTAACATAATTTATAACTGAAATTATTTTTAACTACAGTAGAGTCTCGCTTAGCCAACATAAACAGGCTAACAGAATGTTGGATAAATGAAAATGTTGGATAATAAGGAGGAATTTTGGAACTGCCTATTAAATGTCAAATTATGTAAAAAAATTCCAAATTAAGCACCAAAACATCATGTTTTACAACAAATTGACAAAAAAAGGTCAATATATGGTAAAGTTATGTAGTAATTACTGTCCTTACAAATTTAGTAGCAAAACATTGCAATGTATTGGATCTGGGTGGGAGGCAGGCTGCATTGGATAATACAAAACATAGGATGAGCAAAGGTTGGATAAGCGAGACTCTATTGTAGTTACTTCTTTGAATGATTTTAATTAGTTAGCTAGATGAAGGCAAGAAAAAAATACTGGATAGGCCAGCAAGACTTCCATTAACTCCTTCCATGTGATGGTCCATATTACATGTAAGATATTGTCTGATCTTGTACTCTGCTGTACGTACAGTAACTACTAGGGCTGTTTGATCCACACACAAAAAAGGTTCAAAACTCGCTTCAGATCTAGGGGACGCTGGTGCTTCAAATCTAAATTAACATCAGAGTTTTCAGCAGTAGTATCGGAATTTATTTGGAAGTAATTCCGATATTTGGAAGGCTTCAAAAATGGCGGACACGCATTTAACCTGAACACACAGGTAGGGCATAAAGATGGAAAAGCTGCCGTAACTGGCAAGTCCAGACTGCGGAATGCAGCCGAGATGGAAAAGCCACTGCAAAAGGCAAGCCCAGACTGCGGATTGCAGCATTGGTTTCGCCGTCGGCTGCAATCTGCAGTCTGAGCTCGCTATCCAAGTACACTTTGGAAGCCAGGGGCCAAGATTTCCTTCTGATCCCCAAGGCTCTCCCTCCCAAGTGGGCCGAGATTAGGAGATTTCCTCCTGTTCCCCAAGGCTCTTCCTCCACTTGGGAGGGAGGGTCTTGGCGATCAGGAGGAACTCTTGGCCCCTGGCTTCGGAGGACATTTTCTCCTGATCGCCAAGACTCTCCCTCCGCTTGGGAGGGAGAGCCTTGGGGAACAGTAGGAAATCTTGGCCCCTGGCTTCCAAAGCGCCATAGCTCATTAGCTGGAGGAAATCAGGTGGCTGCTTGCAAACCACCTGAATGCAACCAGCCAATGATGGAAGGCACCAGGAAAGGGCGGAAATGACATCTGACTCCCTTTCCGATAATGGCGGACGGAGCTTCGGTATTGCGACGCCACTTCCAGGTAACTTTAATTCTTCAAAAACGGTAAAAAGGTAACTTTTTCCGACACATTCCAATTTCTGTTAGATTCCGACAAACCTACCCAGCCCTAGTAACTACAACAACCAACTCCATGCACTCATTGCTGTCCTGTAGAACTGCCATGTAAGTGAAAATGGAAATTATGGAGCAAACAAGTTTGTACAAATCTAGTCTGCTTAGGGAAGACTTTTACAAGGTCAGCAAAGATGTAATACCACAATTCCATATTTATTCAAGTAGCCTCTAAAGAGATTCAGCATCATGATTGCTAGGAGATGATTTTATCACCACCATAGCATAAACAATTGCTTCTCTACGTTCTCTAGATTAAGATATATGTTTGTAGTGGACCACATATTTATCTTTTGGCATATCCAGTGGACATCTCTTGAACACTCTGAATTAAAATAAAGTCAACGGAGAGAGTCAATTTTCAGGGTGATACTATTCTCTGAGACTGCATTAACTTCAATCATGAAGAAATTCAACGCAATCTTCTCAGCAGTACTGGTCTGACTGGTCAGCTGAAACTTTATGGCCATTTGGGTTAAATAAAGCAGATAGGGGAAAATATAAATTCATTTACTAACTTAGGAGAAGATCTAGTCTGTAAGACACTTAATACTTTTTATAGAGTCTTAAATGCAGAGTTTTGCCAGCTGGTTACTATAGTTCAATGGATTTTCAACTGCAGATACCAAGAATACTTACTAAATAGATAATGCATTTTGCTTTTCAGATTTCATCTATAACTACATTATTTTCTTTAAATTATCTGCTGCTATTTTCCCTGTACAACAATTTAGAAAGGGCAATAATTTCTTAAAGGAATATATTATACACAAGCATAAAACATTAGCTATTGCTTGACAGAGATAACCAAATGACAAAAGCTACAAAAACTTCAAGAGATGAAAAAAAATTCCTGTTTCATCCTTGCTTTCCATCAAAATTATAGAGTGAGGAGTTCAGTTCTGCCATGTCTTGCATCATGTTGCTCTCCTTCCAAGGGAAAATCCACTTAAATATGTCCTCCAATACAAACACATGCACACATGTGCACAGCCCCCCAAGGGGGTGCAGGAACCAGGCAAAACTAATAAATCCATAGAATCACAGAGCTGGAAGAGACTACAAATACAATCTAGTCCAACCCCCTGCCATGCAGGAAAACACAATCTAAGCACCCCCCCCCCCCCCCAACAGATGGTATTATTACTATGTTTATTTATATCCTGCCTTCTCTCTCCATACAGAGACTCAAAGCGGCTCACAATTGAAAGTATTACAATACAACTTAAAATATACAATATATAAAATACAATTAAAAGCATATAAATCCCCCCCCACCACCACCACCAAACCCGGATTTAAACACTTTCATCTTTAAATGCCTGTCTGAATAAAAAAGTTTTAGCCTGCCACTGGAAGGACTGCAAGGAGGGAGCCATTCTGGCTTCCCTGGGCAGGGAGTTCCAGAGTCGAGGAGCAGCCACCGAGAAGGCCCTTCCTACAAACTGAGCTTGAGATTGGGTTAGAACAAGAGAAGGGCTTCTCCTGAAGATCTCAGGGCCCGGGCAGATTCTTACAAGCAGATGCAGTCAGCCAAATAGCCTGGACCTGAATGGTAGATGGTAGAATGGTAGTAATCAGTTTGTCATGCATGGAATAGTTCTTTCCTCAATAACTTGATAATTAGCATTTCGCCTAAAGATGGTCCTGGCACTGAATGGAACCATGAGAAGCCATGAAAAGGGTTGAACAAAGGGGTGACCTAGCCCCTTTGCTATGGTCACACCATTCCCATAGATCAGGCAGGGATGGAGGGAGAATGAGAAGTCTTTTTTAAAAAATTGGCCCTTTACAGCTGACAAGTTGTGCAGGCCTTCTCTAGAGCAAGGCTGTCCAACTGCCGGCCCTGCAGGTGTTTTGGACTTCAAATCCCAGAAATCCTAACAGCTGGTAAACTAGCTAGGATTTCTGGGAGTTCAAGTCCAAAACACCTGCAGGGTCGGCAGTTGGACAGCCCTGCTCTAGGGCTGTCCAACCTTTTTTGAGCCGCGGCACACTTTTTACATTTACAAAATCCTGGGGCACACCACCAACCAAAATGACACAAAATGACACTCTAACACAGTAATACATATAGTTAATATGTCTTTAAATGTATTTAAACACTCAGTGTGAAACATGGGCCTGTTTCAATGAACACAACATAGATATCCTGGCAGGAATGGCAGAAAGACACCAACTTCCCACACAGAACTCCCATAACCAAGAGAAAATGCTATAAGAGTTTGGTGTGCATTGACCTTGAGTTTTGGAGTTGTAGTTCACCTATATCCAGAGAGCACTGTGGACTCAAACAATGTTGGATCAGGACCAAACTTGGCATGAATACTCAATATGCCCAAATATGAATGCAGATGGAGTTCAGGGGAAATAGACCTTGACATTTGGAAGTTGTAGTTGCTAGGATTTATGGTTCCCCTACAATCAAAGAGCATTTTGAACCCCACCAATATTAGAACTGGGCCAAACTTCCCATACAGAACCCCCAGGAAGCAAGAGGAGGTCTCTACTTGGGGACAGGGAGGCGGGCCTTCCCAATGCATGGAGAGGGAGAGACCAAGTAGACAACGGGTGGGGAGGGTGTGTGTGTAATTGTGTGCCTTTATCGAGGTATGTTTCTTAGGGTTTTTATACTTCAACACACTAGACTCCCCCCCCGGAGGTTCCAATTTCCCAAGGCACACCTGATGATCGCTCACGGCACACTAGTGTGCCCCGGCACACTGGTTGAGAAACACTGCTCTAGAGCATTGCTTCTTAACCTGTGGGTCCCGACCCCATATAGGGTCCCCTAGCTCAATGACAATGGTAAACGTTTTCTGAATGTCATGTAGTGACTGTTTTGGACATTTGCACGAATTTATTGTGCCGTGTTTATGGTGGGCTCTACAGAAGATGTTTCATCTGTACTTCATAAAAAGGGAAACCAGCCTGCTTAGCAAGCTTTTCAAAAAAGGAACACCTGCTGAAATTCCTTCTTATATGAAACCATGAAAGGTACAATAGCTCTTTCTAGGTTTTACTGTAACAACCATATTTCTGTATTTAAGCTTAATTTTGCCCACCCAGGTTTGCTTGGGAGTCACAAGCCAGGATCCATTGATTTCACTAAGAGGAGGAACTAAATTGAGTGAAATAATTGTCCCATTAAACATGGTGAAATCTGTATCTAAGTAAAAGTCAATATAAACAAATAGTAAAACCACATGTAGGACCATAATTAAACCGTATAGATTTGAATATGCATATATGCATGCAATATTATACAGGCATCATACCTTTAAAGATTTTGTCATCTTCAGTAAAAGTACTCCAGAGGTCCCAGGAAGATGCGCCAGTGTACAACATGTGCAAATATTACCATAACAAAAATAGTACAACCAAAACACCAACATTGATCTAGGCCTGTATGGCTGTTTGTAAATACTAAACAGGGCATTGTAAAACTATCACAGCATATTTAGGAGAATGAGAGATATGGTTTATTGTCAACAATAAAGCTTTATCTACAATGAAACCTAAGTCATTCTCTTTATCAAAACAGTTCCACCATTAATGCCTTCCAGACATTTTTCATTTCTCCAAATGCTACAAATGGTTGTGTTTTAAATGTTTAAAGGATTGCAAGATAATATTCTCTTGTAAGATAATATTCTCTTTACAACAGAACCTTTTCTAATTTTGCCAACCAATATGCACTTTTGCTCTTTAAGAAAAACTAAGGGAAGATTTCTCAAGGGATATTGACTAAGAAGTGCCTGCATGTATACATGTATGTACACAGATACATATTTGAAGAATTTATCTATCATCTCTCAACTCGCCAGGGCAATTATACAATGTATAAAAACATTACACATACAAACAAAATACCCCCCTTTAAAAAACCAAATACCACAGATAGTAACAACAACCAGGATAAAGAACCAAAAGCCACATGAAACAATACAGTTTAGGGCCCTTCCAGACAGGGCACAAGTGTCAGACTTTTATGATGCCTTGGGTAAAAGTGAATTAATTCAGCACAAAGTAGAAAAAGCCTGTTTTCTCCCAAATTAATTTGACACCCCATTAGACTGAGCCTTTTAGGAAGTCCCAGGATCAGCCCTCGCAGCCCATCTCGGTTCTTCAGGCTTCCAAAAGCTCAGAGAACTGAGGAGGGCAACCACCTCCCCAAGCCCTCCCCCAAGCCCTTAAAATAAGTAAAAACTTTCAGGCCATCATGATGCCTCTCCAGAGGTCTCCTGGCAAATAGAAATGATGTGAGAGGAGGTGGGGGCAATCACACCAGGAAGCCTCCAGAAAGATTTTACTTATTTGAGGGGCTTTTTGGAGAGAGCTGGGTGTTCCCATGTCATTGTGGTACTTACCATGATGGCTTGGAGACACCCAATGAGAAAATCCCACTTGGGGGGGGGGGGGCATGGGAACAGCAATGTGGGCAACAATAGTTTACTTTAATTCGTTTTCACCCACATTAAATTGCTGTCTGGAAGCACCCTTAGCTATCAAATGGAGAGTCAAAAGAGCCAGATATGATCCTGCAGAAAAAGCCCTGTTATGTGTATCTAGTAGAGATGTGAGATCAATTAAAAATAGTTCAAAAGTCACTACAAAACTGGGGGTGCTGGCACTTCATTTCTAGTATTTCTAAAATATACTTCATGTCAGGAGTGACTTGAAAAACTGCAAGTTGATTCTGGTGTAAGAGATTGGCTGTCTGCAAGGACATTGTCCAGGGAATGCCCGGATGTTTACCATCCTGTGGGAGGCTTCTCTCATGTCCCTGCATGGAAAGCTGGAGCTGGCAGACAGGAGCTCACCCCACTTCCCGGATTCAAATTGCTGGCCATTCAGTAAGCAATCCTGCCTGCACAAGGGTTTAACCCATTTTGCTACCAGGGGCTCCATCACTATAGTAATTGCACATAATTACTACAATTGTGGAAACTTCAGGGGCTCCTTTCTTCCTCATTTTCAAAGCTATTGGAATGAAATTTGCTACAATGGTAGAACACATTTACCACTGTTAGCCCACCAAGTTTCAGAATGGTTTACTTATCCACAGATTCTGGGGAAATTCTCAAAAATTTTATAAACACCATTTTAAAAAACTACAAGAGCTATCTACTTGTATTTTATATACAATGCACAAGATAACCAGGGCACCAATCCCCAGAAGTTTCAGAAAGATTCACACATCTGCAGATTTTTGGGTTTTTTTTAAGTTCAGAGAAAAACAATTTACTCCCCAAAATGTGACACAGCATTTTAACAGCATTATATAATCCAGTTCAAAGCAGATAATCTGGGGTCAGAATCTGTAATATAGGGCAGTGCCAATCCAGTTTAGGATGGCTTTCTCTTTGCTTTCCTTCCCATAGCAAATGCAGACTTTGCTATTCTAGCAGACTTTCAGGGATGGACTGCAAGGGCTTTCAAAGGCTGTTTTGTTGTTGCTGTTGTTTTAATATTCTTGTAATGAATTTGAAATTGTTATACTTTTATAAATTAGCCAATTTCTTAATTTAAAAAACACATATATTTCATTGTTCATGTTTTTAGTCAATTCTAGGCCACCTTGAGGGTGGCCCAAAACAACAAAGTATCTGTCAGCTAAGTGATAAAGGTGACTTTGAAATGGCAAAAGTTATCAGTGAAGAAAAACATCCAAGCTAGGAGAGGCTGCAGCAGTTTGCTTTTGCTTGACACCCTTCTTTTTCTCCCTGCTGAGTTAATTGATTGCAAACCTCTTTTGCACTTATTTCAGTTTGCAGCAACTGAAATACATTCAGTACAAAAAGAGAAGTGAGAGGAAGAGAAAAAATTATAGCAGACAAAAAAGTGAGAAGGCAGAGAACACAGCCCAACAAAATAAATTCTTGGTGTCTTGATTTTTAGGCCTATTCCTGGGATTATATGGGGTGCTGATTCAGAAAATTGCATTGGACAGACTGCATCAGCTTTAGCTTCTTATATATGGCTATGATTTCTTATGGGTGAGCAGATGAAAACTGGTTTGCCCTCCAACCCCCTGAACAAAAGAGACGACACACAAAGTATTGGGTTCAAATTGAGCAACTTTTATTTAAAGTTACCTATTTAAATTTCCTTAAGTCTAACTCAGAAGGTGTCAGGAATCAAGGTGTATTCTAGCCGGGGTATCCTGCCCCCTCGGCTAACGATATCAAATTCGGGCGAAACACCTGGATACCCTGATTATCCAACCAGGGCAACCCCTTTTAGGGAAATGAATGAGAGGTCTGTCCTCGAGATCTTGAGATCAGCCTCTTTCATTCCAGGGCCATTACACTTTGTTAACCCCTCAACTTGAACTTTGAGGTGAATGTTAACTTAATGGCCCTCACCACTGAAGGAGGTGCCTTAGGTGCACACCAACTATGGACTTTCCCTAGCTATTTTCCGCCACAGATTGGGGACAGGTGTCCACCTAGTCCCCATCGCCCACCGGAGACTCCTAACACCCCCTATCCTATGTTAGATGAACGGAACGTTGCCCAATTCCGATATCATGATCCAACCGCTCAGCAACAAAGCATTGTCGCGAGCCCATTGATAAAGGAGGTAGCGTGCTACCCCTCGTACTGTTGAGCGCATGGCCCCATCCTTAATCCCCACTTTATGAGGACTCGCACATCTCCACACGCCGTACCACCAACGAGATGGCATATTGGCGGACCGGACGATGTGATGTAGGCCATGCCAGCCAAACAGTACGAATTTGCTCGAGGCCTGTAAGACGCTTTGCCCGTCCGCAAGCCAAAGCCGTTCCCCCTAGATGTGGATAGAACTCCGCCAGCATCGGCTTAGAGCCTCAAACCAACAGGGGGTAAGGACCGTGAATGCAAGTTTGCTGCAGACCACGTCTACCACTCCATTCCAAAAGGTAATGGAGTCCAGGCCCAAAATGTTGGCCAAAATGAAATGTAGGACCCCTTGCAGCTGATCACTACCATCAGACAGGCCCGATTCACCCACATGGTCCTTTTTAAGCCATCCTCACACTTCCCACTCAACTGGGCTGTGGGTCGATGGCCGACTCACGGATTGTGACCTCGGGCACTGCCTGCCCATTCCTGAAACTGGGTAGCCCCAATAGGGGCCAGAGTCAGCACTGGCAATCGGGACTCCCTTGAGCTCCCCTTTCTGCCAAGTGGCCATTACTGTAAAACAGCGAAGGTGGTTACCTGAGTGTCAGCCACATGGGACTGACCCCCCAATAGCTAGTACTAACTGTATGAGCATCCATTGTATGTATTGGACACATCTGCCAACGGCTGAAATAAATTTTTTCAAACTTCCAGCCTATTATAAGGCTGAAATAGAATGTTCAAAATAATATTCCTCTTACATTTCAAAGAAAACTCGCTTTCGAACTCCACAGCCATTTCTAAGGCTGAGAGGGTGTAACTCTAACGCCTAATCTTCTTCTGTTTAAAAGAAAAAGTGCTTTCAACCCCCCCAGCTGTTTATAAATCTGTGAGGGTGTAGCTCAAACTGCTAACCTTCTTCTAGAAAAAACCGCGCTTTTCAAACTCTCCAGCCCAGTAATGCTGAGAGGGTGTAACTCAAATGATTAAACTTCTTTAACTTTAAGGGAAACACGGTTTTCAAACTCTCCAGTCTTATGTAAGGCTGAGAGGGTGTCACTTAAAACAAATCTTTTTATGTTGTAAAGAAAACGCGCTTCTCTAACTCTCCAGCCATTCATACGGCTGAGAGGATGTAACTCACTGCTAAACTTATAATGTAAAGAAAGGTGCATTCAAACCCTCCAGCCATTTATAAGGCTGAGTGGATGCAACCCAACAGCCAACCTTCACCTGTTTTTCACGAAAAACGCGCCATTTGAACTCTCCCGCCGGGTAAGGCTGAGAGGGTGTACTCAAATTACTATTCTTCTTCTGTTTCACAGAAGACCGCACTTGCAAACTCTCCAGCCCTTGTTGAGGCTGAGATGTTATGCTCAAACGACTAATCCCTTGTTTTTTTTGGTTTTTTTATTTATTTATTATTTATTATTTATTTATTTGTTTGGACTTATAGGCCGCTAACTCCACAAGGCTCGTAGCGGCTTACAAAAGCCAAGCAACTACATAAAAATACATCAACAGTAAAATGACAAACAAAAGGATGGTACAACAGTGGACGGGGGGAGACTTGGGAAAACAGGGTGGGACTACAGGGCGTCAGGGAGGACCCAGCGAGTCAAGCGGGCCCAACTTCCCGTCGGAGGGAAGGAGAGGGAAGGAGAGAGTGGTTTGAGGGCAGTCCTCACAAGGTGGACAACAACAGATAGGAAAGGGAGGACCAGGCACATGCCAGGGCAGAGTCAACTGGTGGAGTCATCGAGGGCGACCATCAAATGGGGGGAGCCGGGGGGGGTCCCACAGATCAAGGAACGTCCTCAGAGACTCCAAGTCAAGTGAATGACCGTCACGGTTGATGCCGGCCTGTAGACCATGCCCCGTCGTCAGCGGCTTGTCTACCCTCCGAAGTTGGAGGTTCGCTGGTGGGGGTGCTCTGGACCTGCGAGCAGTGTTCCGGAATGTCCTGGGCCGGGGCCCTCCGGGGGGCACCTTCTGCGAGACGGCCACCGTAGGGGGAGGTATTTCAGGGCAGAGGAGAGACATCCTCCGGCCCCGTCCCCTGCCCCGTCCTCGACCCCGTCTCTGTCTCAGTGGGCGTTCAACAAGCTTGGGTGACCCACCGGGGCCCGGGCCGGTCACAGTCAGGGGGGCCGCCAGTAGCTGCCCCGCACGTCGTCGGGCCGCTCCCGGAGCCCTCGCCAAGACTCCCTCGACGTCTACCGCGTCCATCACGGGCCGCCTGCCCAGCGGCAGGGGGGAGCTTGCGGCTTTGGGCGGCAGGGCCGACAGTAGCGGCAGCTCCACGACCGGGGCCACCAGGGGGGCGGTCCCAGCCACTGGGGAGGGAGGAGGGGGAGGGGGGGAGGGGCCAGGGGCGCCGGGCTGGATGACGGCGCCATGTTGGAATCAGCCGATGCCTTTACTATAGAGCCCGGGGGGGGGCAGGGGCCCAGGGTTACCCCCGGGGTCCGCCACTGAGCCACCGTCGCTCTCCCTGGGGTCTCGGGCATGGGCGGGGTCGCCTCCTCTGGGGGGGGGCCCTCGGCAGCCCACCGACCTTCCTCCGGGGCTTCATCCATGGCGTCAGGGCTGGCTACTCCACTCGGCCTTCTCCCCTCCAGACTCGAGTGCGGGGAGACCGAGCGAGGCGGGCCCTGTGCTCCCCCAGCCGCAGTCCTTTTAGGCCCAGGGCAGCAGCCCGGGCAGCGGGGGACTGCCGCACCACACAGGGACACCAATGTCGGTCCCAGCCTGTCTAGCTCGCCCAGCCAGAAGGCCAGGCGGTCGATCAGCTGGCCAAAGTGACAGACGAGGCTGGCAAGGTCCTGCGGTACGTCTCCAGTATTCAGCTGGTCGCCGGCGTCCCCCTGGACGGAGCTGGAGGGGGTAGCAGGCCCGGCCTCCTCCAGGCCCGGCCAAGGTACAGGGGACCAAGTCAGGCACCCCTGAGGGGTCGCTGTGGTCGCCGCTGCAGTCGCTGCAGACCCCCCAGCCGAGGGTCCCAGGGGCGGCGGCGTCCCTTAGGCCTGCAAGGGCCCTGAGGACGGAGGCCGGCGCCCGAGCAGCCTCCAAGGTAAGCTCGGCGTCGGCCTGCAAGGCCTCAAGAAGGGGGAGGGGGCGTCCCGGAGCCTCAAGCAAGGCCCCCCCCGGGCCAGGCAAGGCAGGCAGGGCAGGCAAGTCCGGCAAGATGGTCTCCAGGCAAGGGGCGACCCCCCTCAACAGCGGGGGTGCTGTGTTGGCCACGGCACGAAAAAAGCTGCCAGAGGCCCAGCGGAGCTCGGCGTTTGCACGTCTGCTCGACGCGGCCATCTTAGTTTTTTTTTTTAAAGGAATGCGCTTCTCAAATTCTCCCGCCATTTAAAGGGCTGAGAAGGTGTGACTCCGATGATTAATCATTGTCTGTCTTTAAGAACCCCCCCCCCTTTTATATATATATTTACTATTTTATTATTATTTATTTATTTATATATAACCTCCCCCGCCATCTTTTAGGGCTAAGGGGGGTATGACTCTAACAATTAATCTTTTATGTTTTAAGGGAAAAGGGGGGGCAGCCGTTTTTAGGCTGAGAGGGTGTAACTCAAGCTATCAATCGCCTTATATTTTTAAAGAAAACGCGTTTTATAAATTCCCTAGCCGTTATGAGGCTGAGAAGGTGAAACTCCACTAACTAATCTTCTTATATTTTAAGAAAACGCGCTTTTCTAACTCTCCAGCCCTTTATACGGCTGAGAGGGTGTGACCTAACAACTAATCTTGTTATGTTTAAAGAAAAAATGGGCTTCCCAAACTCCTGAGCCTTTTATAAGGCTGAGAGGGTGTAAATCAACAACTAATGGTCTTATAATTTTAGAAAGCGCTTCTCAAACTCCCAAGCCCATTATAGGCTGAGAGGGTGTACCTCAAATGACTAATCTTGTAAGCCTTTACAGAAAAACACGCTTTTTACGCTCCCCAGCCCTATACAATATTGAAAGGGTTTGACTCAAACAACTAATCTTCTTGTTTTAAAAGAGAATGCGCTTTTCAAACTCCCAAGGCCTGTATAAAGCTGAGGGAATGAACTCAAACAACCAATCTTCTTATGTTTCAATGAAAACACACTTTATAAAACTCCCCAACCTTTAATAAGGCCAAGAGGGTGAAACTGATATGACTAATCTTCCTGCATTTTAAGAAAAGCCCATTTCGAAACTTTCGGCCGTTTCTAAGGCTGAGAGGATGTGACTCAAATGACTATTATTCTTTTTGTCTTTTAAGGAAAAAACCGCTTTCAAACTCTCTAGGCATTTATAATGCTGACCGGGTGTCACTTTCATAACCAATCTTTTTGGTTTAAAAGAAAAAGCGCTTTCGAACCCGGCAGCCGTTCATAAGGCTGAGAGGGTGTGACTTCAATAACTGGTCCTTTTTGCATAAAAGGAAACCCGCTTTTATATCCTCCCGCTGTTTATAAGGTCGAGAAAGTGTGCCCACGTAGGCCTGGCGGTAAGGTCTTCTTAAGAAAAGGTTAAGCGTTTAACTCTCCCGCCATAAATAAGGGCTGAGAGAGCCTGTCTCCCTTGGAGACAACTGTATTTTAACTCCGTTAAATTAAGAAGTACGTTGGTTGAAACTAATAACACAATAGTCAATGCAGCCAAGCATAGGTCCGCAGTAAGCTATACCAAAATCTTTATGAGCTCTCTTTTATGTCAAATTGAAAATGACCCAGGTAAATGACCAATACCTTGGTTAAAATTGTTAACTCACTAGTAAGGTTGACAACATAGGTCAACATTAAGCCATACCAAGGGTCAAGAGCTCGTACATAAAGTTGAAATTCGAAATTCAAGTTACACTTCAAAAAGACCTAGGTAAAAGGACAAATATATTGCTTAAAATCAATAACCCAATTACCAATGCTACCAGACCCGTGCAGGTCAATGGTAATCTACACCAATGGTCAGGGGCTCCTCAAATTAATGGTAAAGGAACAATTACATGGTTTAAAATCAGTAACTATATTGCTAACGTTAACTAACGATAGATAGTGAGCCGTACCAGTGGTCAGGAGCTCACTCCTCAAGTTTGAAATTTAAAATACCCCAGGTGAGACAGTAACTCAAATACTAGTGTCAACGGACATAGGCCAACCGTAGGTTATGCCAAGGGTCGGGAGCTCACTCAAGTTGAAATTTAAAATTAACCCAGGGAAATTAAATACATCACTTGAAATTGTAACTCAACTGCCAATGTTGACAATATAAGTCAACAGTAAGCCATACCAAGGGTCAGGAGCTCCCTTGCCCAGTTGGAATTTAAAATGACCTAGGTGAAACAGTAACTCAATTGCTAGTGTTGACGGGCATAGGTCAACAAAGCTATACCAAGGGTCGGGCTCTTACTCACGTTGAAATTTAAACATGACCCGGTGAAAGAATAAATATATTGCTTGCAATTCTAACTCAAATGCTACTATTGACCAGATAGGTAAACGGTAAGCCATGCCAAGGGTCAGGAGGTCACTTCCTCAAATTGAAATTTAAAATGACCCAGGTGAAAAGTAACTCGATTGCTAGTGTTGACAGGTATAGGTCAACAAAGCTATAGCAAGGGTTGGGATTTCACTCAAATTAATTAACTTTTTTTAAAAAAAAATTATTATGATTGTTATCCATTTATCTGTTTTTATTTTCATTTTATTTTTTATAAAAGACCCGATAAAAGAATAAATACATTGCTTAAAATTATACTCAATTGCTAATGTTGACAAAATTTAGGTCAACAGCAAGCCATACCAAGGGGTTGTGAGCTTACTCACGTTTAACCTTGCAAATAACCCCGCGAAATAATAACCACACTGCTTGAAATTAGCAATTTAATTGCTAATGTTGTCGGCCAAGGGTCAACAGTATGCCATATCAAGGATCGGAAGCTCACTCTTCCAATCAAATTAAAATGACCCAGGTGAAATGAAAAATGCATTGCTTGCAGCCAGTCACCCGATTGCTAATGTTCCCAGACATAGGCCAACAGTAAGCTATACCAAGGGTCAGGAGCTTATCAAAATGAAAATTAAAAAGACCCGGGTAAACTGATAAATGTATTGCTTAACTTAATAACAAAATTGTTAATGCTGTCAGTCATAAGTCAACCGTAAGCCCGCACCAAGGCCGGGAGCTCACTCTTCAAGTTAAAATTAAAAATGACCCAGGTGAAATGATAAATATACTGCTTAAAGTTAGCAACTCAATTGCTAATGCCAACCATGGGTCGATCGTGCGCTGTACTCAGGGTCAGGAGCTCCCCCCTCAAGTTAAATTTAAAATAACCCGGGTGAAATGATAAATGCATATGCTTGAATCAAAATCGCCATTGCTAATGTTGTCAAACATAGGACAACCATTAAGCCTTTTTGTTTATTTGTTTATTTTTTTTTATTCTTATTTTAATCATTATTACTGTTATTTACAAACCAAGCCAAACGAATAAAATTGCCAGGCAGTGCCTAGCGTTGGGTAAATTTAGCCTCCCCCTAAGTAGCACCTCAAATTTCCTGCTTGACAAAGGCAACTGTCTTTCGGGTTGCAAAGGTCGACAACAAGCTACACAATAGGTCGAGAGGCCACTTCGACTTGGGCAGGCCTCGAACTCATGACCTTCTGGTCAGTAGAGATCTAATGCAAAAGGGGGCCTTTAAAGGAGTCTACCTAAATCTTTGTCTGCTGAGAGCATCAAATAGAAACAAGATATTTACATGCCCAGGGCGGATCACAATGCACATATACAGGCAACATTCAATGCCATAAGCATACAACATATATAGACAGAAAACGAGCTACACAATTGGTTGAGAGCTCACCCCAACCCGGGCAGGCCTCGAACTCATGACCTTCTGGTCAGTAGAGATCTTATGCAGCTGACTCCCAGCTAGCTGCGCCACGTTCCTGGTGCACAAAATATCCCTCGCGAGCTTGTAAACGAAGGAGGGGGGGGGAGAGAGCAGCAGCCATGTGGCCAACATGGCACCTCCCTAAGCTAGGTCCCACATTGCTCGGGAAGAATTAAAAGGGGGAGGGGCCGGGCCCAGGAGCTGCCCGGCCAGCACCCGGCCAACAGGCCCCAGTCATGAGGACGGCTGCCCTGTGGGGAAGCAGCGTCCGTGTCCTGCCCGGGCACGGCGCGGCTTGCCCCACCCGCGAGCGGCAGCCCCGGACGGCGAGGAGCGGGAAGGGGACCAGCCCCGACCGCACAGCCTCGCCTCCCGACAGGGGCAACAAGCCCCGAAACCCCGTCGCCCGCCAGGGACTCGCGGCGAGCCCCAAGGGGCCCAGTCTCCTCAGGGCCGGCGGCGCTGGGCTCCCGCAACCCGCAATGAGGGTGAGCGGAAACGGTCGAGGCCCAGCCACCCAGGCCCCAAAAGGCTGCCCTCCCCGCTGACCAGGCCACGCGGGGAGGCAAGAGTCCGGCGCCGTGGGGGGCGGGCGGGCCCGGGACTGGCCCCCCGCCCCCTCGCACCACTCCGGGCCCGGGCCCCACAGCACCGGGCCCAGACCTTGCAAAAGCGGGGACCTGGGCCCAGGCGAAGGGCTAACCCAACAAACGGGGGGGAAGGGACCAGGCCCCACTCCCCCCACGGAGCTTACCTGATGGAGGAGACCTGCGACTGTCTCCTCCGAGTGTTGAGCTCCAACTGAGCTCTCAGGAGGCTGGCCTTCCTAAAGGAAGCCCAAAAGTAAAAGTACAAACTGGAAAGCGGGTTGCTGTAGCACACAAATGTTCAAATTTATTTAGCATTCAACTTTAGCATTCAACTTTGTTGTAGAAATCATATATCTTCCCAAATGGGGATGTGGAATTCAGGTAGATCGTATTTCAAATAATATGTCTCAAAACCTCTGTTCCGGAGTCCAATAGAAATCCTGGTATATATATATATTCATTTTCAAGGTATAAGGAATCCGGATAGAGAGGCTTGAAAGGTCGACGGACTAAGTATTTAAAGGCCTTGCCGTTTCGCCAGGGAACTGGCTTCATCGGACCCCAAAGAATAACATATATTTATGATTCCACTGGTCGATAATCTATAAGTTCAAATAAAATATACTTATTAGCATTTTGTAATTCAGGTTTAGCCCCCAGTTAGACAGGACAACCCTAATGAAAGGCTTAACATTATATACATACCAATTCATTCAAATCAACGAAAATATCTTTCTGAGTGGGCGCGGCCACTACTTCACAATGGTAGTCAACGGACAACACATAACACCCGGAGGTCTCGGTTACATACACTCCAACTGAGATACAGGTGGGACCTATTCCAGAATCTCACTGATTGATAGGCAATCGTTGTGGCCTAGAGGTAATTCGCTTTTAGGGAATGAATCCAGAATACTTCTCTTTGATGTAATAGTTGTTTGTGATCTTGGTACGGTCGTGGTGAGATAATTTCTAATACTAAAATTTTGAAGTCATCAAATTTATGATGTTGTTTGAAATGAATGTATAACGGAGAAGATTCATTACGTGTTTTAAATCTCGATCTGTGTTCCTGCACCCTTGTGCGGAGATCACGCCACTTTTGCCTATATAATATCTCAAACATGGGCAAATCAAACAATAAATAATATTCCTACTGCCACATGTTGCTCCTGTGTGTAATCTAAAGGTATGTTTTCCCTCTAGGTCGGTGATAGTTTCCTGAGTGGAAATATGTTTGCATACCGTGCAGTGGTAGCACGGTTGAGTATGTGTTTTACCTTAAAGTGTCTTTTGGGGGATTCTATGATCCGCATGGATCAATAATTGTTTGAGGTTCGATGTTCTTTTATTGGCTATCATAGGGGGATTTTCCAATCCTGGAATGGAGCTTACAATGGGCCAGTATTTTCGAACGATTTGAGAAATACAATGGGAGTGCGGGGTAAAAGTCTCAAATCGTTCGAAAATACTGGCCCATTGTAAGCTCCATTCCAGGATTGGAAAATCCCCCTATGATAGCCAATAAAAGAACATCGAACCTCAAACAATTATTGATCCATGCGGATCATAGAATCCCCCAAAAGACACTTTAAGGTAAAACACATACTCAACCGTGCTACCACTGCACGGTATGCAAACATATTTCCACTCAGGAAACTATCACCGACCTAGAGGGAAAACATACCTTTAGATTACACACAGGAGCAACATGTGGCAGTAGGAATATTATTTATTGTTTGATTTGCCCATGTTTGAGATATTATATAGGCAAAAGTGGGCGTGATCTCCGCACAAGGGTGCAGGAACACAGATCGAGATTTAAAACACGTAATGAATCTTCTCCGTTATACATTCATTTCAAACAACATCATAAATTTGATGACTTCAAAATTTTAGTATTAGAAATTATCTCACCACGACCGTACCAAGATCACAAACAACTATTACATCAAAGAGAAGTATTCTGGATTCATTCCCTAAAAAGCGAATTACCTCTAGGCCACAACGATTGCCTATCAATCAGTGAGATTCTGGAATAGGTCCCACCTGTATCTCAGTTGGAGTGTATGTAACCGAGACCTCCGGTGTTATGTGTTGTCCGTTGACTACCATTGTGAAGTAGTGGCTGCGTCCACTCAGAAAGATATTTTCGTTGATTTGAATGAATTGGTATGTATATAATGTTAAGCCTTTCATTAGGGTTGTCCTGTCTAACTGGGGGGCTAAACCTGAATTACAAAATGCTAATAAGTATATTTTATTTGAACTTATAGATTATCGGACCGGTGGAATCATAAATATATGTTATTCTTTGGGGTCCCGATGAAGCCAGTTCCCCTGGCGAAACGGCAAGGCCTTTAAATACTTAGTCCGTCGACCTTTCAAGCCTCTCTATCCGGATTCCTTATACCTTGAAAATGAATATATATATATACCAGGATTTCTATTGGACTCCGGAACAGAGGTTTTGAGACATATTATTTGAAATACGATCTACCTGAATTCCACATCCCCATTTGGGAAGATATATGATTTCTACAACAAAGTTGAATGCTAAAGTTGAATGCTAAATAAATTTGAACATTTGTGTGCTACAGCAACCCGCTTTCCAGTTTGTACTTTTACTTTTGGGCTGCTTTGAGGACACCCTTCCTCTTTCCTACTACTGCTTCCTAAAGGAAGGCCACGCCCCCTGCCTCCAAGAGGTTCCAAGAACCTCCTCTTTCTCCGTGGGAGGGGGGCAAAATCCTCTCCCTCTGTAGCCTTTGGCTACGAGGGAAATCCTGATATGGCATATGTTCTGTATCTCAAAAATGTGTGTTGGCCAGTGAAATCAATGGAGACTGTTCTTGCCAACCTGGGAGCATTGGAGGATATGACAGTGATTCTAAACACGTTCCATTCTAACAATTGAGAAAGTAGACATGTACCTGGGTTACATCAACTCAGGCTATAGATTAAGATGTAAATAGTGAAAAGTTATTTCTTATTAAATCATTCCACTTAGGGCTCATCTACATATACCCCAAAATCCAGGGCCTGTCTGGAGCACTTCTGCTCTAGACCAGCCCTAGATTCAGTAGAATTGTATATGTTTTGTCCCCGAGCCACAGCAGTAGCAGGAAAGGGATCCAAATTGTCTAGTCAGGTGAAACTTGTTCTGGCCCTGCTGGACCCCTGCTGGACCTTTACCTGGCCTGTTCTTGTCAGAACTCTATGGAGAGCTCCTGGCCATCATCAGGCACCTTTACTGACATCAGTGGCTACGTATTTGCATATAGCTGGCCAAGGAAAAAGCCACAATAAACTATATCTAATAGAGAAGGATTTCACCCTTTCCAGTTCCCTGATACATTAACATTTTTATGCAGGGACTTTTTTGTTACAAGGAACATTCAGTGATCCAAGTTTCTTCCTACAAAATATTTCAGTGAAAACTAATTTTTTTAGGATCACCATGTTGCATACATAGAAATAATCAATGCCCTGGCCCTTGAGCACTCTAGTTGGAGTTTAGCTGTGACCAGCAGTGCTGCAGAATTTGAAGAGGCACAATTGGAGGTCAAATGGGAGAAATGTGGCAAGAGGAATGCACGTCAAACCAACCCTGACCGGAACCGCCTTCCACCTGGAAACCAATGTCCTCACTGTGGGAGAACATGTGGATCAAGAATAGGGCATCACAGCCACCTAAGGACCCACTGCCAAGACATTACACTTGGACGACCATCATCCTCGGACTACGAAGGGTCACCTAAGTAAGCAATCAATGCCAATGCACTAGTGCACTATTGAAAAACTAGGCCTAAAATACTACTGGAATAATCCTTCCATTGTAAAAAAAAAATCCAGACCAGGGTCGAGGCTCCTGTCATCAGGATCTTGGGGAATAGATATTCACCAGTCCCCTCCCCAAAGAAACCCATACCCTGTGCCCCGGCAAAAGATGCAGTTTTCCACACAAAACTGCAAAAAGCAACTCTTAGAAACATCTAAAGACCCTTCCACACTGCCCTTTATCTCAACATCAGATCCCAGATTATCTACTTTAAATTGGAATATATGACCCCAGTGTCATGTTCCAGCTGTGAGAAAAGCAGGGTATTCATAAATATAATAATAGGCTAAGTCTAAGTTGTTGGTAACTGCTCTATAGAGTCAATTCTATTTTTAGCTTAAGTACTACTTGTTTGATGGTACCCAAAACTCTATCAAAGTCATAAGTTGTCTTGAAGGCACATAGACCCATACAATGACAAGTATCCAAAACTCTTTGAAGAGCCAGTTCTCTCAATGTGTTGACTCATACAATTAAGCCATAAATCGAACGTTTATACACAGGGAATAACCATGTTGTAAAAGAGAAGGAACAGCTATATTTATGAAGAAAGATTGCTAAGAGTTTGTAGAAAGAGCAAATGTTCCTCTTGAAAAACAGAAGCAGGTTAAAGAGAATCTTGAATAACAAGGGGCACTACTTAGTGGTAAATAGAATGAAAAAATGTGATCATTTACAAACTGGCTGCTCATAATCAAATGCCATTTTACAGTTTCGAAAGTGCACCAATCCTGCTAATCATTTTAACAGGTTCCCATCCCAGTGCCCTGGATACATTCCAATTTGTGTTGATATACTCTGTGTAATAACATTTTCCCTGCAGTTTTGGCTACCTCTCTTCTTCCTTTTCCTCCGTTGACCTATTGAACATAGTAGAGCTCACATTCATCAAATTGCTCTGTTAAAGAGTTGCCGTATTCATTCAACACAAGAAATGTCTGCAGTTCAGGGGCAGGTGAAGTCATTTTGGTGTGTAATTTGGGACCTTTGGGGATAAAATAAAAAGAACACTATATCAGCTAGTATTAACTGGCACCATTGCATTTATTATCTCTGCTGAATAAAACCTTCCACACCTATTTTAAAAGGATGTTATTTAGGTTGCCGATTAAAGCTGGGAAATGTCAGATTTATAGTTGCCCATACAATTTTAATTTCAACTTCCCTGCGTGTCCTTCCTGTGCACATAATAGAGAAGGTGTCCCACAGAAGACATAGTACGGACGCTATCATGATCCCTCATGGGGCAGTGTTAATTATAGTATTTCCTAAATTTTGCAAACTTCACTTCCTCTTTGCATGTCCATTTATTATTTGGCCTTGAATATGCACATCTAAATATATATTTCCTTCATCCTGTGATATATAGGCTTTGTAGCATGCTCTAAAAAGAGAAGTATTAGCTTTGGAACAATTGGTTTGGGTTATATTGAGGTTGGCCATTTTTTTCTTTTGGCGGCCCTTCTTTGGCCACATTCAGATAAAAGCTTTTGGATGTTGTGCCGAATGCACCAACATTCATGCACCAAGACTTGTGGTAAAGCCAATGAGAACAAAAACATTCCTCTCCATTACATCCAATATGAACCACTGTATACTGGTTGAGTGTACTCCCCTTGGGCTCAACACTACATTGCTATTTCATAGAGGTCTGGATGGTCTTTCTGCAATAATCTGACCTCTTCAGAAAATTGTGTATGTACTTGTTTCAATGTTTCTACTGCAATCATAATTTTGTCTTACCATCCCAAGAGTTAATGTAGATGCCAATCTATCTGGTAATTGCTGAGATCCCACATGAATCATTGCACTTTATTTCATTTCATTTCATTTTAGTTATTTATAAGTGACACTACAAAGTTCTCTGGGAAGTTTCCAAAATAAAAATGAATAGGTCACCACCCTGAACATACCCTATCTCATCTGATTTTGAAAGTTAAACAGAATTGAGTCAACTGGCTAGTCAATCTGGAACCAGTCCAGAGCAGTCTGGTTCATCTCCACACCTTCCTTTTCATATAGGCACCTCTGTGGATGTCAGAACACGGCACCCAATCAGAGTTCTGTGGCCCACTGGGAATGCCAATGATGGTTACATGGGTATGATCCATCAAACTTTCCCTGCATTGATACCCTGCATGGACAATGGATCAGTTCAAATTTGTCCCACAATACTGCTGTCCATGTTCCAGAGTTTGGCGTATTCCCTGACCTTTGTTGAAGTAGGCCAAAACTGGAGGAACCTTGCAAAGACAGTGAGAAGCCAACACAGGGTGAGATCAGGTGTTAATGCCCATGTGAATGAGCCTCCAGCTAGTATTTGGAAGGAATGGCAGGTATCCATAAGTAGAACTAGGAAAGAATCTTTCCTGAAACTCTGGAAAGCCTATCATAGCTTACAACACATGGCTTGATGGACCAGTGAATTCAGTATACAAATCAGCTTCATTTGTTCTGGATAAAATTACAATCAAGAGTTGTACACGTGAATCATATGGAAAACAAATTCCAAATTAAGTTGTATACTTCACAAGAAATCAGACTAAAAACCACTACCACCACCCCAAAATGTGAAGCAGCTGTTGTTATAGTAGTCTGGTATTTATTAGTAGGATTCATTATACTAAAAAATAATTAGTGAAGCCCACATAGAACTGCAGCTGAAAATAATAGACCCTTTTCCTTTTTCACCCACTATTATATATAACTTCTCATGCAATTTGCTATTTGGCATGAAATCGCCTCTATGAGACTTTCTGCACACCGTCCAGTAGTAAGTAATGATGGGCAGGAGGAGACATAAAGGTGGGAAAACAGCAGCAGCAAGTTACACTGGCCAGTAAGTTGCAGTAATTTTAAAAAGTGGGGGGAGGTCATTCTAAGGGCAATAATGGGAATGTGTGGCCCTCTGGATGTTGTTGAATTGGCACAAATCTAAGTAGTATAGCCTATGGAAGGCGACACTTTTACTCCAAAGATATCTGGGAGTTACACAATTCTGCCATGTATAGTTAGGAGAGGATAAGAAACTGCCATTTTTGGTGGCAAAGAGGTGTATGAAATGGCAGAAATGTGTTTTGTATTTTGTTTCGAAATTCAGATGCCCCCTCCCCATTTTGATTCAGAAAGATTCGGGGGGGGGGGATTCGTAATAAGAATATCTGAAGTTTAGTTATTGTTTCAGTAAGATTTTGTAGCAACTCAGCCCCGTTCCAGCCGGGGGGGGCGGGGCGCCGCCCCGGGGGTCCCGATTGCTCTGGACCAAGATGGAGGGGATGCAGGGGCTGATGGGCATGCATCACCGACTGACAGTCTACAATGGGATGACACCTGGTCTTCTGCTTATTCGGATGATGAAGGCCAGCCAGATTCCGGCTCCGATTGCGAATATGAGAAACCAGGAGGCTTCGGTTGTCAGGAGCGCTTGTTTCCACCAGCTGCGGAGGAAGATATGAAAACCAAGTCGGAGGCACTTTCCCAGGAAGATAACGGGGCAGATGGCGCTGAACCTGCAAGGAGTTTCGACCGAAGGAGTAGTATTGTGGCTACACGGAAAGATTGGAAGCGGAGCCTGGAGAGGCGCTGGTCCCACAAGGGTGGGACTTAAGTATACACTCTGTGGGAAAGTTCCTCAGTTTGGCGGCCACGTCTTTGCTGTACTGACGCATCGGTGGTCTGCTGCTCCCTGGAAGCCATAGTTTGGCTCACCTTGCCAAGTACTGCCAAGAGACCTTGTTTCTTCCAAGAACTTTGAATTGCCTTGTTTGCTCCATGGACTAAGTTGCTTTGGATTACCTGCCTTGTTTTTATGGACCTTGCTTTTGAGAGATTCCCTGCTTTTTGGAATTGCTTTTGAAACTAGTTGCTAATTACCTTGGACTTATTGATCTTATTTCTTAATTGAACATTTTACCTTTTTCACCTGCAATCTTTTGTGCTTAATAAATAGTTGATTGACATTGTCTGTGTGTGTGTGTGATTAAGGGGCAGGGCCAGGTCCCGCGTTGTGACAGATTCGTTCCATTCGTGATGATGGGGAAACTTTTGAGGTTTGTTTCCCCATAATTTTATGGTTATCAGGTTGAAACTTGCTACACTTGTAGGCAATGTGTATGACTGTGAGCTTGCCAAGTTTCAGAATGTTTTGGTCATCCACTGATTTTTAGGAAAATCTTTAAGTCTCTACAAAAAGAAAATTTTGAAAAACTATAAGAAGGATACCCTTTAATTTTTCCACAGTGACACAACCTATGCAGGACATAATTCCTGAAAAGTTTCAGAAAGATTTGGTCATCCACTGACTTTTAAGAATTTTAAAACATTTTAGAAATACTTTTTAAAAACTACAAGAGGGATTCCCTTGAATTTCTCCACAGTGACAAAGCATAAGCAGGCCATCATTTCTGCAAAGTTTCAGAAAGATCCAGCCATCCAATTATTTTTTGGGGGGAAATCCACTTAAGTTCCTTGGGCGAGTCACACTCTTTCAGCCTCAGAGGCTTGAAAACTTAAAACGTTTTACAGATCTCAGGATGTAACTTGCCACAGTTGTAGGCCGCATTTGCCACTTTAATCCTGCCAAGTTTCAGAACATTGTGGTCATCCACTGATTTTAGCTGCCACAGCCAGTCACATCAGTCCCTTGCCCCCTCTCTTCCACCACAGAAAATTGGTACATTTATTGATACAGAAATTAAGCTGGAAACATTCCTAATTTCAGAGTTTTTATGAAATTTTTCCAAAACATTTCAGAAGGGCTGTTTTGTTTCAGAAAGATTTGGATGCTGGCTTCTCAGTTCTCATTTTGGTGATTTGTAATTACAAATTTGTAATTAAAATCACATACACTCCAAAAACACGAAACAACCTCCAAAATTTTGCATAACCTTATGGCATACTTGTACCAGTCCTTATTACTTATTACTTATTGCTTGTGAAGTAATTAAAGAGCAATAATTTACATGGCCAAAATTTGGTTTTAAACTCCCCTGAAGATAATTTTAATCAGACAAATGCCTTTATCACACAAGGTTGCTAAAGCGCAGTTATTGCAGGATAAAACTGCCTTTTGATAGGCTTACTGCATGACTTCATGGCGCTCCTATAGTCACATTGATCTTGAATCATGATTGAATCATTTCATCCTATTGATGGGGAAAGCCAATCAATGAAACCAATATCATTATTATCTCGCCACTCTTCCTAGTATAGTAATTTTCTTCCACTGCAAACCCATTATTATTATTGCAAAAAAAGAAGAGGAAACTCTTGCAAGAATGCCAAAACGGTGTGACTGCACAATTGCAGCAAAATCAGAGGGGGGGGGGGGAAAAACCAATTTCAGTATGGATTTGATTCATAGGACGAATAGGGTAGGAAACAAGGCTGGGCAGAAGATTCGACATAGAAATTTGCATCAATAAAGTGTTGTTATCATGTGATTGTGCTGAGGTGTGAAAGAGATCATTTCAATAATAGTATGTTTCCATTTGGATAAAAAATGCAATTGTGATGAGACAACAGAATAGTGTGATAAAGTTTTTCTTTCAGGGGAATGAAAACTATCACTGTTTCGTTTAGGATAGTTTCAGTATTACTAAAACAAAGAAAGGAATGGAATTCCAAATTTTATGCTGGGTTCTGTTAGAAACCACACAAAAGCTTTCTATTTACACTTCAACAGTAAGGAATTGTTTGTGGCAAAGACACTGTGGGGATTTTGTTTGAGATCCTTCCCATTACCTCTATATTTGACTGTGCCTAATATGGCAAACACATTTTTCAAACTATAGCTATATATTTGGATCAAAAGGAAAATAATATATGCCACAACATTAGAAAGGGGGATTAAACAATAAGGCCCATCCAGAGAACTCTCTCATTTTTATGCATTTCAGTATTTTCTGGTTTTGTTAATTGGAAGCAGATGGCCTTCTCTTTTCAAGAGTGTTACTGACATGGCTTGTATCAAGAAGTATGATGTTTCCAGCCATATTTCCAGCTTAAAGAGGAATGGTTATATTTGAATAAGCAACAAAACATGTGGATGTTTGTCTGAATTGAAATGAACTTATGAACCTGAGAATTCACGAACCAGTCCTAATCATAGCCAAGCATTGTCCACATCTGCTTTTTCATCCTGGAGAATTTATACTGAACACCCGAATCTCTTCATCTGAGCTCCAATTGCTGAATGGCAACTGGACATAAAAAGACACAGTACATTGTCTCCTCTCTCTCTTAACCTCTCTCATAAAAATATATAAATAGTGTTACTCTAGTGGAAAGCAGAAGAGCTGCAGGACTCTTAAATGTGCATGCTCTGATGTATCATTATATATTTTACTGTTACATCACGAGTGGCAAGAATTACACAGAACCATCAGTTGTAATAATTACATATTCTTTAATGAAAGAGTCAATTGGCCTAATAAGATGGAAAGAATATTAAGAAAAGGTTGGAGGCCAATGTTCTATACCAGTGGTTCTCAACATTCCTAATGCTGTCATCCCTTAATCCAGTTGCTCATGTTGTGGTGGCCCCCAACCATAACATTATTTTTGTTGCTACCTCATGACTGTAATTTTGCTACTGTTATGAACCGTAATGTAAATATATGATATGCAGGATGTATTTTCATTCACTGGACCAAATTTGGCACAAGTGCCCAATATACCCAAATTTGAATGCTGCTGGGGTTGAGGGGCTTAATTTTGTCATTTGGGAGTTGTAGTTGCTAGGATTTATAGTTAACTTACAATCAACGAGCATTCTGAACTCCACCAACAATGGAATTGAACCAAACTAGGCACACAGAACTCCCATCACCAACAGAAAATACTGGAAGGGTTTGGCGGGCATTGACCTTGAGTTTTGGAGTTGTAGTTCATCTACATCCAGAGAGCACTGTAGACTCAAACAATGATGGATCTGGACCAAACCTGGCACAAATACCCAATATGCCCAAATGTTTACACTGGTGGAGAAAATAGACCTTGACATTTAGGAGTTGTAGTTGCTAGGATTTATAGTTCACCTACAATCAAAGAGCATTCTGAACCCCACCAACAATAGAATTGGGTCAAACTTCCCACACAAAACCCCCAAGACCAACAGAAAATACTGTGTTTTCTGATGGCCTTTGATGATCTCACTGACATCTTCTCATGACCTCCCACCCCCAGGGGTCCCAACCCCCAGTTGAGAAACAATGTGTTTTATATTTTTATATATATATATATATATATATATATATATATGTGTGTGTGTGTGTGTGTGTGTATATATATGTGTGTTTATATATATATATATATACACGTATATATATTGCTGTCCCTGATCTTTTGAGTCTCTGCTTATCAAATACCTTTACTGAATTTTGTGCAGTGACAGAAGATGGAAAATCCGCCGCGACGTTGGGATGGTGAGGTAGGGGAGGGAAGGATGTTTGGGGGGGGGGGGGCATTGGAGGAAACACACGAGGTGGGGGGTAAGTGGAAAAAGGAGTACAGTGGTGCATATAAAAAGACTCCCCAATATCTTCTCAAGGTTATCTTACATTGGTTGGTTATAGGTTCTCCTATAGTATTCTATATCTCCATTAAATTTATAGTGCACAATAAGTTATATATATATATATATATCATTACAATTAAACTTCCTTTATGTTTATTAAGAATCGTATTCCTTTATTCTGCCTATATTCCTTAAAGCCGGACCAATCCGTTTTTCCCTTCCTCTCGTATAGTTTCTGGGATAGTATGTCCATTTGTATGATGTCCATGGTCTTCCATAACCAGTCTTCCACGTTTGGAATGTCCTTCTGCTTTCATTTTCTCCCCAGCGTTAGTCGGGCACCTGTATTTAATAGAAATAGCATTCTATCCTGGTTTTTGTTTAGATTAGGTACTGTGAAGCCGAGCAAGTAGATTTGTGGGTCTAATTTATATTTTGCTTTAATAATTTTTTGTGTTTCTCTGTGTATTGCCTGCCAAAACCTTTTAATTTTTTTGCACTCCCACCATTGATGCAGGAATGTTCCAGGTTCCTTGTTACATTTCCAACACTTGTTTGAAAAATGTTCTATATATTTACCATAATTATACATCATTGTAGTTAGGTAGAAACTTCAGTTGTGCAACTGAGGTTTCTCATATACCATGTTGAAAACACAAAATTTGCACTAAGAAACGCACTTATACACCACTGAGGAAGTGCAACATTTTGGACAACTGTTTCACACTAGCATAGTACCTCAGTATGTTTTTGTATGAACAATCACCACAGAGAGCTTGGAAATATTAGGGTTTTTGGGACTATAGTTCCTGGAAAGCTGTTGGGTAGATTATGTGATTTGTAGGTTAAAAAACAATAATCTTTCTAAGTGCATTCACAATGGCTAACCCCCCCCCCCACACACACACACACACACACACACACACACACACTTGAGGGATTTGATTACTCCATGGTTACAGTCTCTGTGATATAAGATCTACAGTTCCGTCCAATGTGGCCATGGCATAGAGTGGTTTTCTCCAACCCAGACTTTGGCTCTGCTCACTGGAAATGCTGAAGATGGTAATCCAACACATCTGGAGGCTACAACTGGAGATTATATGTTTTCTTTTTTAAAAAATGGATGAGCATCATTAAACTGACTCTTCTCCCTTCTCTTTCTTTGATGAAATTTCCATTTCCTTAGTTCCCTCAGTGTTGAATACCAGAAGGTTCATTGGGCCCTAATGACTAATTTCCTCCAAAATACAGTGCGCCTATTAATGAGCCAGCCAGCTTTGGCATCCAGTTGTGAAAAAAAAGTCTTATGATGAAAAATAAACTTGTATAATTTTGAAACTATTTCTGAACACAAACTACTCTTTGTTTGGTGTTTGGCTGTAGGTAATGCAAACTCCACAGTATGACAGCAAAATTGGTTAAAGACCTGTATGAAAATACTTGAAGTCCGTGTTTTGTTTCGTTAAGATACATTTTAGAGTCCACATGCAGGAATCTCTAGCTACTCCGTATCCCAGACACAAATAGAATTCAGAAACCCAGTTCTCTTTACCCTGTTCCCAGTAGGGAGAAGGAGCAAATAGTGGTGTATCCATTACAAGCATCTGTCCAAATCAGGCATGTAGCCGGGGGGGGGGGGGGGGGCTCAGCCCTCCCCTGAAATTCTCAGGGTGGTCCATGAGAAGGCCTTACTGGTACATTATTTAAACTGTTATTTGTATTCATATCATGATCTGATCACTATGCTCAATATATCTCATATGCATGGGGGTATTGGGATAATGATACAAACCGTTTGCTAGGGTAGAACCTCTCTCACTCAGACTCATTTTGATTCCATCAAACTCAGCCCCAAACTCAGCCCCCCCCCCCCACCCGAATCAAAATCCTGGCTATGGCCCTGGTCCAAATTGACATCTTTTACACAGCTGAATGTAAAGTTTGCTTGATCGTTTAAAACATTTCTTTGCTTACTCTATTTTTATTGCTTATTATATATTTTAATAGTTTTGTATGGATTTTATAATGTTGTTTTAATTTTTTTTAATTGTATGCTATGGACTGCTATGGCATCAAATTGCTGCCAATTTGTAAGCCGCCTTAAGCCGCCTTCAGGCTGAGAAAGGCGGAATAGAAACACTGTATATAAATAAATAAATAAATGAATAAATAAATAAATATTGAACATGGATAAAGCCCATAAATCTAAATGTACCCGGGAAAATTGCAACACAGAGGTGCATATATAAACCCCAAGTAAAACCACCAGAAAGAAAGCAGCATAAAATAGGAAATACATATTCCCTCCTAGCTGAAGAGTTTAGAAGTTTTCTTTCAGTTATAGAAACCCACACACACCATGGGGATTCTGGAAAATGTTATACAAAATAGCAATATTTCCAGGCTCTATCATGAGGATTTGAGATCCAAGAAGTCTACGGAAACTGAGAAACTCCGGTTTAAAGTGATTCAGTATTGTTGGATTCTCTTGTTTACTGCTTACTAGTTTTGCATTAATTGTGGTAGGCGGTGAAGGTGTTGTTAAATAATGAGAAATGTTCTGACTTCAAAGTAAAAATACAAAGAATCTCCTCACGTTTTACTCAGCTTTTTCAAAAATGTGACAAGAAACCCAAACATTGCTAACCTTACCCCCCTCGCCCAACCCGAAAAAAGGCAGCAGGAGGAAAAAGTGTTTCAAACAAACAAAATGTTGATCTGCCTTTTATTAATTTCATTTTTTATCTCGTTGTATACAGACATTTGACAGCTATGACATTCACGGGCAATGCATTTGAAAAAGAAGACATAAATATTCAGAGACATATTAGAATGCTGTTCAATGTAAGCACCTGTCTACTTAGTGTTGACAGAAAATCATTTACTTTGCTTTATGCATGTTCTCTCTGGAGACCACTGAGGTCCTATTTTATTTAAAGAGGTGGTCCCAACATCAGTACTTCCTCTTGAAAATGCAATATATACAGCTAATTATATTTATCGAGGAAACACTTTTGCTTTATATTTTCAATAATCCTTAAACAATTTTGTCAGTTCCTTGCTTCGGAATCAGCTTCCCCCCGGGTACCAGAAGGCTCATGACCTCATGATGTCTTTATTTATGACATCACAAGAGGGGGCAATGAAATCTATGATATCATAAAGATAGCAGTCTCCGTAAAGGTGCATAATGATTTAGGCTGTAACATTTCCTTCCTGACTCATTCACAGAATAACTTCAGTTCACTTATTTAGAACATGTATCTATCACTGCTCAGTGCCACAAATGTTGCCATTATTCACATTTAGGGTAGATGGATTCTCATTTTATTTTAATAAAAACTAATGACAGAAGAAGCTACAATTATCTTTCCTTCCCCAACCTAAGATATTTTGCTGTCTGAGTCAGAATGGCAAATTCCTCCACCCCATCCAAATCAAATGCACCCATTCCCTGTATCTTAACAACAGAAACCTCAGGACAACATATCTCCCAATATTGCTCACAAGAATTGTTCTGGTATCAAAGATGGAAAGGCAATTCTCCCTTCACTCTGCCACCTTCCATGCCACTTCCAACATCATTCCAGAGGATTCCCTTAATGCATTGGGGCATGGTTTGGCAGATTGTAGGCAGGGCACTGCAATGTGAAAAAATAAGTGAAGACCATCTTCTTACCCTTTGAACCAGCATGAAAATTCAGTTTGTTCAAAAGCCTCCCAATTTTTGTTATCATATCAGAAGCTAATTGAGAATATACTGCAAGTCTCTTCTAGTGTGAGAGAATCAGCCGTCTACAAAAATGTTGCCCTGGTTGTGTTACCATCCTGTGGGAAGCTTCTCTCATGTCCCTGTATGGGAAACTGGGGCTGACAGATGGGAACCCACCCTGTCTCACGGATTTGAACCTCTGACTTTAGGTTAGCAGTTCAGCCAGCACAAGGGTTTAACCCATTGCACCACCGCGGCTCCATAGCCTCCCAGTGACAAAAAGAGATGTCCACCCACAGAAGGCTTTTGCCAGATAGGCCTACAACCTAACAGAATCTCAGCATCAAAGGAAAAAAGAAAAGAAAATGAAAACAATACATTTATTATTTTTTATATTTTATGATTATTAGAACTTTTCCTTTTTCAATAAGGAAAAGTTCTAATAATCATAAAATATAATAAATAATAAATGTTAATTTAAAAAACCAAACAACTATATCCTCAAATGGTTTTTTAAAGCAATATTCCTGAAACTCCAGCTATCCTGAGAAACATTGCAAAAAAAAGGACTTATAATGCAGATAGCACCATTGCTACTAAAAAGGCCCTGCTGTCTGTGACTGCCAATCTGCCGTGGAAATAGAGCTGCCAGACTGAAAATGAGAGACAGCTCCTTAACTTTAATGGGTGTGTAAAATGTAATATCTTATCACACAGACAGGGAACAAAAACATCTGCTGAAATTTCCTCTTCTATACAACCATTGAAGGTACAGGAACCCATTCCAGTTTTCACTCTAATAACTTATGTTGGGAGAAAGAGAATTCTGGAATGATTACTATAAATGGCATTGCAGAAGAGTCTTGTCCTGTTCCCACAAGCCAAAGAACATTGACATACTTATACTGTCACACACAAATTACTCTCTAATATGCTTTCAGTTGTGAGGAGTTGTTGCTGCTGGTTATTTTTGTTTGTCATCGAGTCATTTCTGACTTATGGCAACCCTAAGGTAAATAGCATTTTCCTGGCAAGGTTTTTTTTTTGTTGCAGAGAGGGTTTGTTTTTGCCTCCCTCTGAGGCTGAGAAAGTGTGACTTATCCAGGGCCAGTCAATAGATTTCCCTGACAATGTGAGGATTCAATCCTGTGAGATTCATCACACTAGAGAATAAATCCACTTTAAATCTGGGGTTTGTAGTTTAGTGAGGCTGTTCAAGGCTCCTCCCCAAACTACAAAGCCCAGAATTCTGCAGGAGACAGAAACCAGATTTAAAATGGATTCATTCTCTAGTGTGATGTGGCCTCTAGTCTTCAAAGACATAGTCCAATGCTTAAACCACTTATGTCTTGGTGATTTTCTTTCAGCTATGTATGCAGTCATGCCGGCCACATGACCTTGGAAGTGTCTATGGACAATGCCGGCTCTTTGGCTTAATAATAAATAATAATAATAAACTTTCCCATCTCCCCAATGGGGACTTGGGGCAGCTCACACAAGGCCAAGCCCAAACAACAAATTACAATAAAATAAAATCAAAACTCCAGCAATGAACACAATAAAAATACATACATATAAATAAAAACAATATACAACTAGATATCTAAAATCACAAAGACAGGGTGGGCTGCAAGCCCATATATAAAATGTTAAATCCCATGGTGGGATACTCAAAATAGCATCCTTTACAGGGAAAACATCCTTTATGGGGGGAGGGGGGATGGACTCCGAGAATGGGGACATTGAGGAGAGCAATGATAGAAGTTAAATAAATACTCTCCGAGAGCACAGTGGAAGAGCCAAGTTTTCAGGTGTTTTTTAAAGGTCTCCAGAACGGGGGCTTTCCTAATCTCTCTGGGCAAGGAATTCCAGAGTCAGGGGGCCACAGAGGAGAAGGCTCACCAGACGAGTCTGTGAGACTGGCAGGGGCAACAGGAGGGCCTCCCCCAAAGAGCAGACGCTTCGAGCTGGTTCATGGAGGGAGATCCGGTCACAAAGGTAGATGGGTCCCGAACCGTTTAGGGCTTTAGAAATGGAGATGAGCACCAACCCACAGAGTCGGACATGACTGGACTTAATGTCAGGGGAAAGCCTGTATTAAGATACAAAAGGGAGAAAAGAAATACTAGCAAAAATAACTATTTAATAATAATAATAAACTTTATTTATAACCCGCCACCATCTCCCCAATGAGGACTCGTGGCGGTTCACATGGGGCCGAGCACAAACAACAAATTACAATAAAACAAAATCAATACATCAACAATTAACACAGTAAACTACATATATCTAAGTAAAAGAACAATATACAAACAATATCTAAACTCACAAATGGCAGGGGAGGCCGCATGTATGAATATGAAATGTTAAAAACTCGGGTGAGATAAACGGGGTAGCATTCTTTGTAAAGGAGAACACACGTCAACATGGGGGGATTAATGGACTCCAAAACAGAGCATTGAAGAGAGCAATAATATCAAACTAAATGTCTGCTCTCCGAAGGCACAGCGGGAAAGCCAAGTTTTAAGGTACTTTTTAAAGGTTTCCAAAGATTTCCTAATCTCTCCAGGCAGGGAGTTCCAGAGTCGGGGGGAGGGGGGGCGGCACAGAGGAGAAGGGTATCTCCCTTGTGCCCATCAGATGAGTCTGTGAGACTGGCAAGGGCAAGAGGAGGGCCTCCCTGGAAGAGCAGAGGGTTCGAGCTGGTTCATGGAGGAAAATCCGGTCACGAAGGTAGACGGGTCCCGAACTGTTTAGGGCTTTATAGGTGATCACCTGTACCTTGAATTGGCACCTGTACCTTGAACTGGGACTCTGTAAATTTCTCTTTTTATAGAGAAATTACTACAAAACATAAAGTATGCATGTTGTATGGGGAAGCAACATGTCTGCTAGACTCATTTGCTTAGAATAATTCATTCCGACAATGGACACATACCTACAAAGGCAACTACTTTTGCTGAATATTCTTGTGCTTATCTTCAGAAAGTAAGTTTCAGGCAGCACCGGTCAGCAGAGTTCTATATGACCCCAAAGTGTGAACTTGATAACTTGCAGGAAACCATGGCTCCACTTGCTTAACACCAAAGTCAACAGAAAGCCCATCATCTGCGATTCATGGGACAGAACAGAAAATAGATGATCGGAAATGTAAACAGAGAAGAGAAAGTAATTTTGAAAATGAGGATGAAAGTTATGATATTTTAATACATTTCATGTTACATGACAGATATGTAATGATGTTAATTAAGTCCTGATGATGTAGCATGGGCAGGAAGAGAGAGGAGGATGGGTCTTTAGAAAGGTTTTTGAAGAACTGGGGAATAGCATTTGTTTTCTGCTGCAAAACCTTACAATGCTGCCATCTGTGGAAAAAATGATGTCATAACAACTCTGTATAATTCAGCCATACATTTGTTCTCGGTCACACAAAGAATAGTGAAATTGCTGGAGGGGGTGTGGAATTCAGAAATGCAGGTGCTTGCTTGCAAACAGTTAATTCACCAGGTGAAGTGAGAGAATATCTATTTCAGTCTAGTGAACTTGCCTCTTTTCTATAATTTAATTAGAGTTTTCAGACAGCAAGTCGTCGATCTTTGGAATTATGAGCTGTGTGATTCCAGATCACCCATGGATCCCTCTATTCAGTTAGACAGATTCTTTATGTAAAATTGTCCCCAGCTCTCGTTCTGTTTTTACTTTGCCTCCCCTCTCCCGCCTTCTCCAAAAACCGCATCCTTGGCTTTAGAGCATATTATGATATGTGGAAGACAATGAAAAATGAATAATGTGGTGAAAAGATTCAAGATTTAGACCCCCCCCCCCCCCCCCAAACCTGCAAACAAAAACAAACAAAAGGAGGTTCAGACCCACCAAATTTCAGTTTTGGTGCCATGTGTTGTTGTACAACCTTAGGTTGGCATTTCAGGCCAGGGCAAAATGCCCACCCAATTTATCATGTACATGAACCAAGTATTGTCATTTCCTGATTTTAGTTAACTCTTCCATAAGTACTTCATTTCTGTACATTGTAAATCTTATTCCAGAGTAAGGTTTGTGTAAGAATATTTCATGCTATATGACCAGGCAGAATATCTCACCTTCTCCAGTCTTTTACAAATGAAAAACTGGGATGTATGTGGCTAAGCAACATCAAAGTATAGTGAGAATTACAAAAAGGTTTTTTTTAATGAGAAAGAACAGACATGCCAGGAGATATTGTAGCAGTTTACTTTTGCCCAAATCTACAGGGAAGGGTAAAGTCCCACCCACTCCTCTCCACTCTGCTGAGTTATTTTGGTGTAAACTAGTGGGGGTAAGCCAATGGAAGTAAACCAAGGATAAAGGGTGGGGGGAAGCAGCAGCCAGAGAAAGACATTGGGATATGGAAATCCATTTGAAAAACCAGGACAACAGAGGTAATAAATGTATTCTAAAACCAAACAAAACACTCAAGTAATATGGGATAAGCATATTATCTTCTGGCTTCAGCCTATCATTCAACTCTAGTTATGTTTTTTCCCCCTCCCATCCATCCAAGTTCCATTCTTAAGATATCACATCACTATGATTTTTCAGCATCTGGTCAGTTTTAATGAGCATCCAACTTACTTGAAGTCCAACATGTGGGTTTAACAATACATATGGCAAATCCACATCATCATATATAGAGCTGATTCAATCACAGTGACTTCACCTTCCCAATACAATCTGAGTTAAATACTGTGGTAGCTAAATATTTAAATACTTGCTTTGGCACATCAGTGAGAATGAAAGGTCTTCCAACTGTTATTGCATTGCATCTCCCATTCACCTTAGCCAGCATAACTATTGATGAGTGATCACAGGATCTGCAATATCCAAATGACCACTCCTCCTTCTCTCTACTAAAAATGTAGCCACCAACTGTGTATTTAATCCAGATTTGAGCCTATATTGAGACTTTGTTATTCCAACAGGCGTTCAGACTTTAAATTGCAGGCCCTATTGGAAACTGCAGGCTCTCTGATACCTGCTATTATGTGTGTTCGGATTGTTGTATTGTTTTAGGATTTTTAATGTATCTTTTAATGTATTTTATATATACGGTTTTAACCATATTTACTATGTGTAAGTCCCCCCAAGCCAGATGGGAGTGGCGATGGATAAATCCAAATAAATAAATTAAATAAATAAATAAATATAAGTCATGCCCTTTCCCAGAGGTGTCCTAGAATCAGGATGAGTTTTGCCAAGGATGAGGATGAGAAGCGGCTAGATGTCACTGCAGTCTAAGGACCCTCTGGGTAGCAAGAGATTGGATGCTTGGGCAGGTCCTACAGACCCTTTTTACAGACGCCTAATGCAGACCCGATTCAACATCCCAGACACTGGATCAGGCTACTGGGACTCCCTTAGCTGCCTCAGGGCCCACCCAGACGGGGCCCAAAATGCGCAAGCTTGCGTGCTTTTACCGGCGGCATCCAAATGACACCTCCGGTAATATCGAATTAATATATTGTTAAAAGCTTTCATGGAATCACTGGTTGCTGTCAGTTGTTCGGACTGTATGGCCATATTCCAGAAGCATTCTCTCCTGGCAGTTGTTAGAATGGTCCAGCATTGCTGTGTCTACAGCATATTATTTGAGAACACAAAAATTATGGACCACTCTAACTTAAACTACTATGTCAGACTACACAGAGAAGCCATTGAAATCCACAAGCATGTGGAAAATTTCAACAGAAAGGAAGAAACAATGAAAATGAATAAAATCTGGCTACCAGTACTTAAAAAAAACCCTCTAAAATCATAACAGTAAATAAAGAACAACTTTCAAAAACAGGGGAACTCCAAATAAGAAACAACCAGGGACCGATAACCTCTCAACAAAGAATTCCCCCATGCCTTGAAAACCACTAGGCCATTAAATGCTAATCAAGGTGGCCAATTGAAATATTCACACCTACCTCCAACAAATAAGAGTTGCTTCTCCCACCCTGGACATTCCACATATACATCAACCCCATTTTCCTAGTTTCCAACAGACCTCACAACCTCTGAGGATGTCTGCCATAGATGCAGGTGAAGCGTCAGGAGAGAATGCTTCTGGAACATGGCCATACAGCCCAAAAAACTTACAGCAACTCATAATCGAATGAATTTGAGACAAAATAGGAAAACCCTGCTTTGTTCTCAATTAATTTGATACTTGGTAAGACCCAGATCTTTAACAAGATCTGGGTCTTTACGGGTAAGGCTCAGTGTGGATTGGGCCCAGGGACCGCATCACACGATCTCCGGGCCCAATCCACACAGCTTTCTCAGGTTTTTTTGGGCTATATGAAACTGGAAAATCCAGAGGGCACCAACCCCCTCTCCATCCCCTACCCCAAAAGGTTGTAAAATAGAAAAGAAGGTCCTGCTGGAGTCCTCCTGGCATATAGAAATCAACAGTCAGGAAGAAGGGGGCAGGAGGAAAAACTTTGTGTGATAAAGTGGTGTTCTCCTGTACTCAAGGCCAGTTCATCAGGAGCAGTGAACAACCAGAGCAAAACATGAGTATGCTATATCCTAGGGCTTCCATGGGTTTATATATTTTATGGCTAATCCTTTACATAGAAAGGCATGAGGAAACACTGATTGTGTTTCCTGGAATATGGCATTCTCCCCAGATATATTATTTTAACCACTTTGCTACAAAAGGGATCAGCAAAAGGTATTGACTACATACTTTGTCAGTATCAACTAATATAAACTCTTCAAATGGATAAAATTTCTGACATTGATTCAATGTATCTTTTTCAATAGCTGCTAATAATAATATTTGATTTGATTTTATTGTAATTGTTGTCTGGGCTTGGACTCATGTGAGCCGCCCCAAGCCCCCATTGGGAAGATGGGGGTGGGGTACAAATAAATAAATATTATTATTATATCTCAATATAATCTGCAATAATTTACTGCACTGCAACCTTTGGTATGAACTATGAACAGATCCTGATTTCAAAGTTGGATTAAACATCCGTGATCCTAACATTTCCATGTTGGGAGATAATGAAGTGGTTAATTTTTCCTGCATTCATACCCAGAAATGAATGGATTTATAGGATTAACACTTTCTTTTAACAGCAGTTAGATTTAGCTATAATAAGCACACTGATGTAAATACAATAGGACACTCCTAAGGGGAATGCAATTTTTAAAAAGAATTTCCATATTTACTACAATAAATGTTATGCCAAGAATTTTTATAGCTAACAAAATCACAGAATATACTACACCCAAAGCTAGAAAACAGTTCCAGTACAAAGCATGTCTAATATATAGCCTCCCAAATACACAGTCTATCCCTAGAAAAGTTGTAAATTATGGTTGCAAATGAGGCCACAAACAAAATTTTGCTCAAGGCATGAATCATAAATTCAAACAATAATCATCTCATATAGGAGGCTCAGCTACTTTGTTTACTTATCATACCCTGCTTCCTAAACATGTAGATGAAAGTAGGTCAAGTAAATTTAGCATCTTTTTCTCATAAAATATGTTATGATATTGGGTGGCACTGCCTAATTTATAATTACACAAATCCTTTGAATATTAAATTGTGTTTTCACTGTGCTGTGTCATTGCCCATATTGACATTTTACCTCACGATGATACAGTATCATAGAAAGCTGTGGAAACATGCATTTATCAAAACAGCAGCCTGCAGCATAAAATTTGAAGGAGGGAGAACTAGATATGAAAAGATTATTAAATGGTGGTGAATAATGTTTTTCTAAGCTATAGTCATGAACGGGTGAGAAAGATTTTTATTTTATTTTATTTTACTTCTTTGTATTGTATGGAGAGATGTGCTCCTACACTCCCAGTAAAGAGATGTGTGGGTGCATAATTGTGTGCACAACAGTGTGTTCTGGTAATAGAATCCCATCACTGAAACAGCCTTCACTGATATGGTAGTATCGCTCAATGGATTTATTTATTTATCATATCAGGAGTGATCCAAGGGTACAGTTGTGATGTATTAGAGAAAACACAAAGTTTAAAAACTTGGCATTAGGCTAAATGTCCTGTGACCAGTAGCTGCCCACTTGGAGTGTCTCTGGTGTTGCTGTAAGAAGGGCCCAGGTTGCATTGTAGTAGGTGGTCCGTGGTTTGCTCTTCTCCACACTCGCAAGTAGTGGACTCCTCTTTGTGGCCCCATTTCTTAAGTGCAGTCTGTTCAGCATCTTCCAAGTTGCCCAGTCTTCCATGTGGCCAGGAGGGAATATCTCATTTGGTATCAGCCATGGATTGAAGTTCCTGGTTTTAATCTGCCACTTTTGGACTCTCGCGTGCTGAGATGTTCCTCTGTAGATCTTAGAAAGCTGTTTCTTGATTTAAGGCATTGGCGTGCTGGCTGATATCCGAACAGGGGATTGATATTTGATAAGAATTTACCATTGGTCAAATTATGGACCCAGCCTCAGACATCTGATTTATATCACTGTGAAAGAGGAGCAAATTGTTGAGAAGTATTATCCTTTATCTAGAATTCTGAAATCCTACATACTCTAAAATCTGAATTTATCTGCATGGGCAGCTGAGATTGTACAACTTTTGCTTTCTGATGGTTTAATGTTCACAAGCTTTGTTTTGTGCATAAAATTATTTTAAAATATTGTGTATAAAATTATCTCCAGGCTACGTACCTTAGCTGTATACAAAACATAAAGAACTGTCATGTTTAGACATAGGTACATATATGCGAATACAGGTATTGAAAAAATAATTTAATCCAAAATCCAAAACACTTTTGGTTTCAGATAGGGGATACCTGTGTTATATTTTACTGCTGCAGCTAAAGAGATAGTGATCTGGAGATTGGTTGTTTCAGATACCAAAAGAACTTGATTGGCCTTGCATACTATACCTATAGTCTTAAGAAAGCACTATTTGATGTACTACCTCAGGAAACAAAATGTCTTGAGTCAGCCCTGAGGGTCACTAAGATCATCCTGCTATAAGAGGAAGATGGCAAGGGAGAAATGCTTTAAACACAGGACAGAGACATCAATCCAAGCTTGTTTCATCTTTTGCTATAATCATATAGCAGTTAGAAGATGCCTTTTTACAATTGATTTTCTCTAAACTGGAGAGATTTTTGTTCTTATGGAGATCAAGCAAGATATAGCGGTTTGAGCAGTGCATTGTGCTGATCTACAGAGCCATATAATCTAGTATCTGATCCCAGATTATATGATTTGAAATGGATTATATGATTCTACCCTGCCATATAATCCAGTTCAAAGCAAATAATCTGGGGTTCGATACTGGATTTTATGGCAATGTAGATTGGGCCTATGACTCCAGAGATCAGGGTTTGAATCTTCTCTCAGTCATGGAAACCTACTGGATGACTCTGGGCAGTCATCCTCTTTCAGCCTCAGAAGAAGCCAAATCTAATCCTACCAACCCATGATAGAGTTGCTTTAAGGGGCACTATAAATCAGAAATGACTTGAAGGCACACCACAATAACAACCGCAAAATAGGACCACTCATATAGTAGCTAATTGTACTACTTTGTAGAGGATGGTCCTTTTTTCAAAAAAATACCTCTTATTTCAAGAGAGACCACAAAATATGGCATGCAGGTTGCACATGGCACTCATAACTTGGAGTGTGATGGAATCTCCTTCTCTTGAGGTTTTGAAATAGAGGCTGGATGACCATCTAACCAGAGTGTTTTCATGGTGCAATCTTGCATGGCAGGGTGTTGGACTGAACTACTCTTCTTCTTCGAGGGCTCTGTGAATGCACACTTATGAAGTTTGCGCGCCAGCGCGGGCTTCCAACGGAAACTTTCCCAGTTTGAAAAGTTTTGGCGGTAGCTCCGCCCAGCCAGCCCGGAGGGCATAAAAGGCGCCTCCATGCGCGCCCACCCCATTCCTTTGTTTTCCGCCACTTGGGCAACATCAGAAATTCTGCTGGTTGTGTGAGCATAGTATGTCCACAACCAGCTTCAAAAAGTGTTTATCCTGCAAGATCCCGGACTGTGGCAAGATCCCGGACTGCGACGGCCACGCGAAGTGCCTTCGGTGTCTCGGAGAGGGACACGTTGTTCCTATCTGTTGACACTGCCAGGCCTTCTCGTCGCAGACCAGAAGAGCGAGAGCCCGGAGGCTTCAGGCCTACCTGACGGAACGTGCTCTCGACCCTCCAGAGATGGCGATGGCTGTCCCATCTACCTCCTTGGGGACCGAGGCGGCAGCTCCGGCCCCCGCCGTGTCGACCGCTCACCCGGCTGGGAAGAAGCGTCCACGGAAGGAGAAGGGCACGAAGTCTGTTTCATCTAAGACTTCGGCGCCAAAGAGGCCCTGCACCGTAACTACCGAGACGGTTCAGTTGCCTCCACCCCGCCGGTCGTCGGCAAGCTCAATGGCATCGGGACTCTCCCAGAGGTCGGCCATTTCGAGAACTCCCTCCAACAGAGCTATGTAAATAGCGTTCCTGAGGTCGAGTGAGGAAGCCCGTAGAGCCCAGACCAGAGGCCTGGTTCCTGTGACTCCGGGCAAGTCTCTGGAGGCCGCAGCCTCGAGACCCTCATCTCCGAAGAGACGCAGGACTCTGACTTCATCTTCATCGGCGTCATGTCCTGATTCCCCGCCTGCCCCTGTTCTCGCTGTGGAGCCGGGTAGAGCAGCAGACCATCTCACCGGGAGACTCAGTACAGACAGTCGTCAGGGTCCCCCCGGCTCAACCCTAGGTTCGTCAACTTTTCGTGACATCCCCCGAGAAGGGCAGGCAAACAACATGGCTCGCCATTGCCCCAGCTTCTAAAAAGCCTCCTCCGGCGTCGATGGTGGTGACCACAGCCCCATCTACGTTGGGAGCAGCACCGGTGGCGTCACTTCCGGTGAGACCAGAAGTTGCTAGGCTGCTATCGGAAGAGGAGTTGGAGGAAGGCGAAGCCCCTCGATCGGTGAGGTCGGGGTCCATCCTGTCGGTCGTCATGGACCGGACACCCTCGCACAGAGACTGTGAGCTGGAGCCATCCTTGTCACCAACGGACTCAGCGAGGGCCTTCGGTGAACAAGTCGGTCGGATGGCAAGATCTTTAGGCATACAAACTTGTGTGCCTAAACTATCTAGCTCCTGCCCCATCTTCAGCAGGGTGCAGGTCGAGGACTCGGCCCAACCACATCTTCCCATGCTGGAACCTTTGGAAGAGGTGGTGAAGGCATCGTGGAAGACACCGTCGTCCATCCCTCCCACGTCAGGGCGTATCGAGGCGTGGTACAAGATCGACGAGAGGGAGAAGGAGTGGCTTCACGATCACCCGATACCCAATTCGATGATCGTCACCTCCTCCCAGTCTTCCGGCAGAGAGTCCTCAGCCCCCACTGACCAGGAGGGAAAGAGGTTTGACGCGGTTGGGAGGAAGATATACCGGGCCGGACTTCTCCTAACGAAAATGGCCAACTACGGGGCATGCATGGGAGCCTACCACCAGATCCTCTGGGAAAGGGCCCAACCCTTTTTCCAGGATCTCTCCCAAGAACAGCAGGCTGCACTGACCTCCATCTCCCAAGAGGCCCAGGCTCTAGCACACCATCAGATCCTGATGGCCCGCCACACCGGAGATACCTCGGGAAAGCTGCTGGCCCACGGTGTCGCCATCAGGAGACACGCGTGGCTGAAGTCGTCAGGGTTGTCCTCCAATTCCCGAAAGGTTATCGAGGACTTGCCATTCAATGCCCAGGGACTCTTCTATGCAAGCACGGACGACAAACTGAAGGCCAACCATGACTTCAAGGTCTTGACGGCCAAGTTGGACCGACCACCGGCTCAACCCAGGGCCCGGTACTACCAGCGTGCAAAGTACCAGCCCAGGTCGCAATATCGCCAGTCCCCACGACCATACTCGGCCCCGCAGCAACAGCAGCAGCAGCAGCCGAGACAGCAGCAGCAACAACAAAACAACCGCCCTCGCCACGGCAACAAGTCGGGGCCACGTCAAAACACGGGGAATGGACAACCGAAACGCCGTGTTTGGCGGGGCGAAGGACGACACCGCCTCCTCGCTAGGTACCGCTGCCACCATCATGCCTCCTCCAACCCTTCGATCTCCACCACCTCATCCGCCGTTCGGAGACCGCCTGACCCACTTCATCGGTGCTTGGCGACGCATCACCTCAAATGCATGGGTTCTCCGGATTGTCGAAGACTGCTATGCCTTGGAATTCGACGAGCTCCCGCCAACAGGGTTAATTGTCGAGACGGAGCCGTCCGAGGTGATCTTGAGGGAGGTCGACAGCTTGCTTCAAAAGGGAGCAATCTCACTACTCCCGCAGAGCAAGGAGAGAGAGACGTTTTTCTCACGATACTTCAACCGTGCCGAAGCCAGACGGTACCCTGCGACCCATCCTGGACCTCAGAGACTTAAACGCGTACGTTTTGCCGAGGAAATTCAGGATGGTGTCAGTGTCGTCCATTCTTCCACTTCTACACGCAGGTGACTACTTCACCTCGATCGACCTCCGAGACGCATACTTCCACGTCTCGATCAGACGTGCCCATCGGCGCTTCCTGAGCTTCAAGGTGGCCAGAAGAGCGTACCATTTCAACGTCCTTCCCTTCGGCCTCGGGACGGCTCCACGAACATTCTCCAAGTGCATGTCGGTCATGGCTGCACACTTGAGACGGGAGAAAATCCGAGTTTTCCCTTACCTGGACGACTGGCTGCTGGCAGGCCAGTCTCCAGGACTGCTGCAACAACAGATCACAACGACACTTCTATTACTCTCGTCGTTAGGCCTACGCCTCAACGAGGAGAAGTCGCAGCTTGTCCCGTCTACGTCCATCAAGTTTATCAGGACAATGTTCGACTCCGTCGATCAGCTCGCCTATTTGCCAGAGGTCAGATTCCAGGCGCTTCGACACGAGATAAACAGCTGCACCCGGCCTTACATCACGGCGAAGCAGATCCAGGTCACACTGGGACACATGGCGTCCACGGTGGCCGTCACTCCGCTAGCAAGACTTCGCTTCAGGCCTCTACAATGTTGGTTCCTGGACCACTTCGACCCAGTCAGGGAACACCACTCAAAGCGGCTCTCCCTCCCGGAGAATGTCAAGGACTCCCTCCGGTGGTGGACTTCCAGCGCCAACGTGTGCGTAGGGGTACCATTCCACTTGGTGACCCCATCCATCACGATAACGACGGATGTGTCGCTACTTGCCTGGGGAGGACACACGGAGCGCCTGTCGATCAACGGCCAGTGGTCGGCTGTGGAGAGGCTCCACCACATAAATTACCTTGAGCTCCTCGCCATAGTCAAGACTCTTCGGGCATTTGCCCCTCTAGTCCGGGAGAATGTAGTACTGGTCAGGACAGACAACATAGTGGCCATGTACTACGTCAACAAACAGGGCGGAACGGGCTCCAGAAAACTCCTTGCCCTGGCCCAGAACCTATGGGAATGGTGTGTTCTTCACCAGGTGGTCCCCAAAGCCGTTCATCTTCCGGGAGTCGAGAACATGGAGGCGGACTCGCTCAGCAGAACCAGCTGGTCATCCCACGAATGGATGCTGCATCCGAAGGAACACCACCGTGTCTTTCAGAAGTGGGGATTCCTAGACGCAGATCTCTTCGCATCTCCAGAAAACAACCAACTGCCAGTGTTCGGTGCAAGACTTGCCCCGGATGCTCAGCGGGGATGCCTCGGGGGCGCACTCCTGCTCGACTGGACGACGGGATTCTTCTACCTCTTCCTGCCGTTCCCTCTTCTTCTCCGGATCATCGAGAAGATCCAGCTCTCGGAGACCGACTGCATCCTCATCGCTCCCTACTGGCCGAGACAGGTCTGGTTCCCAACCTTACTACATCTGGCCGAGGGGTAGTACATTCATCTCCCTCGCCGACCAGATCTGTTGACTCGGGAGAGGGGGTTACTGCTGCACCCAGACCTCCCATCCCTGCACTTGACGGCGTGGAGGATCTCCCAGCACCGGACGTCTCACCGGCCGTAGCGGCAATTCTGGCTGCGGCGCATAAGCCGGCAACGTCGAAGGCCTACTCGGCTTGCCTTGCCCGCTTCTCCAAGTTCCAGGCCGCCCGTTCCAGCGACGTCTTCCCGCTCTCGGTCCCGGCGGTCCTTGATTTCTTGGCCGGGCTGGTCGACAGAGGGCTGTCCATGTCCTCAGTAAAGACCCACCTGGCGGCGCTCACCTGGCAGAGTCAGCAAAGGGGTGGCCCTCGCTGTTCCAGTACCCGATGGTCAAGAGATTCCTGAGAGGTGTAAACAACACCTATCCTCCCATGCATCCACCGACGCCCGGATGGAACCTCGACCTGGTGCTGTCCTGCCTTGCGGCCCCACCTTTTGAACCACTGTCGTCCATCGACCGACGCCTCCTTTCTTGGAAGGTGGCATTTCTGGTCGCCATTGCTTCAGCGCGTCGACCATCCGAGCTGGCAGCGCTGCGAGTGGACGAGCCCTACCTCCTATTCCTAGCGGACAGGGCCATCTTGCGGACTGACATCACCTTCCTCCCTAAGGTGGTGTCTCCATTCCATGTGAATACGGACATTATCCTTCCAGACCTGGTTTCCTCTCCGTCTGCGGAGAACGATTCAACCCGCAAAGCCCTTGATGTTAAAAGAGCCCTGTGGGTCTACAAGAGCAGGTCTGCAGACTACCGACGGTCGACCAGGCTCTTCGTCGCTTGCGCCACCGACAAGCTGGGCTTGCCGGTGTCGTCCCAGAGGCTGTCCAATTGGGTGGCTTCCCTGGTTGAGCTGTGCTATCAGATAGCCCGACAGCCTTGTCCCCCTAGAGTGAAGGGCCGTTCGACTAGGGCAGTCGCCACGTCGACTGCTTTCCTCCAAGGGATCCCCCTGGATTCGATATGTAGGGCGGCCATCTGGGCCAACCCCTCCACATTCACTTCCCATTATCGGGTAGACACCCTCTTTGGAAGGGAAGCGGCTTTTGGCCGAGCAGTCCTCGCTCCCAGGGGCCTGTAAGGGTAGTTTCTAGCCTGATAGACCCTGGTTTTTCCCTCTATGTAACCGTCTGGATCGACAGTTCCTGGGTCGATCAGACCTCTCTGCTTGTTATAGAGGTTATGTGTTTACCGTGCCCCGGCTCCCGGGGTCACAGTCTACCTGTTAAAGCGCGCTTTACCTAAGGGTTATTGTTATTATATGTTTGCACCGTTCCGTGCACTTAATACTGTGAGGCCTGCGTGCCTGACATGAATGGTGCTTGTTGCACTATGTTTACAAGTTGGGAGCATGTCTTCCACTCTTATTTATTACAATGTTGAGAAAGTTATTTATACATATGGCTGGTTGCAATAAACCTGTTCGGTTTTTCAAAATTGGCTGGTTTGTTCCCACCTCCTTTACCTTAGCTCGGTAAGTCTTCATAAGTGTACATTCACAGAGCCCTCGAAGAAGAATAGTAGGTTACATACCTGTGACCATCTTTCTTCGAGTGGAGCTCTGTGAATCCACACGAACCCGCCCGGCCGTCCCCTCTATCTCAAACCACCCTTTCCTAGTTGCTTAGTGGCGTAGGAATGGGGTGGGCGCGCATGGAGGCGCCTTTTATGCACTCCAGGCCGGCTGGGTGGAGCTACCGCCAAAACTTTTCAAACTGGGAAAGTTTCCGTTGGAAGCCCGCGCTGGCGCACAAACTTCATAAGTGTGGATTCACAGAGCTCCACTCGAAGGAAGATGGTCACAGGTATGTAACCTACCATTGTAGTCTCTTCCAAGTCTAAATTATATGATTGTACTGCCCTGCTTCCCATCCCTAAATGTTTTGCTGAAAAGAATGGCATTATTTGATGTCATCTGGGCGACCCGGTGGTTCTGGCCGGGCCGCCCAGAACCACCTTTCTCGCTGCCCCCCTTTGAAGGGGAACCGCTGATTCCGTCCCCCTCAGTAAAAAGCCTTGGTGTTATCCTGGACTCCAAATTGTTGATGGAGGCCCAGGTTGCCTCCACGAGCAAAGGGCCTTCTTCCACCTCGCCAAGCGAGACAATTGGCGCCCTATCTTCCGACGGAGCGCTAGCTACAGTAATCCATGCCACGGTTACATCAAGGCTGGATTACTGTAACGCTTTGTATGTAGGTCTACCCCGGTCACTAACCCGCAGGCTCCAGATTGTGTAGAACGCGGCCGCCAGGCTTCTCACAGGAACATCGATGAGATGCCACATTACACCATCTCTGCAGTGCCTGCACTGGCTGCCCGTTGAGTATAGAGCCTTACACAAGACCTTGACCTTGGCTTTCAAAGCCCTACGGGGCCGGGGCCCAACATACCTAAAAGACCACTTGTTGATGCCTGCTTACTCAAGGACCCCGCGGCCAGCAAACAAGAACCTTCTTCACGTACCAGGCTTGAAAGAGGCCCACCTGGAGACCACGAGACGGAGATCGTTCTCCGTTGTGGCCCCCGTTCTTTGGAACTCGATGCCACCAGACCAGAGAGCCTCCCTCGACCTGCCCCAGTTCCTGACCGCTCTGAAGACCTGGCTATTTAGGAAAGCCCATGGTTAATGCAGAACCAGGAACTCAAATACCGAGCCTGGCCCCTGCATTTAACCACTGAATATTTTAATCTAGTTTTAAATACTCTATTTTAATTGTGGAATTTGTTGTGTGTAAGTCGTCCGGAGCACTAACGTGGAGGGCGACTCAGAAATAATAAAGTCAGTCAGTCAGTCAGTCAGTCATCTCAAACTGCATTTACTGTATAGCATTATATTCCAATGTAACTTCCGTAAGGACATTGAGAGCATGGAGGGCATGCCACAACATTCAATAGCTAGGGGTCTTGGGAATGGTGGCTGCCCTACCATTTTCCAGCATTTGCAATTTGAGGTAGGTGCCTCACTCTGCCTAGTGATAGAGCAATCCCTGAAATGTGCCCAAGAGAAGCTTTAGATCAAGCATTCTATAAAACACAGACAGGGTCTGCAGTGCACAGTATTCCTCCCCCATCTATTGAATTTCCACATACACATCCATGTACCAGATTCCAGGTCATGACAGAAGATGAAACTATTACTTTCCCACTATATTATATTCCTGCTATGGTATGTCAGTGTGATGAGTTTCATTCTAACTAGGTTCTGTTATGATTTATGATGCTATTTGATTATGACAACACTATCACTGTGTTTGAAACCTCATACAAAATGTTTGCTCTTAGGCTGAGACTTTGTCAACAGAGTTTCACCCTGAAGCCTTCCCCACTCACTTTCTCCTACAGACAAGTAATAACCCCTGCAAATAGAGAGTTCTAATAGAAAGCACAAGTTTTGTTGGTGTGTTTTTTTCTAAATGATTTCCTCTCATTTTGATCAGATGAACAAAAAGAAAAAGCTAGAGAAAACAGATACGAGAAATGTAACAATATGTTTATCTTGTTTACAACTATAAATGTGCCAAACTGTACAAAAATGAAATCTAGACAAGGAGCTAGTTGTCCTCAGGCTAAAACCAGCTCTCAAATTATAGAAATAAAATGTCAGTATTGGACCCAGGGAATAAGTCTTATATGGCCTGTTGCTTCCACAATTGCTCATCTAACTCGCATCAGTCCATTAGAAAACCCCAGCTTTGATCCTACAACTTCTATTTTATTTCACTTGGCAGAAACATTAATCACTCACCATTTATAAGAAAATATGTAGTGGAGGGGGCATTCAGGACTTGAATAGGTAGAATCAACTCATCTAATCTATGAGTCCATCTACACTTTAGAATTAATGCAGTTTGATGCTACTTTAGCTTCCAGGTTACCATGGCAGCTAAAGTAGCTTCCAACGTCTTTCATTGTCCATGCCAAATAGTGATGGTGCCTCATCAAACTATGTACATCTCCAATGATTCTACAGCAGTGGGTCATTGCAGTTAAAGTGGTGTCAAACCGCATTAATACTGGAGTGTAGATTCACCCTATGTATTCTCTGAGATGTGTGTTCATCTCCTTGCTGATCTGTACTATTCCCTGCAATAGTGTAGAGAGTTGGTGGTAATGTTCAGGAATTATGGAAGCATGTGTATGCCAACTGACCCTGCCCCTTCTGTCACTGTCTTCCTCAAGTATGTAGACTCTACATTTGAGGATGGTGTGAAATCAATGGCTTGGATTGTCCAGTGATCTCCCACAAATAAAACAGGCTCTCTTCTTCAGACATGTCATTTTTGAAGAGAGATTATTCTATTTGTCACAAAAGTGATGATAAAATGAGGCAGAACTAGTCCATTCACAATCTCATGTGTGGATTAATACACTTCAATAATTTCTAAGGATGTATCTTCACTGTAGAATTAATTCAGTTTGACACCACATTTAATGGCTCAATGCTATGAAATCATGGGACTTATAGTTTTACAAGTTATTTCATCTTCTTTGTCAAAGCCTGCTTCTGGTACCATATCAAACTAAAAAATCTCATGATCCCATAGTGATGACAAGCTGAATTAGTTCTATAGTGTAGTATGAATATTCCAAGTCTTTTTTCTGCTTGCTGTGAGTTTGAGAGAGATTAATGTTTCTTTTTGTAACAGTAGGAGTGACTCATCTCTGCTTCATACTTGGATGATAGACCATCAATACATATCAGGTATGGCCAAAATCACTTAGGACCCTTCCACACAGTTGAAAAAATCCCACATTTCTTCTTTGAACTGGAATATATGGCAGTGTGGACTCAGATAACCCAGTTCAAAGCAGATATTGTGGGATTTTCTGCTTTGATATTCTGGATTATATAGCTATTCTGGAAAGGCCCTTCAGTCGAGGTAGGCAGGATTTCCCTGGGTACTGGTTGTGGGGGGTCGGGAGCAGGTCAGGGTTTTGCCCTCCCTTCTGCTCGAGATCCCCATGTACAACTGGTGGGCCACTGTGTGATACAGAATGCTGGACTAGATGGGCTGAGGTCCGATTCAGCATGGCTCTTCTTATGTTCTTATGTTCTTATGAATCATAGAGTTGAAGAGACTGAAAGGGCTCTCTAATCCAACCTCCTAACTATTCCTTGCCTAAGAAAACCCCATGAACTTCATTGGGTCACTATAAATTGACAGATAATTTGGTGGCACATACAAACACACTATAGATTCATGGTAGATGGGACCAATGACTGAATTATATATAGCCAGAGACAACAATAGGTGGAGCCAGTTGATCTCTCTGCCACTGCTTTTTAAAAATTAGGCTAGCTACTCAGTGCTGTGTCATAGACAAAGTGGGTCCTATATTTCTACAAGACAGTGATGGGGGAGCCAGAACTAAATGACAGCAAAGAGTTAGATTTTCTCTCAAAGCATATTTTCCTTGCTGTATCAGTTATTCTAATCTAGTGCATCTGGCAAGCATATGGACAATGGAAATGGAAAATGCAATGGTTTCAGTATAAATAAATTTTCGCTGAGCTGAATTGGATGTGTGCTTAGTTTACGTGTAAGGTAAATGGGTGATATAATGTTTATGTTATCACTACATGCCTGTTAATTTGGAGAAAGAGAAATAACGGCAGTGAGCTTTCTCAGTGGATGCTCCTATGTTACAGAGGTCTGTAGCTGAATTCAAAGTGATGATCTGATCCTCCAGAATCTCCAAATGAAGCCTGAAAGATGGCTTACTACTAAGCAATCAAGTGCAGATGCATCACTAAAGTTCTGCCCAGGCAGAACTACATCCATTGCTTCTGTCATCTCTCAAAATCACAACTTTTATATGATGCAATCCCACAATGCAGCCACATGCTGGGTGGGAGAGTTGGCAGTGGTGAAGCATCTAACTTTGTGCCTGTAGTTGGAAGTACAATGATGACATGGTCCTCTAAGAGCTTTAGATGAGTCTGAAAGATATGAAGGATGCCTTATTACGTATATTCAGCTACAGGCACATAGCTAAATGCTTCTCTGCTGTTGCCACCACTCCCTCATTCACCTGTTAATGGCCATGTTTGGGGGAGGGGTCAGAATGTAAAAGGTGGTAGGTTTGTTGTGAGAAGGGTTAAGGTTTTGGTCCAGAGAGCACTGCGATTCACTGTGTCGAATGACTTTGCAAGGTCAATGAATGCCATGTACAGAGGTTGATTTTGTTCCCTGCATTTTTCTTGGAGCTGTCATGCAGTGAAGATCATGTCCATTGTTCCTCTGAAGGGGCGGAAGCCGTTCTGGGATTCTGGGAGTGTCACACCCCTGCCTGGTCCTCAACTGGACTTAGGCCCTCCGCAAGACTCATGCCATGTTAAATCTCAAAGCAGAACCGCAGTCTCACAGAGGCCTGCTCAGCCTAACCAGCCAAAGCAGGTTCACTCATTGTTCAAAGACACCGTACCCAGAAATTCATCCCGGGCACAGAATGATAAACAGTGCTTGGAAGATACAAGTGGAGTTAACTCCCATCGCCAGCTGCCCTCGCTAATTGGAAGCACATTCCAAACCGGTGTGGCAGGGATGTAGAGAACGGCAGCTGGATTATGTTATGGGAATTGATGTCCGATGCAACTACGTCGGACAGATCAAAGCCTTGTACCCTACTTAAGCTTGTACCCAACAATGGGACCCTATCCTTCATCAACGTTTAGATCTACACTACGCTTGCCACGGAACCTTGGGCCTTCCTGCTTCCAAATACTTTGTTGCCTCAAGACCCTTCCTTGGATTTAGGCCGCTTTGGGCCACAAAGACTCTTTAACATTGCATGAGTCTTGCCAAAGGATTATATTTACTCCTTGCTTCCTGTTGGACAATTAGCTGCTACCTTTTGTTACTCAAAAGGCTTCCATAGACTATATTCTCTAGTCTCTTTCCTGTCAACCATTTATTCTAAATAAAGCATTTAACCTTTGCCAAGTGTCAAGTGGGTTTACTGAGGGGCTCCAGGTCCAGGTGCAACAGGGAGGGTGTCTTCTGAGAGGGGTAGAAGGTGGTTTGCAAGGATTCTTGCGAGGATTTTCCCAGCGGAAGTTAGAAGAGAGATACCTCAATAGTTTGCGCAGTCTGTTCTTTCCCCTTTTTTTGAAGAGGGTGATGGTGGTGGCATTCTTGAAATCTGCTGAGATTTTCTTGGTCACCCACACTTTTTCAATGGGCTGGTGGAGTTGTTGTGTCCGCTCAGGTCCTTCTTCTTTAAAGATTTCGGCAGGGATCCCATCAGGTCCGCTGGCTTTGATTTTTTTTTTGTTGGCTGATGGCATTGCTGACTTCTTCCAGACTATGCAGTACTGCAAGCTCATCCCTGGTTTGTTGTTGTGGGATTAGTGAGACAACCTCTTCGGCCACGCTGGAGCTGCGATTCAGGAGGCTTTGGTAGTGTTCATTCCAACGTAGTGCAATTGATTTTTTGTCCTTCAGAAGTTTGGTTCCATCTGATGAATGTAGAGGCTGTATGCCATGGTTTCGTGGTCCATAGATGACCTTTGTGGCTTTGAAAAATCCTTGAGCATCATGGGTATCTGCCAGGTGTTGGATTTCTTCTGCCTTCTTTGGATAGTGCTGGGGTGGAGCCAGTGGTCGTGGTACACGTTGGTACCAATGACATTGGGAAGGCTAAGCGGATGGTCCTGGAAGCCAAATTCAGGTTGCTAGGTAGAAGATTAAGGTCCAGGACCTCAAAGGTAGCATTCTCGGAAATGCTACCTGTTCCACGCGCAGGGACAGCCAGACAGGCAGAGCTCAGGAGCTTCAATGCGTGGATGAGGCAGTGGTGTCGAGAGGAAGGATTTAGATTTGTTAGGAACTGGGGAACATTTTCAGGAAAGCCAGACCTGTACAAAAGGGACGGGTTACACTTGAACAAAAATGGAACCAGACTGCTGGCAAATAATATTAAAAAGGCTTCAGAGCAGCTTTTAAACTGATTCCTAGGGGAAAGTCGACAGGAGCTGAGCAGCTTCCGGTTCGAGAGGGTGAAACGCCAAGTATGGAGGATGAAATTTACGCACAAATGGCTGAGTCAACAGAAAAGATAGAAAGTAGTCAAGAGGTAGGACATGGTAGGCCTTCTACAAATTCTCATAAACAGCCAAAGTTGAAAGGGCACCAGAGCAATAAATATAAATGTCTGTACACAAACGCTAGAAGCCTTCGAACAAAAATAGGGGAGTTGGAATGTTTGGCAAAAGAAAAAAATATTGATATTATTGGCATAACAGAAACCTGGTGGACAGAGGAAAACAATTGGGACACAAAAATTCCAGGTTATAAACTGTACAGGAAAGACAGGAGAGGGAAAAACGGTGGCGGTGTGGCCTTGTACATAAATGAAGAGCTAGAATCTCATGAATTAGAATTTCAAGAAAATTCAAACTCACCTACAGAAACATTGTGGGTAAAAATCCCAGGACAAAAAACTAATCTAGCATTAGGGATCTGCTATCGCCCTCCCAACCAAACTCCAGAGGCAGACTGCTATCTGGAAAATGAAATTAAACAGGCCTCAAAAAGCAATAAATTAGTCACAATGGGGGACTTCAACTATCCCCGAATAGATTGGCTAAATTCTTGTTCTACGCATGAAAGAGAGACAAGGTTCCTCGACATGCTAGCTGATTATTCCCTTGAGCAGATGGTCATGGAACCAACCAGGGAAAGGGGATCCTGGACTTGGTGCTAACAAATGAACAAGATCTCGTTCAAGATGTCCTTGTAACTGAGCCCATAGGTACCAGTGACCACAACACAATAACCTTCAACTTAAATGAGAAAAATAGTAAAGAACAAAAATAAAAAAATAGGAACAGTAAAAAAATCAAATCCCTCCAAAATGCTTGGAAACTGTTTAAAAATACTATAAAACAAGCCGAACTAAAATGCATTCCTAAAATAAGAAAGAGGCCGGAAAGTCCAAGAGGACATCTGTATGGCTTACAAATGAAGTAAAAGATGTGATTGGAAAGAAGAAAACTCATTTAAGAAATGGAAGGCTCTTCCTACTGAGGAGAACAGAAAGGAACACAAGCTCTGGCAAACTAAATGCAAAGCAACCGTCAGGAAAGCCAAGAGAGATTTTGAGGCACATATAGCTAAGAACATTAAAAAAATAGCAAAAACTTCTTTAAGTACATCAGAAGCAGGAACCCAACTAGAAAAGCAGTTGGGCCACTTGACGAAAATGGTAAGAAAGGGACGATAAGTGAAGACAAGGAGATTGCTGAGCGGCTAAACGACTTCTTTGCCTCCGTTTTCACACAGGAGGACAGACAACATATGCCTGCAGCTGAGTCAGTTTTTTTCAGGGAGGGAATTAAATGAATTAAACCAGATAGAGATAAACAAGGAAGATGTTCTCACATGCCTTACTAAACTAAATGTCAACAAATCACCAGGGCCAGATGGCATCCACCCCAGAGTTCTTAAGGAACTCAAGTGTGAAATTGCTGAAATTCTAGCCAAAATATATAACCTTTCTCTAAGATCAGGCACTGTACCCGAGGACTGGAGGGAGGCAAATGTAACTCCGATCTTCAAGAAAGGATCCAGGGGTGATCCAGGAAATTATAGGCCAGTTAGTCTAACCTCAGTTCCAGGCAAAGTGATGGAAACCATTATTAAAGAAAAAATTACTAAGCACATAGAAGAACAGGCATTGCTGAAGGAAAATCAACATGGTTTCTGCAAAGGCAAATCATGTCTTACTAACTTGATAGAATTCTTTGAGGGTGTAAATAAACACATAGATAAAGGGGACCCAGTCGATATTGTTTACCTTGACTTTCAAAAGGCTTTTGACAAAGTCCCTCACCAAAGGCTCCTAAATAAGCTCTTTAGCCATGGAATCAGGGGACAGGTCTTGTCCTGGATTGAACCTGGCTAAACTGTAGGAAACAAAGGGTGGTAATAAATGGACACTTCTCTGGGTGGAAAGAGGTGAGAAGTGGCGTACCCCAAGGTTCAGTTTTAGGACCGTTACTTTTAATTTATTCATAAACGATCTGGATGTAGACATAAATTGTGAGGTAGCAAAGTTTGCAGATGACACTAAACTGTTCAGGGTAGTTAAAAATGAAACTGACTGTAAAGAGCTCCAGAAAGATCTCTCGAAATTGAGTGAATGGGCAACAAAGTGGCAAATGCATTTTAACCTAAACAAGTGTAAAGTCATGCACATCGGGGCAAAGAACCCCAAATACACTTATCAACTGATGGGATCAAAGCTTTCTGAGACAAACCAGGAAAGGGATCTTGGGGTTTTGGTGGACAGCTCAATGAAGATGTCAACCCAGTGCGCTGCAGCAGTGAAAAAGCAAATTCTATGCTTGGCATGATCAGGAAGGGAATCGAAAATAGGTCGGCAAATGTTGTATTGCCTCTCTACAAATCTATGGTGAGGCCACATCTGAGTACTGTGTACAATTCTGGTCACCGCACCTCAAAAAGGATATAACGGAACTGGAAAAGGTACAAAGAAGGGCAACAAATATGATCCAAGGGATGGAGCAGCTCCCTTATGAAATCAGGTTGCAACGCCTTGGTCTTTTCAGCCTTGAAAGACGGCGTTTAAGAGGTGACTTGATCGAAGTGTATAAAATCATGCATGGGATAGAAAAGGTGAACAAAGAAAAATATTTTTCTCTGTCACACAACACTAGGACTAGGGGCACTCCCTAAAGCTCCAAGGTAGGAAAGTTAGGACTAATAAAGGGAAATATTTCTTCACCCAGAGGGTCATTGGGTTATGGAACTCACTTCCAGAGGAGGTTGTGACAGCTGTCAGCCTGGACAGCTTCAAGGCAGGATTAGACAGATTCATGGAGACCAAGGGAATCAGTAGCTACTGAAATGGACATCCAAGTGCCACCTCTGTGTTGATGGAGGCAGGCAGGATTTTCCCGGGTACTGGTTGTGGGGGTCGGGAGCAGGTGAGGGTTTTGCCCTCCTTTCTGCTAGAGATCCCCGTGTACAACTAGTGGGCCACTGTGTGACACAGAATGCTGGACTAGATGGGCTGAGGCCCGATTCAGCATGGCTCTTCTTATGTTCTTATGTTCCACCAGATGTTCTTGAGTTCTGTTGTCCTTCTTTGGACCTCAGCTTTTGCACTGGTGTAGACCTTTTTCTAAGCAGCACAGTTGACGTCTCTCTGCCATGTTTAGAAGGCTTCCCTTTTCTTGTCAAAAAACCGGGTGCCCTAACAAATCTGTGAACATCCTGTGGCTCCTCCATGATGACATGATGGCAACAATCTTGGACAGCAATGGCTCCTAAAGTGACCCATTTAAGGTAGAATCAGGTGTCAAACAAGGATGTGTTACTACCCCAAATTTATTTTCCATCTTCATTGCTATGATACTTCATCTTGTTGATGGGAAGTTTTCCACCAGAGTGGGAATCATCTATTGAACAGATGGCAAGCTATTTAACCTCAGCAGACAGAAAACCAAAACCAAGGTTACAACATCTGTTATAGAACTCCAGTATGCTGATGACAGCGTTGTCTGTACACATTCAGAAGAAGACCTACAAGCTCGGCCTGTCACTGAACATCGAGAAAACCAAAGTGCTCTTCCAGCAGTCACCAGCCAATCCCTCTCCAATGCCAGAAATACAACTTAATGGTGTAACATTAGAAAATGTTGATCATTTCCGCTACCTTGGCAACCATCTCTCCACACAATTCAACACTGAAATACAACACCACCTGAGCTCTGTGATTGCAGCATTTTTCCGAATGAAGCAGAGAGTGTTTGAGGACCAGGACATCCGTAGAGATACCAAGGTGCTTGTTTATAAAGCTATTGTCCTCCCAATCCTGCTATATGCCTGTGAGACGTGGACTGTCTACAGACATCACATGCAACTCCTGGAATGATTCCACCCGCGCTGCCTCCAAAAAAATCCTGCAAATCTCTTGGGGAAGACAAGCAGACAAATGTAAGTGTGCTGGAAGAAGCAAAGACCACCAGCATTTAAACGATGGTCCTCTGCCATCAACTGGACTGGCCGTGAGGTCCAGATGCCTGACCACCATCTCCCAAAGCAGTTGCTCTACTCTGAACTCACGAATGGAAAATGGAGTGTTGGTGGTCAGGAAAAAAGATTTAAAGATGGACTCAAAGCCAACCTTTAAAACTCTGGCATAGACACTGAGAACTGGGAAGTGCTGGCCCTTGAACGCTCCAGCTGGAGGTCAGCTGTGATCAGCAGTGCTTAGAATCTGAAGAGGCACAAATGGAGGGCAAAAGAGAGAAACATGCCATGAGGAAGATGCGTCAAGTCAACCCCAACCAGGATTGCCTTCCATCTGGAAACCCATGCCCTCACTGCGGGAGAAGATGCAGATCAAGAATAGGGCTCCACAGTCACCTACGTATCCACTGCCAGGACACCACACTTGGAGGACCATCATCCTCGGACTACGAGGGATCACCTAAGTAAGTAATTATGGTTTTGGTGAGAGAAGAGAGAAGTAAAGCCTCCACAACAACCCAAAAATTACACAGTTGTAAGCTGATAGTACATCTGCATAGTCATATGTCACTAATAGCATGTTAGCCAAATCATATTTTTAACATCACACATAGTTTTCCTAACATTTTATTTCTCAGTGACTTCAACATAGTTTCCATTTTTGAATGACTAGAAAGGAGGCTTACTTCCTCACAATAAGTCTCTTTTACAACCACTTTCAACTTAGCCCCTTAAAGTGGGGAAAAGAAAACTCTCTCTCTCTCTCTCTCTCTCTCTCTCTCTCTCTCTCTCTATATATATATATATATATATATATCCCACTTCAAAGCAGAAAATGTGGGATTTTATTCAGCTGTGTGGAAGGGGCCTAAAACTATCAACTACATGTTCTACAGAATGATGTGAGCTATCCTTGCTGAAAATGTCAGGGCAGGGAACATAAAAATAATGATGGGGGCTTGTACTGAACTAGTTTGTGGAAATATTTTGCCTTGGCATCATTTGTCAATTTTTCCCTTGGACCCTTTTCATTCCACACATGTCCAAGGGGGAAAATGTTTGCCAGACATAGAAGCTAAATCAACTGAAAGGTTCATCCATTCAGTTCTCTAAAGGATCTGGCAATCTTTCCCTCTAATTGCATTTTGCTTTAACTGAATTAAACCTGCTGTTTCTAACACTGGAGAAGCAAATAAAAACTCTTAATACTGGCTGTGATTTGTTGAAATCTCTGTGTGTTCTCCAGCACTTTCATTGCACAAAAATGGAAGCATTAATGCTAAGGGTCTTGCCAGCTAAATTCCTCTTGAGCTTTTGAATATGCTGGAACACAGAGGCCAAATACTGCTGGAAACAGGATTGCCAAAGGCGGCAGGAAGCTGGAAAATGTATGTTTTGCTCCAGGAACTGTGCCGGTCAGGGCAAGATTCCATTGGGTGAACTGCAAGGAATCACTGCTGGTTTCATTTTAGTGCTGTTCTGAAAAGGAGCAGTGTATGCCACTAGCGATTACAAGTTGCCAAGTGTTTTGAGCATGCTAAATAGTGAAGCAGCAAGAAAACACTCTGCATGGCAGACCATTCTTCCTTTAGAGCTGGTTTTCTTGCAAGATCTTATCCAGCAGTTAACAAGTGACTAGTCAAAATAAGACTGGCTATTGGAATTACTTGTAAACCAAATCTGATGTTAGAATTTTCTACTCCTCTGAGCCAAACATTCTTCCAGGTTATGCACAAACCATAGAGAGAATGATCAACATAGAGGATGAATGTACAACAAAGTAATATTACTTCTTTATACATCATTCTGCTTTGGATACAGATGTGTTCTGAGTCTCATTGGCTAATTATTAGCCACCAAGATAATAATGTATGTGTACATATCTTGCCCATTTCATCTTTATCCCTTTTGGTTAAGGTAGATAAGTCTTGCATCTACAACTAAAATGATAATAGTCGTGTGAAAGGTCAATTTCAATGGCCTGAATCTGTGAGTTCATCTATACTGAGCAGGTTAGCCCAATGTAAATCTGCCCTGGAGCAGTCCTGGATCCAGAACATATGAGATGAATCTGACACTGTTATCCAGACAGTCAAATGTGCATCCAGTCCACTGGGCTATCATCTTCTCCATACTAAAACCATTCCTAGCTGTCTACAGAGCTCCATTTGAGTACTTGGCCACCACGGGCATCTCTGCTGATATCAGAACAAGTAGAACAATGTACAGAAGGGGGCAAACACAAGGCAAAAGATCTGGAAACCAAGCTCTATAGGAGCTAGGAATATTTAGCTTGTAAGAGAGAACATTGAGAGATGACATACAGCAATCCTCACATACCTGAAGGCATATCATGTAGAAGACAGCAGGTTTGATTTTTGCTGCTCCAAAGACTAAAACATGAACCAAATTTCAAATTATACATAAACATTGTAGTGAACTTTTTTACTGTAAGAACTGTTTGAAAGTGGAATAGACAGTCTTGGATAATGGCAAACTCTCCTTCTTTGGAAATCTCTAAGCAGAGATTGAATAGCCATCTTTCAGGAATGTTTTAGCTATGTATACCTTATGTGCCTGGTAGTTGGACCCTATATTTTTGTGTATTCTTTCAGTGCTTTGATTTTAAGAAGAAGAAAAAAGACCCATGCTGGATCAGATCTGGGTTTTAAACATTGCTCTAGCAGCACTATTGGAGCATTTAAATGTTTCTGACCCTCCTAAAAATGATAAAACACGTCACTTTCTCCTAGAGTTTGGCAATTAAGGCAGGGGATGGGGTGGAAATTGTAAAATTGATTGGAAGTCTCTCTTAATGCTTAAATGGAGGGTGAAAAGTTCAATTCAACTCCCCAATGCTGTAGCTTGTCTGATAGATATTGCAACCATTTGAATCCCATGATAAGGTGGCATGTGGCATCTGCAAGCACTTATACACTTACAACAATTACTTTCATGTGTGTGACCACCCACACAAGCTCCCAAGTAGAATACAAATAAAGCAGCACCCTCCTACTTTTGTTGCCTATACCAGAAATTGACAACAGCATATTATCCCTGTTACTGTCCCCATGCAGCTACCATGGCTAGTAGCAACTGACAACCTTATCCTCCAAATGTTTGTTTGACCCTCTTTTAACTAATCCAAGCTGATGGTCATTACTACATTTTGTGGTAGAAAAAATGTATACAGTATTCATAGATTTTTATGAAGGAAATATGATTTGGGCAATTTAACTTTTTGCCCATTTTCTAATTTTGCTTGCCGTGGAATATTCCAGTCTGTTCCCAGTAGCTACAAACTAGATTGACATTTAAACAAAAGTATCTAAATGACCCAGATCTATATTTCTTCTTCAGTTACCATTCCGCCCTATCCCATACATACATATGTGATGCTAAAACTGGCCCAGAACAGCCATGGTCAATGAATCATGGTTCACCCACAAACAAACAATCTGATTTTGGTTAAGTCATCCACAAAACAGCCAAAGAATGGCCTATTTCATAAGACTGGTAGCCATCTTTATATATTCAAGAAGACCTCTACATATAAACATGTTTTTCTTATTCTTTCTATATTTCTTTACAGGCCATGGAAGCAAGAACGTTTTAGCTCCTTTTTAAAAATTATTATTTCATATTTAACTTGATGGTATGTTTTAATTTTGGCTGAATTCTATGTAATCTTAGCTAATTTTATAATTGTGCTTTTGATGAATTTTAGGAGCTGGCTTGAGTATTCCCCCCCCCCCTTTTTAAAAAAAGCACACAAATAATTTTATGCAAATGCCTTTAAATGAAAAAAACATTTAAAACAAATACTATCTACAATTGAAGTGGCATATATGTTTTGCATGTTTAGAATTCCAGTTCTCAAAATTCTGGTAAAAATCCTGATGGTCTCATATACAGGGATAATTTAATATAGCACTCATATATCTTCTTTTGGTCATCATGGATGTACCTGTGCAGCACTTCCTTCTGCAATGATCCTCTTTGTTGCTTGCTTAGGATCCTGCTGCCATGCCCCCATGTCCATTTTCTAGTCAGGGGACTGGGGAGATGACCAGGAATTGTTCTTGTAGTTGGTGCATGAAGAACAACACCTTCATATTCTGAAAATGAGCTACATGCATCTGTTTGCAGAAGCACTGCCAAATACTGTTTGGGCAACCCAATGGGGAGTGATCCAGCTGTAGAATGGCGAGTTAAGAGTATTTATTTATTTATTTATTTGGATTTATCCATCGCCACTCCCATCCAGCTCGGGGCGACTTACACATAGTAAAATATGGTTAAAACCGCATATATAAAATACATTAAAAGATACATTAAAAATCCTAAAACAATACAACAATCCGAACACACATAACAGCAGGTGTCAGAGAGCCTGCAGTTTCCAATAGCAGAGGGCCTGCAATTTAAAGGCCGAACGCCTGTTGGAATAACAAAGTCTTGCAGGCCTTCCGAAAGTACAGAGAAAGACGTTCCCTCTAGAAGAGCTTCACATTCCATCTAGAATTTTCAACTCAGTTTCTGCCACACACTAAGTTGAAGTACGTATTTTAAGGAAAAATGTGTTTATTAAATGTATACTCCACTGTTCTCTTGGCATGAGATCAAAAGTGAATGACAATAATTGATTTTTTTTACAATAATTGAAATAGTGTCCATCTGACATTTAAAAAAAATCCTTGATGTCTTCATCAGCATCTAGTGTTGATGCGTACACAGTTATGATTGTTGCCTGTTGATTTTTGGCAAGGTTAATTCAGTGGGTTGAGAGTCATTCATTAATGCCGATGGGTGCTTCGGAGAGCTGCTTCACCAGATCATTTCTGATAACAAAGCCAACTGCATATATTCTTTATTCTTCTTCAGGCAGTCCCTTCCAGAAGAAGGTATAACCTCCTTTTTCTTCCTTCAGCTGTTCCTCTCCTGCTCTCTTAGTCTATGTTGTCCTAGCTTCCTTGCAATAATAGCAGTCCTGCATTTGGGGCGTTCACTGTCAGGTTTTTTTTCCAACAGTGTCCATACATTCCATGTTCCAAACATAGTCTGACTCTCTCATCCCTGACTGGACTGGATGTGGCAGTCCAGTCAGGGATGAGAGAGTCAGACTATGTTTAGGGAACCTTTTCTAGCCCCTCCCTGTGTAGGGTGAACAGAGTGGATCGTAAAAGGGGCTGCTCAGTCATGGATACTGCTGCTGGACTACTCAACTGCCTTGGACCTTGAGGTAGAACAACTGAATCCATATCCACCACTCATGTGCCAGTCTGTGAGTCAGGGTTTCCAAATTTCACAGTCCTGCTCCTGTTGCCACTCACTGATCACCATGGGACTTTTGTTGATTTGAGCTTTTTTTCTTGGAAGACTCCTGTACATGACTTTTTTAATATGTGGAGGTTGCTGCACAGCTAATCAACACACAGTCTTCACAGAGTGAGGGTCCCAACCAGTGGCATGGTTAACACAATAATGGTGACTTCTCAATCTGTTGCAGCCTTCTTCCGCCTTCACAGCCATTGTAACATGTACCATATTATCTTCTGCCTGATCAGGTCTTCAGATTGTACTCAGACTGGAACCTCCCCTGCTGCCCCTCCTCAGAGTGCATGGCTCCGAGGGTTACACCCGCAGGTTCATTCTTATATAGCACATGGTTAAAACAGTTTAAAATACATTTAAAACATAACTAAAAGGATACATTTTACCCCAAAAAACCCAAGCACATCTCTTTCAAACACCCTGCTGCCATATAATTAAAAGTCAAAAAGCCTGAAGTCAAAAATTGAAGCAACATCTGCTCAAGAGTGTAAGAACTTATTTCATTTTTTGGATTAGCGTACTTTTTTGTTTTGACTTTTTTTTAGTTCCATGAGACAAAATAAATGGCCTGTCAGTGAAAGAGCCAAGCCAAGATCTCTTTTTCCACAAACAGGCATTAACAGGCTTATGGAAGGCCCTTGCCCCATCTTAATTATGTCCTCATATTAGCTATACCAGGGTTGATAGTCAGGCAATCCTCCAGATCTCGTTTAACAGAAACCCAAAGGGACCCTAGCCAATAGTGAATAATATTAAGAACTACTGTTCAGTACCATCCCACCTCACTTATCTGCACCATCAGCCTTTCTCCCTTTTCTTCTTTTTGAGTAGTCATAAAAATCCACAGAGAAATGAAGCATTGCACTGTTTGCTGAGAATTGCAAGGAACCAATTTTGTAGAGATGGCATCAAGTATCCTACCCTAAATAATGGTGTCACTTCTAAATAGTACCTTCTCATTCATTCTTGAAAGATGTTTTCCCTTTACTTTATATTTAAAATTATAAACTCCATTTGCCATTTTTGCAACAGTTAAAAACAACCTTATGCTTCAAAAACTATGTAAGCTATATCATGTTTGAAGCTGTCATCTCAAAGCAGTTTTGAGAACTAAGTTCTTATGTATAGATAATGATCTCTATGAGAAATGTCTTCATGATCTTATTAGGAACTTTCTCCAACAATTTAAAATTGGGAGAATTTCAGAAATCACCTCCTCTCTAAATTCTGGTTTGTTCATTATGAGCCATTCTTGCTTGGTAGATTCCACCCCACCCCCAAACGTCATTTATTCTTGTGAAGGGCAGATACCAGGATTAGGAAACCGGCACATCACAATAGACAGAAGAGCAATTGGAACTCTAAAGTTTGAATTCTGTTGAACATATGAGCATGAAGTTTATTGTACAAGTCAAGAGATGATGGGGTGACAGGGGAGGGGCAGAATGGCAAAAGTGAAAGGAGATGAAAGCATCAGTGGGAAAGAAAGCAATGTGGTATTGAAGGAAAAGAGAGAGACTGAGACAGAGAAAAGGCATTTTTATCGTGTCAGAAGCAAAACATCCCACACTTACAAACACACCAATATCAGCAGTCAGCAAGTAAATTGATTCTTCTGAAATATCTTAGTTCTTCTGAAATGTCTCAGAGCTGTCTTTGCATTACCGTCATAGGCAATCCCTTATGGTCAAGTATAATTGTCTTCTATGATTGTCTTGGCAGTGGGTCCGTAAGTGACTGTGGAGATCTATTCTGGATTGGCATGGTCTTTCACAATGAGGACATAGATTTCCAGATGGAAGGTGGTCCCGAAAAGGGTTTGCTTGATGCACCTTCCTCTTGGCACATTTCTCCCTTTCTCTCTCCCCTCCTCCCTCATTCATGTCTCTTCAAAATCCACATGCAGTGTTGGTAACAGCTGACATCCAGTTACAACACTCAAGGGCCAAGGCTTCCCATTTCTTTAAGCCCATCTTTAAATCTCTTTTGCTGGCCACTGACATTTGATTTTCCATTTTTGAGCTGAGAGTAGCAATGGGAGATGGTTATGGGACACTCAGACCATGTGGCTGGTCCAATGAAGTTGATGGTGGCAGATCGTTGCTTCAATGCTGGTGGTCTTTGCTTCTTCCAGAATGATGATGTTTGTCCCCTGGTGTTCCTAAGAGATTTGCAGGATTTTTCAGAGGCAATGCTGATATACCGTAATCTTCAGAAGTTGAAAGTGACATTTGTAAACTGTCAATGTTTTTCAGGTATACAATAGAGCTATTGTATTTTCAAGTATACAATAGCTTTATAAACAAGTATCTTGGCATCCCTACAAATGTTCTGATCCTCGAACACTCTCTGCTTCATTTTTAAAAATGCTAGCTTTACACAGGACTAGTATCATGATTTTTGTCTAGGGGTTGAGTCACTTATTAAATATGGTAGGCTGGATATCTCCTTACAGAGCCTGTTATAAACCAGATGAGACTAGGAGGGTAGCTATACACCTCTGATATCACCAGCTCATTAATAGCTTTCCCAGACAATTATATCTGCACTGAGTATTCAAAAGCTAGGATTGGATGTTCATTTGCAGAAATAACAGTTACTTTTTAAATACCTTAAGTTTTCAAATGTAAAGAGCTCGTGAACGTTTTTTATGTTTTCAAAACTGATGCAATTACATCTTCGAAAACACTTACATATTAAGCTTGCACTATTTAAAAAATATTAAAATTAAATGTAATAAATTAAAATTTAATTAACTCAATCAAACATATCAAAAGCTATTACTCTGCAAAGTGATAACAGATGTAATACATTTGTTGTAGTGGTGTGTATAGTAGTTTGATTATTTGACTTGAGAAGGGTAGAGTCAGACACACACAGAGCCATGAGACTCGTGGTGTGACCTTGGGCTAGTTGATCTCTCAATCAACCAATCTCACATAATAGTTGCAAGAGTAAAATAAAAAGGAGGACAATTGTGTATGCTACCTTGAGCCCACTGGAGCAAAGGTGGGATATTATTTATTATTAGTATTCGTATTCTTTCCATCTCTTTTTTTTCAAATAATGGGATTCAAGGCAACTTACAACTTTATAAACATTACATAACTGTAACTAATAAAAGTGCTTGTGTGTGTTCATGTGCACCTCCAAATACCTGCAGAATATTTCATATATAGTTAGCTTCTTCAGGCTAGCCATCTTCATTTACACTATATTTTAGCACATTGTAAAATGTTAAAAGAGGACCAGTGACAACAAAAAGCAAGACTTGGTTTACAGTCCCTTGAGAAACTCTGACATATACTGCAAACTTATTCTCTGTATGTCTTCCTCTTTGTAAATGATTTGCTTCCCTCCCTTCCTGTATAAATAAACAGAAATGTGTCTGTATATTTGGTGTTCTTTTTTTCCTTTGGTCATGATAATCAAGGGCTATTACGGCAATAGATCTTATCTGTGGAATGGCAGTCCCTCTGCACCTTCAGTTCAGATTTTTGTTTATGCTTGGTTGCAATTGTGGCTGTTTCTGATAGTTTTAGGTCAGCCATGACAGACTATGGGTGACACTAAATAAACAAGCTTGGAGACTGGGACCAGGCAGGAAGGAACGATACTAGCACTCACAGTTTGAATTTCCTTCATTAATCAGCCTTTAAAAAAATTAAAATTACTTTACTATGTTCAAGTCTTAAGTAGATTATGCTACAGAAAAGATGCTAGCATTTAAGATTTTCACATTGGGTAACACAGAAGAAGACGTTCAGCAGTGGGTAGGTACTGCAAAAAAGCAAGACAGCTCAGTCTTATAAGGAAAGTAGTCTGGCATTTAATGTAGAGATATTTTTCTTTTTCAGAAACTCCAAAAAAGAAGTTTAATTCCACTTTCCTAAATATTGATAACCAGATTCCCTTGTACAATGTAAACTGTAAGGCTTTGTATTTTTCCAAAACCTCTCTTCACAAGCTTACATGCATGTATTTCATTCCACTTTCCCTTTGCTTTTTGTCTCTCACTCAATAATTCTAGTTTTTACACACCACAGTGCAAAGCTAGTAAAATGGTGCAACTTCCCTCAAAAAGTTCAAAGGTCACAGGAAACAGCCTTATACGGAATCACATTATGGTTCATTGAGCTCAGTGTTGTTGACACTGACCAGCAATGGTTCTCCAGGTTTACGTGCAGAAGTCTTTTTCTGGCCATATGTAGAGATATCTGGTTGTCCTTTGTGGTAGGCCATCCAAGTACTAACTAGTTTCAACCGGGCTTTAGTCTCCATAATCAAATCAAGCATTTTCAGAGTGGACAGTTTGGTGAGTCTGATTGGAAGTGGTTCTCAGGATTTGGGAAAGAGTTCTTTCTTTGCTCTACTTGGAATTCAACCTAGATTCCTCTTCATTCAATGCATGTGCTCAGTCACCCAACTATAACCTTTCCATGAGTCCTTCCTCCTCCTCCCCCAATTTGGGGGGGGGGGGGGTTGGCCATGTCAGGAGCAACTTGAGAAACTGCAAGTCACTTCTAGTGTGAGAGAAATGGCTATCTGCAAGGACATTGCCCAGGGGATGCCCGAATGTTTTGATGTTTTTACCAACTTTGTGGGAGGCTTCTCTCATGTCCCCGCATGAGGAGCTGGAACTGATAGAGGGAGCTCATCCGTGCCCTCCCCGGATTCGAACCTGTGGCCTGTCGGTCTTCAGTCCTGCCAGCATGGGGGTTTAACCCACTGCGCCACTAGGGGCTCCCCCCCCCACTAGTGAATTAAATGTATTTCATTCCTCACACCAATTCCACTCCAATTTTGATTTTATAACACTACAGTTTTGAAAGGCAATGTGAATATAGCAAAGATAGATGAACAGTCTACAAGAAACCCAGCATAGACAAATGAACATCGCAAGTCACTTGGTTTAACTCTGTTCTGCTAGGTGCCAAATCATGTACAATTTTGCTGTCTGTACATCAAATCAGCACAATACATTTGTTTACTTTATTATCTGAACACTGTTGCAGAAAATACTTACATCTCCTCAGAGGCCACAAGCCAAAGAAACAAAATCTTAGCCCACTTTGGCTGACAATGTTAGAGTTTAATTAGTTCCACATTTGCTTCCTAGCCAGGTCCAATAAATATGCACGTCTTGGCACAGCTGCATCTCAGCATGTGCCCTGAAATTGAAAATGTTTCCTCTGAGGCTGTTGCAATCTTGGCACCACTTCACTTTGCCAGGAGCTGCATCAGTGAACAAATTGCTTGTCCATTCATAATCACAGTGTAGGTAGAGTGTCTATAGTCTTGGGAGTGCATTTAACTGGGAGAGATGCTCAGCCAAGTAATAAAAGCAGCATTGAACTCACCTCACATAGAGGTACACACCTCCAGACTTTGGACTGACTAATGGTAATCCTGCCAAATGAGTTACTTTCCCCCTTCTTCTTCCTACCTAGCAGGTAAATCCAAGAACTGCATCTCACAAACTCTGCCCTAACTATTGATCCAAAGTGCACATTCTCAAAGTGCTTTCACTTTCTCTGATTTGACCATTCCTGATTTTAGAGTTGCTGTATGAGACTCAAATATTTACCTATCATCCATCTCTCTTCCCTCTCCCCCCCAATGTAAAATTATAGGGGAGCCAGGACTCGTAAAGCACAAGAATATTAGTGAAGATAATAACTGGAGCTGGTGGTGGTCATAACAATTTCAAGCTGTGAGGCTGGCTCATGTTCCAAAAATGAAGAATGATACAACTGAGTCTACCTTTTAGTCCTGATTAGACCCATTGCATTTATTCAAATCATCTACATATGGAATCACAATTCACCTGTTGATTGAGTGGGTCTACTCTAATTGGGTCCAACCTATTTTGTGTATTATCCAAGTTGCATGCATATTTATTTTATTTTATTTATTTACTATATTTTTATACTACTCCTCTCAGCCCAAAGGCGACTCGAGGCAATGTACAAAGGCAGACGAATGCCCACAGATAAATACATAACAATTAATAAAAACAGCCATATAAAAACAAAAATTCAGAGTTAAAAATATAAAATACAAATCTCAGTGTTTCCTTATTAGAATCGGTTTCCGTTGCATCGTCATCGTTCCATAGGTCTCAATTCCATAATTACATTTCCTCTGCAAAAGCCTGTTCAAACAGCCAGGTCTTGACTTTCTTCCAGAATGTTAGGGGGGGCATTCTAATGTCCCTAAGGAGGGCGTTCCATAGTCAAGGGGCCAATACTGAGAAAGCCCTGTCTCTCGTCCCCACCAATCAGGTCTGTGAAGAAGGTGGGACAGAGAGCAGGGCCTCCCAGTCGATCTTAAGCACCTGGATAGTTCATAGGGAGAGATGCGTTTAGACAGATAAGCTGGACCAGAACCATTTAGGGCTTTAAAGGCTAAAGCCAGCACTTTAATTGTGTCTGGTAGCAGACTGGCAGCCAGTGAAGCTGGCACAACAGAGCGGTTGTACGCTCCCTGAGTGCCGCTCCTGTTATCAACCTGGCTGCTGTCCGTTGGACCAATTGAAGCTTCCGAACAGTCTTCAAAGGCAGCCCCACGTAGATCGCGTTGCAGTAGTCTATACGGGATGTAACCAGAGCGTGGACTACTGTGGCCAAGTCAGACTTCCCAAGGTACGGGTGCAGCTGGTGCACAAGTTTTAACTGTGCAAATGCTCCCCTGGTCACCGCCGAAACCTGGGGCTCCAGGCTCAACAATGAATCCAGGATCACACCCAGACTGTGAACCTGTGTCTTCAGGGGGAGTGTTACCCCGTCAAACACAGGCTGTAATCCTATACCCTGTTCGGCCTTACGACTGACCAGGAATACCTCTGTCTTGACTGGATTCAATTTCAATTTGTTCGCTCCCATCCAGTCCGACACAGCGGCCAAGCACTGGTTCAGGACCTGAACAGCCTCCTTAGTAGGAGGTGGGAAGGAGTGACAGAGATGGACATCATCTGCGTACAGATGACACCACACCCCAAAACTCCGGATGACCTCCCCCAGTGACTTCATGTAGATGTTAGACAACATGGGAGACAGTATTGAACCCTGGGAAATCCACACGAAAATGGATGAGGGGTTGAACAGGAGTATCCCAATATCACCATCTGGGAACAACCCTCTAGGAAGGACTGGAGCCAATGCAAAACATTACCTCCAAGGCCCATTCCTGCGAGGTGTCCCAGAAGGATACCGTGGTCAACGGTATCGAAGGCCACTGAGAGGTCCAGCAGAACTAACAGGGACACATTCCCCTTGTCCAGCTCCCTGCGTAGATCATCCACTAAGGCAACCAAGGCTGTCTCAGTATCATGCCCCGGCCTAAAATCAGACTGTGCCTGATCCAGATAATCCGTGTCTTCCGAGAATACCTGGAGTTGTGAGGCCACCACACATTCCAGGACTTTGCTTAAAAAGGGGAGATTGGAAACAGGTCGATAGTTGACTAATTGAGTGGGGTCCAGTGATGGTTTCTTCAACAGTGGTTTTATAACAGCTTGTTTTAAGCTGGCTGGAATATTGCCTTCCCGAAGGGAGGCATTAACCACCACTTTTACCCACTCGGCCAATCCCCCTCTGGCTTCCTTTACAAGCCAGGATGGGCAGGGGTCTAGGATGCATGTGGTCGCTCTCATCCCTCCGAGTATCTTGTCCACATCCTCGGGTTTCACCAATTGAAATGAATCATATATACAGTATAAAACTCAAAATAACAAAGCAAAAATAGCTTAGACATATTTCAGCACTAAATGGAACACTCATCTTCCTCATTATTTATCATATTTCCAGTCATTTGCAGCACCATTTATTAGACAGTAGATATGTTACTTAGCATAGCTATATATTACCTTATACAAAAAAATGTTATGAAGTATCATAATTTGGCATTAATTAGATAAAGATACATACAATGTGCATGCATGAACAAAACCTTGCCAAAAATAAGTTAATGCTACTATAGTTGGTGTGCATTAGCCACACAATGTAAAGTATTTAAAATGCAATAGATTTAGAGACTGGTGGTTCTGGGCTAGAGATGAATTCAGCTATAACTGGCTTGCTACAAAGAGCTTTTTGCAATGAAGTTACAACTTAGAGTTGACACAGCAGAATGAACTTGTCTTTTGTATTGCAGTTGTGAGGTGAAATAACAACAGGATTCCTGTACCATTTATTATTGTGAAGAATAAGGCATTTGAGCAATTGGTTGTAATTGTAATATTTTGTAATTCTAATATAAGCCAGCATTCTTCAATTTTGTGCTCCCTCAGATTTATTGGACTTATCATCATCATAGGCTATCACTCATGGCTGAGTATGATTGTCTCCCAGAAGTAGAGTCTTGGTGATGGGTCTAAAAGTGACTGTAGAGACCTATTATGAATTGGCATGGTATATCATAATGAGAACATAGATTTCCAGATGGAAGTCGGTCCTGACAAGGGTTTGCTTGATGTGCCTTCCGCTTGGCACATTTCTCTCTTCACCCTTGATTCGTGATTATTTTAGAGTCCATAGCACTGTTGGTGACAGCTGACCTCCAGTTAGAGCACTTAAAGGCCAAGGCTTCTCAGTTCTTGGTTTTTATGCCACATTTATAAGGTTAGCCTTAAGCCCATCTTTAAATCACTTTTGCTGTCTACCAATATTCAGTTTTTCATTCTTGAGCTGAGAGTAAAGTAACTGCTTTGGGAGATGGTGATTTGGCATTTGGACAATGGGGCTGGTCTAGCAAAATTGATGACTAAAAACCAATTGATATGATGAACATATCTGGAAGGCACCAGGTTGGGGAAAGTGCTCCCTCACCAACCATATACACTACAGTGTATTTCACATTCTGTAACTGCCAGCTCTCAGAATTCTGTTAGCGAGCTCTTGTTCGTTCCCCTGACCTATAGTTCACATGAATAGTACCTGAGCCACCCCCTCCTGTTCATATTCCATGTTTTTAAACTGTTGTACATTGTTCACCCTAGGGTTTTTAACTGTTGTAAGTCGCCCCGAGCAACTACAAATATTAAAGTATTATTATTATTATTATTATTATTATTATTATTAAATAACTGACCTCTTTTTCACTATAATTTGGTACTTTTTAAACACCTTACCAAACAATTACTCCCAAGATTCCTTAGCATAGAGCAATGACAATGTAAGTGATATAAATCTGATATAACTACATTGAAGAAGCACTCTTACCATTGGCAACCTGATGCTGAAAGAAAATCCAGAATCTCAATCCACACTAGAAGACTCTCATCAGCTATCAGCCACCTGGGCTTTGCCTATCCACCTGCTTTTCCGAATGCTTGTCCAGCACTCTAACCCTGGGCTACAACATCTGATCAATAAGAAAGAAATACCTAATACAATGACTACACTCCATACAGTAGTTATTTCTATCTGAAAACAATAATCTGCTTCAGTATTATCTGTCAGGTATGTTGACTTTCTCAATGACATACTTGCTGGCCTTCTTCAAATGGCAACCATCAAACTTTGCACTGACAGAAGCATTGCCTCTAATGTAACAAGATGGCATGTGGGAGGATTGTTATGGAGAACCTTGTGTGCAGTCATCCGGAGCACCAGTCCTACAAATAAAAGGCTGCAGTCTCACAGGTTACAATTAAAGTACCATCCATCATGGTTAAATGCACCTTTTGAACACAAATCCTTTGTGCTGCATTCTTGAGATCTACAATTAACTCACAAGTGTCAGACATTTGTTGAGAATGGCCAAATGGCTTCTTCTTGAAGGAGAAGAGTTTGGAAAGGTTCTGAACATCCTCTCTCCTGCTGAAAAATGTATGAAGAAAAGTATTTCCCCCTCCCCAGCATCTGTAGTAGCCAATCCTGGTTCACTTTATAAATCACTGTGGAAGGGTTCAACTGCTTTCCTCAGCTGAATGGCCCATATTGCACTTTAAATATTGTAAATGGGCAGGGGTGCCTCTTTAGTGAGGGAATTCTTCAAGGAGTAGGTATTATGAAAGAACAACAAACAGCTTGAATCCGCTTTGTGAATGGATTGCCAATTTGATTTCCTTAACACTGTCTAGTCTGATGCAGACTAGGAGCAAAAAGTATTTAATTTTCCTTATTTGTTTGTTGTTTAGAAATTTAGCTAAGTTCTCAAGCTGGTTTACCTCAATAAAGCATAATTCCCATGTTGGCTAAACTGAATCATATCCTGGTAGGTTTTTGGGATATTTGTTGTTTTCTTGGAAAGTAGTCCTATTGAAACTCTGGTTGGGTGGAGAAATGCGAGAGAAGTGGGCATGAACACTCCTAAGTATCTCCTCCCATATAGTGGAGACAAGTAAGCATCCTGGTTCACTAGGGAGTTGATGAAGAGATGACATGAGATTATAGTGTCAAAGATGAAAAAGTTAAGACAGGTCTGACAAAACACAGTCTAGGCCACAGTAAGAGGCCTATTCCATAGTGATAAGTAAATTGTTCATATCTGCCACAAGTTGTTTAGTGGAGCTGTTTTGAATAGTCCCAAAGGCTTATTATGCTCTCAACTGCATAAAAGAAAATACAGATCATTCAGGTAGCCCACTATGGAGTATATGATACTTCACAGACAAAACCATTTGGATCTACTCTGACTTAGATCCTGGGGTGGATATAGGTCCAGTGTATGTAACTTTGGTTCACCACTTGTTCCATGTTAATAGATACTGTAAATAAATAAGATATTGGATAAATAAATAGATAAATAAATAAGATATTGGAAGCTGTTTCAATCCTTTGCATTCAAGGGGGGGGGGCTTTTTTAAAAGCCCCCCTCCCTTGAATGCAAAGGATTGAAACAGCTTCCAATATCTTATTTATGAGCAATGTATGGACCACGCCATGGCCTCTTAATTCCAAATATTCCTACATGAAATAAACGTTCTAGACCAGGCATGGGCAAACACTGGAACGTGAATCCGATGTAGTCCCTTAGGCTCTTTCCTCCAGCCCTCGTCTACCTCAGCTCCCCTCTCAGCATATGAACCCCTCTCCCCCACGGCAACTGCTGCCCCATACCAACTGCACCACCCCATGCGATGCCACCCCACACCAAATGTGGAATCACCTTGCATCAAATGCCTCCCCAGCGTCCCCCCTCTGCACTCCCTCTGCCTTTGGCCTCTCCCTGGTCCTTTCCTAACCTGTTCCAGTCAGCCTGCCCCAACCTGGCCCACAATGTGGCTGTACCACAAAATGTTTGCCCATGCCTGTTCTAAAACCATTTCAGATTGACTTTGGGCCTAGATATGAGATGGAGACAGCTTTGGTAACTTCATTGGGAGCTCCATGGGTGTTCTATGTTATCCTGATGAATCTCTTGGCAGCTTTCAGCACCATAAATCATGAAAGATTTATGGTTCTCCTCTCTGGATGAAATCTAGAGGTACTAGATGGAATCCTACTGACGTCAGGGAAGGAAATTCACGCTTGTGGTATTTTCTCCAATAGGTTTATAATACTATTTCATTCTGGCCCTGAATAGTATTGTCTAGGCATTTTCATCAAGGGGAGGGATTTGCCCTTCAAGCTCAGACCAAAAAATGAATTGCAATAGAAGTATATATGTATTGTAATAGTTTCAAAGTTAGTTATCACTTTATCACATGAGAAAGTTACTGAAGAAGAACAAAATCAAATAACAAATCAAATAAGCAAGAGGGCAATACATCAATATGTGTGCCAGTTTCCTTTTCAATTTCCATTTTTAGTTTCTAAAGCCAGGATATAATAAAAGGAATCATGTATTCATCAAGAATACTCAAAAGTGTATTATATTAAACTGACAGCATTGATACCACCATTCATGTCGAAATAATTAGCAATTCTGAGGCTATTAATAGTGTGTTATACCAATGTTCTACTCAGAGAAGGATGAATGAAAAACCTTTTGGTGACTTTTGATCCTGCTAAAGTTTAATTAGCCCAAGTTATTGACCTAATGTTTAATGTAACAGCGCACTCCAGAAATGATTGAAGTGATTGAGTAAAGAGCTATCAAAATGAGGATCTTCACAAGTAAGGATATTATATTTTCTTTATCCTAGAATAGCATAATAGGGCTGTGAGCATTTAAACTGCTTTTTTGCAAAGTATTCGTGTAATTGCTAACATCACCTACGGGACTGAAAGGCTTTGTATTTAATTGATGCCAAAGTGCATCACTTTGACAAGGTCAATTTTGCAAGCAGCGCTTTGTACTGAAGTTTTGATTCTTTCCAAATTAGCTCTGATCTTTAAAGATTATCAATAAAAAATAATATCTCCATGTCATCAAATATTAATAAAGGTTACAATTGGAATATTTTACTTCTAATATACATAAAAATTAGGGGTAGAAAATGATCTATTCTAGAAAACTGTTATATGTAAAGGATATTTTAAAGAATGTTCTACAGCTAATGGAAAGTAGGGATTAGTGAGTGATGCTGTGCCTAGTTAGCTCTAAATGCTACACTGAAAGCTAGTGTAAGGCTTGGGAGCATAAAGTCCATCAGATGTTGTTGGACATATGACTCATATCGGTTCTAGCCAACTTGGCCAAGTTGAAGGATCATGGTAGCTGTAGACCAACGACAGCAAAATGGAATCATATTCCCCATTCCTTGGCTACTAAATTATTTATCACTTGGTTAAAGGTCATTTGATGGCACACAGGTAAATATGTAAACTGAGGCCCCTCTACACTGCCAAATAATTTAGCTTATCAAAGCAGATAATCCACATTATCTGTTTTGAACTGGATTATATGAGACTACGCTGCTATATAATCCAGTTCAAAGCCGATAATCTAGATTTTATATGGCAGTATAGCATCACAGGTGACAGGAGGAAGTCTGTTTACATCATTTGATGGATTCCATCATGTTTAATCAGGGAACTGTTTTTGAAGTGTTTAGAAATGGGGGGAAATAGAGTAAGAAAAAGTGCTTAGCCATCACAGAGCTGATTCATCAGCCCTTTGTGTTAAGTGAGCAGTGTAGATGAGCACAAGCAAGAATGACTCAAGGATTGGTGGCCGAAAAGCCTTATTAAAAACGTCAACTGTTTTGTTAACTGCCTGTGTAGCAAAATGGTAACACTGACATAAAGCCCCCAATATATCCATATTGGTGTAAAAATCAAAATAGAGAGCTGAAATCTGTTGCCTTCCAAGGTTTTCCTTAATGAAGAAGATGTGCTGTTGTTAGTATGCCAACCAAAGAGAGAGAACCCCAATTCACCTAGAGATACTAAAGAGATTCTACCCCCATGACCTATAGATATGAGAGACAAAATCAAATGGCAGTAGGAAATAGTAAATGAAGATTTAAGAAGTAAAAATCTGATAGAGTGAGGGACCAAGGAAAGTATGATCTTAGATAAAGAGATTAAAACAGAATAAATAGAAAAGAAGGTTGGTACATTTAACAGCATGGCAGCTGTCGAATGAAGGTGAGAAATGGGCAGGAAGTGGATTTTGTGAGGCAAAGTTATGTAACGCATATAATATTCAATATTACCTTGTTCTGCATCCTCTGAAGCAGAAAGTAACACAAAGTACAATTTCCTCTCATTTTGGAAAGGAGTTGTGGTCTTTGTGTACAGCTACCCAATAAAGACATTTTCCAGTGGCTGCATAGCCAGAGATACTGCAGCTCCTGGGTTTGGGTTTGTGGCTACTGTCCCAGCACTGAACCAAATCCTGGGATGTTTGTGTAGGTGCTGCACAGAAAAACTAGTTTGTTTTGATCCACTTCTAAACTGGTTTATAGTGACTATGTAGAACTGCCCTGAGTGATCTTGGGTGTGGTGCTCTTCTTAGACTTAGTAAGTGGCCTTAGTGGAGGCCACCTACTGTCAAAGGGAACATGGCTTTCTAGAGCTATTTTAATGGTGCATTAACTGTTAAAGAACATTGAGGTAATTATGATGTCTTATATTGGACATATGACGTCATAATTACTCAATGTAATGCCAGTCAGTATCGTTGAGCATCCTACAGCTACTAGAACTATTTATTTAGGGGGATATTTATTTATTAAAGCATTTCTACTCCGTTCTTCTTACCCCTGCAGTGGGACTCAGAGGATAGTGGCAATTGGAAAGAAGACTTAGGATATTTACGACATTGAATCTGCCTAGACTTGGATTTAGTTTTACCGGCATATATAATCTACTGTCCAATGAATTATATAATCCCAGGGGGTTTGAAAGAGGCCATGGTAAGACCGCTGCTGAAGAAGCTGAATTTAGACCCTTCGGCTCCCTCCAATTACCGGCCTGTGTCCAACTTGCCTTTTTTAGGCAAGGTAATTGAGAGGGCAGCAGCGGATCAGCTGCAGCGGTACTTAGAAGACACAGCTGGACTTGATCCCTTCCAGTCCGGCTTCCGTATTGGGCATGGGACGGAGACCGTGCTTGTCGCCATTACAGACCAACATCGCCGCCAGCTGGACCAGGGTGGGTCAGCCCTGCTTGTTTCGTTAGATCTATATAATTCACTGAGTCTTGGGTTAGCGCATACGTCAAACAAGTCACAAGACTAGAGTATCAATATCTCTATTTCATATTCATGTAAAACACAGTCATGGGATATACAGGTGTATCATACATACTATAAACTCGGGTACGTAGTATACGGGATTTAGGGGGCAAGCGTAACAATATAAATCATACAAGAATAGATCAGAAGCGTAACTCCCCAAAGTAAATATCGAGACACTCCGAGTATATCAGATCTAAGTTGCCATGAGCCGTGAAGTCCAAACAGCTGGTGATACAGGGACAAAGGAGGCAAAAATGAGCTCCAAATAATAAGTTCAAAAGTTGGCGACGGGCTGGCGATGCCAAACTTTTGGGAGCCACCCCGTTTCGCCCGGGCGGGGCTCAAGGCCATAAATGATGATTCCGTAGTCCAAATATCTGAAGGAGAACATCATACAATACATCACACTACATTATAGTAGTCAAACAGACAAACCCAATATGTTGTATACATCAGAGGTGTCATACCATTCAGCGAAGCGTTCAGGCTTAACCTTACTCGGGAAGCAAGGTGACCATAAAGGTAAGAAAGGAAGGATCAGGAGAATGTTATAAAGTAACTCAGGTGGAGCAATTAGGTAATTAGTGATTGCACACTGATTACCTCATTTAACCCATTTGGAATTTCTGAATTTAATCGGATTATCCATAGTCTTTCAAGTTTGCAAAGGCCCTTAAAGGGGTCAGTATGTGAATGCGGTTCTATTTTGTCAAGTACCCTAATGCGCAATGAATCAGGATGATGTTTATGCTGATGGCAATGTATGTAGAATGGTAGATCAGTGTTCCCCGTGTTTATTCTACTTCTATGCTCGATGAAACGTTGGCGTAACGGCCTAGTGGTCATCCCGACGTAAACAGACGGGCAGGAACAACTGATCGCATACGTGACATGTGAACTAGCGCATGTCGCAAAACAGCGTATAACAACCTTTTTCCCTAACGAGGGACAGTCTATAGTGGTATCACTGCAGATGTTTTTACAAATGGAGCACCGGCCACAAACCTTCGTGCCCTTGCTAAGGTTGCTAGTAATATGCGTGTAGGCATGGTTAGAATGGGTCAGAGTGTCTCTAAGTTACGTGTACGCTTATAGCGATAAGGGGATGCTCTAGCCCTTTGATGTGCGAGACCATCGGCCAGTGTGTGCGTATAAGTTTAACCATAATGTTAGTATGTGGTGTAAATGTTACAGGCCACACCAGATTGCTGGATTGAACCTTAGGTTTACTCGTGAGGAGGCTGTTTCTGTCCGAGTGTCTGGCTTTCATGAGGGCTTTGGAGACTATATGTTCAGGGTAGCCTCTTTGTAGGAAGTCCTTTTTCATAGTTCTAGCTTCTCTTTCAAAATCATAGGCAAAAGAGGAGTTACGCTTAAGTCTCGAAATTCTAATTCTAAGTCATTGACTTGGGGAATTGGCTGAACACCTGGGACACCAACATCCGCTTTACCACTAATGCGAGTCAAGTGAAAGTAAATTTCCTTGACCTTACCATTTTCGCCGATAGGGGTCTCCTCAAAACTAAGAATTATAACAAACCGGTGAAGAGGAACTCATATTTGCATTTCAATAGTTTTCACTCACATTCTCTGAAATCTAATTTACCTTACACTCAATTTTCGAGACTTAAGCGTAACTCCTCTTTTGCCTATGATTTTGAAAGAGAAGCTAGAACTATGAAAAAGGACTTCCTACAAAGAGGCTACCCTGAACATATAGTCTCCAAAGCCCTCATGAAAGCCAGACACTCGGACAGAAACAGCCTCCTCACGAGTAAACCTAAGGTGCAATCCAGCAATCTGGTGTGGCCCTTAACACTTACACCACATACTAACATTATGGTTAAACTTATACGCACACACTGGCCGATGGTCTCGCACATCAAAGGGCTAGAGCATCCCCCTCTTATCGCTTATAAGCGTACACGTAACTTAGGAGACACTCTGACCCATTCTAACCATGCCTACACGCATATTACTAGCAACCTTAGCAAGGGCACGAAGGTTTGTGGCCGGTGCTCCATTTGTAAAAACATCTGCAGTGATACCACTATAGACTGTCCTCGTTTGGGAATAAGTTTGATATACGCTGTTTTGCGACATGCGCTAGTTCACACGTCACGTATGCGATCAGTTGTTCCTGCCCGTCTGTTTACGTCGGGATGACCACTAGGCCATTACGCCAACGTTTCATCGAGCATAGAAGTAGGATAAACACGGGGAACACTGATCTACCATTCTACATACATTGCCATCAGCATAAACATCATCCTGATTCATTGCACATTAGGGTACTTGACAAAATAGAACCGCATTCACATACTGACCCCTTTAAGGCCCTTTGCAAACTTGAAAGACTATGGATAATCCGATTAAATTCAGAAATTCCAAATGGGTTAAATGAGGTAATCAGTGTGCAATCACTAATTACCTAATTGCTCCACCTGAGTTACTTTATAACATTCTCCTGATCCTTCCTTTCTTACCTTTATGGTCACCTTGCTTCCCAAGTAAGGTTAAGCCTGAACGCTTAACTGAATGGTATGTCACCTCTGATGTATACAACATATTGGGTTTGTCTGTTTGACTACTATAATGTATTGTGATGTATTGTATGATGTTCTCCTTCAGATATTTGGACTACGGAATCATCATTTATGGCCTTGAGAAAGCCCCGCCCGGGGGCGAAACGGGGGAGTGGCCCCAAAAAGTTTGGCATCGCCAGCCCGTCGGTCAACTTTTGAACTTATTATTTGGAGCTCATTTTTGCCTCCTTTGTCCCTGTATCACCAGCTGTTTGGACTTCACGGCTCATGGCAACTTAGATCTGATATACTCGGAGTGTCTCGATATTTACTTTGGGGAGTTATGCTTCTGATCTATTCTTGTATGATTTATATTGTTACGCTTGCCCCTAAATCCTGTATACTACGTACCGAGTTTATAGTATGTATGATACACCTGTATATCCCATGACTGTGTTTTACATGAATATGAAATAGAGATATTGATACTCTAGTCTTGTGACTTGTTTGACGTATGTTTTGTTAGATCTAACAGCAGCGTTTGATACCGTAGATCATGTACTGTTAGCCCACCACTTAGCCGTGACTGGAGTTAGGGGGACTGCCCTTAAATGGGTGGCCTCCTTTCTCCACGATCGGGGACAGCATGTGGAGAGGGGGGAGGAGGTCTCCGGGAGGCTCCCATTAAGTTGTGGGGTCCCCAAGGGGGCCATCCTCTCACCCTTATTATTCAACATTTACATGCGCCCCCTGGCCCAGCTGGCCCGCGACTTTGGTCTGAAGTGTTATCAGTACGCGGATGACACCCAGCTTTTGCTGAGAATGGATGGCAGGCCGGATACCGTACCTGATTGTTTCCATCGATGCCTAGAAGCCGTGACTGGATGGCTGTGGGCCAGCCGGCTGAAGGTGAACCCGTCGAAGCCGGAGATCTTGTGGCCTGGTCGACCTGGGCTGGATGAGTGCCAGTTGCCTACCCTGGATGGCGAGCAACTTAGCCCGTCATCTTTGGTTAAGAGCTTGGGTGTTAGATTGGACCCCTTGCTGACCATGGAGGCCCAGGTCTCCATGGTCAGCAGGACGTCCTTCTTTCACCTACGACAGGCTAGACAACTGGCCCCCTACCTGTCCAGGGCCGACCTGGCCACGGTGATCCAAGCGACGGTCATCTCGAGGCTGGACTACTGTAACACCCTCTACGTGGGCCTTCCTTTGTCGACAATCCGGAAACTCAAGCTGGTGCAGAATGCTGCAGCTCGCCTACTGGTGGGAGCACCAGTGAGGGAGCATATTACTCCCATCCTTCGGCAACTGCACTGGCTTCTTATTGAGTACCGGATTGCCTTCAAGGTGTTGGTTTTAACCTTTAAGGCCTTGCACGGTCTAGGGCCTGTGTACCTGAGGGACCGCCTTACCCCGTATGTTCCCCCGAGATTACTGCGCTCGGAAGAGCAAAATTTGCTGGTTGTACCATCGTCCCGCTCCTGTCACTTGTCCAGCACAAGACAGAGAGCCTTCTCTGCGGCGGCTCCAGCACTCTGGAACTCGCTCCCTAACCACACTCGAATGGTCCCTGAACTTCTCCCTTTTCGAAGGGAATGTAAGACAGCCCTCTTCAGATTGGCATTCGGGTAACCTCAAACCCGATCGGGTCTATCCCGCCTCAGTAAGGAACCGTAGACTATACCATCAGTGCTACGTATTCTTGTTTTACTGTATGTTTTATGATATGTTTTATGATGTGTTTTACTGTTGTACTATGTTTTATTGTATGCTTGCTTTTTGTGATCCACCCCGAGCCTGCTGGGAGGGGCGGAATATAAAACCGAATAAATAAATAAATAAATAATGTGTCTTAATGGTTCTTAATGTTTTAATGTTTTTAAGGCTTTAATTGTACTTCAAATTGTTTACTTATTGACAACATCGTATGGTGCTTGTGTGAGGCCGTCCTGAGTCCCCCTTCGGGGGGAGAAGGGCAGAGTAAAAGTGCATGAAATAAATAAATAAAAAAAAGTAAATAAAGGCCACATGAAGTCAAATGAACTATAAAGTTAGTGTCCTATGACATAACTTCTCATACGCTTTCTACATTTAGGATTCCTTTTTTTTCTTTCCCTTTCCCTTTATTTATTTATTTATTTAGCTTTTGTAACTTGGTTATAAAACATGAGCTATACTCCCCCATGTGCCTACAGTTAATAACTGCAGAATTTGTTTTTCTTTCATATTATCTGTATCATCAGCAATGCATATGTTTCAAAAGCTGGCTCTGTAGTACTCAAGCAGCCATAACTACATAATCCATAATACTCTTTCATTGTCAGGTGGGGAAAACATACAAAATTAAATATGTAAATAACACACAGGTAACTGTATTGAACCAAGCTCATGTTGGGAAGCTGTGATGTCATGGGCATCATATGGCTCCATCGTATGTCCACTTATTCAGAGGATACCACTACTGCAGCAACCTCTGTAAGGCATATGTTCACATGTCAAGAAGTGCACCTATTTAGCCTGCTTTTGCATTACATAGATTACAATATCTGTGTGGGGAAAATATTGCTCTAGACTCAGCTAGTTTGTGCAAATATGTCAAAAATTTGTGAATTGTAAAGAAGACATAGTTTGAATTGTACATATTTGTTGTACTAAATGTTGATTTTTTTTTTCATAGGATTTTTTACTTTTATGGAGGAGGAGTTGTCTAAAGCACCCACACAGCAAAGAAACAGACAAGAGAGAACAGGTTTATCCTGAAATGAACCACTATTTCCTCTCCTTCATCTGTTCGATCTAGAAGAGAGTGTGGGTGTTTGTAAGTAGTGTTTTATGCATCCCCTCTTCCACACATTCAACCAGAAAGGGCAATACTATTTTTGTTACTCTGAGATAAGAAAGCTCTGACTTTGATAAAGTCTATAAATTAAAGATAATAGCTATCCTTGGTTACTTGCAGCTTCTATTGTTTCATGTGCATATGTTAAAGCATACTTACCCACAATGGATGCAGTATTACCCTTCACTCCTATACATCATTCTTCATGAAGTGGCATCAGAAGAAAATTGGTAGCAGGTCTACTCCACCAGCTATGCTGAAAAACCAGTTACATTAGGATCTTCTAGGGTCTGGATTGTTTCTACTTAACCTGATAATCGTTTAAAAAAGCTATAACAGTACAAACTCATATTCTTGGGGGATGTTTCTCAAGAATCCTTTGACTACCTAAAAGCATGTATAATAGTGAACTCTATATTTTAACTATACTTGGGCTGAAGAATATCATAAAATTGCATTGAAGGTAATAGGGTGCACCTAGAGCAGGGGTATCAAGCTCATTTTCACCAAGGGGCACATCAGCCTTATGGTTGTCTTCAAAGGACCATTTGTAATTGTAATACGGTATAAATGTAACTAAGTGCCCTTCTACACTGCCAGAAATATCAGGAGGAATTGGGCTATTTTAACCCAGTTCCTCCAGAGATTTTGTCCCCACCTCCAAACCAAACTCTGGGCTGTCCTTCAGGGGTTGGTGAGATACACTCCCAGGTCAAGCAAAGGAGGACCACCTCCTAATACATCATGTTCATGCATCAGGAGTACTCTTTGGTGGGGGCCTGCACTACTGGCAGGCCTCTTGGTAAGCTTTTGAAGTAAAATGGGGGGAAGGGGAGCACCAGTCTGCTCCAGCCTGCTCCTTCAGGCTCCAGAAGCCCAAAGAACCAGGATGGCTGTGGGGATTGACCCTCAGGACTCCTATCAGCAGTCCTGGGAGTCAATTCCCACAGGCCCAGCACCTGCAAAGATTAAGGTCCAGATCTTTGCAGGTATCAAAATTATCTGGAGGAAACTGGGATATCCCAATTTTCTCAAGATTAATATGGGTTTATCTAAGACATTATTTAGATGCCTCAGGTAAACCCCATGGCCCATCACAGGTTTTAGGACAGTTTAGAAGGGTCATATGTTTCCCTGCCATTGAAAGCAGGCCGCATTAAATGACATAGTCAGGTTGGATGTTGTAGTTTTACAAGATCTTTGCAAGGCCAATGATTGCTTGTGCCTCACCAAACTACAAATTCCATAACTCCATTACATGGAACCATGGCAGTTAAAGTGATGCCAAACTGCATTAATTCTGTAGGGTATATGCAAATGAAGAGAGGGCCACAAATACTTCTAGGAAGCATTTTTGGAGTGCGGGTAAGTGAAATTGTTAATATCAAATCTAAGGATAAGGGGGACAATACAGTATTTAACTTGAATTAACTTGTGCCTGATTCTACTTTTTTTGTTTTTCTTTCTCCCTTCCAATCCCTCTTTCCTTTAGAGTTGTATATTTTAAAATCAAGTCTGCAGACTGGTTTAATTGATTATGTGTAAGTTGCTATGAGAGCCTGTTTGTTTCTTTCTTGGCTAAAGAAAGGGCTGGAAATACTAGATATAAATATTGACTGTTGTGGTTGCCAGGTTCCAGTTAACCCTTTCTTTTTGTGCTCAGGGCAGGTTTTTGAATGTCCTGATTTTCCCCTTTCACTTTGCCATTCTGCAGGATCCCTGGACCTTAAGATTCTGGTGAGCATGAAGGAGCTACAGTGGGGAAAAGAAACAAGAATACTCAATTCCATGAACAAAATTCCAGTCATGATTTGTAGCATTCATTCTGAGCCAATATTTATCCAACCAGGTACTCTCTCAAAAACACTTAACATGGATTAGTTTCTCCTTAACAACTTTTACCACTCTCTTATACACACAGAGTTATAAGAGAACAGGCTTTCCCCATCTTTTCAATGTATTACTTCTATTTGGAGTAGGGAATTAATTTACTTTAGTGTTTGTGAGTATGGTTTTTGGAATTAAACACAGAGTTTAAGGAAATGATTTTGATTTTGCAATGCAAGTCTTTCATATTAGCACAAAGTGCAAATAATTATTTTATCTTGATAGACCACTTATTTTGGTTAATATTTTCTTTTTGCGTGCACTTTAACTTCAGTTAAACTAGCTTAGGTTAGATGTAAGCAAATAGACCATACTTGAAATCAATGGCACTTCACATATCTAAATTTAAATTAATTGTGTATTCCATGCATGTTTTGTTTTAATACTTCCTTGCTTTTGCTAAAACACACATTCAGGAGTGTAGTTTATGTATCACTATTTCGGTCCGAGAGCTAGGAAGGAAGGATATATCTCGATTGTATTATCTCAGCCATACAGCAAATTCAGTGATATGCCATGTGTGTGTTTGTGTGCGTGAGAGAGAAACATACAATTGAATCTGCACAGACAAATAAACATACACATAAATTATCCAAAAAGAGAGAAAGAGAATTTTTGTTTTGATAAAGTTTAAAGTGAATTTAAAATATATTGAGAGGAAAACAAAAGGGACCAAACAAAAATATTCCCAGGGAGGAATATTTTTTAAAGGGCCCCCAATTTTTCCAGAGTACCTTAATGAGGGTTAAAGGTCATTGCTAAATAAAACTATGAAGCAGAGGACCAAGATCCTGTTTCCATTTTAATGTGCCTCTTGTTTATGTTTTGCCTGAAACAATTCCACTGGCTGGGAGGCCACAAACAGCCTGGGCACTGCAGCTGGAGGGGAAAGAGTTCCCTTCCAATAATGCCGAGGTGAATGTTAGTTCACACAGCAGAAAAGACAGTGACAAAAAGCAGAATGTTCAGGAATAAAAAAGATTAGCTCTTTCTATTAGGGGCAAATCTTACTTTAAAAGACAAAAGTGAAAGTTTCAGACTAAGGTCTGATGGCTTGATATCTGTTGGAAGAAGCAGTAGTAGTGTGTGAGTTACTTCTTTATTTTGACCAAGGTCACTTTAAAACACAGAAATACAAAAATCTAGGTTACAAAGACTCAAACTATATCACATTGATTCTATGTTACTCCTTGGTTCTTTCCTTAGTGAAAAGCAGCACAGGGAAGGGGGCGGTTTAATGTCCAGATGTTTGCTTCTCTATAGTCCCCTTTCACTTTTTTATTCAGTAATAATAGGGGTCATTTTTGAGCCAAGGAAGTTAATTCCTATTTGGGAAAGTTCTTGAGTGGGGCTGCATTCCAGCAGAGGTTGAGACAAAAATAAAGGGAGAGCAGGTCCATACATCTATCTAATTTTCATCCGTTTCTCCACCAAGCACGCAAAGTACAGGCCAGTTCTATATATGTATTCTCAGGAGCATGTGCCAAGGTTTCAGGCATACAAAGCAGATCTCCTTCAGTGCCCATCTAGTTACAAGTAAGCCCTTGTGTAACAGCTTACAGGCATGCTTACAGCTTACAGGCATGCAAAACAGTGCCCAATTCTAGCATGCAGGTTTATTAGTAAACCCCTATGCATCACCTTTCAAGGCATATAAAACACACCTCCATTTTGTTCCTTATACCAGGGCTGTCCAACTGGCGGCCCGAGGGCCGTATACGGCCCCCAGCCCCTTCCCCATGGCCCCCTACCCTCCTGCAAGATATCTGCTTTTTAAGATTTTTTAAAAAAAAATTAAAATATTTTTTTGAATATTTTTTATTTATTTTTTTCCTGAGGGGCGGGGGAGGAGGAGCAGGCTCCCTTCCTCCTCCTCCTACTTCCCTCCCTCCCCCTCTCCCTCCCTCCCTCCTCTCTCTCTTTCCCCCTTTCATTCCTTCCCCCTCCCACCACCTGATCGAAACAGGGAAGGAGAGAGAGAGTGCACAGAGCGAGAGGGGGCGTGGCCAGAGTGAAAAAGGGGCAGGACTGAGTTTGGAGCGTGCTGGGGGGTGCTCATCCATTCCCTTTCTGGCTTCCTCCTCTTCTGAGGATTCCTGCCAAGTTTGGTCCTGATCCATCATTATTTGAGTCCACAGTGCTCTCTGGATGGAGGAGAACTACAACTCCCAAACTCAAGGTTCAGTACTTTCTGTTGCTCTCATGAGAATTTAGGTTTGATTCAACATGGCTGAGGAATGCTTTGATTGTATTTTCCACTTATAGCAGAAGGAGATTGGACTGGATGGCCCTTGGAGGTCTCCTATTCTAGGAACCCATTGTAATTATTATTATTATCATCATCATCATCATCAATCATCATCAGAGGCTGAATGGCCATCTGTATTCTAGGAATTGCATTTGGCCATTGTATTTTTTTCCCTTATGGCAGAAGGAGGTAGGACTGGATGGCCCTTGGAGGTCTCCTATTCTAGGAACCCATTGTAATTATTATTATTATTATTATTATCAGAGGCTGAATGGCCATCTGTGAGGAATGCTTTGATTGTGTTTTCCCTTATGGCAGAAGGAGGTAGGACTGGATGGCCCTTGGAGGTCTCCTATTCTAGGAACCCATTGTTATTATTATTATTATTATTATTATGATCAGAGGCTGAATGGCCATCTGTGAGGAATGCTTTGATTGTGTTTTCCCCTTATGGCAGAAGGAGATTGGACTGGATGGCCCTTGGAGGTCTCTAGGAACCCATTGTAATTATTATTATTATTATTATTATTATGATTCTAATGGAACCCATTGTGTTTTCCCTTATGGCAGAAGATATTATTATTTGTATTATTATCATCATCATCAGAGAGGCTGAATGGTCATCTGTGAGGAATGCTTTGATTGTATTTTCCCCTTATGGCAGAAGGAGATTGGACTGGATGGCCCTGGATGGCCCTTGGAGGTCTCCTACTCCAGGAACCTGTTGTTGTTGTTGTTGTTGTTATTAGCAGAGGCAGAATGAATATTATGCCTTATCATTCAGGGTTATAGGCCTGTGTGGAAGGGCCCTGGCTTCTTATTTGACTTCCTTTCCACACATCTGAATAAAATCCCATGTTATTTGCTTTAAACCAGATTATATGAGTGTGGACTCCGATAATCCAGTTCAAAGCAGGTATTCTGGATTATACGGCTGTGTGGAAGGGCCCTGAGTCCACACTGCAATATAATCCAGTTCAAAGCAGGTTTTGTGGGGTTTCCTGCCTGGATATTCTGAGTTATATGGCTGTGTGAAGGGCCCTGAGTCCACACTGCAATATAATCCAGTTCAAAGCAGGGACTGGGATTTGAGACTGGGATTTTGGTGTTCAAAAGCCCCGGTGTCCTCCACAGACACCTCCAAGGCGGGGAGAGGGCGGAGCCGGGGAGGGGGCAGGGCAGGGGCGGAGCTGGGGAGGGGGCGGAGCCAGGGGCGGAGGCAGACCCTTTGGCCCCCCAGGTCATCAGTAACCGGAATTCCGGCCACAGGTCCAGTAGAAGTTGGACAGCCCTGCCTTATACCAATAAGGAAGCTGAGGATACATATATGGTGGAAGAAAACTTGAGGGATCAAAGAGCTGAAAATATCTTCCCTGTTGCCTTTGGGGAGTGCACCTTGCACAACAAGTTAACCTTTAATAATAGATCCTTTTTCTGTAGTCCCAAGATAGATTGGACCCCCCCCCCTTAAGACAAGAGTGTTTATTTAGCAAAAACAAGACAAAAACTTGGATGGACTTCCAACAAATGTCACATTAACCAAAGTTGAGTATTCCTTGCCTGACAAAGCCCTACAACATTCATGGGGTTGGCGTACGTTGACAGGCAACTTGAAGACACACACACACGTATGCACATATGTAAGCAGCATGGTTAAGCTGACGTTTGAAACTCTGAAAAGGAGAGTTCCAATCTTGCTTTCTCTTCTTCTTCTAACAATATGAACAATGATGATAATGCCAGGAAAAATATGGAAGAAATGGTATTCTTTATTATGTCTATGACAGGAGATTGAAAGATTTGAAAAGTCTGGATTTGAATCCCTGTGTTCCTTTAAAAATAGTTGGTCCTCCTAATGCAGCAAGGACAGTGGAGAGTTTGAAATATTGGGAAGATACTGTACATTTATTTATTATTTTATTTCAGGCATTTACAGTATATCCCGTCCTTCTCAAACCCTCTTTTGTCCCCACCAATCACACTTGCAAGGGTGGCGGGATCAAGAGCAGGGGCTCCCCTGATGATTGTAAGTTTTGAGGTGGGTTGTAGAGGAAGATACATTTGGACAAGTAAGCTGGGCTGAAACCATATAGGGCTTTATAGGCCAAAACCAGCAGTTTCTTCTCCTTGTTTCTAAGCTCCCAACATTTGATACTATACCCATGAATGGAACCTAGGAAAGGCCATTCTGACAATGCTTTTTTTTTAAAAAAAATGTAAGCATCTAATCAACTCTGTATTTTAGAAGCTACAGAATTGATTAGATGCTAACATTTTCATGGGAACAGGATACCACTGGAGCCTACTGGCACCACTAAAGAAATAGGTAAAACTGCTCGCTTTTTTTTAGTACCACACAATCATTTGACTTTCATGGTACCCAAGCAAGCACAATTCATCCCATTCATAGGATTGTCTCCATTAAAGGGTCTATAATCTTTCTTCACACTCTGTTTTTCTTTAGATAATATAATCATTCAAATAGGATATACAACACTATGCTGAAAAATCAATAGTAGTAACAAAAAGCTTTTGAAAACACATCTAGATTCAAAGGGAAAATTAAAAGAAAGAAATTACAGAATCTGTCTATCCAAAATTAAAAGAAAAGCACATAATTCCCAAAGTTGACATATGATTTGGGAAGACAAAAAGTACTAGAGCTGGAATTGACATGAAAAGTAGAACAGAAAACAATATACAAACTTTCAGTCATGCGTAGGCTATACACTATTTTAGACTAAAAATACATTATATAATCATTGTGCATATGAAATAAATAAAAATTCTTCAAAAGAAAAAGAACGTAAAAAACCATTAAAAATGCATTCTCAAGCTTCAAATTATTACATAATTAAGTTGAAAAACTCTGCCTCTACAATTTTATCTTCATAATATGTTTCTCAAGATGCGTTAACAAGGTTTTTAAAGTTTTGGGAATGACAAATAAATAGATCCCACAAAACCCATCTCTAGTATCAAGTATAGTACACTATTTTGTGACTTGATATAGTAGCTTTGCATTGGAGCTATCATATTATTAACATCCAGGTTTAGTTTAATTGTTCTTGGAAGGAAGCAGAGGGGAGCTGTAATGAGGATCAAATGAAGGTCCACATCTTAAACACTTCCCAAAGTTGCAGGCCTAGAACCATAAGTTTACTCTCAAGTACATTCAAAAATGAGACACAGTGAGTGCAGGGAGGAGCATATTAATGAACATGATTCTGAATAATTTAGATGCATTACTTCAAACAGGGCATAAACTATATTATTGGGTTTGAGTGAATGTCTTGAATACATGAAACAGCAAAATTCAGGTCAGAGGGAGGGGAAAGATGGTGAAAATAAGGCGCTGGTGAGAAACTTCTTGACAGATTTAGCAGACAGCAAATAAAGGAGAAAACCATAAGATCAGATCTGTGAACTGTATTCACCTGTATGCAGATCCACAGTTCTGTTAGGTGGAATAATTGTATCACAGTTGTGGGACATCTATCACATGACTTTACAAGATAATATAGATGGGATCACTTCATTTTAAAATTTTGCAAAAGAAACAGATTAAAGCAATCAAATTATAAAAAGTAAAGGAAGTCTGATCATGACCTGAACATTTTCACCACCACACCTCCAAGCAATGTACCTAAAATAAGTTTTGTTTGTTTTTTCTATAACCACTGCCAGATCAAATGTTCATAAGAATAAGCCAAAGCTGAGGACTTGTATGGTGACCTTCTGATAAATCAACAGGAAACAAAATCTTGCCGTAGATGAGAGGGTGGAAGTTAGAGGAACGTGTATGAGACAGCAAAACATTCCACTTGGTGGTACAGGAGAAGAAGCAACGTTTACTGATTCTCTCCTAAAGTCCCCTGTACCCCCTGATAATCTGTTTTGGGAGGTGGGTGGACTTTAGGGAGCAGTGTGTGAAAAGTACCGTAGCACAGGAGGTACAGAAGAGAATGAAGTGACCTTAGATCAACTCAATTCTTGATCAAGGTAGGAAACATTACTAGACCCAATCCAATGCATGTTTGATGGAGTGGTGAAGATGACCAAAACAAATATATATAACTATAAACAACCTTGTAGATGTTCACCTTTTCCCATACTACATAAAATTCATTATGCTAATAATTGTACACTTATCTGATTTTTTTTAAAAAGTAAGAACTCTATAAAATAATATTCTAAAGTACTAATGAAACAGCTAACAATTTTTAATAAAGGAATGACGTTACCATAGGGAGAAAGGCACTTCTGTTAACACTTCTAAATGTCCCTTAACCATGTACTCCTACTTACTTTCATAATGATTGCATGTTTTCCCTTTGGGCCCACTAAAGTATTTAATTGCAATTACACTCATTTACATAGCAGATGAGGCTAATTGCTGGTATTAGTTACCAAATGTATGCTTGCATTGTGACGGTTAAAAAATGCCCTACAGAAAAGAAAACGATGATGTCTCTAATTAAGGAGCTATGAGTCAAAGTGAGCTTGTTCAGAGATGTAAATATAGAATCAAGTGTTGTTGTTTTCCCCCCAAAGCTCTCCAGTGCAGCTGATTGCACCCCAATATTTTCCATATCCAATACTTAAGACAGGTGAACTTATGTATAAACATGTTATATTAACTAGAAAACGTATGTTGTAATAAAACACCTTAGTACAGGTTGAGCAGCCCTTATCCAGAATTCCGACATATTGAATACTCCACCTTTACTTTGTTAATGAATTTAAGCTTAAGCACCGTTCATTCTAGCTAGTTCTGGTTAATGTGTTTGATTCAGCTGTCCCTCATAAATCACTGTTTCTGTTTGGTTCCTATTTTTGTCTTTGGAGATGTCTTGTTAATAGTTTGTTAACATAAGTTGACAGAGTTGCCTTTCTTTGGGTCTTTAGAAATTCAGCCTCTGAAAGGGTGTTATCAGGAGTTCTCTCAGGAAAACTAAATGAATATACACATTTCAACAGTAATGCATTTTAGATTGGAGCCAATAACAGTCATCCACACAGAGCTTTTTAAATGAAATATACATTGAAGACACAAGAATCAAAGCACAAAGTGTTCAAGGGCCTATCCACCAGATATGTAATGTAGGCTAGGCTAGAGTTACTGGATCACACTATATTATCCAGTGTATGATATAGCCTTGCAGCATGGCATGAATGGAGGACAGATGTAGTGTTATAGTCACCCAGGAGAGAACCAAGGAGTAGGACAAAACTAAGTAAGTATCTATTACTATCACCCATACTTGAATTGTCACTAGTATAGTATATATTTTGATTGGAAGGGAATGAGGGGTATTGATAGAACTGTTATTGTTACCTTTGCATTGTTGTAACAGAAGTACTACTGCTTATTATTTATTAGTGACATTTATATCCTGCCTTTCCTCTAGTGAATTCAAAGCAACATACATGGTCTCCTTTCCCTCAATTTGCCCTTACAACTACTTTGTGAGATCGATAAATGGTTCACGGTTACATAACGAATTCCATGCCTCAGTCATAGGGATACGATTTTTCTAGATTTTGATACAAAAAGGCATCTTGGCAAGATTGACACCTTATTGAAGAAATTGTCAACGTTGGCAAGATTTGTCACAGCTCAATTATTTTTGCAAAAAGCAATTTTATTGCACAAAAACAATTTAATTTGCACAAGAGACTACTACATTTTTTACTCAAAACATTACGGGTTTTGCAGATATGGATTTTCTGCAAAAAGTCCCAAAAAAATTTTAAAAATAAAAACTGCACCAAAATTCTGTAACCTTCCTCAGTAGGGAGAAAATGTTCATTTGTTTTTCAGTGAGAATGAGTTAATCAAAGAATCATCACCAACTAATTTTCTGTCCCAAACAACAATATGCCACACTGGATCTTTATTGCCTTTCAAATTGAAGTCAATGAATTTGGAATTATTCTCAATGCCTCACTGATTTGGCACTATAGTTATCTGCAGAGGAATACCCGGTGTCCAGCAACTTGATGAACCAGGGGAAGATTTGGACTGGCTGAGTAGAAAGTTTTGCAAGCCAGAATGTATTTTGCACTATACAAATACGTATTTTGTCCTGTCATGGAATACTGGTTGTATTTGGACTACATGTGCCTTTATGTGGGCAAGTACAGTCCTTTTTTGTGTAATGGTGATTCTGACTAGAAAACATTTTGTTGTATTCACATATTTATATAATAATACAAATGACAACAAAACATTGTTTATATCCTGTCCTATCTCCTTGTGAGGACTCAGGGTGGTTTCCAACAAACACAGACAAACATCCAATGCCAATATCAAAAGACAATGGCCATAAAAATTTAAACAGGAAATCATGAAAATTAAATTGCAACAGCAAACATTAGACAACATGAAGTTAAAATTAAACCGTTAAGAAAGATCATAATATAACAATTTAAAAGGCAGCCTAGCAATGTGTCATACCAATTTTTCCAATGTTTATTTATGGAAAGCCCTATAGGACCTATGCAAGCTGAAGTTATATACTGTATATATTCACAATATTCACTCACATTTCCAATGAGGAATAGTGCAGATACAGTTGAGTTGATCTTATTATATGCCCTTTACCATGCCACAAGGCAAACAAATAAGCAACAGTAGAGGCAGCATCCACCCCCGGGCCCTGATAAACCATTTCTGCCATCATGGGCTAGATGACTCCCCAAATTTATAGCAGGAAAATTATGCAAGGGAGATTCACCTAAACATTAGGAAAAATGTCCTAATGATAAGAGTTGTTCATCAGCAAAATATGCAGCCTTGGAGAGTGGTGGAGTCTCGTTCTTTGGAGGTTTATAAAGCAGAGGCTGGATACCAACTGTGAGATGTACTTTATTTGTGTATTCCTATATAGTAGAAGGTTAGATTGGATGGCCCTTGTGGTGACTTCCAACTCTATGATGCTAAGGGTGCATTTACAATGTAAAATATATGCAATTTAATCCCACTTTAGCTGCCATGTTTCGATGTTATGGAATTGTGAGATTTGTAGTTTTCACAGCACTTTTTGGCAGAGGACAGAGACCTTGTAGAATTACAACCCCCGTATTTCCATAGTATTGAGTCGGTTGCAATTAATGGGTGCCAAAGTGTATTAATTCTACAGTGTAGATGCCCTCTTATTCCCATAAATGTTGTCTTTCACATTTACAATCAGGTGCATTTTAGAATCATTAGCCTCTATCAGTCACGAAGCAAAAAACAATGAATTTTGAAATCTGTTGTGCCGTATTTTATTTCTTCTTCTTAGTTAAGGCTTTCTTTTCATTTCAAGTTTCAAGTTTAAGAAAACATGCTTTCATTTTGCCACATTTTGCCCATTTTACTTTCTCTTAGCATGAGCAACTTTCTCAAAGGAATATCCAGACTGTTAGGGGTATAAATTTTTTCACTGTTGTATATGCTGTGGTAATATAATTCAATTTTCTTGTGAGTTTTTACCTACACAGGTCATTTCATGAAATAAAACTGGCATTCATCCAAATATCAGCTGGTGTCTTATTTTCCTTGCTAAAGAGAACAGAACAGAAAAGCCTTCCAGACAATAAAAAATACATTCTTCAGATGCCACAGTATCTCACTCCCTCTCATGCGTAATTCTCTTGTAAAATCTATACTCTTGGAAAACTCAGTTCTCCATTTTGTGATGACAGGGGTCACGCAAGTGTCAGTCTTCAAATTTGTGTGAAAATCCTTTTCAAGTACTCAGGGTTCTTTTGTTTCGTCTCACTTCTTGAGAACTCATGTAGTGTAATTACTTAGCTATAGCACCAAATGTAAACAGGACATCCTTTCAGATAGGAGATCCCAGCATGTTGTAAAGTAAATGTTGTAGTTCTTATGCTGTTCTGGAAGCAGCCCCGAGCCAAGTGTTTCACAAAAGAAGATGCAGTAGCCGGGAAGCCTGCCTGCTATTGTACGACATAAACACAACCTTTATGTTTTCTTTCTTTCTTTTTTTGGCAAAAAAAGACATCCTGAGTTATGACTTGTGGCTGCAACCAGTAAGACTTATCCTTGTGTCACAGCAACCCCTGCAGGCTAAAGATCGTTCTAATTTTCCTCTGGACAAAAGTTTATGATTATGAGTTAAAAGCAGAAGGAAGCATTCAGAACAGGAATTGTTTCCAGCTTTACAGCCTGACAGTTCTCTGTTCTCATGCAATATTTTGAAGGAGACTTTTGGCAGTTTTCTCAGCAGTGGTGCTCACTTGGTGGCATTGGCTTTCTAAAACGATGAGATCTGGACATTCATTTGAGAGGACTAAGTTTAAAAAAATTCTTCTCACTGGGGCATCATGACCCCATTAAGATGTTCATGCATCTGTTTCCATGTGATTTTGAATCTCTTTTGGAAATGTTATTTTCTTAGTTGCCTTAGGAGTTCTGGAGACTTGTAAACCTGATAGAAACTTGATGGAATAGAAACTTAAGAAATATTAAATAATATTCAATGATAGCTTTGCATGAGCAGAAAGATAAGCATCCAGTTTTGCTAACTACCATGTCCTCTCCGTTGACGCCCCCTTGCTGTGGGAGAGAGGCTTGCGTACCCTAATGAAGTTGTGAGCTATGCTGGCGGTGGCATAATAGCCATCGGTAGGGCCTCCCATGCCAGACAGGTCACAACTGAAGGGTCTGACAAAGAGCATCAAAGGGCAGGATGGGCTCTCTAGCCTTTTGGCAACCATCCTAGGAGAAGGAAAACTCTGATTTCAATCCCAGGCAGATGCTGCGCATTTAACCCTGTAAGGTCAACCATCTAGAGAAGGAAACTCGAACCAAACCTACGACCTGAGGATCTTGCTGCCACTGTCCCAGCTTGCTATGCCCCAGCAGATGAACCTTTGGTTTAAAGGGTGAGGCCAGTTCTGTGCACACTGCGCTCCACCAGAAAAATCCATTGCACAGGCTCAAAGGACACATCCAACCTCCGAATCATCAACGTGCTTGTAGAAAGCGTGGGATGAGTCCTTCCTGAATCTTCATTCGCGAAGAAAAGCCAAGAAGATGTCTGCTGGAGTTCTTAGCATTATATTCCATGTTGTTCTGAAAGTCTTCCATCCTCCGCATTTAGGATGTAGGGGACTATAAACAAACCAAAAAAACCCAGCAACTCTGCCCTGAACAACTAGAAGTACCTTCGGCTAACCCAGAACCGGCATTTGCATTCTCCAAGACCAAAACATTTCAATTCAAAACATGCACTAAAACGCATTTAGTTGGCACATTGTATTTCCTCAAGTTAGCCACAATGCATTATTTGTAAAAATATTACCTGTCATGTGTTACGATTTGTGCTAATGAGAACCACAGAAGAAACTGGTGGTGCATCTCAAGATGTTTAGCCAATGAATATTTTTATTGGTAAGAAAGATCAATGTATTTTGGACTGTATATGCTCTTGATGACTTTCTTTGGGGGCTATATAAAATCATAGAAAGGTAAAATATTAAAGACAGGAAACAGTGCCTTCTTTGAAGATCTCATATTTCTGGCAAGTTCACGGGAGGAGGTTGTCATTCTGATATCATGTCCTCAAGCATTTAAAGCTTTGTAGGTCAACATCAGCACTTTGAATTGAGCAAATTACAAATTGCTTTAGCAACTGGATGTGTGGACTGAATATTGTTTTAATGTTAATTTAATTGATTGTTGGATAATTTGTTTTAAATTAATTGCTAGTTTTAACTGTATGTTTTATGGTTTATAATGTGTATTATTCTGGCATTGAATCGCTGCCTTTGTAAGCCGCTCTGAGTCCCCCTCTGAGGGTTGAGAAGGGCGGGGTAAAAATGCGTTAAATAATTAATAAATAATAATCTTTCAGCAGAAAATGCTTTGAAGACACGGCAATCATACTCCAACAAGCCCACCTTTTTCATGCCCTCCCATAAAGATGGCTAATTAAGTGTGAATAAATTATGCAAATGAACCATGGCCCTCTGGAACTTGCTAAGTTTTCTGAAGCTCTTACTGTTGGACAAGTGAGCTAACCATACATTATGATGGACACATATATGTGTATAGATAACTTTATTGTTGTATTGTAATCAGTAATAGCCTGGATGGTTTAGTGGTTTGACCACTGGACTACCAGTCTGGAGACCAATATTCAAATCCACACTCAACCATGGGAACCCACTGGGTGACCTTGGGCAAGTCATATTCTCTCAGGCAAAAGCAAACCCAAGAAGACCCTTAGCATCTCCTTGAGGATCTACTTGCCTTAGGGTCTCTGTTAGTCAGAATGACTTGAAGGCTCAGAACAACAGTATTAATTAGTAATATAGGCCCAAGATCACTGATAGTAATGATCGGTAACAGCAGAACACAGGACTGGAGCAAAGATGGGTGAGCTGTCTGCATACTGTCTTTTCATCTTTCTACCTAGAATCCCATCTTGATCTCTCAAAATATGAGTTTTTGTTTATATTTACTTTTTATTTTCTCAGCTTGCTAGGGGTGATTTAGGGTGATTTACATTAAAACACAAATATAAATCCAAAATCCAAATACAACAAATCAAAAACAGTTTCACAATCAAGTAATCACTTTAAATTAAGACAAGCAACAGAATTTTTTTAATGTGCACATTTGATCAAAACAGCTATTTAATTTATGTGTCATGTTTGGAAACGACATGATCAATAAATACTGTTATAGTATAAATGTAATTTAAACCTTTTAAAATAAATTTTAAAAGTTTTTAAATGTGTTACATTTTCCCATATAAATACTGAAAAACAAGAGCAAAGGCCTGTATAATTCAGACAATGTGGAGGAGAATGTTCCAGAACTGCCCCTGAGAAGACCCTCCTTTTTGATGCCACATTACGGCATTCAATTGGCTGTTGAACAATAAATAAAGCCTCTTTAAATAAGGTGAGAGGTCCACTGGGCATCTACAAAGAAGTCAGTCTTTGAGATATTCTCATTTTATGGTACATAGGACTTTCTATGTCAGGATCAAAAAAATTGAATGTTAACAGACATATATGGTAGTGCAGTACTTTGAACAAAGTGATAATATGGAGAGTGAAGAAAGCTGATAGGAAGATAATCAACTTATTTGAAATATGGTGCTGAATACGATCCAGAACACTTGGAAGGGACCTGACAGCCATCAGGTCAAACCCAATGCAGGTAATGCAGGTTCTCTCACTACAGTATCCTCAGCAGGTAGCTTCTTTATGAAGACATTCAGAGAAGGAGACCCCCAGAGAGTTCAATGAATGTTATGGATGCTAAAAAGACCAATAAAGGGGTCTGGAGCAAACCAAAACCCTTTCTAGAAGCCAATATAACTAAACTGAGGCTGTCGTAATTTGGACATATCATGAGAAGACCTGACTCACTAGAGACGGAAAGGACTAGGTGTATCATAAAAAATCAAATCCACAGAAATCAAGTTTGAGTAATAAGAGTGAGAGAAATACTAGAGAAATGCTGCAATCTAATAGACATGAGGATGTGTTATGGTAACAGTAATGTTTGTATACATCAGATGTCATTCTTTTCACATATTAAGGAGAATCTGATTTTCTTCCTCCTGTATATGGCCCTTTTCTTCCTTCCAAATCAGATGAATATCCCAATGTGAAAAATAAATATTTTATGTGTTAAAGCTTCTGAAATCTGTATCATATTATTCAGGAAGAGGAAAATCCAGTTAAGTTCCAATCTACACAGTTCTCTGAAAACTATTTATTTTATATGTTATGTAAAAGATCAAAATTCTTGGGCATCTAATTTCTGTTTTGAAATCAAGAGAGTGCAGGAGGGGCTTTTTAGGGACAGAGAAGAGGTGGGTATTTATTTATTTCATTTATTTACTTCATTTATATATCATCTTTCTCACCCCCCGGGGGGGGGGGATGACGTCAAAGGAGTTTGCACTCCTTCATGGCAAAATCCAATGCCTAACATACATACGAAAAACCTAACATGAAACAATAGCATGTGACTATCAATTAAATCATAAAATGTAATAACATTTAGACATGAAAACATGAGGTTAAAAACATGTTAATATAAACATTAAAATCACATAATCCGGAAATCATAGTCCAAGGCCATTCCAATATCAAATATCAATTGTATGTAATCACTGTTCATACCTTGTATCGCTTAATCTAATTATGTTAGCAATGGAGTTCCATAGTTGAGGAGCCACCACTGCAAAGACCCTGTCTCTCATTCCCACCAATCGTGCCTGTGAGGGAGGTGGGACCGAAAGTAGGGTCTCCCCGGACAATCTTAACCTCTGAGATGGTTCATAAAGGGAGATATGTTTGAACAGGTAAGTTGGGCCGGAACTGTTTAGGATTTTATAGGCTAACGTCAGCACTTTGAATTGTGCTCGGTAGCAGACTGGAAGCCAGTGGAGCTGGTGTAACAGGTGGGTTGTGTGCTCCCTGTACCCCGCTCCAGTGAGCAATCTGGCTTCTGCCCATTGGACCAATTGGAGCTTCTGAACAAAGGCAACCCCATGTAGAGCATGTTGCAGTATTCTATTCAGGATGTAGCTAGAGTGTGGACTACCGTGGCCAAGTCTGACTTCCCAAGGTACGAGTGCAACTGGTGCACAAGATAGAGAAGGCTGCAAGGATTCTGTTAGTCCTTTGCTCTTTGTCCTAAGAATCATCAGTTGCTTCCCATTTTCTTAAATATATTGAGGCATGCACCATGAAACAATTTCTATCAATGGACCTTCTTGTGTAACTAAAGGAAGTTAGAGATATCTGCCCAATATCTGATCCTATAATTGCTCTTCTTGCATTGCAACAACTGCGGCAGGGATTAGATAGGGAACCCCAAATGAAGATTCATTTCCCCTTGAGCTCCTCTTTTGGAAGACATCCAAAAGTTGCTCCAGCATGATATCCATTCACTTAGAAAACGGTTGGCTTAGATGGTTAATTATTCCATCCTTCTGTAATTGTGATTTATTGATGAATAAATAAAGCATTTGAATGGGAATTAAAGGTAATTAAATGGTCTGTTTTATGATCAAGCCGGAGGAGATATAGCTAAGCAATAAAAAGAAGTCAATGTAATTCAAGCTGTAGTCACAGAATGACAGATCCATCCTAAGAATTATAAGGGCTAGTTGCTCACTCTAAAGTGGTGTCTCTCCACCTTTGATCCTCCAATATTTTGGACTTCAGACTCTAGAAGCCCAAGCCACTGTGGTGAAATAGCAGAGATTATGAAAACACGAAGTCCAAAACACTTAAATACTAAATGCTGAAAATAATTGCAGTAAAGCATGTGCATAACATTTTCTAATGATACATAGTTCAAGAAAAGTTCCCTGAGATGCCTCAGCATGGTCTAACTTAATCTAGAAGAGCAAGGTGAGGGGGTTTCAGCAGGGTGAAACCTTCAGCTGTTTTCATATAATAAAAATGATTTAAAATTGTGTTAAATTTAAAAGAGCTTAGCATGGTCAGCTCTGTCTACTGAGGGCATAATATGAATAATTAACATTCCATCTTGTGATTTAAAGCCAAATATTTGGATGCAAACAAACACTTTCCCTAACTACTAAGAGCATTTAAGCAACAGAACAGATTGCATCTTTAAAAAATGAATGCAGAATTTCTCTCCTTTCAGGGTTCCTGAAGAGAGGCATCTGTCATAGTTACTTTCAGTGTAGACCAGGTTATCTTGCTTTAGGGCATGTGATTGGCCTATTTGACCTTTGGAGTATCTTTCAGCTCTACTAATATTTTTGTTCATTGAAAGGCATAAAAAAAGTGCCAGACTCCTTTCCCCACTCCCCCTTAGAGGTTACCCAGGGCTTGTTGGGGGAGAAAATGCTTTCAGACATCAGAAAGTTATCCTAGAGCTCCATGGTAACTCAGAAGGTATGTTCTGCAGGCCAGTTTTATGGCTGCTGTCACTAACTGAAGAGTCGTCTCCAAGGGCATTTGACTACAAGGCTGCCTTCTTTCGATTATATCAAGCTGTAGCCTCTAGAGTTTAGAAAAACAAAGTAATAAAAAAGTTTTTCCCCATCTGTCACATAGTAGATGGTGATGTGAGAGCAGAAGGGTGTTTCAGCATAGGATTGTAGTAATACCTTCCTGAATATAGCCTGATTCATGACCTTAATGATGGAGTGCCAATGCTTCCCATAGAAAGAATGGCATAAGGGCAACTTAGGGCTAAAGATGGATATGAGCTAAACCAATAGCTATCATATATTTATTTATATTATTTATATCTTGCTTTTCTCCCACATATAGACCTCATGGTAGTTTACCAAAAAAAAGTTCATGAACAATGAAAACCTAAAAGAATAACATTCTACAAAATATAGAACACAATGTTAAAAATCAAGAAATGTCAGTTATTATTATTATTATGTTTATGCCCCATTGTTTCTCTCCACAGGGGGGCTCAAAGCAGCTTCACCAAAACCCATCTGAATAAAGCCTTTATGTTGATGGTTAGACAATAACAAGGGTATTACATTAACTTCACTTAGCACCTGGGAATAGGCACCAAGGAAGCTCTCCCAGCATCTATTGGTTAGATGGGCAATTGTCTTAGAGTTCCTCCCCTGCGCCCCCCCCCCTGCCTCAGACCTCTGCCACACCCAAATACTTTACTTACTTAGGCAAGTATGATGGCCTTCCAAGTGTAGTGTCTTGGAGTTGGATACCCAAATAAAACTGTTTGCCTCTACATTCGATCTCAAAAATCCTCCCATATTGTCCTTGCCTCTTCTTAGGACACATTCAGCACAGTTCGGGAACAGAACCTCACCAGAAGTAGCTCTACATCATTTGATGGGATCCGGCTGGATACTTCTGGAACAAGCAGCATTCTGGGAAATGTTGTTTAGGATGGGGTCTTTTGAATACTTTGGTACAGAGGTCCTTGCCTTCCCAAACTATTTAGCCTACTCTTTCAAAGAATTCTGTAGAAAACTACAAATCACAGAATTCTATAGCATCAAATAGTGTCAAACTGCTTTAATTCTCAAGTATGGCTACACCTTCCTTCAGAATCCATGCGTTGTCTAACTTACTAGCCTTCTGGTCTAACTTACTAGCCTTCTGGTACAGGCATTTGGTCATTAAATAACTCTAGGCCTTCTACCACATAGCCATAGGCCACAGGAGTAATCTTGGTGTGTGTGTGCATTACTGTATAGTTTTAAGTATGGATGTTAATCTTGATGTTTTATTGTGTTTTTATGGTGTTTTTAGCATATGTTAGTCGCCCCGAGCCTGACGGGAGTGGCGACTAATAAGCCGAAATAATAAGAATGGTAGCAACTGCTGCAGCAACCGGATGCATTTGTTCTCTTCACCAGATATTGGGAAATGCTTTCTCCTTATTCTGGGTTGCCATGTTTCTTTATTGATTGAATTTTACCCAAGTCCTCTTCCTCTTTCCCCTTATTTCAAAATCAGATGACAGAGAAGCAAATCTAGACAACCTTCTAACCCTTGTTTATTCTGCTTTTGTGACATCACTAACATCTATCCCACAATATATTGCATGTAGCCATCCTCTTGTCTTGGGTATTGGCTCTGAAATCTCAGGTAATTGGATGCTTCTGATTTAGCAAGCCCATCTCTCCACCAATGCAGAAAAAAAACTGTGATAAATCAGGTACAAAACAGTTTCCAATGCTTGAGATTAGAACTGAGCTTTAAAAAAGAGCAATATGATTGATTGATTGATTGATTGATTGTTTAATACATCAACCTAATTATTTTCAATTTCATTTCCTGAACTTCTTCACATAAGATATCTGTCATGTCTTCATCAAGGGAATAATCTCTGTCATATCTCTATGATTTTTGTCATCATTTGTACTCAGTGTGTTCAGACGAAACAGATGCAGAAAAAACAGTCCTGAGAAACATTCAAGTACCTTTCAATGAGTGGCCCTTTGAAGAACCTGGGCCATCAGTGAATAATTTCATAGAGGAGAACTGATGGAAGTACAGCAGTCAGTAAAGCTCTGGAACCAATTTCATAATAGCTTTGCCCTATTAGAGGACATCAATATCACCAAACACACACACAACAAGAACGCCCTTCCATTGGAACTGTGAAAATAACAACTTATTCCACCTGCTTCCTCTCCAAGGTAACATTCAAAAGGAACACAACTGGGGATGGCTACTTCTCCCTTGTTATAGCTCAAAAACAGTGTTTTACAGATGTTTTATATGTCTTTACCTGAAACATACCATTCTTTTCTTGTAAGGAAGTAGATATTTAATTCAACCACTGGAATCCTGTGTCACCTTTTATTCAATTTAATTTTATGTATACTTTAAGTAGCAGAGGTGCTAAGAAACCATGCTAATGAACAGGGAACATGTGTATCTGGACACTGAAAAGTGTGCCATATGCACATTGGTGCACAATGCATATCAACTCTGCTGTATAGCAGCCCTTTGCTGGGCACATATCTTACAAAACTGCACAATTCTAATTTCCACATACATAATACCACCTCTGCAAATGCAATTCTGATACAGGATTCCAGTCAACTCCTTTTAATTGAGTCATTTTAATTGATTTTTTAAAAAAAACAAATTCAAAAATTATATCAATAACTTATTGTTACAAATGCTAACATTTTAATGTGGCTTTATGACCTTGATTTTTTTCACCATTGGACTGTTATATACCCAGCAATGAAATGTGATCTACCCTTTAACCATATGCAAAACAGCAATTATTTGATAAAATGATCTTGTCCCTTTGGACCAAAGTTATAATACAGGCTAATCTTTAGGCAACATATGTGTTTTTGACAAACTGTGTGTTGAGACATTTGTCAAAGATCAAGTTCACAATCAGTTCAATATCTAAGCCATATGCTATCTGAGGACTACAGTGCATCCGGCAAGGCAAAAGGATGAATCTTGTGATCTAAAGGGTTCCTTTCATTTATCTAATTGCCTCCTATGAAAATAAATTAATAAATTCATTGACAGATAATAAGTTGGAAAGGATAACACCACATACAAAATTTGGTTTGTTTCTTTTAATCAATTGAAAAGGGGCCAATCTGAATATATTCATTTTTTGTAACTAAATAAGAGGTCATTGGAACCTTTTCTTGTAATACAGCTGTCTCGGTAAGAATGCTTTGTACAACTAGTAAGATCATAAATGCCATGGTAAATAAAGTTCACTATGTTTTCCCATTAAAATAGAAAGAGCTCAGCTATAATAATGATATTGATGTATTCAGGTGTAGCAATTACATATAAAAATGGAAACATGCATTATAACTTGTTTGCCTTTTCTCCACTAGTAGGAATATTGCATAAATAAATTAATGAGATGACGTTGTTGTGTTCCTTCAAGTTATTTTCAATTTAAGCAGACCCTACAGTGACCTATCACAAGGTTTTCTTGGCTAGATATGTACATATAATGTTTTGTCTTTGCTTTCCTCTGAAAACTTACCCATGGTTAACATACTGGGTTTCCATGTCTGAGTGGGGATTCAAATCCTAGTATCCAGAGTTGGGCTGGAGAAAGGGGAGGTGCTTTAGGTAGAATTCAAAGGTCTGGATTGAAAGCCCTGATCATCATATTTGGCCCATATTCTAGACCATAACACATCATTCCCTTGAAGCCTCACCTATAAGGTAAAGAGCCCATTTGATAAAGTAGACAACAAACCCTGCCAATTGTTACACAGAGATGATGTGAAAAGTTTGTTGCACTTGTTCACTTTTTCCATTTGTAGTTGCAAAACTTAAGCGTCCTGCATAGTATACTGCTTACGACATAGGCTCATTTTTAATTTTGTCAAGATTTCCCTTGACTTTTCTGGCCCTTTTTAAGAGACAGATGAGATTACGGTCATGATCTGCTATAGCTGTCTGTATGGTGTCTCCACATCCATACACTAAAATGTCATCTGATATGACACTTATCCCTGTGAGGCCTGCCAACGCATCCCGTTGGCGGCATTGATACTCTGCCACTGGTTTTATTCCAAAAGGCATCCTCAGCCATCTGTAACAGCCTTCTGGGATCCAAAAAGTAGTAAAATAGCTGCCTTCTTCATTTAATAAAACTTGCCAGTTTTTTTTTGCATCCAGCACAGAAATATTGTTTGCCTAAGCAAGACCAAATAAGATTTCTTTGGTACCGGGCATTTAATAGTGAGCCTTCAGTAATGCCTTCCTGGACTTGCTTGGGTCTATGCAAACATGAAGCCTTCCAGTTTTCTCTGTGGCCACGATTTTCATCCATGTTGTAGGTTCTGTCAATTTGAGAGTGGTGCCATTCTTTCTTTTTTAACTTCAACGTCTCTTCTTTCAATGTGATGCAAGCTCTATATACTTACCATCTATCTAGAACTTGTACTGTCTGGAATGTTTAATTCATTATGACATTCAGTAGGCCTAGGAGACATTCAAGTTGTTCAAAGATATTACTGTTAACTTTGAGAGTTTGTGAGCTTTGATATGCCATATTGCCTCTGTCTCTGAGCAAGCTTTCTCTACCTTCTCTGCAATTATAGTATGTATGATCCATGTTGTGTTTTATCCATGTGAGAATTAGGATAGTGATATCATCACTATTTCTACTTGGTTTTCTCTAGACGTCATTTTACTTCTCTGTCTTCAATACTATTGAGAAAGACCTTATAACATATTCCTTTTACAGATGCACCACTACTTGGCATTCAACTTCTTGCTTCAGCCAGAAATTCCACATTTATTTATAAGGTGCCAACAAAAGCTTAACCAGCCAGCCTGCTATCTTAGAATGTGAGGTTTTGATGTTAAGAAAATAGGCGATATTACTGCCTGAACTGCTGTATAGATCACTATTAGTATTTACCTGTGTTGCCCTCCTCTTCTTTTAGTGTTTGCAAACTCAGGCATAATTATTTCTCCCTCCATGTCTTCACTATATGATGCCAGTGCTGGACATTTGCCAGGAATGTGTCTTTTGCCACAATATCTTCAGCTACCATTGTAAGATTGGCTGATTTTACTGCTGTTTTGCATAATGGCATTTATTTTCCATTATTATTATCATTATCATCATCATTATTTATGTCCTGCCTTTCTTCCCATGGGGACTCAAAGCAGCTAATATCTCTCCACAGTAAACAGTTTAAAAAGAGCATTACAAAAGTTAAAAGACAATTCAATAATAACAGTGTTGTAAAAGCAGAATTAAAACACAGCAAATACACTAAAATGGCCTTTAAAACTGCCCCCTCCCAGTTTCTTTCTCTTTATACCCTTTATACCCATACATGTCTAATAATATTGAATAAAGCACCACGTGCTTAAAAAAAATTAAGATAATTTCCAAGTATATATTAATATTTTCTACTATCTAAATTCAGGGAATGGACAGTCTGAGGGTCAATATTGGGGAAGGAACAGCTAATCTAAGGTAATATCTATTAGATAAGAAGGATAGGGGCATGCAGGTATATCAGAGGGTATACAGGGAAACGGATAGGGGTTGTTGACTTCCTAATCATCTTCTCTGTGCATTTAATCTTTAATTTCTAGTATTTCTAAATTCTCACAAAATTGACTTCTCCCCTCCTTCAGTCTCACTCCATTTCTTCCTGCTTACTTCTTCTTATTTCTGTATTTAACTCACTGTCTATTCATTAAAATTCTCCAAAAAATCATCAAAAACTTTTCAGACTGTCTTCTTAATGGGTCTACCATAAGCGTCTTTTATGGCAAATGTCAGTTTGTCCATTTCTTTTATATCCTTTACTTTTTTATCCAGTCTTCTATGGTTGCTAACTCTTTTAATTTCCTTTTTTCTTTTTTCTTTTGCATGGACCATTCTAGCTGCGGTGGTAAGATATGTAAATAAAATATCTTGATTTTGGTTCAGTTCTATGTCTTTGTCTGTTATGCCCAGGAGAAAGTATTCTGGTTTCATATGTATTTTCATGTTCAGTATTTTTTCATAGACTTCTTGTACTTTCCTCCAAAAGATCCATGTGCATTTGAACCTACCATTTTGCATTTAACAGTATATGTTTCCTGCACATTCTTAACACTTCTATTTAAGATACAGAATGTATATATCAGTGTTTCCCAGCCAGTGTGTCGGGGCACACTAGTGTGCCGTGAGTGATCATCAGGTGTGCCATGGGAAATGGGAACCTCCAATACCCTTTCTTCCCCCTCCTGCCGAACACTTTTTCTTCTCCACTTGGGCTCCCTTCTTCCCAGCCTCGCTCTGCTCACTTTGCCTTGCTTTGCTCTGGGGTGAGTCTGCGCAGTGGCGCCCGGACAGGTCACGTCTTCCTCCCTCCCCTCCTGAACACACTCACGCTGCCCCCTCGGATCAAAATGGCGGCAAAAGTGGCAGTGTAGAAGAAAAAGTAAGTGTTTGGCAGGAGAGGGAAGAAAGGGCGCGAAGGGGGAGGAAGAGGTCTCTGTTGAAAACTGGCATGGGCAAACTTGGACCTTCCAGGTGTTTTGGACTCCAACTCCCACCATTCCTAGCAGCCTCAGGCCCTTTTCCTCCCCTCCCCCGGCACTTAAGCAGGAAAGGGCCTCAGGCTGTTAGGAATGGTGGGAATTGAAGTCCAAGCACCCAGAGGGCCGAAGTTTTCCCATGCCTGTTTTAGGGAACCTAAAGTGGTGAGCCTCCTTCCAACATTGTGATTCTGGATAGAAAACAAACGACAACATAACATAACATTGTTTGAGTCCACAGTGCTCTCTGGGTGTAGGTGAACTACAACTCCAAATCTCAAGGTCAATGCCCACCAAACTTTTATAGCATTTTCTCTTGGTTATGGGAGTTCTGTATGGGAAGTTTGTGTCTTTCTGCCATTCCTGCCAGGATATCTATGTTGTGTTCATTGAAACAGGCCCAGGTTTCACACTGAGTGTATCAATACATTAAAAACATATTAACTATATGTATTACTGTGTTAGAGTGTCATTTTGTGTCATTTTGGTTTGTGGTGTGCCCCAGGATTTTGTAAATGTAAAAGGTGTGCTCAAAAAAGGTTGGGAAACACTGGTATATATGATGGCTAATGTTTTGTTAGTGGGCTACAATGGGGCAAATAGAAGTGGCATCACTGTAACTATTTCTTTCTGTTGTTGTTATTGTGACAAAGGTCAGGATTTTATTCTAATGCCACCCCAAGAAATCTCCCAAAGACCCTTGGGAATCCCCTGAGGATGCCTGCCTTGTTGTGTACTACTAAAGCAAAACAGCTGGATATGTCTCTCCTCTTCCCCTCACTCTCCACTAACACAGAAATGGCTTGTTTTGTAGTGATGGCAAAAGAAGGGCTGCCACATCGAAAAAGTGAGCTGAAGATGGCTCATCCAGGAGGAAAATCTCATTGCTAATGATTTTTCAGTGTTTGGACAGAATATTGTCTACCTATTTCATACTTGTTTACAGTGTGGTTGATTCACTCATTCATGGCATGGCGATTCCAGTCTGGACTTTAGCAATCCTCCTCCTGCAGCTGCTGTAAACTGAATAAGACCTCTGTGAGTGCTGGATCCTAATGCAGCCTTGAAGAGTTTCCATTCAGCTCAGAACAGCATTAAAACCCAGACAGTTTTTGCCATCATGCAGGGCAGAGCCACTGACTGTCCCAAGTACTTTGGGAGTACACTATACCACATAATCGTATTGAAACCCGAACTTTATTTTATTTTTCACATTTGGTCTTGTTTCTGCCTTGTAATTATCCCATTTGGCTCTGAAAAACATCCATACATTCAAACATTGCCTATCACACCCATACATAGTTCCAGGAACTGAAATAAAAGCTGGCTGCCACTGCCAGAAATATCTGCTTAACCCATTTTAATGAATGCTGCTGAGACACTTGTCTTAGAAAAGTACTTGCACTTCTGACACCCCGTTTTAATACTGCCCTGATTATTCAGGAAAATGTGGTGGACTTGTTACAACTACTTGGGTTTTACTGAGTTTGCTTCAGACAGCTTGCTGGCTGCTATTCAGATTCCTCCCTCAGTTCTCCAAGCTCCGGATCTATTTCCTGTTGGAGAAGTCACCTTGGATCTCTGATCGACCTCACCACTTGGATGGGAGCTGTGTCTACTGTGTCTACTATGAGAAAGTTTTTCTTTTTGCAGTCGATCCTTGTTCACATTGCTTAGTCCTTCGCATTTATTTTATGGTTTGCCTTGATCTTTTTAAAGTTGCAGCCGAGTGCCTTTTTAAAAAAGATGCAAGCTGTAGTCTTGTTTGCTTGAGTACACCATACATTAAAAATCTCAACCCTCTTCCTTTCTGGTGTACATCTGTACTGTAGAATTAATGCAGTTTGACACCACAATGGAATGTTTGGAGTTGTAGTGTAGTGAGGTACCAGCACACTTCAGCAAAGAAGGCCAAGGATCTTGTAAAACTAGTATATGTTATATATTCTATATTCATTATTCTATAGCACTGAGCAATGGCAGTTGAAGTGGTCTCAAACTGCATTAATTCTGGAGTGTAGATACATCCCTAAGCACCATTCCGAGGAAGACCAATGCAGCATCTGTAAACAAAAAGACCTTGATCCTAAACATGTCCTATTATGAAGTAGGCTCCAGTGAACATAGTGTGAAATTAATGTAAGTAACATGAAATACCATTGTAGCATAAGAATAGTTTGTTTCCTGAAACAGAAAAGAACACAAAAGCATTTTTTAATCTTATTCCTTCCTTATAATGCTGCTGGTGCTATTTTATCATGTGTTTGAACACTATTGGTTTTGTGTGTAGTGATAGATATCTATTATTTAAATGCATGTTTTCAAAATTATGTAGGAATGTAATCTACCTAGAAAAATAAATATAAGGAGTGTTACAACAATACTAAAAATAATGAAAAGGTACCTAAGAGCTGATTATTAGACAATATACAACACTATGATGAGGCATGTAGGGTCATTTCTCAGTTAAATGGCACAACATAGGGATTACACTACATGCAGCCCAGGAGACAGGCCTATATTTTCTTCCAGTCATCTTTTGTACAGTTCTTCCTTCCTTTTGAACAAGCTAGTTCCTCAAAGTAGCTTGGAGGATTCTTTATTTATAGGCCTGCTAGTTCAGGGCCCACAAACCCATTCATCATGTTCCTGCCTTCTGCCATCTGTTGTAAATGAACAAACCAGCCTGCAACTTTCTCAAGTATCTGTGTTTGCTATTATGTAGATTAATGTAAAATGAGGGGGGGGAAATAAATCTATCGAGTATGCTGCCTATATGCCTAATGAACCTGCCTCAAAATTCATCACTTAGCATGCAGTAAATGAAAATAAGTCTCCAGTAATGCAAGAAAAGCGTCAACCTATCGTTTACTAACAACTGTATCAATTTGTTAACCTAATTAGCTGCCAAAAATGGGTTTATTAACTGACTCACAATTTCACTTGCAATCATTAAAATGAGTTTCAGAATTTTAATTCAAACATATAATCTTGTCATTTTGATTCTTGGAGTAATATTACAATAGTTGCATTGGAAATTTTGCAAAAATTATGTGATAAATTCAACAGCAATACTTGGTTACACATGGTTAACCCTCCTTTCTTCCTTTGACAGTGAGCTGTGAGAATTCCAAATTAATCTTCCAAATGTACAGATTTGTTTGGTCTCCTCCGTTGCATAGGAAAGATTAGACTTGCCTTCTAATATAACATCTTGTTTCCCACCAGGTCCAGTCAGATATTTCTTTGAAACTCACAAATAAAACCTGACTGATATAGCAACTCTCTATTATTTGTTCCCAGTATCAAATACATTGTGTGTCTCTGAATTCTGAGTTTCCTTTTTTTTTGTGTGTTCTCATTGTAAATAACTGTATGTCTGGTTTGTTCTCTACAAGTTTGCACAACAAAAGGTCATGTGAAACCAGGGCCACACCTGCAATAGTTATACAGTATGAATTGAACTAAATAATAATTTCCATTGAAAACTGATTTCTTTTGTTGTTAACATCTTAGCTATGTTTATTATTTATTTATTTATTCGTACTTGTTTATTTATTCGTACTTGTTTGCCGCCCTTCCCAGTTAAGCTTTAACATTTGTTTCCTCATTTGCTATCAACTTCAGGTATGTCAAGTCAAGATCAGTCAGTTCATGTAGCTGCTAGGTGGATATTTGAAGCTGCATTACCCAAGTTTAAATGTAATACTTCTGTGTTGTCTGGATTGCGTTTCAACTTGTTAGCCCTCATCCAATCCATCACAGCTGCCAGACACTGGTTTAGAGCACAGGAGGCTTCCTTAGAATTAGGAGGAAAGGAGTAGTAGAGTTGGGTGTCATCTGTGTACATCTGTGTGCTCTAATCACTCCAAGAACCTTGTCCACGTCATCAGGCTGAACAAGTTGAAATGAATCCAACAAAACAGGACACACAGGTGTCTCCATTACATCCATAGACACTGCGTTAAAGCTGGCATCTAAGTCAGAATGCAGCCGAGTGACTTTATCTGAAAAATGATGTGTGAACTCGCCACATCGAGTTGCCAGGTGGCCAGAGGGCTCCCTGTCCTGATGGGAGTGAAGGAGCTCCCTGACCACCTGGAACAACTCCGCCGGTCTATTCAATACAGACGCAATGTGGGCAGTCAATAAAGTCTTTCTGGCTGCCACCATTGCCGCGGAGTAGGCCTTAAGAGAGGCTCTAGCACAGGGGTGGGCAATTATTTTTTCCAAGGGGCCACACGAGAGACAAAAAATATTATGGAGGGCCGCACCTAATGGCTGAACTACATTCTAATCTACATTATTTATTTATTTATTTATTACTATATTTACTATATATTACACATCATTAATATTAACATATTAATATATCAAGAAATATTCATATATTATTAGTATTAATATCATATATATATACACCAAAATGACACTCTGAGGCAGAGAGTTCCACTGCTGAACAGCTCTCACAGTCAGAAAGTTCTTCCTAATGTTCACCCTCCTACGCAGACATGTTTCCCTGTGATGTTTGCTTTTCTGCCTGCGCTGTTGTTGTGCTCTCTCTCTCTCTCTCTCTCGCTATATATATATAAATGTTCATTGGTGGGATTAACATAACTCAAAAACCACTGGACAAATTGCTGCCAAATTTGGCCACAAAACATACTAATACTAACCCAAGGAGGGACCATCAGTCAAAAAATTGCTTTTGTCATTTGGGAGTTGTAGTTGCTGGGATTTATAGTTACCACACAATCAAAGAGCATCCTGAACTCCACCAATTATGGAATGGAATCAAACTTCCCACACAAAATTCCCATAACCAAAAGAAAATACTACAAGAGTTTGGTGGGTATTGAGTTTTGGAGTTGTAGTTCACCCATATCCAAAGAGCACTGTGGACTCAAACAATGTTGGATCAGGACCAAAGTTGGCATGAATACTCAGTATGCCCAAATGTGAACACAGATGGAGTTTGGGGAAAATAAACCTTGACATTTGGGAGTTACAGTTTCTGGGATTTATAGTTCACATACAATCAAAGAGCATCCTGAACCCCAACAATGATAGAATTGAACTAAACTTGGCATACAGGACTCCCATGACCAACAGAAAATACTTGAGAACTTTGGGGAACATATACAGTACATACCTTGTGATTAGGGAGTTGCTGTTGCTTGGTCCATTCTCGAGGAGTCTGGGCCCTTGCTGGCTGGCTGGCGAGAGCGTGAGGCAGGCAAAAAAGACTTCGCCAGGCCCGCGCCCTTGCCATTCGGCGGGAGCGTGGCGCAGGTGAGGTAGGCCTCCAGCGAGGCTAGGCCTTGCGGGAAGCCACCCCCTGCCAGCCCCGTGCCCTCGCCTTTTGGCAAAAGCACGGAGCTGGTGAGGGAGGCCTCCAGCGAGGCTAGGCCTCGCAGGAAGCCACCCCCTGCCAGCCCCACGCCCTTGCCGTTTGGTGAAAACGCGGAGATGGCGAGGGAGGCCTCCAGCGAGACTAGGCCTTGCGGCAAGCCACCCCCTGCCAGCCTCGCGCCCTTGCGCTCACCCCGCCCACCGTTCGCCCTGCCCGCTCCAGCTCTCCCAGTGCCGGCGACAGCCTTGCTGTTGCTGGCGCTAGGAGAGCCGGAGTGGGCGATCAAGTGCGTGGCGATCAAGTGCGCGGCGAGCGCGCAGGGCGAGGTGAGAGGTGGGCGGGGCGAGCAGCAAACGGCGAGTGGGCCGCACAGAACCGGCTGCCGGGCCAGGTGTGGCCCGCGGGCCGTGGGTTGCCCAGCCCTGCTCTAGCATGTGTTCGGTCAGGTTTATTCCGAGTCTTCTGCCAGCAGCGCTCTAGCCTCCATCTCACCCATTTCATCACAGCCAGCTCCCCAGTAAACCAGGGAGCCCAGTTGACTTCGTGCAGCTAGAGAGGGCGTTCAGGGGCGACCGCGTCAATTGCCCTGGCTACCTCCAGATTATAGAGGTCAACCAAGGCATCAACAGGATCGTCAGCCACCATGATAGAAAGATCCCCAAGAGACATCAGGAATCCTTCTGGATCCATAAGTCTCCTGGGGAGGACCATCTTAATGGGTCCACCACCACTGCAGAGGTTAAAGGCTACAGTGAGTTTAAAACTGATCAGGTGATGGCCAGTCCATGACAATGGAAGAATTTTGAGCTCTTCCACATTGACATTTCCTGCGTCCACATTAAAAACTAGGTCCAGAGTGTGCCCACCTGTATTCATGGGCCCAGTTATCACTTGGGAGAGTCCCATGGTTGTCATGGCAGCCATGAAGTCCTGAGCCACTCCTGACGGTGTGGTCTCCACATGTACATTGAAGTCCCTGAGCACTATTAACCTGCTAACTCAGGCAGAGAGACTGCTGTGGTGGACGTTACACTAGCAGAATCCCAAGCTGTCCTGATTACCCACTTTCAGGTGGATGCTCTCAAACCCAGAACACTTCAATATGGGGCACCTGACCAGATAAATGGCCTTATGATAGACCACAGCAACCCCTCCTCCCCACCCCCCAGGCCTGGCCTGCTGATGCATCCCAAAACCCGGTGGACAGAGCATGGTGAGGTTAACCCCCCCCCCCCAGCTCATCCAGCCAGGTCTCGGTAATGCAAGCTAGGTCTGCTTGTTCGTCCAGAATTAAATCCTGAATGGCAGCTGTTTTACCATTTATGGACCTAGCTCTGAAGTGAGTAGACCTGTGCTCCTTCAGCCTTTACTCACTCTTCTGTCCAATGGGACCAACCAGAACAAAGAGGGGACACAACTAAGCAGCAGCTAGAGAACATGGTAGCTGCAAAATAGCTTTAAAGACTCAGGTTTCAATTAGTTGATAGAGTTGTGGAATAATCGAGTTGGAACCCCCTGCCAGGAAGGAACACCACGTCACTCATAACAGATGTTCATCTTTACTTTTCATTCTGTTTGGTCAGGTCCACAGAAGTGGGCTTCCTCTCTGATTGCATTATACATTAGCATGGCTCAGTAGGAAGGCTACTTCTAAATGTCTCTGGGCACCCAGAATGAAGAGAAGGTGGGGCATTGTCAGGATGTCTATGAAAGGAAATTATGGTGCTCAAACCCTTTGGTCAGGCATGGTGCTCACTTACTGGTACATTATTTAAACTGTTATGTTTATTCATATCATGATCTGATCACCATGCTCATTATATCCCACATTAATGGGGTTATTGGGATAACAATACAAAAGGTTTGCTAGGGTAGACCCTCTTCCACCCAGTCTCAGGCCCGCCCGGACCAAACTCAGAGCCTTTGGGCTGGGCTCTCTACAGGGAAATGTGATTACTTACTTGGAGAGGTAATGAAATGGCAAATATGTTTCAGAACAGTGCTTGTTGGGACAAAAATGGAGAGAAAGATTAAAAAGATCACTTTGAGGCTTAACTTAGCAATAAGCACATTGACTGAAATTAAGTTAGAGGTTGTGTCCTTGTAATAGCACATTTTACTTTTTCAATGGCTTATAATTATGACATATGTGGTTCAAGGGCACAGCAAGTCCTTTCTTTCTTTCCTCTGGTATACTTTTTCCAGGGCTCGGTGGCTCCAGTGATTGGGCCAATGAACCTCATTGAAGAAAAGATCTTGTTCTCATCTATCATAGCTATGAGACATTAGATAAAGGTTCCACAGAACCCTTGTGTTACAGTATGTTAGCAGCTTGTCTTTTCATTTTGGGTCAATGGTTAACTGGACTGTCTTCCATACTAAAAAAGTAGAGGGAAATGCAAGAGAAGAAAATGTTAAATACATATACACACATATTTTGACTCCTTCCCCATTCCTACTGTCATGTGAGCTCAGAACTCTCATGGCACAAGAACTGTGTTTTCCCTGAAGTCCCATAGATCCATCTCTGAATAAATTTGTCACGATCACGGACCTGGCGGGCCCCTTAATCACACACACAGAGACGTACTGAAGGCTAACTACTTTATTGAGTATAAAAACAGTTCCAAAGAGTAAATAGTCCAATAATATGCAATTGTCCAAAAGGTAATAAGCTAAGTAGTCCAAAGTAACGTAGCAAACAAGCTGGAAGCGTGGCAAGGCTCCGCAATCCAATGCGGATCAGGAAACAGGGCAAGGCTCCGCAAACCAATGCGGATCAGGAAACAGGGCAAGGCTCCGCAAACCAATGCGGCTCAAGAAACAAGGCAAATGCAAGGCATGGCTTGATGACCACGGCTGGCTTGGGGTCCCACTCCGCTCACGCCTGTTCAGGAAAGACGTGGCCGGAGAACTGAGGAAGGATTCCCACGGATCCTATACTTAATCCTTCGCCGAGGTCCGCGCCGCTCTAGGCTTCTGCGTCTCCAATCTCTACCACGGACCTCGGCCGGTCTAGCACTCTAGACCAAGCCCTTCTGTTCGACTCAATGTCCCTTCTAAATTGCAGATATGCTCATGTAGAATGATTTTTGTCTGTCATATAGGTATACTTGTATTAAAGGTATAAAACTAAAATTAAGGGTTTTTTTAATTTTGTTAGGAGTAAAGCTCTTTGCCTTTTCTTTGGATCCTTTGTGTATAAAAAGTCAGTAAATATAATTTCCTTACTACAGTGCAAAGCTAAAATGCATAGGAAGTTGCCATAGTATTTCAAAGAAGCAAAAAAGAATAACAAAGCAAAACACACCATCAGTGAACAGAAGATCTTTCCTGAACTAGTTATCTTATTTTCTAAAAAAAAAAAAAAAAAAAGTCAGGCCCTTCTGTGCACTCCAGACTTGACTTATGTCTATCAGTTTTGATAAGCAGCCTTCCTCACTAACGAGACTATAAGATGATAATGTCATTCAATCACTCTCACGCCCTTTCCTGCTATTTGTCCTGGGCAGGAAACTATGGGTTTTCTTGTCGTGTGGACAAAGAGGAAATATCCAGCAACCAAATGCTGACCTTTGCATGCAAACAGGTCCATATCCTTTTTCCGTTTGACAACTTCCTGCTTGCCTGCTAGAAACAAATCTACTTCTCATTTTTCTGGTTACATTTATGCTGGCTACTGAGAAAATTATTTAGAGTAAGACAAGCATTTTAATTCAGGTGAACTGTGGAGAACTGCTGGACAGATGTGTAACTATTGTTTCATTTATGCTACAAACTGATTTGCTGCTTAATAAAATCTGATTGCAACTGAGTTACCACTATCCCATGTCAAAGACCAAAAACCAATACAACTTCCACTATCAAATTGGTATGGTTCCATTATTTAGGTGGAGGCCCAAAGAGGGTGCTAGACAGAAGATAGTCCATTTTATGGTGGTAAGTTGGGAAACCATTTCCTCTGTTTTCACTTATTATTCCCTCCTCCCACTTTCCATGTCATAAGCAAGGGTTGTTTCCATAATGGAAACTTGGTTACAGGGAATAACAAGAAGACAGGGGGAAATAGCTTTACTCCTTCAACACCCCCCTCCTCCCTGTAAAGTGGGCTATCTCTGTCTAGTGTCCCTCCCCCCCCTCCCCAGAAAATAGACTATCTCTGTCACCCTTTTGGCCTCTGCCTGGATAATGGAACAGTACCCCCAAGTCTTTACACAATTTATCTATGGCCCATCTACACCTTATGCACATATCCTGAAGATAATTTTATGCATCGCATTTGTAATTTGTGCATGAAACAAAATGTATATTCAGAAAGGAAGAGTGTCACTATCTCAGTCACTCATGTGGTTGATTTCAGATTTTGGAATTCTGGATAAGAGATGCTCAACCTGCAATGCTAATGAAGATGCATTTATTGGAAAGCAAAAACATTCATTCGACAAAATTGATATCTATTTCAGAGAACTAGTTTGGAGGTTTGTGAAATGCAACAACTTGCTAATTATTTAATGTAATATTATTGTTGCATATTTGATATCAGAGAAGAAGAGAAGCACTTGCAGGATATTTTAGCTCAAATGACAAAATAACTTGGCTGGCCTATGACATTATAAGCCTGGCAGCAAATGATCTTGGGTCAATCCTAAACTATTATACAGATGAAGACCAGGCTGTTTGTTGCTGCAAACCCTCCAACTGTCCTCATTTGCCAAGGACAGTACAAAATAACTTTGCCCTGCAACTTTTCAGCTGCTTTTAAAATGCTCAATTTCTCTCCCCTTTTTCCACATGGTAGTCTCGCTTTTTCAGCAAGTATGACAACATCCCATTATCTCTCCGCTGTCAATAGCTACAAATTGAGTTCAAAGTGCAAAGGTTTTCAGTGAAGTTACTCATCAAGGGGAGATGAGAGCAGGAACTGTGCCGTTCTTGGTTGGCTCTGTTAAAAACAAAGTGCTGTAGCTTGTTTGTCTTTCTTCAGTAATAACTTTTATTAACAAATAGCACTTCCAAGAAATAATTGTTAGGCCGGGTAACCAAAGCGTAAGAAGTACACAAGGCTGTTTTATCTTGGCTTGGAAATGTGGGTGAGCCAATACACTGTTCCCCTCTCCCTTTTAAAACCATATTGTTTTAAAGGTTTGAGTTTTTAAAGAAACAATAATTGGGTAATTTGAACACTGGAAAAATGTGTCTTGAAAAAGAAGATAAGGTCTCAGACTGATAACTATCAGACTGAATGAAGTAATCTTGGCATTGCTAAAAGATGATTGTAGTTAAGATGCTTAACTACAAACACTTAATTGTTCAAAGATCTTTCAAGGGCTGTTTCCTTTAGTGATTTTGTCTTAAAGGTTATCTGTATCATAATGTGCCATGGGTCTCAAACAGGCTAAATGCTTTGTTGATTCAAATTAGCCTAAATGACAATTAGAATAATTGTACATTGTACACTTATTTTTCATGTGCTATATGTGTAAAGCAAGCTGCAATTTACAATCCTTATAGAGCAATATGTTTACTTGGAAGTATGTCTGAGTGGGTTCAGTGCAGCTTATGCCAACCTAAGTGTAAGAGTAGTGGAAATCTGCTTTAATGAGAGTTTAGAAGAAATGGATTAAAATAAAGGAAATGACTGCAGTGCATTTTTAAGCAATGATATCATAAAAGAGTTCCAGTTCAAAAGCAACATAATTAGTAGCATATACAGGCTCTCTCAGAGTTACAAACACTCAATTTACAAACGACTCATAGTTAAGAACAAAGGTGAGACAACAGGAAGTAAGAAAAATTACCCCTCAGAAAGGAAATTCACTCCTGGAATTATCATGGGGGAAAGGTATCTCTACTGAAGCTTTATCACCAATCCTTGTTTCCACAAGAGGCCAACATTTGCAAAATCCAATTATCACGGGGACAGAAAGTGAGGTGAAATTTTCTGAACAGGGGCAGAGACAGAAAAACAACCACCACAGGGGTCTTACCCCTTCCCTATGTTATCTAAGTTACTCTTAAAAATGTACCTGTTCTGACTTAGCAACAAACTCAACTTAAGAACCAACCTACAGAACCTACCCTGTTCATAACTTTGGGACTGTCTGTAAAGTAATATTGTTGTTTTTAAAGAATATTTCAGGCATTTACCAGTCATTTTTGACAGCAATAATTTTTTTTTCAAATTTTGTGCCATTCTGTCTTAATCCATGATGTCAAATTCAACAACATATGAATCGACAGGGTGATAGAAAAGAGAGAGGATAAGATCTCTGGATAAATGTAAACTGATTTCTCAGTTTCCATATTTAGGGAACTATAAATCCCACCATCTTAGTTAGCAATTGGCTTGTGGGAAGTGTGCAACTGTAAAAGATTCAAGACTGGAGGAGGCAATTTAAATTCCCATAAGAGCACTAATGGAAAACACAACAACTATATGCTACCTGCCCGCAATGATGTCAACCAAAGTGTTGTATGCAATTACCCCATCAGTCTTGTGGTTTCTAATATTAATGGGAACAATTAACATAATAGCAATTTGGTATGTTAAAAAATCAACATCCAAAATTAATATAAACAGATTAGGTATTTGAGTTCATTAACAGTGAAAAAAAATTCAACCAGTGTTCTAATAACAAATTTTAAAATCAGGAATTTCTTTAAATCACAAATACTTAAAAGGTTTAATAACCAACAATATAGTCATTATGGTAAAGCCAGTTGTATAGTTTCTAAGATCAAAGTTTATCAACTAAAGAATTCATTTCCTGGGAGAACTTTCATTATTTCAGCGCTACTAATAATTCCAGATCAATACACATTCTCATTGATTTCCATTTCTGGATTATATATTCAAGAAGCTTTGCATTGATTATACAAGAAAGCAAAATCTCTTGATGGGATTGTTCATTAAATGATTTATTCTTCGTAATTATGTCTTTCTTGGGAGCTTAAACAGTTTTCTTAGGAACTGAAATGTCTTTCTTAGGAACTGCCAAAGGGACTAAGGGGACAGTAAAATATGTGGTATTTAACAATTTCTCAATGAATATAGCAATAAAAACAAAATAAAGATTGGACTGTTATGTTTTTGCATGGAAAACTAGATTGGATTCTAGAGTAAAGGCCACAAATGGTTCTGGTTTCATGACTGTTGATTTGTATAGACATTGCTGAATCCAGCAGAGAGATTATATATTTGTGTATAGATGTGCTTTCAAGTCACCTGTTAACTTATGGCAAGCCCATCAATGTCATAGAGTTTTCTTAGGCAAGGAATATGTATACTAGTGGATAAAATTAGCTGATAGAAAATAAGCCCAACAACTTGAGTGTTGCTTTCTGTTCTTGAAGTATTGGATAGAGCTCTGTAAGTTCAAGCTGTCAAGTGAGTCATTTTGCTTTATAGAGTGGTCACAAATCTCTTTGCACTTGTATTCTTGTACTCTGTGGGAATCCTTCTGTGATGGCATACCCAAGCCTTTGGGAATAACTATAGTGGCTGGCTTTACTCGGGGCTATCTGTATATCTTCTGTTAAGATTTAGACCCTTAACACACAGAGGCACTTTAGGTTAGGTGAAAAGATAACCAAAATTAGTTTACTGAAAACAAGATGAATAAGGGGTTAACTTCACCCAGGATTATTATAAAGTAACTTAAAACAGTCAATTACGAAAGGAGACTTTGCAGGCTGCAGCCATCTTCTATCTCTGGTGCAAAGTGATAGTTTACAAGCTGTTGCTTATAAGCTGTCTCAATCTTCTTTCTTGTGAAGCTTAAGATGGTTGTTGTCACTGGGGCTGCTGGTATAAGACTACTGCTCAATACAGGTGCTAAAGATGCCTGTTTTGAACTGCTTGGACCTAGGATTACCAGAGAATACTCAAGCCTCTGTTCTCTGTAGCTTTGCTGCAGGAAAAGGAGGAATCCAGCAAACGAGTTCTATACAGGCAAATGGAATAAACCAACTAACGCTGGCCTCTATGATTTTTATGCTCCATCCAAAACTAATACAAAGGAAGGGATCTATACTATTTGGGAAAACCAATAAATGGGGAACTGAAGCAGAGGAAAGGAGAAGGCAGAGCTAAGACTTCACACCTTATAAAGAGGGTTTTCCCAAAAGCATTCAGTTTTTATTTCATTACAAGCTTGAAACAGCTGTGAAGCACGATGACTCCTGTCTTCAGCTGACTGCCCCATGGACTACACATCTCAGATTCTGGAACTTGGAAGATCTGCATACATTAGGACTTGTATATTTAACATAGTTTGAAAAAATCCTTTCTGGATAATTCTAGAACCCCTTCACTTGCATGTACAATAGCCACAGTAACTCAGAAATAACAGAAATTGTAACCTTCAAAAAATAGCTTCAGATTGAAACATATTAATGGGGGATAATATACAAGCTAGTTGCATCAGTTGATATTACCTGAGGGTGCTTCCAGACAGGGCTTAAACCCACTAAGAAGCAGATTAAAGAAACTCACTCCAAAGCGGGTTTAAGTCCCTATGCCCTTCTCAAAGACCCTGGCTTTCCTGGGAGGGGGGCGTCTCCATTCCAGCTTGTCCTGAATTATTTAGATACACCATTAGATCCGGGCCTTCCTAAAAGGCCCTGTGGGGACAGACTACTGCGACTGTGGAAGCCCATAACCCAGTAGGGCTCATACCCCATTAGAACCGGGCCATTCAAGAAGGCCTGGATCTAATGAGGTGTCTAAATAATTTGGGCTTACCTGCTTTGTCTAAAATTACTTCACTTTTACCTGAGGTGTCCTTTGGATGCCTCAGGTAAAAATTCAACAGGGCCCAGAACAGGGCCGTAGCCAGGATTTTGTTTTGGGGGGGCTGAGTTTGTTTCGGGGCAGAGACTGGGTGGAAGAGGATCTACCCTAGCAAACCTTTTGTATTGTTATCCCAATAACCCCATGAATGTGGGATATAATGAGCATGGTGATCAGATCATGATATAAATGCACATAACAGTTTAAATAATGTACCAGTAAGGCCTTCTCGTGGACCACCCTGAGAATTTCGGGGGGGGGGGGCTGAAGACCCCTTAGCCCCCCCCTGGCTACATGCCTGGCCCAGAATATGAGCCCTGTCTGGAAGGGCCCTGAGCCTACAGTGAATACTTCCTGAGGAGTTCATTCAGTGCAAACTACTTTTTCACTGTAAACTCAGTTTTCAGCCATGGAAGCAAACTGAGGCCGAAGAAGAAAAGTGGCAGAGAAGAGAGAATATGTATCTCAGCAATAAATATGATTTCTCCTTTTTACACAGCCTCTGAGATTTAATAAATGTGAAGAGCCATATGGACTAATTTCATAATGATCAATAAACACTTTTTATTACTTTTAAATGAAAAGAAAACGAAGACGTGGAATCTAGTGATGAAGAATTGATTTCTGGCAGACAAGCAAAATTGTTTGGTCTATTTTTATAGATGGCATAATTATATCCAAAGCATATAAACAATGAACATCCACTTCTGTACTTTTTTCAGCACTGCTTTGGTCACGGAGCCAATCATAAACATGAATGAAATCAAAACATCCCTTCGGTAAATCAAAGGAAGTATCGGCAAAGTAACATAAACAACAGAAGAAAGCTTGGAGCATTTCCACACTAGTGCCTGACTAAGAGCAACATCAAATGCTTCAATTCATAGCGGTGCCTCACATCTAAATTTGACTTCCGTTTTGGACATGCAGAGATTATTTAGTTTAGTATTAAGGCACCTCGCTTTCACAGCAGGGGCTATATAGATGTTTTAAGCCAGCTACAGGAAGATGATGACTTGTGAGAAGTACTCGACCCTTTCAACAAATTTTCTTTGATTCTCGCCTTCTTATATTTCTGTTGGTTAGAAGGTCTGTATGGAAAAATTCATACCACACAAACAGGCACATACTGTTGAACTCTGTGGCAATATTCACATTGATTTTAATATTTCTGGACTGCATTACCAGCAGCAGAAAATTTGCAATAAATTCATATTTCTGCCCTGCAAAGTCAATCTACATCTCTTTCTTTTGGCATGTCAATTGTAACCTATTTGGGTTTTTTAAATATATTTAATTATTTCTACCCTGCCCTATATCAACAAATCTTAGAATGGCATCCAAATACAAATAGGCTAAAATAGTTTAAAACAATAAAACAATAGCATTCAACTATTTTATATTATAATTAAAGTAAAACCCGATTTTAAAAATTAAAATCTTGACATTGGAGTGAAGATGCCTTAAATCTTACTGGGAGTTTTATTTTTACACATTCAAATTAGATTGGGATGTCTTAAAAGCTCCCTAACCCAAAATTCATGGGAAAAGGGGTGGAGAAGGTGTATTTCTGAATCACTGTTTTAGAAGTATAGATTCAGATTTTTCTTGAATGTTCACTCAATCGATTATGATTTATCATTCAAACATATCACGGTAAAAGTCACCAAGCCAAAAAATAAATAGCTAAGCCAGTGCTTCTCAACCTACCTAATGCTATGACCCCTTAATATAATTCCTCATGTTGTGGTGACCTCCAATCATAAAATTATTTTCGTTGCAACTTCATAACTGTAATGTTGTTACTGTTATAAATCATAATGTTAATATCTGATGTGCAGGATGTATTTTCATTCACTGGACCAAATTTGGCACAAATACCCAATACGCCCAAATCTGAATACTGGTGGGGTTGAGGGTGATTTTGTAATTTGGGAGTTGTAGTTGCTAGGATTTATAGTTCACCTACAATCAAAGAACATTCGGAACTCTTGATGGAATTAAACCAGACTTGAAACACAACTCCTATGACCAACAGAAAATACTGGAAAGATTTGGTAGACATAGACCTTGAGTTTTGGAGTAGTAGTTCACCTACATCTAGTGAACACTGTGGACGCAAACAATGATAGATCTGGTCAAACTTGGCACAAATATTCAATATACCCAAATGTGAACACTGGTGTAATATGTAGTTGCAGGGATTTATAGCTCACATACAATCAAAGAGAATTCTGAACCCCACCAATAATAGAATTAGGTCAGACTTCCCAAACAGAACCTCCATGCCTTGAAGGGACTCGCTGGTGCGAGCCTCCCTCCAACCCTGTGCACTCTGACTTGCATGCACATGTTCACCATGCTGCCATGCAACCCGCATGCCTGTTCTCCCTTCCCCACTTGGAATCTCAGGAACAGCCCTCCCCTTGGATGAGAGGCCAGCTGAGAGGGTGGCCAATCACAGCAGGAGAAGGGCTTTTGGTGGGAGTATTCACCATCTGTTTCCAAAAAAGAAGAGGACAACCGGAGAGATCTTCATCCGTCTCTGCCAAAGAGGTTCCTAAGATAATCAGAAATATATGTTTTCTGATGGTCTTTGTGAAGGCGAGCCACAGGAGACCCCCCACATCTGAATTGGTTTGACCTGCAGCAGGGAGTTCCAACATTCCTGCATATTCTATGTGGTCTGACATCTTTAGCACAAAAGGCTGGGACTTAGCATCAGAAGACCTCCAGCCATTTCTATCTCTCTATTTCCATGCCTCACTTAACCTGAAACATTGTAGCACCACTTTAATCAAGAACACTCCACATCGTAACATTTCTCCTTTCCGCATAAATACAAGGTGTCCCATATGGCTCACACTTACAAATCTTGAAAAATAAACCTTCCCGGGCTGCAGAGCACTGCGGGCCCACCTGGGATGCCTTCCTGGCATCCCAAGGAGGCTGGAGCTGCGTTTCTCAAAACCACGGATACGGAGTTTCCACAATGGCACCATTTTACCTCGCTATCCGCAAGAACATCAACTCCACTGATTGGCCCCGTTCCAATTTCATATTTTTCTTTGACTTATTCCAAGGCTTTCTGCTATCTCGAATTTCTTCCTCTAAGCTCCCCTGCCTCTCCGCAGCCTTTTAAATTTCAAGGAATATATTTTTCAAAGGAGCAACTGACTGTCAGAACTTGCCGGTTTTTCAACTCCATTTGTTCCCGCTACCATCAGGAACCCCCTTTATGGGTCTGAAGCAATGGACTCTTTGTGCACAGGGTTGCATGCAGACAGGCCAATGGGGGCAAGCCCTGGGCGGTTTGGGAAATACAGTTTTCCAAGGACTTTCATATTTTCGGAATCTCCTCAGGCTGTCCCAAGGACAGAAACAGATGAAATTTTCTTTTATATGGACCCTTCTATCATGAATTTCCCCGTAGTGTATGGACTGATGCTCTATGTCCCCTTTTAAAGATCATATGAACTATCTTTCTTCCCCTTACATATTAAATAATTATGATATATTGGCAATGGAAATATTTCCCTTGAAACCCTCCCATGTAACCATTTTCCTGCATGTTTTTCCCTCTCCCACATGTCTCTTTAAAATATGAAGAATTGCTAAGTGTTTGTATAAAAACCAGCTGTTGTTTTAAGATGAGGACGACTGCATACCTGAGCCTTACCTTTCTAATCCTCTCATCAAAAGCGATTGCATGAAGAATAGGATTTTTCTCTAGTTTGAAAAGAGGGCCCTCCCCCCTTTTTCCATTCAAGACTCCTTTTTGCATCATAGGCAATAGACCCTCAGAGTTTCGTCTCGTCTATTGTTTTATGAGCATTAGGCATATCTCTCCCATTTATCAAAGAAGATGTTACCTTTTGAATTCGGACCTCAAATGTTTCAGCAATCTGCGAGAATTATTTTTATTTATTATCCCTGAAACCCACATGAAAAGACCTGCATCTGACCTTTTGTCAACAGGAAAAAGGCAGATTTGGACCAGTTCCTCATCTCCCATCAAACAACAAAAGACTTTTCTTTGACCCGAAAGGTCAGAGGCATGGATTCATTTACATACGGACTAATTTAATCAAGAGACTTCCAGTTGCTTTGTTTTCAACAAATTCCTGCTGCTCGCTTCTCGTTGGCCAGGGCAGGAATGGTGCTATTGCGCTATTGGCTTCCGCTACAGCTGGTTCCCGCATTCCATCCAATCACCATGGAGCCGGCTGGCGCGCGGGGTGGGAAATTTAAATTTTGACAGCTTTGTATAACTATAAATATGGCATGTATTTTGAATGTAACCTTATGACTGCTTTGCGACAAGGATATTGCGGTTGTCATCCTTCTCAGCTGATGACAATAAAGACTTCGGTGGCACCTCCTTCTTTGGTGAGATCATTTGGGAAAGGGATTTTAGATTGTTTAAAAACTCACCAGAGGTTCTGCTGAAATCCTCGTTTTAGGGGTACTTCTGGGCCTCTGCCCTCTCTGGGCCAGGCTATCCTAAATTGTTCGGCAACATTTGGTGACCCCTCTGAAACCCCCTCATGACCCCCCCAAGTCCTAACTCCTAGATTGAGAAACACTGATCTAAGCCATATATGGGGAACCTACAGTCCTATAGAGACAGACAGATACACAGATACTCTACCTCCAATTCTTACAGCCTACAACTCCAGCCTCAATCATTATAGCCAAAAGCTTCAGACGTTGAAAGGAATACAAGCCTGCCAGGATTCCTTTTATAATATACTTGTAAAATTGGTGGTAACAACAGGAATATTTTGATTTATAATAAAGCAGGAAGAATACAAAGCCAAGGACAAATAGATAAGTATATTCAACTAGTTGAATTCCATAATACTTTCAATTCTGAGGTCAAAAGTTTCCCTTTCCTCTTTTCAGTCTAACACATTCTATAGCAACAGAACTTATAAATCCTTGTCTTTTGGAGAGACATAGATGCATAACTCACATTTTATTCACTCGTACACTAAGTCATTTGTCTCTCAACACTCCAGGAGTCAAGAGTTTATTTTTGCTAACTCTGCTAAACCCGTGAAACTGAAACAAGCAGGACTACAAACTGTGAGCTACTGTATTAGCTTGAGTTCTGTTGTTAATGAGAAGGCTGCTGTCACTACTGCCATCCCAGAGTACTAAAATTTGGTATGCAAGACATGGTCTTGGGGATGCTCTGACATGTTCTTTTGAGACTACATATATTCAGGCTTTGAGAAAAATTGCATGGGTTATTTCTTATCACTCTTCTCTGAAGAACCAACACGCTAAAAAAGAAAAAGAAAGAGTTGTTAAGCATCTGGACACATGAGGAATGAACTAATAGTCTTTTTATTGGTTCAGACTTAGTATGTGTGATTGCACTATTTCTTCATGAGAATCCACTCTTCGAAGCTATGCTATGCAACAGGAATGGACAATTGTGGTGTATCCATGAACTGGTTTCCTGCCCTGAGACACTTTGTGAGCCATGTGAAGAGGCTTGTGGCTACAAACAAAACGAAACAAAAACCAGATGTCACCAAAAGGTTAGTGTAGAGTACTGATTCTCAAAGTGGGCGGTACCACCCCCTGGTGGGCGGTGAGGCGATCCAAGGGGGCGGTGGGAGGCTCAGGGGAATTTGGGGGGCGGTGAACCCCTTTAAGGGGGCGGTGAACAATTGGCTACTTAGGAGGGGTCGCACGGCCCTCTTCTTTGGCCCCCACCCCCTTTGCTTTGACCTGCATATTAGGTACTTGGATTAGAATTCATAAGAGTAGCAAAATTATTTATGAAGTAGCAACGAAAAAATAATTGGGGGTCACCACAACATGAAGAACCTTATTCAGGGGTCATGGCATTAGAAAGGTTGAGAACCACTGCATCAATACATATATCTTTCTGTTTAATTGCTATTAATTTTTAAAAAAATTCTAGGGAGGCAGTGAGTAAAAATTTTTCTGGAAAGGGGGCGGTAGGCCAAAAAAGTTTGGGAACCACTGGTGTAGAGTTTCACAGTGTGGCACTTGGGTTTCTTGGATTTGTTTCATAGGTGGGTTTTTTTTTAAGGTTCTATGGTTTGGTGGGCAAAGGGTCTCCTTTCTGAAGAGAAAATTCAACAACCTTCTACATACCATCAGATACCGGAACCCCCACAGTGCCATCACTAGGGTGTCAGCTAAGTACTGACTCTTCCTTCCTCCTTGCTCCCACCAAATCGACAAAGCTGGAGAGTCAGTGGGAGGACAGGGGGCAGTGGAAGGAGAAGTGGTAGAAGGTAGTTAGAAGTGTATCACTGTCCAAAATCCTCCTCAGTCCCATCCAGATACCTAGCATCCTGCCACTTGCCTTTCTTCCTATTGCCATAGCTTCACTTTCCTGGCCTGACCAGCAGACTGCCAGACCTAGAATGGCAGCAGCAGCAGTACCCCACCATTAGCAGCAGCAGAGGCACTAGCCAGGGGAGTGGCCAAGGGGTTTTCAGACAGTGAGCATCTGGCCCACTGGATGTCACCCAATTGTGGTCCAGACCCACTACACCCACCTAGAGATGTAACTGAACCCCTAAAAGATTAGAGAAGCCCAGAAAGATGTTTCATAGTACTAAAACCAAAAGTTACAGATAAAATAATCCTCTAGCACTGTCCCTCATTGTTGCTGCTGTTACATCAAACTATGGCATCGGTAGTAATGAATCTCAGTATCAGCCTGAAATGGCCCTCAAGACATTTTGTGTAAGAAGGATTTACATTTCATTTATACTTCTCTGGATTTTGGTCTGCCTGCCTTGTCAAGGAGATATCAAATTGTGGTTCTCTAGTTTAGATATTGGGCTAGGCCATTCTCTTCTCATTTGGAAGGCACCTGGTATCATATCCCAAATGCAATGTGTTTTAGTACCTATGTTCAGTTGCTAAAGGCACAATGCCTGGCTGTTTTACAGGACAAAGCACAACAAATTCATGCTTAAATACTACAGATGACCTTTATGCATTTTACTAGCATTTTTACCTTTTACACTACATTAGTCAACTGGTTCTATCTAATAATGTGCCCTATATCTGTATGAGAAAGAGGAAAAGTGCAGGACACATGAGGTTGGCATTTGAACAAGGTGAGTGGTATGAGATAATCTAAACTAGTAAACTTTAGGTCACACATTCTCAACTGTGGGTTCCCAGGTGTTTTGGCCTACAACTCCTGGAAATCCCAGCCAGTTTACCAGCTGTTAGGATTTCTGGGAGTTGAAGGCCAAAACATCTGGGGACTCACAGGTTGAGAACCACTGCTTTAGGAAGAGGAGTTTCTCAATTAATCTTTCCTGTTGGGGGCCTGATTTTATGATCATTTCCCATAAATATTCTAGTAAATGAGTAGCTTTACTGGAACACAAATTGATAGAAATTGTGCCCACTGGAAAACATGAAAACAAAAGCAAATGATAATATTTATTGGCTCATTACAAATTACAGTATATCTACTGTGATACTAGAAATAGTGTTTTTTCACTGGTTAGTGGGAGGAATCGATGCCATTACTGTCAAAATATGCATTCGGAAGTTCCAGTATGCTGTGATGTCAAGGCACCGAATTGTTCAGAAATTATTTGTAATGAAATGTTTCAGAAAGCTTTCTACATTGTTAAACAAAGAGTCTACCAGTCCTTATTTTAGAGCCAGTTATACAATCAGATATACTTTCTCCCTGTCACAGATATTTTTCCAAACATACAACAGCAAAAATTGGCTAGTGCTAATCCTCAGCCCTCCATATACTGTAGTCATTGATTCCAGCATCTACAAACTAAAAATATTCTACCACCATTCCCAAAAAATCCAAAAATTAAACCCTAATTTTGCCATATTATATAAAGGGCACCATTTTAATTTGCCATTGTATATAATGGAACTTGAGCATCCATGGATTTAGTATCCATGGGGATGGGTGGGAGAGTTGGAACCAAACCACAATGGATACCAAGGGCTGACTGTACGGACCATAAATGTACACAATGTTTAAAGAAGATTACAGTTATATAACTTGATTTATCTGATCTTCCTGGTATTGATTTGTATTTTGAAACAAAGCAAATGAGATTTGTAGAATACTGAAGACCACAAAGAGCAATATTCAACCAAACATATGCTTACAGCATACAGACATCTATTCTGGATTCGACTCAGCATCTATCTAGTCCAGCATCCTGTTTCCTTTCCCAGAATAGCTAGCCATACGCACCTGGAAAACATGCAGCATGGTTCAAAGGCAAACAACATCCTGTTTGCAGACACAAACACACATACACATGCACCTGCTTTTTGGAGGAATCCTGCCTCCAAACCTGATTTCAGCTTTCAAATTTTAGGAAAGTTACCATTTTTGGATCATTGCCCTCAGAATTTCCAGGTCAGTTGTGGAATTGTGGGAGCTCTCATCCAAAGAAGTAACTCTCCTGAGCTTTGGGTAATACCTAATGGTAGTCATAATGATACTCACTGATAGATTTAACTTCCGTAAATGCATTAAAACCCCTTTAATGTAATCCAAACCTCTTTAATGTAATCATGATTTTTTACCATAACAAATTTCACATCTCAATTATGAGTTGTTGTATATTTTTTTAAATGAAGACATCTCCCTTCTCCATAACATTTCTGCCCAAAATGAAAGTTTGCTTCAGGCCTCAATATTCTAGCATTGCAGAGAAAGATAATTGAAAATTGTTCACACGTAGAACTTCAAAGTATTAGAAAAGAATTCTAACTTTACCAATATTTTGTATAAATTTATTTTTAATTGACAGGCCAGCAGATTATAGACTGTTCTCCCTAGCCCTTTTTAAACATTGGTGCTAAATTACCTAGTTTCTAATCTTTGAGTGCAAATGTCATAATAAATGTCAGACAAGGCATCTGGAATAAAAGAAAGGGGCGGTGGAGCGAATCTGTGACCCCATGCGAAGCTCTCTCTTGATGACGCTTTCCCCATCACATGCAGAAAGTGTGGTCCCCCCGATAAGGCTCGTGTTGTGAAGAAAACATCCAGTGACATTTTCAACCAGAGTGGGGACAGGACCTCTGCCGCAAGTCACATAGCATTGTGTAATGTCTGGCATGGGATTCCATCCATCGTATGATGAGGTTGTTGATTCCATCCTTTTGTTGGAACCCAGATTCTCTATTTAGATCTCTTCAGGTTTTTTCTTTAAAATTATTTTCCAATAAATTTGATGGTGGTGGTGGTGGTGGTTGTTAAAACTGTTTTTTTCTCTCCTGAACAAGAGCCCAAATGGGTGAGCCAACAAAACCAATAAAATAGATGAGATTCCCGCTAGAAATATATTTCTCCCATTGAGATGTCTTCCTCCATATCCTTAATGTGTGAGAAAATATTTTCAAATGGCCGTGTATATTTCACCGCGACCTTAGGGAAGCGAGTGATGAGGGCATGGCAGCCAAGCTGAGAAAGCTCAATTTTATTCAACATTATGGAGGGTAAGCAAATAACTTAATACCAGGCTCTCAAAGTAAGCTAGATGTGATGTACTGTTTCTGTAAACCTAATTTATTTTTAAAATTTATTTTCTGTTCACACTTCCAACTCTTGTTTAGGATAGAAGTTGGTTTCCCATTATTTTTTGTTTATATACATCACAATTAGCAGCTCCAAGCAGACTAATAACTTTGTGTTTATGTGTACTTCCAATCTTACATAGGAAGAGCTCTTGGTTACTCTGTGGTGATGGTCAGTCCAAGGAAATTATATTTCGCATCTAATCTAAAATGCAAAGATAGATGACAGGTTCTGCAATCCATTAAAAGTTTCTTTCCTCCTGCTCAGGATGAAGAACCTGTGCAGTTTCTACCTACTCCTTCAGGTTTCTTAAAGTAAATAAATAAAAATGTTAAAGGGGCCCTTATGACAAATTGATTAATAATCCTGAGCTGCTGAAGTTCAGCCAAGTGAGCAATTAAACATTCTAAACAGCAATGAACCTTCAGAGATAATTTATGATAATTTTATGCACAAGAGCTCAGTGGCTTTTTAATTAGATAGAATGTTAGTAGCGGGGATTTCTAACAAGGGAGTGTCAGAGCTCCATACATCACTGAGATTACTTAAACATTTCAAACATGGTTGATAAATGAAGTTTCTCGAGATTGGGGAGATACAGAAGGTGTTGCAGGGTTGAGATTATTCATCATATCAATTATTGAGAGTGGGTGCACTGACATCCAACTCCCAGCTCATATTTTACAACCACTGCAAGATAACAGACTTGCCTAGATTCAGCATCTCTAGGAAGCCTGAGCGGCTTCCCTTTCCCTGGAGTCTCATTCTGTCGCCATAGGATGTCACTTTGCCAGTTTTCTCTTGGAGGGCCTGGCATTTGTGTGCAGGACTACAGCAGGTAGGGAAGGCTTTCAAAAACACACAGGTAGATAGACCCATATTAAATGGCATAAGATAAATAGAATAACTCTGTCATTGTGTTCTGGAGCCGAGCAAATAATCCCAACATAATAGAAATACCAACTATTTTATTTCTAGCTTCCTCTTGATTTAATTTTCAAATTCAGTATGCTACCATTGATAATAAAGCAGTTTACAAATATTTCAAAATAAATTAAATGAAGCACATATGAGAGTGTACATCAGTTTAAACATTTCTAATATTTAGCTTCCCCAGAAAAGCCTAACTGGACATTCATTAAATATGCATTGAATAAATTATGTCTTTTATCTGGGAACCTTTTACACTATATGGTGATAGCTTTATATTTCACTTTAAATGCTAGGTTTACCCTGGGATTTACAGTTTAAGACCCCATCTACACTGCCATATAGTCCAGTTTGAACTGCATTGTAATGGTCAGTGAAGACTCATAATGTGATTGAACCCCATTGAACTGATTATATAAATCTACACTGCCATATAATCCAGTTCAATGCAGTTAATCTGCATTCTGAAATATGGCATTATAGATGGAGCCTAAGAAGGATGAAATTGGCCTGTAATTCTTAGGTGTTTGGTTCCACAATCTTGCATGAATACCAAAATATGTGGATGCTCAAATGTAATGACATAGTAAAGTGTGCTTAGGTAAACATATCTAAGCACATTTGGTTTATATAAATGGGAAAATAATGGTCTGCTTTTTAGATTTTTAAATATACTTTCTAGCCATGGATTTGAGGAAGGGGTAGGCTTTGAAAGGTTGGGCGGGATTGGGGGGATATGAGTTTTAAAGGCCATTTTAGTGTATTTATTGTATTTTAATTCTGTTTTTACCACACTGTTACTATTTTATTGTTTTTTAAAAAACTTTTGTACTGCATTTTAAAAATCAAGAAATATGGAAAATCAAGACTTAGCACTCTGTATGTTTTTAATCTGTTTTATTGTATTTATATGTTTGAACTGTTTTATAATTTGATATGGTATGTTTATTGTTGTGTGTATGATGCAGGATTGAAGTTTTGCCACACTTTGTAAGCTGCTCTGAGTCCCCTTCAGGGTGAGAAGGGTGGGGTATAAATATAGTAAATAAATAAAGGTGCAATATAAAGATAATAATAATTTTAAATTCTTTGTTAAATCTGTAGATACAGAATCCATGGATACTGAGTCCTGAGCCAGAGAGCTCTAATAACTCACCAAATGACAAACCTCAGGATTTCATAGGATGCAGCCATGGCAGTTAAAGTGGAATAATAGTGTTTATAATTGTGTAACATTGTTAGCAAAAATTAGACCCCAAAATTATGAACTATGCTATATGGCTCCATTAGGAAATATAGCTAGTCACATGGTTACTTCTGATCAGCCTAGGCCACAGTAACCTTTCTATGAAATTCGCTGGTACCTCACCTCACCTAGAGGAAATCATCATCATCCTTACACAATGAACTGGGAAGGATAGGAGGGGACACAAAATGAATTTGTTTCAGAACCTTTAGGTTCCCTTTGTCTGTTTTTCCTGATATGATCTGGGCTGTCCCTACTGACATCCTCTCTGGTCATTGAGAATAAAGCCTCTGATTTTGTCTTCAATCCATCTGTGTCTCATCTGGCCTTCTGGAAAGCTTGACATGCTGGTCACTGAATCTATGGTTCTTGCAGAAGCTGAATACACTTAAAAGTGTGAAATGGTCTCTGATAATAGAGCATCTGCTTTGTTCAGCACTAAACCATTAAATTTCTATGTCAAGAGACTAGTTCTTTCTCGTTTCTTCTTCCACTATTTTCTGGTTCCTTGTGAACAGGCCCAGTATGGCAATATTCCTTCACACTCAATAGTCCCCTTCCAGTTGAATGGGAAATGGGCATGCTGGAGGCCTTTGGATAACTAAGGGTGGTAGATCTGAATGAGTGAACCACACAGAGGAGGTGGGTCCAGAAATAAGTATGGAGAGATGAGAAGGCAGCGCAATGGGCAGATCCGGTTACATACAATAAGCTCATGCAAAATTCAGGAGTACATTGATACTTGTTGTACAAATAAAAATGATAATTGAGACCTATTGTTCTGAACTCACAATCTTGAATAAAACCTCCAGCAACAATGTCTGACTTTAGGAAACTTATTTGAAAAAGGAGATAATGCAGTTCTCATCTGCTCCCAAAACTTTCTGCCCCATACTGAAAGTACAAGTTAAGAATCTCACACCTGAAATTCCAAAATATCCCAAAATCAGAAAGTGGCTATGGTAGCTTTGTTATGGTTCAATGTATACACACTTTGTTGAATGCGCAAGGAAGTTTAAAGTATTGTCGAAGGCTTTCATGGCTGGAATCACTGGGTTGTTGTAGGTTTTTCTGGTTATATGGTCATGTTCTAGAATGGCCATATAACCAGAAAGTTTAAAGTGTTTAAATGTTGTATGAAATTACCTTTAGTTTACACACACATACACACACACACACACACACACACACACGTGTGTGTGTTTGGATAGTACAAGGTATATAAAACATACATGAATTTTATGATTAGACTTGGATCCCATCTCCAAGATATCTCATCAAATAGACAAGTATTTCAAAATACAAAAGCCCCAAAATAAGGAACACTTATCATTTCAATCGTTTTGGGTAAGAGATACTCGGCTGCTTTTTTTTTCTGTTTCTGCTAATGAGACTCCTATCACTAAGGCCTTCCTCACTTACATATTTATGACAAAGTACGTCATAAAAACAGTGGGGAAAGGGAATAGATGCAGTGGCAGAATGCCTGAATGAAGACCTGGCTGTGTTCTTGTTGCAAACCAAGATGTGGTGGTCATACTCACAAGTACTTCATTTCTGGAATTTAGGATTTGCAAAAATAAGAAAAATTGCATGACAAAACAGTTTCTGTATAATCAGAACTGAGACTGCTACCATATTTCTTTTCTATAATGCTAATGAGTCTCTTTCTCATAAAGAATTGATCTTATATTTTTGCTTTGCAGCACATTTAGAGATTGCACATGCCATGTATACACTTGTTTAAGTAAAACAAATGACAAAAAATAAATCCCCCACAACTGGGTTGACTTATTCATATATCAATGCTGGAAATGGTTTGCGCTCTGTGTCATTTTGGGCCCTTGAAGCAGTAGTGGTAGCCATTTTTTTAAAGTATTTTCTATATAAGTATTTTGAGACTTGGCAAAATCTCTGCAAATGGTGTGAGATTTAAAGAGAAACTTCAGGAGCCCCTACTAAAAATTGCCATTACCACTCTTCTCTGCTTCAAGAGACCAAAATTATAATTCCTAAATGCCACTTCCACAAGCGTGGAAGAAGTGTGGGCTTTCTTTCTCTTGTTTAGGGAAGAGAGGTGTAATGGGAAGGGAGTTCCTTTCACCTCTGGCTCTTGTCACTTTTTCATGCTGTGCCCCTAATAAAGGCAGATTTCTTTCCTTGCTTTTCTCCCTCCATCGCATTCTTTTTCCTCATAGTCTTTTCCTTATATGTGCAGTAGAACATCTACATAAGAATCTCCCAACATAAGTATGTTTTAACTTACAAATCCTCACTTGTCCTACAGTGACATTTTGACATAAGAATGATGATTTGGCCAACACACTCTGCAAACGAGACCTCTTTGCCCTCTAGACCAGTTCTAACAGCAAGGCAGAGAGAAACAAAACCTGCACTGGATTCCTAGTCGGAGCAGCTCTGGCTCTACCTGCAGGACAGAAACTCCAACTCCATGTGATTGCTTCCCCTGAATGTTCTGGGAGTTCAATCTGGAGATTCCACTCCAGAGATTGCAGTTCACCCTGGTGCAGCAGAGCCTCAGCCTAAACAGCCAGTACTGTATGTTTAGCTTCAAGAAGAGAGAGAAGGCGGGGTGGGGGAAAGGGAGGTTGGAATCACAGTATGAAGAAAATGATGCTGTCTTGCCTTGTTGTACACTGGCCAACTTATTTTGTTGCCTCAATTGTGCTTCCTTGTCACAGTGTCAGAATGGAACCAAGCACTGCCTATCTCTCAAGATTTTAAATATTATTTGTTACTTATAAAGTACATTTTTATATTTTAAAACACATTAAAATTGGGGTCGTTTTGCGGGGACCAGAACAGCTTAATAGCATTTCAGTGCATTACAATGGAAAAATTCGCTTTGAGATAAGAATGTTTCACTTAAGAATTCAATCATGGAACAAATTACATTCTTAAGTCGAGGTATCACTATATTTTTATTGGGGAAGACATTTTAACAACAGCAATGTGCAGCAGTCTCTCAAATAAACAGATCCCCTTCTCTTTAATTTAGTGATTCTTAACAGTGTGCCCCGAGAACAAAAATCTGGTCTGCGAACCTCCTTCCTCTTTCTTTTATTTTATTTCCACTCCTTTCCCCCAGAGCTTTTGGTACTAATGCTGAAAAGTGGTCCCTGGTCAAAGTGGTCCCTGTTCAAATGGTCCCTGGTCAAGTAGACCCTGGTCAAAGTGGGCCCAGGTCAAGAGGACCTTTGGCAAAGTGGGCCTCGGTCAAGTAGGCCCTGGTCAAAAAAAGGTTGTGAAACATTGCTTTAGTTCTTCCTAAGTATGTTCCTTCTATGCAGTGTTAAAAAGATTTGTTTGTCGCATGCCACTAAATTTTATCCTCATAGCAAAAACTATTATTTTGACTCCCAAACATGGCCATGACTTATACATGAGAGCAACTTATATATGGATATATGCATAATTAGAAAGGCTTGAAGATTGACTCTGGATAGAATCTGGGCATCATGAGAATGGAGAAATTAGCTGAAAGAGTAAAGGCTTCTAATGATAAATGTGATCACTCTAAATTATATGAGACTTATTACAAGTTATTAGTTATGCAAACAAAAGTGGCAGTTTTATGCCTTCCCCTTTCTCACATGTTGCTTTTTGAAAGATACTGTATTATAATTGTTGTCATGTCAGCCAGAGATTTCTTATTTGGATAGTCAGGAAACATCCACTCGATATATTGCTTTTCGCTAAATTTAAGAAACATTATTTGTTGGATATGTTTGTTGCTGTAAAATCTTTTTTTAAACCCAATTAAAAAGACAAGATGCAATTTGAAAAAGGCACCTCTAAAGCTCTTAACGGAATTTTGAGAATAATTTTTTTTCTAAAATATGCATTACTTGTTTTTATATCTTTCTTGTGAGTATGTCATTATGAAGTGTGCATGGTATTTTTAGTCTATGATTATTTTAAATCAGTTGTCTCTAGAAGGTGCTAAAGCTCTGGCTATTTTCTACATTCATTTTTCAGTTTACAGCTAAACGTAACAAGAATTTCTTCATATACGATCTATTTAGGGTCATCAGAGTGAAAACCAGAGAGGGCGCTTTTAATTTTAACGGTTGTGTGGAGGAGAGATTTTTCTGCAATTGTTTTTTGCTACTTTGCCTCTTCTACACAAATTTCTACGCAAGTATTAAAGATGTTCCATTTTTCACGCTGGTAAACCTGCGAATATCACCAACTATTTATTTTATTTATTTGTCACGTTTCTATACCGCCCCTCTCAGCCCGAAGGCGACTCAGGATGGTTTACACAGGCAGTCTCTGCCCTCAATACAACACAGCAACAAGTCATCCCCCCCCCCCAGAAAAAACATATAATAACAATTTAACAATTAAAAACATACAATTGCAGCCTCAGCGTCATGTTGAAATCAGTTTCCATTACATCGTTGTCATTCCTTATATCCAATTAAGCCTTATATTTCATCAACAAATGCCTGCTCCAATAACTATGACTTTCTTCCTATATTCTGATTTATAAGGAGATGATTTAACACTTCATCACATGGGTCTTTGCAAACATCATAGGATACTTGCATCACAGTTGATCTACAGAGCCCCACATTGCCCATCACATGATGCACTTTCACTTCTGGTGGGGCTCAATAGATCAACTGTGGTGGAAGCATCCTATGATGCTCCTCCCAGAACACAGAAGTCTTCCTCAGTTCTATAGGAAGCAATGGGGCTAGCACAGGGGGAAGCCACACCACTTGGCAACACTTGGCTGGACTACCTCAGCAAGGGAGAGATTTTTTTAAAAAAAAATCCTTGTAATTATTTATTATTCTAAAATGATTTTATTATAAGCTACCGTGGCATATTCAGATAAAGAGTGGGATATAAATAAATATTTTTTTAAAAAAAAGTTGAAGTAGAAAAGGATTATTAGCTTTAGAGGCACACTGGTTGGAAAACATGCAATCCTAATTATAACCACCTTTTAGTCTTATACCCACTTACCAGGGGCAGGTAGACATGTGAAGAAATACACTGTATGTCTATCGTTCTTCACTAGCTGCCACTTCCTACGGCTTAATCGCCTACCCAGGATAAGCAGAGGTCAAAGGAGATTTTTAAAAAACAACAACTGATAAATGTTCAGTTTTCTTCCATCATGCACAGATTTGATTCTGTCAGTCACATTCAGCCATACTGTCACTCAGATGCCATTTCAGTAGTTGGCAACCCTGTTTTAAAAATTGAAATGGCTAAAAAATTAAATATTGCACAAGCCTAGGTGCTCCTGATTCATGACTGTCAAAACTGTCTTAGTATAGGAAGAAACACGTCTTTCATTGTGGTGGAAATCGGAGATTGAAAGGATGAATGAATGAATGCATGTTCTTTCTTGTAGCAGACTGGTCAATTTTTAAATTGACAAAATGGTTTATACAGAACACAAGGGATTGCCCTCCTCATCTTCTAAATAGTAAACGTTCATGACAAAGCTATGGAGGCTATTTGTTTTTGCTTTACTATCTGCTGCAGGTAATGCTAAGATGAAAGCATGAAGAAATACCTTTCTGCAGAGAGCAGAACAAGGTGTATGAGGAAGGGAAGTGACAAAGAGAATAGGGCATGGTTGTGTAATATCGGGGGGAAATATTTATTTATTTATTTACAGTATTTGAATAAATAAATACTGGGGGGACTCAAAGCGGTTTTTTAAATTAATGATAATGAGTTTGTCTAGGATATCCCCCCCCACCCCCCCGCCATCTTTGGAGATGTATTTACTTTATCCCATGCCTAGTAGTGATCCATGCAGTCTTAGAGTCAGCCTCCAAGAGAGGCATCTATTCTAAAGTCAGACATCTTACTGTTTCCTTGGCAACAGACATACATGAAAGATCTCATGTAAGATTCCGGTCTCCTCCTCACTCCATTTGGTGTTATGCAATCAGTTAGACTCATGCCACAAAGATAATAACTGTTTAAGTCCAGTTAAAAGTATAGTGTTTGACTCCAAATTTATACCATATCAAATACTTCCCAAACAGAATTCTTCCATACAAATGATATTGGATCATAATTATACATAGTGGTTCTGACATTTGTCTGTGTTGATCAGAATATATAAGTCTTGTTTGGGTATGATAAAGTCTTAAATATTACAGGTGTGCAGGAGCATGTACATAAACAAAAACTCCCTGCGTCGACAAGGAAGATCAGAAAAGAAAGTGTAACCAAAGGCAAATCTACACTGACCACTTATCCCGGGTCAAATCTTGTGTGGCAAATACCAGAACAGCCCCAGGATGGTTTTAGACCAGGGGTGCCCACACTTTTTCATCATGCGAGCTACTATATGAACAATCAAGTTGAAAAGATCACCTGTTGTGCATGTGAGCGTGTGCGCGCGCTTCTACTGCAGCCTTCCGTCCGCGCAGGGCTAATTTCTTGCCTGCCCACGAACACGCCGCTGCGCTCACCCAGGAAGGGGATCCTCCTTGCCTGCGCGCGCACTCTCTCTTAATGTCTTTGTTGCCTTCCCGAGGAGTGCTTTCACGAAGCAGGAAGTCCCCATCCCGTCCTGCTTCTTGTGTGCACAGGAGGCCCCTCCCACACACCCAGCAGGAGGGTATTTATAGGCGCACCCGCCAGCGCTCCGGCCAGATATGGCTTTGGGAGCAGCTCGGAAGGCGCAGGTCTGGGAAGAGGGGCCGCCTGGCTGTTGCCTGTGCCGGAAAACTCAACCGAGAGAGGGACCACGTGAGGCTGGAGCCTCCCCACGGCAGCCTCCCCCCCTCCTCCCTCGAGGCTTCCTTACCTGGGCAAGAGAAGGAAGAGTGGAAGAGGTGCTTCCCCAAAGTGACAGATGCAGCGGGGGGGGGGGGCGCCCTTCCTTCCTTCCTTTTGAGGGTGTCACTCAGAAAGGACGCCCAAGTGGATGGCTGGCAGGAAGGAGGACCCTCCCACTGGTGGCAGTCCATGCCCACGGGAGAGAGAGAGAGAGAGAGAGAGAGAGAGAGAGAGAGAGGGTGGCTCTTCCTAGCCGGCTCTGAAGAGCCACCCTCCCCCCTCTCTCTCCCGTGGGCCCTCGCCGCCTTTCTCCTTCGAGGGCGAGGGAGGGCGAGGCGGAGAAAGGTGGCGAGGGCACAAGCAGCAGCAACAGCAAATGGAGTCTCCATCCCAAAAGCCCCCTCCCCCTCTGGTTCAGCCCCAGGAACATGGCGGAGCTTTCCCTCCTCGCCCCCAACCAATGAAAGAAAGCAGCCCCACACAGCTTGCTCGCCCAGGTCTCGGCTTGGAATGGGAGTCCCGAGGGCAGCAGCAGGGTTTGCGGCGGGGCTTGCTTGGCTTTGCCCCACTTTGCCTGGCCTCCTTCGCCTCTCTCTCTCTCTCTCTCTCTCTCTCTCTCTCTCTCCATCCAGCGCCCGCCTGCCTGCCTGCCAAAAGGATCCGAAAAAGTTCTCTGGATTTCTTTCTTCTCTCCTTGGCTCTCTCTCTCACACACACACACACGTTCCCTCCATCCCTCCCACAGCCTCGCATCCTATCCGTGCGCATGCCTTCATCTTGCTCCCCCCCCCCCAGCAGCAACCAATGGGCGGTCATGTCACCACACAGTGCGTGGCAAGATGAGCACCAGGGCCCGCCCACTAAAGCCTCATTTTGGCAAAAGAAGCCCCGCGAAGGCGGCAGGAGCGCACATGTGTGCGCATGGCAGGAGCGCGCCATCCGGCTGGTGAGTCCCAAAGATCACCTGGAAGAGGGCCGAAGATCACCTAGGTGCTCCCGATCACCGTAATGAGCACCCCTGTTTTAGACCATCATTCCTCCTGGCCACTGCCGAGGAGGAAAGGAGTCCTAACTGCCTACCCCTGCTGTTTCTTTGTGCCCCCAGTACCGAATACCAGTACCGAATATCAGTAGTTTGTTGCCTGGAGTGATGTAGACTGGAATATAAGAGCAATGAGGGAGAGGGGAGAGGAATCCCCTCTCCTCTCCCTTCTCCCTTCTGTGATCACCTCATCATTTCTGCCAGCATCACTCCAGGTGAGGAGTGTCTTGGAGGGGATGGTGAGTGCCATTCCATGCTCCCATTCCACCCAAGTGTGTAAACAATTGCAGCAAGTTCTATCTCAGAACCAGCCAAATTGTTTACATGGGCCCAAAGTCACAGTTTCTATAGATTCTGGGAGATAAGTCAAAGCAACTTGCTACTTTTGTTAATGCAGTTAATGTAGATGAGACCCTGTTTTGCCAGAGCATAATACCCCCATCATAGAGAACTCTGAGCAATAGGTACCCTGAACTAATGCTATCAGGAGTCATATGGAGAGTCTTCATGGATAGACAACAGGATTGCCAGTTCAGAGTAATCCCAAGTCCTGGGGACCTAGTGATGCACTTAGATGTTATTCAAAAAGTACCAACCCCAGTTGCTCACAGCAGGTCATTCAAACACACAGTTAAGACAGAAGTGAGCCAGATGGGATAAGGAACAGTTAATGTACCCTACTTCCTGCTCTAGCTCCAGAGTGGAGATAGAGCAGAGTGGAGGATGAATAACGGCACCATAATGACCTGGAAGGAAGGAGAAATACATAGACTCCAGAAGAGTCTTTGGATGTTTCAGCAACAAACCAACTAAGGTAAAGATTTCCTCTTCACATTAAGTCTAGTCGTGCCCGACTATGGGGGATGGTTTTAATCTCCATTTCTAAGCTGAAGAGCCAGCATTGTCTGTAGACACCTCCAAGGTAATGTGGCTGGCATGACTGCCTGGAGTTCTGTTACCTTCCCGCCAGAGCAGTACCTATTGATCTACTCATATTTGCATATTTTTGAACTGTGAGGTTGGTAGAAGCTGGGGCTAACAACACTAGCTCACCCCGCACCCTGGATTTGAACTGCCGATCTTTCAGTCATCAAGTTCAGCAGCTCAGCGTTTTAACCCGCTGTGCCACTGGGGTCTCCAACAAACCAACAAAACAATTAGGCTTTATAAATTGTGGTAAGTTCTGCTCCCATGAATTGGGCTGAACCCTTCCAAAATGGGACAATTTCACTCTTATCTACTTCCTATAGATGACCCACAAAAAAACAAAGACTCAAAGTGAAGTTCTATAAATAAGTAACCATACTAGAAAAGGCTCTGCTCTGCAGAAAATTGTCCTCCAAAAAGAAAAAGCTACAACACATTGAGAAGAATGGTGCTTTTCCTCTTGAAGTGTTTATAGCACCCAGTCTGGGAACACTCGAAAGCAAATAATACTTTAGCCTGTATTAATAGGAACTAAATATCCTAAAAGGACCAGATTCTGTCTGATCTTGAAAGCTAAGCAGAATCAACCTTGCTTTCACATACTTGGATGTGCCAGGTGCTTTAGGCTATATTTCAGAAGAAGGAATTGGCAAAACAATTTCTGAACATTCCTTGCCTAAGAAGATGCTGTCAAATTCATGGGGCTGCCACAAGTCAATTTGAAGGCACATATAAACACACACAAGAGAGCTATAGTTTCCAAGACAAAGGAAGCAATATTCCCACTATATTCTGCAGTAGATCGGGTCTCTTCTGAAGTACTGCATTCATTTCTGGGCCACTCATTTTAAGCAGGATGTAAACAATTCTGAGTGGATTCAGAGAAAAGTAACAAGAGATATAGAGAACAAAATATATGAGCAAAGCTTGAGGGCACTGGGCATGTTCAGCCTGGTGGAGAAAAGACTGAGCGTGACATGATTGCACTCTTTAAATATCTAAAGGACTATCAAATAGAGGAGGGTGAAGGTTTGTTCTCTGCTGGCCTAAGGCATAGAAGCAAGTGTTATGGGTTTAAGTTACAGGAGAGTAAATATTTATTGAACATAAGAAGGAACTTTTTGATGCTAAGAGCTGTTTGACAATTGATCCAAATACCTAGACTGGTGGTGGGATCTCTTCCTCTGGATATCTATCTGGTATTTCCTGCATTAAGAAGGAGGCTGGACTCAATGACCTATGGGGTACCTTCCAATGTTTAATTCTATGAAGAGGATTACACAAATCATTCTACAAAGTACATTATTTGTACTTGTTGAATATAGTGTTGAATATAGTGTGGATAACCTTCCATACAGATCAATGTATATATTGGTATAGATTGCACATGTGCTGAATGTACAGTATGAATATTTATTTTGTCTTCCCTCCCATTTTCTCAACATTGTGGGTTTAAAAAAATACTAATGCTTAGGTAGAAAGGTAATATCTAAATGAAACAGAGAGATAGATGGTAGCCCCAATGGTTTACTCCCAGATGAGTGTATATGAAACTGTAGTTTAGATTTTAATGCATATCTCTGAGCTCATTCAAACTATACACCAGTATTTAAAAGAATCCAAGGGATTTCATGAAAGAAATGGGTAAATGTAAAAATACTTTTAAAATTGTACTTTTATGAATGTTGTCACTTCTCTGCATTTTCAAAACATTACCATTTTATCCCCTTCTCAGTTTCAGTAATGGCTGCATTTTGGAATTCAATTGCACTCAAGTACATACAATTTCCATGATCCATATGCATGGAAATTATAAGCAGCACTGGCTATGCACTCATACACACAGAAGACATACACTTCCAACTGTAGTTATGAAAATATCCTAGTGGGGAAATGCCTGCTTTTTTCAGGGACATATGCAACACTTCCAGCTGTGTTTCCAAGCATCCAACCAAGAACTCAGGAGAAAGCTAGGGCACAATCTGAAGCAGGGTTCAAGGACATTTGCAATTTCAACTTCTGTGCACTTATCAGCTACTTTAAAATGTGTTGCATAATTGACACTTTGTTACTTTTAGACTATGGTGTATTTTAATGATCGTACAAAGAAAATGACTTGCTGACACAATCAGGAAACAGATGGTGACCAAAAAAATTGTATTTAATGTGCCAATCATTCTGTTTTACTTACATGCTACCTAATTTCATTCATGAGTCCAGTGCATGCAGACATTCCGCTGTTCCTTTGGAATGCTTTTTAAAGCTTTTATTTTAAATAATTTGATATATTTGTTTTACTTATTTTCTGTTTGGAAATTATTTTAAGTATCAGTGTATCTCTCCCTCCCTCCTCTTCCATTCTGAGTACACAAGAACACTGTAAATGTGCATACGTAAAGTTTGCCAAGACATGTATGGGTATGAGAGGGGCTGATGCCTCAGTCAATTGAAAAATGATGATAGTCTACCTTGATTTTCCTCAATCTGGATTAAAAGTCAGCAAGACATTTGTAAACAAATGGACAAATGTACCACTTCATCTTTGCTGAAGGTCAGAAGACATAATAAAATTGTCGGATTTTTCTGTCTTGTGGTAGTTGCTTGTCTACTACTGCTGCCTCCGTCTATGCCAGTTTCCTGACAAACGATTGTCTGGTGTGTTAACCACCAAGCAAAAGCTGCATGAAAAAAAATATAATAACAATAACAACAACAACAAATTGTATTTGTTACCCACCGCTCTTCATGCCTTGAGGCGGGGTACAACACAGTTAAAAGATCCAAATAAAACATAATACAATAACATTGATATACATAAATAAAAAATACATAGTAAAAAGATTAAAATGCAGTGCTAATAGAATGTCAATGCCTCAGAAGCAGATGATGGGAAGGACCAATGGGAAAGACCAATGGCATGATACTTTGTGCACTGTGTGTAGAATGGGATTGGATACTATCTTGCTCTTTGCTCTGGGAACAAAATGTTCCAGCCAACCCTGTATACCATCATTCAAAGGAAGAATAAGGCAAATTGTTTGTGTTCTGTTCCACTGCTCTACCCATAAAGGTCAGTGTGGCTAGAGAGAAGCTTCTAGGAGGCCTATATCAGAACATGAAAAGTAGCAGAGATCACCTTGAGACTGCCAGGGAGCAGTACTCTGACCTACATTCTGTATTTCCCATTGGATCTTTCTTATTGAGTTTCCATTTGTATCATAAAGACCAAAGGTCCATCTACATGGGCACCTAAATCCAGGGCTGGGCAAAAGCACCACTCATTTGGATCTACACTAGATTTAAATTAGAACCAGCAAAACTGTTCACACTAATTAATGTGTGGAGCTCTGGAAAAACTGGGGAGCATTCCCGGAGTTCTGCTAACAAGGGGTAAAATCAGGTTAACCGATTTTACCCCCCCCCCCCAAATCAAAGGCCATAAGTCCTTGAACATTGTGTAGATGAGCAGGAGCAATTTCTGTCTTGATTTGAGGTTTGTGGTCCAGGAAGACATACCCAGTATTTTAAGATGTCTAAGAGATGGCCTTTATTATTTTTTAAATGGACCAATTGGTTTTAGCCACAAAATATTAATATACTTTATTTAATAACTGTTCAGAAATAGCATATTTGGGAAGAATTTTCATTTATTTTATCCAAAAAATGCAGGAAGAAATAATTTTTTTTCTTCCTGCCTGATAAGATTTTGTGTTTTTGCAATTTTTAATTGTTTTGCAATTTTTAAAAAAATACAGTTAATACAAAAATAACACACACACTCAAATAAACTCTGGTTTTGGGGAAACATCTTGTGAAGAAAACAGTATAATTTGTACAAGAATATTTATACACACACACACACACACAGTATATATATCTCCCAATGCAGGTTGTTATGATGGGAAAATATTCTTCTTCCCATCTAAACATTCTGCTATACAGGATGTTCCAATCTTGCGTAGCAACTTTTTTTCAAAGCAATTTCTTTGCATACCTCCTTTTCCATTCTCTCTCTTTAGGTTTGTGACTTACAGTGGATTTCAATATTCTGTTTCCTGAAAAAGCCATACTCAGCATTATCTATCCCTAGTTGTGGTGTATTGTTTATTTCCTCACTTTGCCATGCTAGTAATTTACATATCTTTCCCTATCTAGGCAGCAGTGCCTGGAGATATCAATAGCTAAGGTTTACACAGATTCTTGACATATCCAGGCTCTGCAGTGTACAAAGTCATTGTGGCATGCTTCTTCCTCTTTGTTTGATGCATAATGAGTGAGTTAGAGGGGTACTCGGATTTTGATAAAGAAGCAGCTGGTCAAAATACACACACACACATTCTCTCTCTCTCTCTCTCTCTTACTCGAAGGGGGGTTGAAATCAGGTGTTGGGGTTGATTACAGAAATATTACATTGGGAGGAAAGAAAAAATAAAGCACTGCAGAGGAAGAGAAGCAAGATAGAGGGGAAAGTGGCAACCAGACACAAATACATTTGCACATATAAAGCTGTTCTAATGAGAGCCAAATTGATTTGACATTCAGTGGCAGTTTCAAGCCAAGAAAAGCAAAACAGCCTACAAAAGGCCCAGCTCATTGTTTATGGAGTGTCATACTGCATCATCTGTGAGTCCAATAACAGTGATGGGAAGACCTTTAAAAGCAGGGAATATGCAGAGGATGGCTGCGTGGCTACCATGGATGTCAGAACCAATAGACAGACTGTGAGCCGTTTCCTGAGCCGCGATTGTGTTTGTCAGATGCAGTGGGTGCTCTCCTCAGATTATTAAAGCATTAAACAGATTTTGCCAATTGGTGGAACTTTCTCAGATAAAGAAGGCCTGTTGAAGAATCAGGGATGCAATGTGATAATGCATCAAATCCCCAATGCTTATGATTCTGCTGCTATTTCTACAACACACCTGCTGGGAAGCAAAGAGAAAGGAAAATATCATGGTACAAACCAACTGTGTAAGCATAACTACTGCTCTGTTTGTCCTCGGAAAACAGAAAATACAAAATTAACAGATAGTTTGAAAGGAAAAATCTATCTATATAGGTATTTGAGCAGCACATAGTTTGTGCACATATTATTATGTATATGTAAAATAATTTAAAATGTTGGCATCATTGTGATTTGGTAGAGCAAGTGTTTCTTCAAGGTGTGTGTGCATGTGTGCATGTACAGTATATAAACGTTTCTGTTGCATTTAAATATTAGACCAACCATACGTTTAAAAGCTTTGAACAAGCTAGACTTGAGGAAGGTTAACTTATTTTTTTATTTATTTATTTACTTTGTTATTACCTTTCTACTGATATAGAGCCACAAGGTGGCTAACAATAAACAAAAAACAATGCTTATTAAAATAATGTGAATGCATTTAAACATAATTAAAAAATGAAATTATATAGGTTATTAAAATATTGAAATATATTAAAACTTTATACCCATCTTGAAAACTCATTCACGCTGTCTTTAAAAGCATACTTATTTATTTATTTATTATTTATTATTTTGATTTATTAAACCGCCCTTCCCGAAGCTCAGGGTGGTTTCCAGCATATAAAAACAGATAAAATTTTAAAACACATAAAATTTACATCATAAAACAGTTGACAAACCCAACCCCTTACAGTCACATAAAATCATAGCCAGACATAGCTGATTCATACAGAGCAGGCCTGTCCATCAGGCGGCCCGGGGTCCGTACACACCCCCCTAGCCCCTTGGCTATGGCCCCTTACCCTCCTGCAATAAATGATATATTTTTAAAATATTTTAAAATATTTTTTCAATTAAAAATATTATTTATTATTATTATTTTTGGTCCTGCCCCTTGGCTTTCTATTGGCCGCCTCCTCTTCTCCTGAGGGAGGGGGCCAATGGGAGGGAGTGATGTCTCTCAGGCCCCGCCCCCTTGGCAGCAAACAGGAAGAGCGACCCGGCCGCATGGCTTTCCCCTTCGGCAGCGCCGCTTCCTCCTCCTCAGGATTGCTGCCAGGGAAGCAAAAGGGGTTTGGGAGGGAGGGAGTGTGTCTGAGAGCGTGAGTGAGTGAGTGACAGAGAGAGAGAGAGAGAGAGAGAGAGAGAGAGAGAGAGACCTGCCCTGGGCACACCTCTCCCCAGCGCAAAGGGAAGATCTCTCTGGCTCTCTCAGACACACACATACACACAAGCCCCTTCCTTTCTGACCCCTTCATTTGCGTTTCATGAACTGTCTCTTTAATGAGAAGGAGAGAACTGGCCAGCCAGAGGAGAGGGGAGGAGGAGAAAGGAGGGAGGGGAATTGAATGAGAGGGAGCTCAAGGCAAGGCCTCCCACCCCCCGTCCCCCTCCTTTTCCTCCCCCAGAATTATTTACATTCTTTGCAATTACCTAAGTTTACTTTGATGACTTGCACTGAATGGAATCAGCCAGGGGTAAACTGGCAGAATGAAAGCACACAGACCTTTCAACTGCAAGGCCATTCAATGCTGATCAATGTGGCCAGTCATATATTCCAGTTCAAAGCAGAGATTGTTGGATTTTCTGCCTTGATATTCTGTATATTAATGCCCCCTCATGTATTCCATCCATCCCTCCCATTAATGCCCCTCGTGTGTTCCATCCATCCCTCCCTCTCCCCTTATTTAAATAATATAATATTTAATTGTATATTTATGCAATGCCGGGGGTGGGGAGAGGGTGGAGCCAGGGAGGGGCGGAGCCGGGGGAGGGGAGGGGCGGAGCCAGGGCTTGGCCCCCCAGGTGATCAGTGACCGGAATTCCGGCCCAAGGTCTGGTAGAAGTTGGACAGCCCTGATACAGAGTGGCAGTGGCACGGCAGGGTGGCAAGTTGTTGATCATGCGCCGGTCAGACATCAAACGCCTGCCTGAACAGCCAGGTCTTGCAGGACCTGCGGAAGGCCATCAGGTCCCGCAGGGCGCACGTCTCCAGCGGTAGCAAGTTCCATAAGACCGGCGCAGCCACTGAAAACGCTCTCTGCCGCGTGGTAGAGAGCTTGCAAAGCTTCATACCCGGGACATCAAGCAAGTTAAGCCCCTCTGAACGCAGTGATCTTCTGGGCACATATGGGGTAAGCCGCTCCTTCAAGTACACTGACCCCAAACCATGTAAGGCCTTGAAAGTCAAAACTAACACCTTGAAGGAGACCCGGAATTCAATGGGCAACCAGTGCAGTTCGCGCAGGAGTGGCGTTATATGGGCCGTTCTTGTGGGGAACCAGCTGTAATGTGTTTTGAGTGCCACTGTAATAAATCTGAACACACACTGGGTCTCTTATGGATTATTTGGGCAGGTAGTATCACAAAATCTTTTGCAAGGTGGTCATTGCAAGACAACACCATACAATGCCAATGCATTTTTTTAAAAAATAAACCAAACACAATTTTAGAATAAATAATGTAGCACATTCTAACACAGTAGAATATTGCATGAGGAATCTGTTCCAGGACATTTTGTGTAATACATTCATAATTTGGAACCTTATTTTGGGTCTCCAGCCAAAGCATATCATTTTATCATCCAGAATAACCAAGAAAAGGCCTAGAGAGGTGTTTTCTCCAGACCTCCAGTCATCACACTAGGGATGCAGAGATGCAGGCTGTTAAAGGCTCCTCCCTAAACCTACAAACCCCAGAATTCTGCAGGAGGCAGAAACCGGATTTTAAGTGGATTTTTTCTCTAGTGTGATGAAATGGTAGGATCATCTTCTTTAATGCTTTGAAGGCCTAGGGAGAACATTTCTCTAGGCATAGCTAGTTTCTCCAAAGCTCTTTGTGTATTAATGAAGCTGTGTTTAATGAGCTCATGTAATAAGTAAGCTTACTGTACACTAAAAGTTGATTATCTTTGGCCGTTGGGGTCACGTTAATTGGCTCTTAGCCTCTGTTCTTAGTACATAAAATAGGAATATGCTGAGTTATCCCACAGGATGTTTTTGAAGACTAACATTAAAAGATGGGAAAGCAATCCACATATTAAGACCACAATCCAGTTGGTTGTTCTGACTCAATCAATGGAACTTGCATAAATGTTGCATTTTCAAATCCATAGTGGTTCAGTAGATCTACTCTACTTGGGACTTACAGTTGGGTTTGGTATACACAGGTCTGCAGCATCCTCACATCTCCAGCTTCTCACATCTGGTTTAACTGGCACTCTGATGAACAAAAGATAACTAGGACTGGCAACCATTTTTAATTTTCTTACAGTGCTCCAAAAAAGCATTCGTTCAGGGCAATATGGGCAATCTGGAGCTGTCAATTTAATTTGTCATGATGTCCTAGATTAATGCCACCTCAGTGCCACTGTGGGAAACAAAACAATTGCACAACTGAAATGCTGCTGCTACTACTCACTGCCCATTGGTAGCACCAGATAAGTCAACAAAACCAGGGGATCCCATTGGCACAGGAATACCAGAGAAGAGTTGGTTGATCTGTATTGTCATACTCAGTTGGCCCTAGCTACCCACATATACTGTATGCTTGCCAGTGAAAATCAGTGAAGGAATTTCAGCAAATGTTGTTTATTACTTGATTGCATGATTAACCACTCTTGCCTAAAATTCCTTCTTATACAAACTTTTAAGGGAACAACAACATACACCAGTTTTTATTCTAGCAAACCTATGACAATAAAGAACATTGGGTAGAAAGAACATTAAACAATTCAATGAGCTATTCTTCTGGTTAGCCTTCTCAAACAAGAAAAGCAAGGAGTCCAAGGTTATTCCTTGGCTCTAGTGCAGAAAGGTTCCCATCTATGTTATGAGGATACACTGTGATGATATTCCCATGAGGCTGCATAGACCTAGCATATATGAGAAGTGCCTTTGAAGAGCAGAAATAGAGAAGCAAGAACAACCAGGGTACCAAGTTATAAGACATTTTGCTACCTGAAGGAGAACATCAGACTGTGCCCTTCACCCATACAAATAAAAAACATATAAAGATAAGCATTCTATTTTGAAATACGAGACAGAAAAATCCCATTATCATGTACCCCTCTCCCTTGCATGCAAATAAAACAATGCTAAGATGTTAACAGACTACTGTTCTTTCATAACATCGAAAATCTGCTACAACTATCTCACTACCTAATGGTAGGGCTGACTCTGTAAAGGAGTTATTATTATTTTCCCTTTGTAATAGTGGCAATCAGGGCAAGGTTGACAGACCTGTCTTGCTAATCTCTCACAGACACTATGCTCATTTCTACTAATATACTATGAAATTACTGAAATCTTTTCACTAGGAGTGCACATTTTACCCATCTGAGAACACCTTGTGAGGAGTGAGATTTTTATTAAATGTCAGTGTGTGCTGACATGAATTAAACAGGCCATCAAATAAGTTCATGCAAAACTGTGGTAAAGGATATATATGTGCATAAGAAGGTGGGTGGGGGGGGGGGGGGAAGCCTCTCTCTTTCTGCCTTCTAGCTATCTGCTTAGTCTGGGTATCGTGTTGTTGATATTAGGCACTGATATGAACATTTCTTATTTGGATTTCACCAAGAAAATCTATTTCTTTCCTGGGGGAAATCATCAGCCATTTTCTGACTCTTGGGTCTCAATTCTCTCATGACTCACATGAATAGAAATGTGGATTAACTTTGAATCATCTGCAATGCATTCCAGATCATATTTTACATTTTCTGTCCAGCATGTATTAGAATTTAAGCAACTGAGCTATATCAGAGGAAGGAAGTAATAAGAGAAGGAATCACAGTGAAATCACAAAAAATGTCTTATAACATTGCATGCACGACAGGTATCGGATAGAAAGAGAGAGAGAAAAGAAGAGACAAAGGCGACAGATAAAGAGTCATATTGTATCCCTATTGCAGTTCAGATCATTTTGACTCTCACATTTCTGGACTCTAAATATTTGAACATCCAAATATATATCCTATCCATGCAACACAAACTATGGATATCTTTTCAGAAGCAAAATCACCTTAAGTTTAATGTGTAACTCTGCATAGGATTGCAATGTTAATCATTGCAATCTTAGTTGTTTCCAGTATATGAACTGGTAAATATGAAGATTAATCAATTGTTGTTATGTGTCTTCGATCTTTAGGTATTATAGTAAATTTATTTTAGGATTTATTTAACCCTATCATAGGTTTTCTTGGTGATATTTATTCAGATGATATTTATTCAGATTTTTTCTTGTCCTAAATCATTTGTTGTTTCCCATGACTGAGGGCAATTTGAACCCTGGTTTCTTATAGTGCTAGTCCCATATTCACACAATTACACCAGACTGGTCCTTTAATAAGTGTGTATCAAAAGGCAATAATCTATTTGTGTGTGTTTAATTATTGTACAGTATTAATTACATTTATATTGACCCTTTCCTTCAGTGATCACTAGATTGTGCTCCTGGCTCTTCCAGATAGGTCAAGATGAGTGAGAATGACAGATTATCCAGTGGGTTTTATAGCTCACTACAGACTTGGAGAATTTGATCTCTAAGAGATGTTCTACACAAACCGATATGGGTAAAACAGACTGGAATTTATGTCCAATATGCCGTGCTTTGTGGCCTGACCGTAAGGTTGCCACTTTTTAATATAAGAATAAGGGACGGGTACCTAAAAATAGCAATTTTTTCACAAAAATAAGAGACACTTCATAAAAACTTGAAAATCAATTGATGATTTCAAGTTTTTAATGGAGTGTCCCTTATTTTTGTGAAAAATTCCCTATTTTAAGGTACCTGTCCGTTATTCATGTGGCAACCCTACCTGACAGGGACTTCTTGAGCCATATTAGTGGCAGCAAAAAATCCCCACTGCCCAGTTCAGCATCACTGGCCAAGGATCCAGCTATAACCCCCTCTCTCGTATCACTTCTGGCTTCAGCAGCAAAACAGCCACCTATCTGATGCTTGGGGGGCGGGTGGCATGCCCCTCTCTATTCTCCTATTCTCCATGAGAAACGCAACATGGACAAAGGAAGGATGTCAATTAAGATCAGGTAGGTAGCCATCTTGCTGCTGCAGCTAGCAACAACATGGGGACATGGGGGTGGGCGGGGGTGGGCGGGTAGGAGGGGACAACTTTCCTGGGTCCCTGGACCACATGAGCACAAGGATCACAGGATGGCTGTTGAGACAGCTTTAGTTGGTTCCATTTGCTTCAGGAGTTCCCCCACCCCCATGAGTTAACATGGGGTTAAAGTCATTTTAAGCAACTATTCCCAGATTAAGATGAATTAGCCCCCAAGGGTTTTTGATAGCTGCCCAAGGGCTGATCCAACCTCACACTGGCTTAAGTGACCAGTGTAGGTATGGCCTAAGTACCAGACTGGCACCCAGTCCAGCCCTCTAACTACAATAGCACTGGCAGATTGTGAACAGAATATAATATTTGAAGTCTAACGTTATGCTGAATCTGAGGACAATGGGAATTTTTTAATGCACCAAAAGGTTTTCTGAAGCAGTTGTAAAGTCCGCCATCCATAGAAATAAAATACTGGCCAGGAAATCTTCCTTCTTGGCTTTTCTTCGCGAATGAAGATTCAGGAAGGACTCATCCCATGCTTTCTACAAGTGCGTTGATGACTAAGAAGACCAATCCGAGATAGACAAGTCCAGTTGCAGAAAGCACAGTAGAAAGCCTCCTTGGGTGATGTTGTTTCCAAGTTGCAGTTCTTTCTGCATTGTCGTTTCTCTTTGAGACCCATTTGGCATGACTTCTCGAAAGAGACTGCAACATTGTGGATAGTCCGTCTCCACGCCTCCCGATGTGAGGCCAGGGTGGACCATTGTTGGTGGTCAATCTAGCCGAGTCTGAGACGTTGTTTCAGGGAGTCCTTATATCTCTTCTTTGGGGCACCTCTCTTGCGCTGACCCGTGGCGAGTTCACCATAGAGTAGTATCTTAGGAAGGCAGTGGTCCTCCATCCTAGAGGCATGCCCTGCCCAGCGCAGCTGTGTTCTCAAGAGCATGGCCTCAATGTTGATGATCCCTGCTTGCTCAAGGACAGCAACATTTGTCACATAGTCAGTCCAAGTGTCAGGTCAGGAAATGGAAGCTGCAAATAAATATCCCCTGTAACAGGATAGTAGCTTCACATCAGACTGTCAAAACACCAAAAAAAACCCCCAGATTAAAATTATGGTATATTCTTTTAAAAAATGAACTGGCACTAGTTGAAGTTGATACTTGTTTCATGAATAACAAATTAACCCCCCCCCCCTTTCACCTTCACAACCTTTGTGCATGTGTGTGTATAGAGAGAGACATACATACGTAATTGTGTGTGTAGTATTATTATTACTATCAAACTTTGCACTTCCCTTCTTGTACTAAGCTAATGCTTGCACTCATGATTAAAGTGCTTCCTGAATCAGAAGAGAAGTCAGGTATAAATAATTTTCCATCCAATAATGGGGTTAATAAACACTATGAACTTTAACAGCCATTAGCAGCAAGCCAGCGTTCAAGAGGTTACACTCTTTGCTGACAAAAGCATCAGTAAATTCACATCAAAGACAAATTAGGAATATACTCAAAATGGGAAGAGCTGTTCTTTTGAAAGGTTTGATCCATGTAAACAGATCTATAGGTCTGATCTATGTAACATTACAGTAATAATGACATTGCATTGAATGGCTTCCACCTTTTTATGGATGCATGGTTTTTTTTATTTGGGGGGGGGGTTGCAATTGTTGTTTCAAGTTCACAGGTTTTTTGTTTTTAAAAAAAAGGAATGATGTGAGCTAATAACAGAGGACAGGCTAGTTCAGTTATAACTTCCCCATAATTACTACAAACCAAATGCAAATTAGACTGCAGGGTCTGTTCAATGTACATTTCTGTGCCTGCCAAATCATGTTTGGCAGTGTGGTCAAGCAATAACAGATGCACACTGTGCCTAGATTTCTTGAGCTTTTCAATAATTAGGAGGACTATGTATTATAATAAACCACATCCCGTTGGCTGAGAGTTGGATGCAAATTACACACTAATTCACCTCCAAGTTTTTGGAAGCACACCAGAAGACATGAAAATCGAAGGACCATACCGTTTACTCCATTAAAAATCACCTAAAACTGAAAAGCCTCAATTGTTAAGTGGGTTTTGCATGCTCTCATTCCCTTTCCTATTTGCAACCCGGCAGTAACACACAAGACTTAACATGTCGATGTCTAAATAATTCTTTGTTACACATCTCTATTAATCTTGTATGGAGTAATTATTCCCCCATCTTATATTTCTCTTAAAAAATGGTTAGTGTTCTCTCTCTCTCTCTCTCTCTCTCTCTCTCTCTCTCTCTCTCTCTCTCACACACACACACACACATTTTTCCTTTCTGTTAGATCTGAAATTAAAAACATAATGTTGGTTCAGAACAAAGACAATGGGAAAAAAGCAATGATCTATGAATTAAATGTAACTTCATGAATTAATTTGGGTTTTCCCTCTTTCACCCAGTCCCAGAGGCTCCAGAGAAGTTATTATAAATTAAAACAGCACAAGACATTTAAATTAGAAAAGAAGAGATCATGATGGAGATTTGGGTCCAGGATCCGATCTGATCATAGATGAGGGCAATATGCAATCTTCAGAGATCCCTCCTTCAGTCTGCACCATTCATCAGGATCCCACAATGTACAGCATGAGGACAAGGAATGGGAAATACCCCATCAGCCCAGTTGCATGCACCTAAATCTGGATCCAGTCCCTGGTACAAGAAAATTACGCTGCAATTATTAGACAGTAAGCTCCATTGAATATTTCGGACTGCATAGGACTACAGTGAGAGTTACAATTCAATCACAGTGAAAGCACACAATGCACTGAAGATTCTCTGGATTAGGACATTTAGGTATGATACATTTTTAAAGCTCATTACACTTTTTGTTTTGCTTCTTATTTTATATATCTTTTTCTTGAGGTCATGTTTACTCCAACTTTCAACTGGCATAGATGAGTCAATTGAGTTCTTTGGCAAGAGCAAATGAACCTGAAAGGTGCAACATGAAAGGGTGATTCCACTCTGTGTATAGACTTTAATATACCTAAAGGACCCAATGTGGGCACAGGGCTTGATACTTTGGATCACTCATTTAAGTTCAAGCTAAAAACCAGAGGCTATTCACCATTTAGCTGAAATGGGACTCACTGTTGAGCCAAACACCCCATCTACACTGACCATTTAATGCAGTTAAAAGTTAGCTTCAAACTGTGTCGGCCAGAAAACAAACTCCCATGAAAGCATGTGAAAGAAGGCCCATAATCTGCATCAGTGCTCTGTGATTTGTATAATCACCATCCAAGCCTCGAACTGGTTCCAGGATTTCCTATGTAATCATCTGCACAGCAAATCCACTTTCTTCAATACTATTTTGAAAGTGCATGAAATGGCCAGTGTAGATGGGGCAACAGAACCACTGAGCTGGAAGATGCCTCATGGGCCAACTAATCCAACCCCCTGCCAATTTCAGGATCTCCAATTAATGCAAGTCCAGCCTTGCAGATAGTATTATTTATAGCCTTCTTTTATCTTTGAAAACAGAGACCCAAAGCGGTTCACAGAAATCCAGTGAAAGAAAACCCCAATTGGTTGCATTTCCAAACTACTCTGTCAAGAAGTTCCTTTGAATGTTCAGTTGAAACCTACTCCCATGTAGCCTACCTCCAGACCAACAGACCTGATCCTACCCTGCCAAGAGCAAACGTTACTAAAATGAATTTCACTTAGAATCCTGAAGACTGATACAGAAATCAGGTGAGCTATATCCATCTTTTGGCTAAAGATTAATTAAATTCTCAGTTCTTTGTTTTTGCCCATGTTATAGTTTTATCATGAAGGAAATAGAGCTTAATAACGGAGGCTTATGATATTGGATCAGTCCTTTGCTTATTTTGGATTGCGTAAAGATCTTCATTCAGATTATTGATTAAACTCTGTTTTGAACTTTTACACAAATAAGAAACTGGGAATTAATAGCCAATGCATGTGTATAAAGACTGAATCAATCAAATAACTGGGCAGCTTTGCACTTTCCAGATGATTAGTTCCCATAATAACACCATTTTATTACTGTTAGGGCATTGCTTCTATTTCAGGAGAAATGACAGTTGCCTTACAATTAAATCACACTGGATACATGTCTGTGAGTGGGAAACTGTTTTCCATAAGGAACTCTGGCCCAGAGCATGTTCCTACTGATGCAGCGGAGAAGTGGTCTGAAACTTGAATGAGCTCCCATGCCCACCTTAGCAAATTTCTCTAAATACACATCTCTAAAACACAAAAGAAAATAAAGAATTGCCCCCAGATGCTTCCAAAAGACACAGCTAAGCATTTAAGCGCCATCCTGTACCTTTAAAGAATCAAATAGCATTATACAAATGTCAAATGCTTCAATCACTCCCCTTTTCAACAAAAAATAAGCATATGCAGCCCAGAGATGCCCAGGAGAATGAGGAGAATGGGGCAAGTCTGAGATTTGAAGGAACAGAGAAGGTGAAATCATTGCTTCCAGCATCTCATCCTATGCTGTTGTGATTTGAAGATCCTCAAAACTTCTGGGAGATATTTTTGGAACTGCAGGGAAATAGAAGGATTGACAACATCTTCCTTTTGCCCATTTGTGGGAACATCCAAGATAAAGACTAAGGCCCCTTCCACTCAGCTGAATAAAATCCCACATACTCTACTTTGAACTGAAATAAATGGCAATGTGGACACAGATAACCCAGTTCAAAGAAGATATTATGGAATTTTCTGCCTTGAAAATCTGGGTTATGTGGCTTTGTGGAAGGGCCCTATGAACCTGCATCAGGAGATGTATAACTTTCACATAACTACATTTTTTAGCTATGATTCTTGACCCCTGTGTAAGCAGGAAATCCTACCACTCCATTGCCATGTAGGACAGCAAGGGATTAGTTGGATGCATCCAGCTATATATATTTTTTATAGTTGGATGGGCTGCAATGGGTAGTGTCTCAGGATCTCCTTGCAGAGCACCTGGCTACACAATATAGCTGGATGCATGGCTGCTCACCTCCCTGCTCTCTGATAACATGGAAATTGCACTGTTGTTGCAGCTGCCATGCATAAATTGTAAAATTTAAAAAGGATTTTGGTTGTTGCAACAACCCCAAAAATGAACTGTAATGACATTTATTCTATTTATGAGATTACGTTTCCTAAACCGGTTGTCAATCAATATATTGTGTTGCTGGTAAAATATGATTTTCCCTTGCCCTCTGCCATCATATTATTTGTAGTGTGAGCAATCTGTGTGGACTGGAGTGACACACAACAGACAACATGGCATAGCACCTGTGAAACCAACAACGATGAATGACACAAACTCCTGTTACTAACAAAGGACCTATGTGCAAAACATGTGCTGTTTCATGAAATTTGTATAAAAAATGTTTTGTTTCTATTGCTTTCCTTCTGTCTAGTTTTGTTTTACTCAGTTATCTAATGTAGGTGCTTCAACATTAAAGTGGAAAATGTGAACAATTATTCCACACGTGTCAAGATTTCTTCCCTGCAAGAGAAATTAGAATTATAATATTTTTAATATTATGTATTTATATACCACTTTAATCTCTTGATTGAGATATATAAAGTTTTGCAATTTTATATAAGGTACATCATTTTATTACACTAGTGTATCACATGGGACTTGAGCTTCCACAGATTTTGGTATCTGTGGGGGATCTTTGACTCAAATTACAGCAGATACCAAAGTCCCACTGTTGTACTTTTTAGGGAGCGCTGTACTTGTATTGATATGTTCTAAGATTACTTTTAATATAATATGTATTGATATTACAATTTGCTCAATTATGTTTTAACATTACAGCTTTTGGTGTATTTAGTAGCATGTGCTTTGTTTAACAGATTGTGAGTTGTCTTAAATTCCACTTCTTGGGGGGCAGGGGGAGAGCAAGAGATGAATGAAATGAATAAATACATGTTCAATTGATATTTTCATTGATAGGAGGCTGTGTTTGTTGCTTCCCTGGGTTTACAAAACACATTCGCTTTGGATTTTTGAGAAACAAAACAGAGGGAAGACTTCCTACCTTTAAAATGCATGCAAATTAGGCTAGAATCTGATATTTCACTGCTGGCTCATGGCAAGCGTGAATGTTAGGCTAAGAGAAAGAATGTTATTTGTTTCTGTTGTTTGTAAAGACGCTTGCTGAGAGAGGAGATACAAAACTGATGCCATTGGGCTTGATAAGGAGCGTTAACAGGCTGGAAAACAGTCCTGTATTTATATGACTGTGTTGCTGTCTGATTTAGTAGTAAAAGGTGGGGAGGTGGACTGAATGAACTGGAGATAAGAGATTGTTGGAAGTTAACTGTCTAAAGTTATGTAGACAAAAACTCAGACATTTCGGCAGTCATGCATACAAAAGCAAACAAGGTTACATTATATTAAACAGGGAATATAAAAGTGCAAGGAGCTTAAAGCTCTATTATATAAATCAAGTTGGCATTTTAATACTTTATTCAACTGAATTGCCTGCTGTTATCATGAATTTGTTTTGTGGATTTAATCTTTTACTATTGTTTGTTTATTTGCATGCAAGCACAGCAGCATTGCAAATAATTTCAATAACATCTCAATCCTCTGCTTTAGTGAAAGGTATATTCAAACTGAAATCTATGAACCTGATATCAGTCATTACAAATAATAATCTAACTGATGGTCCTACCCTTCCCCACTTTTCAAATACAGGATACTGGAAGAGGAAAGTAATTAGAATTAAAATGACATTCTTCCCAAATGCTTTCTTACACAGCAGTTTAAAGTATTCACTTGTAATCCTTACAACAGCCCTCTATAGGGTGTATTGTATGTATGTGCTTTCCATTCATCTGTTGGCTTCTGGAAATCCCATGAATTTCATAGGGTTTTCTTAAACAAAGGGGTGTTTTTGCTAGTTCCTTCCTCTGAAGTAGAGCCTCTATGCTAGTTCATCACTGTTCTGCAGGTGTTACATGTGAGGCATTGGCTTGCTTAAGATCATAGTGGGCTGGGTTTGTATGAGATCTGAAACTACAATATCTTGATTCATAGCTCAGTCACTTAAATTGTGGCCAGAGCTGACCCAAAAAAAGCATCTTTTACCCATTCCATGGACAGAAACTGATGGGAATGGCAGCCAAAGTAAAACCCTATAATGGCAATGGGGCAATGTCCTTCACCAGGCAACAGTCTAGCTCAGGAAGCCCAGAATTGATATGGGGCACCCACTACTTTGTCCTTCAGTGGAGGGAAACAAATGGAAAATCATAGAACTAGAAGAGAACACAAAGGCCATCCAGCCCAACCCTCCTGAAAAATGGCTAGTATCCAGCCTCTATTGAAAACCTCCAGAGAAGAAGATTCCATCACACAGTGTCCAAGCTGCAGGAATGTTCTGGAATTTCAGCCAAACACCAGAGTATTCCCAGCTTTTCCTTAATTCAGATCTAAACCAGAATAACCTGGTTTACCACAGGATAAGGACCAGAAATCCTTGGGGGTCATGGAGACAACTAGGAGTGGCTTCATGGTCAATGTAGGCTATTCAGCCCATATAGACAAAGTTTAAAAAATATATCAAATACTTTAGTTAGAAATATAATTAAATTATCCATAAAAACTAAAAGCAGTCAAAAACAACAAACATAGAACATAATTCTTCAAGGCCCAATCCCCTTGAGCAGTCCATCTTCAAAGTGCCATAACCACTACTCAACTCACACACAAGAACACTGAGATACAAGTTTAAATCCCCACTCTGCCATGGAAACCCACTGTTGGACAAGTCACAAGTTATCTCAGCAAGGACAACCCCTTCTGAACAAATTCAGCCAAGAAAGCCCTGTGATAGGGTCGTCTTAGGGTCATCATAATCAGAATTGACTTGAAGGCATGTGTGTGTGTGTGTGTGATAATAAATGTATTTTATAATTAGCTCAATCATCAAATTCTTTTGCAGTGTAATATGATTTGGTCTATTTTATTCTACAATCTCTCTTTCAAAAATATTTCACCTCTTAGCATCTTCTCATTGAGATAACACCATCCTGAAGTACTAAAATCCAACCTATTGTAATATCAGTTAATGATTCTGTAGCCTGTTACAAAAGAGACTCTAATTTATATAAGTTCCTACTGGGTAAACATAATAGTCTACAGGGAAAGATAGCAACCAAGTGGGAGGAAAATTTAAATTTAAATGACTCATTGGAGGAATGGGGTAACATTTGTGTGAGTAACCTACAGCAATATCAATTAATGAAAGACACGGATGGGTTCTCTTTAACTGTATTTCAAAAGGGGGAGAGCCTTTCTCAGAGACCTTGGTCCAGTACTATTCATTCCATTAAATTGAGGATTAAACATTTCACACTGCAGGACAACTCTTAATCAATCATTTTTACGTATCACCATTTACATGTGCTAATTGGTGTAACATGAAAACTAGGACTTTTGAGCACTGTTTTATTTCTTCGCATGAAGGAGGGAACTATAATAATATGACTATTACTCCCTCTGAAGCAATTCACTCTAAAAGTTGGGTTTTACACCACAATCAGATTTATTTATATAAGCCTGAAGCTATTAGAAAACAATTTAGTGCTAATATCCAGGTTACACATTCATTGAGACAATGATTTTCTTGAAGGCTACCTTGTGTACGAGATCCTATTGCTCAGTTTACATATATTGGCCTGTCTTTTGATTTTGAAAGAATACTACTAGATTGGGTATATCCTTAAAATGCAGAATTGGATGCATCAGATTACAAATGTGGCTGAAGATGCTATAAACTAGTAACATCGTAAATAATGAAAATGACTTTACACTGGCATTTAATGTTTTGAGCACAGGATCATTTCTGAGCCTTCATCTACACTGTCATGCAATGCAGTTTGAAACTGCACTCTATGATCAGTGTAGACACATATAATGCAGCCTGGCTGCATTGAACGGCACGACATTGCAGTGTAGATGAGGTCTGGGGCATACTAAAATGAAATTCAAAGTTATTTTTATAAATTTAAAAATACAGTTCACTTACATTATTTTACACAATTGGTTTCAGAATAAACCAGTCCAGTGCAGAGATGGCCTGACAGCAGTGCTAGGGCCCTTCCGGACAGGCCCAAAACCCTTGATGGGTTTTGGATTAACCTGAGATGTCCAAACGATTTCTCGGGTTTATCCAGATTAAGCCAGAGCAAACTGGGATTTGCCTGTTCTCTCTGGAATAATAATAATAATAATAATAATAATAAAACATCTTAATAAATCCAGACCTTACTGCATGGTCCAGATCTGTTGAGAGGTTGTGATTGACTTTCAAGACTGCCTTCTGCAATCCCAATGCCAATCCCCATTGCCATCCCACTTCTCCAAGTGCTAAGAACCTGAACAAGTGGGATGGCACTCCATCCCCCTTCTCCAGAGCTCCCAATGTGTTATTTTGATGCATCAGGAGCTTTCCGAGCTTTCTCCGTTAAGTTTAAGGGGGGAAATGGGGCCTGTGGACTGGCTAGATGCCCTCCCTGCAAAATCCCAGGGTGTGGGGCTGCTGTGTGGCCTCAATCCCGAGAAGAAATGGGATTTAAAATCCCAATATCACCCAGTAGGTTTCCATGAAAGGAGATTTGAACTCTTTTCCACCAGTGTCTCAGTACAAGTAAACCAGTAAACCACACTAGCTCTCTGACATTTGATACTGGTATGCATAGCATATGAAATCACAGTACTAAAGTCAATTGCTAGTCCCAACTTGAATCAATGGAACCTCGTTACATCCTGATTTATCATATTCACATTGATTTGAGGGGGTTAATTGGGACTGCCAACCGAATGCAAGACATGGTTCCTTGCATACTCATTGTGATCCATGTCTGTATGGAATTGACTATTTTGTCCTCACAAGTGAGGATTAATCATTTCCAGTTTTCTCCATACTGGAGAAAAAGCAAACATTTCTGTAAAGTTCTCACCCAGTATTCACACATTCCGAAGTCTACTGGAAAATTATTATGCAGAGAAATGTGGGTCCTCTTTCTGTATGAGCACTATGCCATTTTGTACAAAAACAGTGGGGTGGGTTTGTGAGTGTGTTTCTCCCAAGATTGCTGTATTCTGGACACTCAAAACAATAAATCCTTTCTTCACACAAAAAAGCCCATATGGCTATTTGAAGCTTTGTTTTCCTTTTTTTTTTTACAAAATAACTTTTTTGGCACAAACCCCACAATTGTCATACAAATAACCCATATATGTTTCTGCACAGAATAATCACTTCACAAAATTAACACAATTGTGTTGTGCCTCCCAAAAGAACTTCTTAATTGGGGGAGAGACCTATTTTGAAGCAGGAAACAAAAAACTGGAAATACTCTTTCTGTCCCTGGTCTGAAATTATACGCCTTCTTTGCAATTTAAACTATCTTTCTGCAGCAAAGGAAGTTACTACCAAGAATTGGGGAAATGCCAGCAATCAAGAACTCCTTTGAAAGTAAAAGTCTAAGTATTTTCAACTTCTATGGTTTGGAGAATTTGAAATAACATATTTTTGGGTTTACTATTTCATAATGATAAAGATGTTAAATTTTGCCTGATGGACTGACTCCAACAATATCCCCCAAAATATATTTACATCAACTATCAAAGGACAATTTAATCTACTAGTCAGTCTGGCCCGCTAAGGTTGGTGGGGAGAGGAGTGTAATTGAATATGCATCACGGTGTAGAATCTGAAACGACATTTCAGAAAATGCTAGCAAAAGTCTAAACAATTCAAGATGAAGAGGGGTTAATTTAAAATTGAGCAAAATCTATCTCATAGAGTCATCTTTTTAAAAAAAAATGATCATTTTTGCATATCAAGGATTGCCCTTCTGCTCTAACAACTGAGCCAAGACTCAGTTCCCAAATAGTATGATGGCTTCTGTTAATTAGATAGTTTATCCATGATGGGTTGTTGACACTGAGTTGATTTGTGTTGAATAGTTTTAAGATATTCTGTAAGGCATTAACAGGCTAGTGCAAGCATTCCTAATTCACATTCTGGATATGGCTTGTACCTAGCTTGATGCTTGCTTCCCACCCCCAAACAACTTATTCCATGTCTGTACATTAACGGAGAGAATCTCCACTCATGTCAGAGATTCACAATGGGATCTGTGTTTTTTCCAAAGTTTGGAAGTAATATGTTAGAACAACATGACCTGAAATATATTTCTTTTTGAGACAGCAACACTTCTTTTGTGAAATGGCATATAGATTGGCACTTGGATTTTTTTAAGTGTAGAAAATTACCACATATTCTGAGAATGATGTGAGGTATTGGGGGGGGGGGGGTCTGGCCATTTTGCTATTTTTCTATTTCTATAAAAAAATAAGAAGAAAGAAAGCAAGACATCTACTATGCATAAAAGATAAAAAGTAATAAGTGAAATGGTACCACTGGTGGGGGGAGAACAAGAATTGCTTAACAATTCTCTCTCCCAAGTAACATTCCCAGCTCTGGTTCTTCCTATGTATTTAATCATATCTGTTAGAAGAAAAACATGCCCATAATTAGGACTGTACCTGATCTATTTACATTTTTTTCTCCAGTGGTTTGGGCAGAATCCTACTCCCTCCTTTGCTTAATTCTGCAGCATTACTTGTGCAAATGTCATCTATTCCTATTATTCGCAATTGCCTTTACTTGCAGTTCATAGGCATTATATTAGTATAGTGCAGAGTTTATAATACCATCAATACTGTCACAAGGTAGGAGCATTCATTTGGCTTATTGAACAAGCATTGCCTTTGGCTACAGAATTTCGTCCTATTCATGGAATGATTCCTGACCAGATGAAATAATCTGTGTGATTAATCCAAGAAGAAAACTAACAGGGAAACAATTGTACCAAAACAGGTTTATTTGGTTTGTATAACACCAGAAAGTGCTATCTGTGTGTATGTCACTTTATAGAGTTTGTTGTTATTGTGTGGTTTGATGTCTTTTTCAACTTATGGTGGCCCCTAAGGTGAATCTATCACTGGATTTTCTGAATCCTGGTCTCCAGAATTCAGAAAAGTAATGCACTATGTTGTGCTGGCTTTCCACTTTTAGAAGAGGATAATTTTCTTTCCCCAAGAACTTTTAATCAAAACTTCATCACAACAGTAAGAACAGAGGGAACTGGGAGCAAGGGTATGTGGACAGGCAATATGCCACTATTTCAATTGCACATGCTTAAGTCTTAATTATCTGCTCAGTGACAGGAGGATATGGGAAATACAAACTTCTGCCTAAAATTTCCCAGTAATGAATTTAGCCATGGATTTTGTCCCATTCTGCTTGCTGTTTTTGATCCGCAAGCTGAAAAATCAAGAATATTCAGTATAGCTTTATTTTTAAAATGACAAATATATATGAACAATAAAAGTATAGGCCCAAATTCTGACTTCACTCATGCTGCAAAAATACACATGTGACTTTTGTGGTTCCTCCGTAATCCAGCAGGCTTTGTGATTTCTTAAAAACTGCTCTGGAAGGTAGAGGACTCTGAACAGTGGGAAGATCGCTGCCTGTAAAGAGACTAATTAGTAACTATTGTTTCATCCCATTTTCGTAAAAGGATTCACTAAAGATTTCTGTGAGTGGTGGAAGAAGTAATTCCATTTCTGGAAGGCAAACTCAACAATGTCAGCCACCACATCATTACGCGACTTTCTGTATTATGTAAAACTCTGAGTGGCAGGCATTGCTTTGCTTGTATTGCTCATACAAGAATGCCAGCCGCTGCTTGTTTTCTATAAATTTTCCTTTAAACATGTAATTAAATTTGCAGCCTTCTATTCCTTTTGAACATGCCAATTCTGACAACAGCAACAAAATGAAAAGGAAGAGTTGAGCACCTCCCCTCTCTATAAGACAAAAGAGGTTCAAATCCCACTTAATCACAGGCATTCTCTCTCAGCCTGTGACCGACCTCATAGGTTGTTGTGAGGATAAAGTGGATGAAGAGCCATGTGCGTAACAATAAGCTCATTGAAGATAAGAGGGATATACAGGTACATGTACTTACATTGATCAGTACATTGAATGAGGGAGGAAAAATTCAGCAAAAACAGGCTGACTTTAAAAAGTAGGCAGGTTATATATTTTAATAAGAAAAGGGAAATAAATGTTAAAGATGTTCCAAAATTACTCCACAGTTAATTAGTTTCACAGCATTCCCTATCTTCTCTTTATTCATTCTGTGATTGCTCCCCAACTGTCTCTCTGTCCCTTCCCAATTCATCCCTGTTTTCCCTCTTAAATCATATATTTTCTTCCTCCTCTTCGTCAGTGCTTGTTTTCTCATTGTTTCCAGTCCGACTTCTCTTTTCCATCCTCCATACATTAACTACAAATCTCTCCTTCGGCACATGGATATGTTCCTTGATCTGAGAGAGGTTTCATTTTTTAAAAAAATGTTTTTATAATTTGTATGTATGAATAACACTTGCATATGTGCCTTTCTGGGTTAAAAGGGATGTCAATCATCATACTGAGAATATAAACAGATTGCCAGCGTGGGTTGAAAAGGAATTTTCCCCCACAGATTTATACAAGTTAGGGAGTTAATTGACCTGTTAGGTCAAGCCCGTTCCTTTACCTTTCAAAAGCAAGTTTCTTCCCTGAAGTCCAATCCAGTTTTTCAAAAACACTAGGCAAAGGGGGAGCCACTATTTCCTAGGACAGCTTTTGGCCCATATTATATCACTTTGCTATCAAGATTAATCCACATGTCCATTATTATTCATTAAACATGAAATCAATATATAGACAGCAAATGTTGCCCCCTCCATATCCTGTTGCTAAACAACAGTGATATACCAGGAGCCTATACTCCCTCAATACATGAAAAGCTTCTATTATGAATTTAGTGAGGTGGCACTTATTTATTTATTTATTTAATATATTTGTATACCGTCCTTCTCAGCTCTCAGGCGACTGTAGCAGAGATGAACTAAATACAGCTCATGGGCAACCTATGGTCCTTGGGATCTCAAAGTGTGACCCTTGGGACCTCCCCCCCCCCCCCAAGAAAACCTTTCAAGCCAAACAATTTGAGGTGAGGGAATCAATTGGAAAATGTCTTTGCCCTCGGATAGGCCAAAACTGTCTTAAAAGGCAGCATTTTTCATCCCCCAATCCTGCAAAATACACAAACCTCCCCAAAATATACACAAAAAGAACAAATACCCCCAAACTCTGACAAAGGGGTATCCTGAAATACCATCCTACTCTTTGGGTGTGCTAAAATTTGTTGGAATGCCTCACCAGATGGGTGTTGAGAGATAAAATAGCCTTTGCCCCTGTACAACTGCCCAGCATTAAGTGATCAGTGGTGTTGAAAGAGTAACAGCAGCAGCACTAATAAAACTATCATTCTTATTTATTAAAAGCTGAAAGTGCTGAATGATTGTTTAAGAGACAAAGAAATTTGCCTTGCAAATCCAAGGCCTTAAAGTTTTTAATTCCCCTCTTATATATTCCATTTTCGGGGTGTTTTTAAGCCAATTTTTGTTTATTTATTAAATGTATTCATTCAAGGTACAATAAATACTTAGGACATTTTAAAGACATGATTTAAAAACTAATTTTAAAACACAACTTTAGAAGCCCAGAAAGAATAATAAAAAGCCGACCAGCTAGGAAAGCTCTGCAAGGGTAGAGTCTGCTTAGTTTCCATTAAGAGGAAGTGAGGTAGCACATACACTACCCCTTGATGCCACTGCAAAACCTACTCACACACTGCTGGTTTGTGACATACAGTGGACTAGTAGCCAATCAAATTTATTATTTATTATTATTTATTATTCAAACTTGTATGCCGCCACTCTCCAAGGGCTTGGAGAGGCTCACAACATCCAGTAAAACACATCACACTACAGAAAATTTAGCAATTTGTTAAAAACAAAATTAAGATTCAAAGGCCAACCGGAAAAGATGGGTGTTGCAGGCCCTTTGAAATGGCAACAAGTCTCATAGGACCCGAACTTTGTTAGGCAAATTGTTCTAGACCAACGGTGCCACAGTAGAGAAGGCTCTGCGCCTCGTAGATGTTAGGCGGATGGCCTTGAAGCTGGGTACTTCCAATAGATTTAGATCTTCAGAGCGAAGTGATCTCTGGGGTTGGTAGGGGGAGAGATGGTCCTTCAGATACACTGGCCCTGGACCATGCAAGGCCTTGAAGGTTAACACCATCACCTTGAAGGGGATCCGGTGCTCGATCGGCAATCAGTGAAGCTGCTGCAAAATAGGTGTTATGTGACACCTCACTGAGGTCCCAGTGAGAAGTCGAGCAGCAGCGTTCTGGAAGAGCTTAAGTCACGGAATGTGGGACTACTGCACCTTCTCAGTCATGGGAGGATGAAGAGGAGAAGAAGGGGGAAAGCAATGGCACTTCTAGTTTTCTGTCTTTCACTGAAAAAGAAATAGGAAGTGAAGACTGGCTACTTTGGAATGTTTCCTGGAGCCACAGAACTCTAGGAGAGAGCCTGGGAAATCTCCCATCCCATGACACAGACAGTTTTCTTGGTCATCCTTCACACTATGCCCTTTTCACTGCTGCTTCTGCTTTTCTTCCTTTACTCTCAACTTTCAATGGTATGAGCATGTGGAGATGTTGCTTGCTACTACTGCTTTCCTACTCTCCTGGTATCACTTCCATGCAACCTGCTTGGACCTTTAATGTATGCCAGCAATCTGAGAGATAGTTTCCATATAATATGTGGGATGTCATCTTGTTTTCCTTTAGGCTGTGAAAAAGCTTGTGGTGCTAACAATAAATATATTGGTTTTATATGCTTTTTAAAGGTCTAAGGTGTGTATTTCATAATTCTATTTTAACTGTTGCTTTTAGTTGCATATTGTTGAAGGCATCGAATGGCTATCTGACGTAAAACCGTCTTGAATCATCTCCAGGCTGGAGAAAGGTGGGATAGAAATGTAGTAAATAAATAAATCAATTTTTCTCTTCTGGATCTACTACAAAGGATAACAATGGGGTAGCCATTGTTGTGAAGATGTGGGGGCATTCCTGCTTCTACAGCTCTTCTGGTTCAGTTCAAAGTAACAGATACGTGCAATTTATTTCCTTAACAAAATGAATGTAGAACCGTTTTGTGAGTCTATTATAAGTAGGACTTTAGCTGAAGGGATCCTTGTGTCTCTTGTGTTCTGACTTTCCATAAGATCCCTGACATCGATGCATTTCTCAGTAAATACAAGGATCCATATAGCCCCATGACCATAAAATTTTCCTAAAAGCTGTCATCAAGGTGATATATACTGGTGCATTACATATTGATGTAATTTCATCAGTGACTTCACTAAGGGGTTGAAGACCATAGCTGGTGACACCCACATAGTGGATGACACCAATATGACTACCTATAAATCTTTGTGTAGTATTTCAGTGAAAATAAAATATTTTCAATAACACATCCCTGTAGTTAGATATAACCACAAAAACGTTTTTGTAAGCTCAGTTTACATATATTGTATCACTATACCTACAAAGCTAAAACTTTATACTTATTTCAGTTTTTGAATCTTCTAACATGCATGTGTTTCAGTCAGAACTATTATTATTACACAGTTACAATGACACTTTGAAACATGGTTTTGTCTGCAGGCACTACAAACATGCACTGCTGTTTTTGTTACTGTGCGGAGGGGGGGGGGCTTAGACACCAGTTTTGTCAAATTCTCTGGTATTCTAACTGGTCTGGAGGTTCATGGGAGTTACTACACTGGGCGACATCACTGAAAGCCACTGAATTCCATATCAATGTCTCAAAATCCTTATCAATAAAATTATACAAAGGAAAGTGCTATGAAGACATTCAAACCTCACACTATTAGAATAAGTTTATGAAGCTTAGGGATGTACATATTTAACTATTCCATCCTTGCAGGTGAAAAAACCAATTTCTAATGTTTTCTCCCCATATTTCTGCATAATTCACTTCCAGAGTTTTGGATGAAAAACATTGTTTCCTTTATGTCCTTTTCCTGTTTAAACAACTGTAAGGTGAAGCTATCATGGGGTGTTCTTGGGGTGTTTTGATCAAAGGAGACTTGCCATTGCCTTTTCCTGAGGGATAGTGGGTTTTTGTGGGTGAGTGAAGATTCAAACTATGATCCCCTAGAACAGTGGTTCTCAACCTGAGGGTCCCCAGTGTTTTAGCCTACAAATCCCAGCCAGTTTACCAGCTGTTAGGATTTCTGAGAGTTGCCGGCCAAAACATCTGAAGACCCACAGGTTGAGAACCACTGCCCTAGAGCCTTAGTCCAACACTCAAACAACTGTACCATGCTGGTTTCCAGATAGCCACATATTTTAATGTCAAATATATGGGTTATGCACAAAAATTGGCATACACCTCTTGTGACAAGTTTGTGCAAGATGGCTAGTTTTTGCGCCAAACCCAACATTCTGGGACAATATTATATCTATCTTGAAGCAGTGTCTTACACACAAAAACCACTTTTTCCTGAAAGCCAAATGGGGTCCTTGTGTGTGAGTATGTGTATACAAGATCGGTGATTGCCCCTTTAAAAAAAATCAATCTCCCCATTCATTTTATGCAAAAAAAATATGTCTACAAAAATTACTCATAATTTTTGCACTGAAAAAAATTCTGAACAGAATTTTTTCACAAAACACTTCAGGATGTTTGAATGCTGGGTTAAAATGTCTAAATTCTTCCAAAGGATGTTTCTGACTGGAAGGAAACAATGTTCCAGTCCAGGATGAACAAATTGTGAATTTTTATTTCATCCCTAAACTAGCCACATCCCTTCAAAGATATTGCTGTGTACAAACCCAACCCACCCGTCCCGGCCCGGTCACACAAACCTCATTTCATGAAGCCACGTTTGCCACGTTTCTAAATTACATGGGCAACCTACATGAATAGGACCTGAAAAACTCTCCGAAATCTTGCCATGACACTTAACATGTTGTGGGTTTGATGCTAGGAGCTATAGCCCCAATGCCTAGCTAAGTTCTGTGTATAAGAATAGCAGACCAGCTGCCTCCCAACAGAGGGCACAAGAACAGTAGGCTTGTCCCTATTTTTCCCCTCTGGTGTGAGGACATAAAGTATTCAATTGGGACATATTGTACAAATCACAAGAAGGGTCATCCAGGGACTGTCATGGTTTCTTGTGCCCAACAGCATCCATAGCCTCAGCTTCTTATCAAACTAGATCATATCAGTTAGTGACAGAACAGTAGCAAAGATTTTGATGATTTATTGAATAAATAAAAGACAAGTTTTAAAATAGTTACAGAAAGCATCAAAACTAGGCACATTTTTGTGTGTTCCTGTTTTCTATAGCCTTTGTAGATCAGGGTAAACACAATGAATTAATCATGAAAAGCAATTGCTATAGAATAGAAGTAAAGTACACAGGTTCTTGAAACAGCATATCTGTCATTTCTGAGCGTTATTTATCATTGTCAGGCACTTGTCATTCACCTAAGTAGGTTTCTTTGATACCTTGAGATTCGGGAACCCAAACCAGCAGCAGTCCACCTGTTTGCTGCACTTGATTGGGAGGAGAAATTACTTCAGTTATTTGCACCATCTGGTGCCTGAATTTCAAGTGAACAAGAGCGGATGGGCACCTGGGGATTCTGATGCTTGAAATACTAGCAGGAAAAGAGAATCAGAAGAAGAAAACGAAGACAAAGGATCTAAAAGTTTTCTTTAGCAAGATGGGAAAGAAAACAGAACCAGAAATAATGTTTGGATCCTAGAGGGCCCTCATTTGATCTGTTTCTTGTGAAATATATTTTGCACATGCTTGTAACAGTGGTACATACAATTATTACAAAGTCAAAAACCAGGGAACTCATTTTGTTTCAACTGATTGATCATGTGTGAGATACAGGGTTCTTCTGTTTAGTTATCTGAAATGACTCAGATACTGGATTATTGTAATGCTTCCCCTGTGTAATATTTCTGAGCCTGCCTATTGACCAACATGGAGTAATACTCTGATATCTCACCAATTTTTGATCAGCTGTGTGGGCTGACTATTGTCAGCTGCTGCTACTGGGACTTTCTTTCAATGCTTAAGATGCTATAGTGGTCTGGTATCAAATTATATATGATGGCGAAGCTAGGCTAGCTGTCTTCCCACAGGCTGAAAGCTTGCCTGGAGGGAAGCTCTCAAGAGTTGATGGATCTGAAGACAGTTGCTGTGTGGTTGAGCCACAGGTACCAACCTCTCAGTGAAGCAATTTCAAGCTATAGCATGACTCTATGCACTTAGGCTGTCCAGAATCTCACCAAAGGCTCCTAAATAAGCTCTTCAGCCATGGAATCAGAGGACAGGTCTTGTCCTGGATTGGAACCTGGCTAAACTGTAGGAAACAAAGGGTGGTAATAAACGGACATTTCTCTGGGTGGAAAGAGGTGAGAAGTGGCGTACCCCAAGGTTCAGTTTTGGGTCCGTTACTTTTTAATTTATTCATTAATGACCTGGATGTAGGAGTAAATTCTGAGGTAGCAAAGTTTGCAGACGACACTAAATTGTTCAGGGTAGTTAAAAATGAAACTGATTGTAAAGAGCTCCAGAAAGATCTCTCGAAATTGAGTGAATGGGCAACAAAGTGGCAAATGCATTTTAACCTAAACAAGTGTAAAGTCATGCACATCGGGGCAAAGAACCCCAACTACACCTACCAATTGATGGGGTCAAAGCTTTCCGAGACAAACCAGGAAAGGGATCTTGGGGTTTTGGTGGACAGCTCAATGAAGATGTCAACCCAGTGCGCAGCAGCAGTAAAAAAAAGCAAATTCTATGCTTGGCATGATCAGGAAGGGAATCGAAAATAGGTCGGCAAATGTTGTATCACCTCTCTACAAATCTATGGTGAGGCCACATCTGGAGTACTGTGTACAATTCTGGTCACCGCACCTCAAGAAGGATATAACGGAACTGGAAAAGGTACAAAAAGGGCAACAAGAATGATCCAAGGGATGGAGCAGCTCCCTTATGAAATCAGGTTGCAACGCCTTGGTCTTTTCAGCCTTGAAAGACGGCGTTTAAGAGGTGACTTGATCGAAGTGTATAAAATCATGCATGGGATAGAAAAGGTGAATAGAGAAAAAATATTTTCTCTGTCACACAACACTAGGACTAGGGGCACTCCCTAAAGCTCCAAGGTAGGAAAGTTAGGACTAATAAAGGGAAATATTTCTTCACCCAGAGGGTCATTGGGTTATGGAACTCACTTCCAGAGGAGGTTGTGACAGCGGTCAGCCTGGACAGCTTCAAGGCAGGATTAGACAGATTCATGGATACCAAGGGAATCAGTAGCTACTGAAATGGTCATCCAAGTGCCACCTCTGTGTTGATGGAGGCAGGCAGGATTTCCCCGGGTACTGGTTGTGGGGGGTCGGGAGCAGGTGAGGGTTTTGCCCTCCTTTCTGCTAGAGATCCCTGTGTACAACTAGTGGGCCACTGTGTGACACAGAATGCTGGACTAGATGGGCTGAGGCCCGATTCAGCATGGCTCTTCTTATGTTCTTATGTTCTTAATCTTAGGCAGAAAAGAAGGTTTGCTGCTTTAATTGTATCTGGTTTGATTAAAAAGATTTTCCCGAGCTCTCGGATGTTCTTGTAAACCTGGCAATTGATCAATACTTCTGACCTTGTGTCTTGGTTTGCCCTTTGATGCCCTGATTTTCCTGTTTGTTCCATAGTTCCTGGTTCTTGGACTTATGAAGATCGCTGTCAACAATTCAATATGACATTGATTCACCAAACTGGATTCTTCTTCTAGCAGATTATTACAGTAACAGTAAAATAAAATATATGTCATGCTCATATTACACTACATGGACATATAAAATATCCTGTATGTCCCTGCGGCCCGCCCTGTCGGTTTTGTTTTTAGATTCACCTGTATTGTTGTGTTTTCACAGATGTATTTTATTGTGTTTATTGTTCTTCTATGTTGTTATATTTTATGATGTGTTGTTCGGGCATGGCCCCATGTAAGCCGCTCCGAGTCCCCTCCGGGGAGATGGATGCGGGTTAGAAATAAGGTTTTATTATTATTATTATTACATAAAATATTACATGGCTGCAATTTAATATCTCAAGACTGCATGTTATATGTGGACACAAAATTCTGGTCCATCTGCTTTTGTTTTTAAGACACAAGGTGGTGAGATTTGTAGTTACCGCTAGGAACCACTCACCATAGAAAGTAACCCTTATTGATTACAAGGGAAATGTTTGCTTAAAGGATTTTTGTGCTTGTCTGGCCAACTGCTGAGCAACAGTTTTCTGTTCAGAAGCTAAAAGCTTTAGTCTACATTTGTTTGACTAGACAACTGAAAATATTTTATCTCACTTTGAAGTAAAAAAGAGTGGGAAGCATTTCATGTTATTTGCAGTGAGTTGGAACCTCCTGTTTGAAATGATATTCCAGCAATTGGTTTTCTTCCTGGAACTAGGTCGTAATTTTTCTGGCCTTGACAGAACTGGCACACTGTTTTCCAGAACTTATGTGCCAGCTTGAAGTATATTTTCAGTAACAGAGTTATCAGTGCAGAAAATGAGGGCCTGTGAAGAGATAAAGTTGATAAAGGTATGTAAGTACCATATGTGTATTTAAAAATTACATTATCAGAACAAATCATAAAAGGAACAAAGGAATGGGTGGAGCTCACATTTTGATTAAGCTGTTAAGTAGCACCTGAACTGGGCTTACTGTTGTCTTTAGGCTTGGGCTGGCTATGACATTAACAAATCTGGGCATTTTTGACTGAGGAGAAAGGAGACTTATGAAATATCATAAAATCAGAAGAGTTGGAATAGATCACAAACTCCCCCTAAAGTACAACCCCCTGCCATAAGTCTAAAACGAAAACATTCCTGAAAAATATTTGAAATTCTCCAAATAATAAGAGTTTACCACCCTCCACTGTCAACAGTTCTAACAGTAAAGAAATTATTCCTAATGTTTAGGTGGAACTTTTTCTTGTAATTAGGATCCATTCGTTTGCATTCTAGTCCCCGGAGCAGCAGAAAACAAGCTTGCTCCATCTTCTACCTGATATTCCTTCTGATATTTACAGATGGCTAAGGCTATTAAGTCCCCTCTCAGCCTTGTTTTCTTTAAGGTAAACAAACCCAGTTCAGTAAGCTATTCCTCATAGAACTTTAATCATCTTAATCAGCAAATGATATGCAAGAAACATTCACAATTTCAATCCCTGCTCCATGTAGCCCATAAATCTGCCCTCTCGTGCTACTAATTCCTGTTCTTCATCCTCTTCTTATTCCTCAGAAGAAAAATGGGGGGAGGGTGGTGTCAGTGAAAGATCAACAAGCCTTCTCCAAAGTAGCACCAACTACAGTAGGTTTTGGGAATAGAAACTGTTTGAGATGCTATTGGGATAAAATTCTCATCATCCTCACTGTAACCCATGGTTATGGAGTGATAGAAGTTGCACTCCAACAACATCTGGAGGGCCACATGTTTCTCCTTTGATCTAGAATGATGGGGGCTGATGAGCAAAACTACAAAAAAAGAAGAAGACACAGAGGTAGGTTGAGGTTTAGATGGTGCCTTTATTTTGTATTTTGCATATAGTTTTAGCTATGAAGCCAATTTGGTGCAGTTGTTCTAGAAATGGGATTGGTTTCATAAATGGTCCTCATGGTATTATTTTGAATAACTCTTCAGGATTTTGAAAGTGTACCTCACAACTTTTACAGCTGATTTGATCTTTGTGTTTATTGTATATACTCTTAGCACTTGCTTTTCAGAAGAGTTTATTGGCAGCATAAACATTCTGTCTTTGACAGAAAGTTCTTATAGAGAACTGAAGGTTAATCCCTCTTCTAAACATTTGCACTGGGTTTAGAGCAGTAAACATTTTAGAAAATGCATTCATTTTCTTGACTTGACTGGGAAACCATTTGGCCTATGAGACTGCAAACTTGTATTATGGTGTTCATTTTTATTAGAGCATAAGCTCTAGACCAGTAAAGGCACTGAAATGATTAAAGATAAGTTAAGATCGCAGTTTTAAGTGGATTTGTAGCAATTTTAAGGAGATCAGTGTGTCAGGGGACACTGAAGCAGAAAAAGAAATAAAAAATGTCACATAAACTACATTCTGTGTAGAAATGCGTTGTGGCCATCAATTATCAGACATTTTTTCTGTGTATTCAATGATGGCATCATTAGTGATTAACTGCAATATAACAAATAATTATCATTTTTAAAGCTCACGTTATTCAGTCCAGACATTTACTTGGGAATAAAATATTGTGGTAGCTGAGGCTTCAGGGAAATGTTGGCAGTGGAAAAACTAACCTACACCAGATGGCAGAGGCCAAAGAAATACTATAAAATATGGCTGCCATTCTTACAGTTCTCAGATGAGCAGGACCCCAAACACAGAAAACCTGTGAAAGTGGCAAACCTTTTCTTTTGCTTACATTTCCCTTTGCTACTTAGCAAACCTGAGAGGTATTGTATCATCACATATCAAGAAAATAATATGCCAGGCTGTTGGAACAGGTGGAAAATGCTTATTTGTAACAACACTCCACTCTCAAGGCAGAACAAAATACACTGCGGTGGACTAACATGGCTGCATTTGTTAATGTATGAGCTTGCAAGCCTGGTTTTCGCAGAGAACAGACATTTTCAACTACAAAATGGAAGCTGGCCCTAATTTAACACATTTGCCATTAAACTGCCTACATTTCACACAGCATACACACTTGGTTATGAGAAATAATTAACTAACTCACGAAGATGAGCCCAGCTGAAGATATGAAACTTCTTATAAACATGAAACTTGGGATAAGTAATTCAATTTGGTAAAGAATATGCATTCATTCTTTTCCTAGTAACTGAAAAAAAGGACGGAAGGGTGTTGATTAACTAGAGCTGTTGTCTACATTTACTGGAAAATAGTTTAGGGTTCTCCAGAGTTGCTCTGGTTATCTCTAGGAGTTGTTTGGTCATTCACCTAGCCAGGGCCATAGCCAGGATTTTGATTTTGGGGGGGGGGGAGGGGGGGAGGGGGCTGAGTTTGGTTCGGGGGGCTGAGACTGGGTGGAAGAGGGTCTACCCTAGCAAACCTTTTGTATTGTTATCCCAATAACCCCATGAATGTGGGATATAATGATGGTGATCAGATCATGATATGAATAAACATAACATTTTAAATAATGTACCAGTAAGGCCTTCTCGCGGACCACCCTGAGAATTTCGGGGGGGGGCTGAAGCCCCCTAAGCCCCCTGGCCACATGCCTGCACCCAGCACACCGGGCCAAGGCTACTTTGGGGTTACCACTGCTGCCTTTGCCACCAATAAGCAGATGTTGGTGGCAACATCACATTTCTGGTCATATGGCTTGGCAGTGGAAGTGATCTCACCAGAAATGTGATGTCACCAGCAAACCTCTGTGAGAGGCCTGCTTGCTGGCAGTGAGGCAAAAGTGGCCCCATTGGCAATATCCTAGGTTCAGTCCAATCCAGCTTCTACACTTCTAACACTATGTGGACTCAGTCTCCTTGAAAGCTCTGCAAAACATCCCTGTGTTGCCTTGATGAGGGTTATAATTGGATTGAGCAGGTATGCTGCACAGCTGGCCTATGTGTGATGTGGACTCACTGCAACAATTGAGCAGTGAGTCCACATTACTTTTGCGATTTAAGTCTGAAAAAGCTAACCATTTTCATAGATGCCTAAACCAAAACCACAAAGGTAGTTAAGATTAAAACAAATTAAATTAAACTTCAACTAGCCCACAGACTCCAAAGAAATCTTTGCTAATTCTACTTCAACAGAGGATTTCCCATCCAAAGGCTGGTTGCAACCATTAAATTGTGTTATTATTTCCATTCACCTTCATTTTATTCTTCCCTTTCATTTTAAAAAATATGGTACAATTTTGGGTGTGAATGCAAAAGCCCCTTTTTATGATTAAAGTCAGCATTAGCATTTCATCTCTTATTGCTAGGCAACGTTCAGTGATGCAAATTCATCACTTCTGCATAGTGCAACTTTCAATTTCACCTCCAACAGTAAAAATGTAGCCTGCTACCCATTAGATGCCACTATGGTTGGATACCATCCCAGGAAAGATATGACTACTACTGGCAGAGGAAGAGTCACTGGCACTGGGCACAAGCTTTTAAAAAAATAAGTTTGGCAAATCACTAATTGTTAAAGGCAAACTCTTTAAAAGACACTTTTTAAGCGTCTTTGGAATTTGTGAGTCTTGCTTTCTGGTTGCCTTTTAGATAATATAATAATACTTTATACCCACCACCATCTCCCCAAAGGGACTGGGGGCGTCTTACATGAGGCTAAGCCCAACAACACATAATAACAACATAACAGCAAATAATACAACAATACAATCAATATACTTACAGACAAGCAATACAGATACTTTAAAACCATTCTGGGTGGGCCAAATGTGAAAGATAATTTTTTAAAAATAAATAACACTGGATGCGAACAGAGGTAGAATGTATGTAATAGGAAAGGTTTTAAAGGATAATATTCTGTACATCTCTGTGAGGCAATCCTTGATACTTAGGAACAAAACTAAACCAAGCAGATTCCTCTTTTTTTAAAAAAAAATCCACATTTCATATGTTTTTCATACTAGCAAGCACAAGACATTAGTGATTGTGTTAATTTAATATGTTTTGGTTCACTTTGTACAGATTTTGTCTTGTTACTTTTGTTGATTTAATTTAAATTGGTTATTTGTTTTATTATGGTTTGTTGTTGTTTTATTCACATAAGCTGTTTTAAGTCCCCTCGAGAAGACGTGGAGGGGTATAAATAAATTATTATTATTACTATTATTATTACTATTATTATAATTATTATTTGAAACACAACAAGATGAGTCCACAGCAGACAACTCTGCTGGCTGTTGTATTGGATCACACATCAGACACTTCCCAAGTGTCTAGGACTGTGTGATGTATCAGCGAATAATGCGTGCAGATCCCAGTAAGGTGGCCTTCTGCAGCTGGCAGCTGGTAGTTTTGTCAACGCTGATTGTGTTTAAGATTGTGCCTTGGCCCTTTAGGCACTGCACCCAGTATGCTGATCAGCACTGGGACCACCTTGACTGGCTTGTCATTGCAGTTTGATCTTTAAATCCTCATATTGTGCCAGGTTTTCCAGTTGTTTCTCTTCAATCCTGCTGTCACCTGGGATTGCAACATCGACAATCTATACTTTGTTTTTTAACATGATTGTGAGGTCAGGAGTATTGTGCTCCAAAACTGTCAGTCTGAATGCGGAAGTCCCAAAGTAGCTTGACTTGTGCATTCTCTGTAACCTTTTCAGGCTTGTGATCCCACCAGTTCTTTGTCACAGGCAGATGGTATTTGCGGCACAAGTTCCAATGAACCATTTGAGCAGTGTTATGCCTCTGCTTGTAGTCTGTCTGCACGATCTTCTTGCAGCAACTGAGGATGTGATCTACTGTTTCATCTGCTTGCTTGCAGAGTCTACAATAATAATAATATCTGGTGAGGAAGTGAATAAATATGCAAATTTCATATCATTCTGGAAAAACTGACAACTCTATTTGTTTATTTTTCTACACTCTATTTGTTTAAACATTAGTTTTGTTTCACAGCTGAACTTTGTTGTCCTTTTCACGAGGAAAGGTAGCTACATCTTCTGGGGAAAAGATTAAAACACATGTGTTTTCATTGTGTTGTCTTACATAATTAAATGCATGCCTCAAGAATAAGAATGGCACGGTTCATAAGAACTGGATTGGGGTCCTGGATGAACAGCTCTACTAAGATATGATCATCACTGGCACTTTAAGGTGCATCAGCACTGGCACTTTAAGTCCAAGGAGAACCAAATCAACTTTATAGCCATTACAAGCTGCATGGAGCTGATGTGGCAAAACATGAGCCAAGGCCGCTTAATGTGGTCTTGAACTGCATTAACAAAAGTCATTGGATACTCCAGAGCTTTTTAAAAAATTCCAAAGTAACCAGTGACTTTGGGCATTTGTGATCAACTGTACTGTTCCTATTTGGGAAGTGGTCATGGTTGATTACACTCCATTCCACTTTCCCTGGACTTGGGCAGCCAGGCAGCAGGGGATGGCATCTACTTTGCCCCTCTTGATCATCTACTTGTAGTGTCCCCCAGCCACAAAAATGGTGGTGTTCATTCCTCAAGGCTGAGAGTGATCAGGAAAAGGAAGTATTAGAGGGAAACGATTCCTCCTCTCCTCTCTTCCTATTGCTTTGTCATGTTGCTCTTTTTATTTTATTTTATTTTTTGATTTGTATACCGTCCTTTCCAATTTGGCTCAGGGCGGTTTACAGCATATCGACCTATAACATTAAAACAGTAAAACAATAAGGTATCGAAACATTAAAACAGTGTTAATCCACAACCAAGGGGTGGCTAAAGGTTAAAGGTCTTGATATCATCACTCCAGGTGCCAAGCAACAAAGAGTGCCATGTTCATTTCTGGTGGTCATTAGATTGAGGGCAAGCTGAGGGTCACGAGTGAGCAGCACCAAATCAGGTCTGCACTGATCACCTGTATAGCTGCCATCCAGCTGCTGTGAACTGCCCCGAGTCCCCTTCGAGGTTGAGAAAAGTAGTATACAAATATCACAAATAAATAAAATAAATCAATAATAAATAAATTTGGAGCTGCTCAGTTTAGCCTCTGACACATCTGGCTTGTGTTTTAAATTTCAATAGAAAAACTATTAAGTGTCTACTGCACAGCTTACATCAAAAAGATGATTTGGTGTTAAGCATTTCTCATAGTGAAGAATTAGCAGACTGCTGACTTTTATGTTGTTTGCAAAATTGCAACTTTCTATTCTGTCATTAGGAATTACAAAAACAGAAACCAATTGTATTGCTTTGCCAACAGAATAGTTTCCTTCATTGTACCAATCCCTGTTTCTGCAAAGCTCTCAGAATCTGCTGCAAAACCTCTGGGAACAGATTTTTCAGGTGCAAAGTAGAGGCTGGGCATCAGGGTGGGACAGAAATTCCCACTGGTTTAGTGGAAGTCTAGTAGGCAACACTAAATTTAAGTCAGCAAAGATTGTGCTATCCAGTTAAGATTAAGTGTTTTCATATATGAGGCTCAAAGTACTTCTTTATGTGGTGACTGTAAAACCTACATCAACACAAATCTTCATTCAGAAATCTTCTTCTGCACAAACAACTCATTAGATGTTAACATAAATAGAACGACAGGGGCAATTTTAGGTCTCATGTAAAAATGTCCTCAGTAAATGTAATGTCGTGGATAGGTCCCGATCTGATGGGGATAGAATGGAAGTGTATCTTTTTGTACAAAGGTTGAAAATATTCAAATTCACTTATAGGTAACGTTCAGCAAAATTACATTTTTTAAAAATTTTCTTGTTTCTTATTAATAAACCAGGAGAGTTTTGGGTTTTTTAAAAAAAGATCATTGGTAGCATAGTTGAGGCAATGTATTTAAAATAACATAAAGAATAATAACTGTAGTATAATAAGGTTCAGAAACGTGTTTGTCTTTAAGGCATTACTTGCCTATCATGGCAATGCCTTTCCATGCTGAAGTGGATTTTTAAGATATCTAAGGGGAAGATTTTTTTCTTGCACCCCAAATGAAAAAGATGCTTTCTTTCGTGTGTGTGTGTGTGTGTGTTAAAGCACTATTGATTGAAAATGTTGGTCACAAATATCTTGGAGGAAATTCATAATTTTGTCAATTATTTGAAGGATGCCAAGAAGCAAGGAATATTAATAGTGAATCAGACTTTGCATGCATTCCCCAATGCGCTGAAACAAAAGGCGTTTCTGTTTAAGAGTGTGAATGAGCCATGGCATGCACATGTTCTTTTAAGAAAGGCCAAGGGTGCAGTTCTATTTTCTTAGCTCTGCTTTCATATTTATGTGTCTCATTTCCAGCTCATTGCTGATGCCTCAGTTGCACTATCCATCAACACTTTTATCCTCCTTGTTCCTCAAAAAGAACATAAAATCCTTTTTTATGTGGTGGTAATATTATTGCAAATAAAAGCAAATACCAAAATCTTTATTAGTCTGCCAAAATAATAAACTATTTAATAAAAGCATGCTGTAAAAATAAGGTCATTTGCATCACTCAAATTTCTTGCAGGAAATACAGAGAATTATTGGTCAAAAAGAATAAAGTGACATCAAACCTTCCTACCACTGATGTAATGCAAGTTCGAATGAGGGTTACAAATGTACTAGGATATGCATGTTTGTTGCTTTTAAATGTTTGTAACACTGGCTGCCCACTGAAGAAACAAAAAAAAAATCACTGTTGTGTTTTGTGTTGCAGTTCTCCAAGCAGGAGAAAGAAAGACGGCATTAGCTGTATTTATTCTATGTAATGAAACCACCGCTAAAGCTAAAACTGACCTCATAGTTACCTTCATTAGACATGATTGATTGTTCAGGATTTTTTTACATCATGTATTAATTGTATTTGGCTTGGATTCCTGTCAAAATTTCAGTATCGTATTTTATTCACGGTCGCTCTCCCCTGTTCCTGCCATCACCTTCTTTTGGGAAAATATTTTAGTTTTCATTTAAGAGATTGGTTACATGCTGAAGTTAGAAAAGACATATCTTACTTAATATTTAGAGTATTTGAAATATTTGACTTTTGTAATGCTACCCCAATCTTTTAATTCTCTATTTCACCTGCCTCCGTCCTTGAAGATTTCATCTCCGCTTACCAAAGTGTACTTAACATGCAAGAAATTTAAATTAGGAATAATAACATGTTGGCAAACAAAAATAAGGTTGGCATTCCTGAAAATTGGTACCTGGCTCTAAAATCATTTTTTAAAAAAAATGTGTGAAGGATTTTCTATTGCAGTGGTTCTCAACCTTCCTAATGCCACAACCCCTTAATACAGTTCCTCATGTTGTGGTGATCACCAACCACAAAATTATTTCTGTTGCTACTTCATAACTATAATTTTGCTACTGTTATGAATTGTAATGTAATTATCTGATATTTATTTATTTATTTATTGGACTTGCAGTATACACTGCCACTCCCAGGGGCTCGGGGCGGTTTACAACACAAATTAAGAAAGATACAGATAGCAGATAAAACACAGGGTAAAATTACAAGCATTCAAAGGCTTGCCTAAACAAATATGTCTTGCAAGCTCTGCGGAAGGTGACCAAATTTTGCAGAGCCCACATCTCTGGTGGCAGCGCGTTCCACAGTGTCGGGGCGATGATGGAGAATGCCCTTCGTCTAGTCGAACTCAGATGGAAAGACTTCACACCGGGGATATCTAGAAGATTCTAGTCTTCTGAACTCAATGATCTCGGAGGGTTATATGGAATCAGGCGATCCCACAGGTACACTGGCCTCAGACCATATAAGGCCTTGAAAGTAAGAACTAACACTTTGAAGGTGATCCGGTATTCAATTGGTAGCCAGTGCAGGTTCTGCAGTATTGGTGTTATTCAGCAACTCGCAGGCTCCTCCGCGAGCAGCCGGGCTGCAGCATTCTGCACTAGCTTAAGTTTCCGGATCACAGTCAAGGGTAGGTCAATGTAAACAGCATTACAGTTGTCAAGTCTTGAGATGACCGTGGCCTGGATTACCATGGCTAGGTCACTCCAGGACAGGTAGGGAGCCAGATGCTTCACCTGTCGCAAATGGAAGAACGCTATTCTGCTGACATTGGAAAATGGACACCCAGGCTTTTTACTGATGATGACAGGCATAGTGCCTCGCCATCCAGGGTCATAGTTGGATTTTCCTATCACCCGGGCGGCCCAGCCAAAGGATCTCTGTCTTCACCTTCAACCTGCTGGCTCGCAGCCATCCAGTAACGGCTTCAAGGCACAGATGGAAATTATTGGGTGCAGAGTCAGGCCGGCCCTCCATCCTCAGAATGAGCTGTGTGTCGCCAGCGTACTGGTGATACTCCAGCCCAAAGCTACGTACCAGTTGAGCGAGTGGTCGCATGTAGATGTATTTTCATTCACAAGACCAAATTTGGCGCAAATACCCAATACTCTCAAATTTGAATACTGGCGGGGTTGGGGGGGGGCATTGATTTTGTCATTTGGGAGTTGTAGTTGCTGGGATTTATAGTTAACTTACAATCAAAGAGCATTCTGAATTCCACCAACAATGGAATTGAACCAAACTTGGCACACAGAACTCATATGACCAACAGAAAATACTGTGTTTTCTAATGGTCATTGGTTACCCTTCTGACATCCTCTCATGACCTTTCCCCCAGGGGTCTTGACCCCCAGGTTGAGAAAATCTGTTCTATAGAGTGGCATGCCCTTGCTGGTACAGATATGGATCTGAATCCACCATCAGCAGCCCCCTGTGACAAGTGGCAGAATTTGTGGTCCTGAAAAAGATTCCACCCACAAAATATTAAGAGTGTGTCTTCACTTGAATTTTAAGGAATGGGTGGTGGTAAATTAGCTCCATGGCCATTACATGATGCATGGAGTTCATTTGGCTCAATGTGGCCTTGACCTGCATTAACAGAAGTGACTGCATACTCCAGAGCTTTCCACAAACCTCAGTATATCCAGCTACTTCAGGCATTTTTGGGAAACATCACAGTTGATTACACACCATCCTGCTTTCCCTGGGCTAAAGCAGTTTGGAGAGGGGACTGGCACATTCCTTGCTCCCTTCGATCTTACCTTTGCAATGCCCACCGACCACTAAAATGGCAGTGAACACAACTCAGCACCTGGAGTAATAATATGCAGAGAACCAAGGAGATTGGAAGGGGAGGGAGGAGGGTAGCTCCGAATATCAGTGCTCTGGAATTTTTCACTCCAGGCGCTGTGTGCAGTGTCGGTCAACAGGGGGACAAGGTAAGCGAGTGAGTTGCACCAAACAGGTTTTAGCACCATTCACCCATGCAACCACCATACAGCCACTATAGCAAAGAACTTCACAGAAACCCATATCAGAAAGGCTCCTGCAAAATAGCCATTAATAGACATCCGCTGAACTTGTAAAGAGTTCTGGCCGTTCTTTTATAAGAGTGACAGCTTGGTCCTGAAGAAACAAAGAAGAAAATATATTCATACTAGCTGTTAATGTTCTTGAGAATCTTGAAGTCTGTTCTTTGTTTTGCGGGTGGCTGACACTGGATGTTTATTGTACCTTCAGTCTGTATCCTTTGCACTTGGCTTCTCCTGGGTTTCTAGTAGGACTGCTGTCTATGTGAGGCTTCACTGGGACTGCTGCTACAGATGTCTGGAAGCTCCTGGCTGCTTAGATGTCTAAGTGATTGTTAACTTTCATCAGCAAAGATATCTATGTGACCATTGGTCTTAAAAGAAAATGCTGCCATATATCAATATCTCTGTTTTGAAGATCCATGAACAGATATACTGAATTTCTCAACAAGCCATTTTCTGAAATTAAAATTCAGTTCTTCTTTTATATGGAGTTTACCTCCTTATTGCATCTATTCTTCAGCAGCTGCAAAGGGGGTTGCAATCTGACTAGCAGATGTTCTATCCAATCAGTTTTTCTAAAAGCATGTCAATATCTACATGGATTATCATCTCAGTTCATTGACTCCAACCCCTGCATTGAGACATTACTGTTGAGCAGTTTCCTCTCCTCTTGGTCCTGCGAAGAGCCAGGCGTGTAGGAAGCATTTATTGAAAAGGCAAGAGGACAATCACATGCTTGTTTTGAAGAGGAAATGTGCATCCAATAAAGTCTAAACACCTGCAGCCAAATCACACACCTGGGAATTCAGGCTCTTTGACACTGCTGATCTGCTGCCAATCTACTCTGCAGCAATTATGGTATCATAAGAGTCAACAAGAGTCAACCTGTCAGCCGAAGAAAAGCATACTTATGCCAGAGGGTACCAAATTTTTTGCTTCCTACTGTTCTAGCTTAGTGGACACATTCTGAATGGAAAGCACAGTAAGCTGCTGTCTGAATGCATATATACCCAGGTCAACACTGTACAGTTCAGTTATGAGGCAGAGCTGTCATTGTGGTTGCAATCACACTGTTTGCATTGTAGACACAGCAATGGAAATGCATTTGAGTGTCAGCACAGTGACTGGACGATGCATACAAAAAAATATAGAAATATAGCAGAAAATATTTTAGGAATGTTCGAAGTTTCACATTCCATCCTACCCCTCGTCAAATGTTGGTACAAATGCATTTTTACATCTCTCATACTAACTAACACTACATTAATTTCATATAGGATGATGTGGAAATATTTCATAATGATAAGTACAGTGCAAAAATTCTTATAGAATTATAGAATGGGAAGAGGCCACAAAGGTCACACAGTCCAACCTCCTGCGATGCAGGAATACACAATCAAACTACCCCTGACACCCAGCTTTGCTTAAAAACCTCCAGATAAGACTCCACTATGTTCCGAGGTAGCACCATATTCCACTGCAGAACACCTCTTCCTAATATTTAGATAAAATCCCTTTTCCCCCTGAAATTTGAACCCAGTCCTAGAGCAGCAGAAAACAAGCTTGCCCCTCCTCAATGTGACATCCTTTTGAATATTTGAACATGGCTATCATGTTTCCTTCTCAGCCTTCTGAATATATTCAGGTCCTCAAAGGGCTTGGTTTCCAAACCTTTGATCATTTTGGTCACCCTAATCTGGACATGTTCAAGCTTGTCAAAATGTGATACTTGTGGTATGATGTTTATCCCCGGAAATAGAGAACCATACATAAACTCAATTGCATCTTAGAAAGTTCTTGAAAAGCCCAGTTCATACCTTGTGCAGAATCAGTTGCAGCAGCTAACCTGGACTACAGGTTTATATTTTCAGTGTAACTTCATAAAAAGTGCCAGCTTAGAAAAACAGGATGCTAAGGAGAAAACTGTACTGACCTGTTAGCTTTTGTCATGCAAAGATATGTATATTCATTTTGCAAGGAGGTATTGAGAATCATGCTATTTTCTAAGTGTAGTTGGAAATGCTGTAGTCTGAGAATAACTGGAACACAGTTCTCCTAGAATGCATAACCTACTTGAACCTTAGTCAGCAAACTGGCTTAAGTAAATCTATTTCCTTCCCCTTTTCTTTCAGTTTAATGAAAAACCTTTGCTATACTTAAAAGTGTTTTTTGTGTGAGACAAATTCATTTTATGTTTTCCAGCCTAATTATAATTTTTCTTTCATTTGGCTTTTCTGTACAAGATGCTTTTAAGCAACTGTCCCAGTGGTTTCAGGCCCTATCACCTAATAATTGACCATGACAGGAGTTATATATCCAGAGCCAGCGGGAAGAATGAATTGTGTATGTCAGGCTCAATTACAAGGTGGAAGACCTAGCAACAAAAAAGACTGAACTGATTAAAGCTTGATGTTGACAAGAGAGCTGACATATCAGAGTTATTTTGAAAAGATGCCCTCTCAGATGCCTCGACAGTCAATATCCCGACCACTTTGTCTTGCCTTGTTGTTGTCCATCCAGCTGGCATGCCATATATTGTTCTGTTCAATGATTCTTGGCAACAATTATGCTCCCTATCTCCAAGACAAACTTATGCAGAAATGGTAAGAAAAAGACAATGAGTTATTAAGCTAGAAAATAACCAAATAATTGCGCTGGGAGGGCACTGCAGCAATTGCAAGACCTTCTGGATTTTTTTTTTTAAGTAAAACGATAGCCCGGTACCTTTGAGATGAATCAATGGAATAGAGTTCTCATAATTTTTTCTTATAAAAGGCTAATCCAAATAGCCATTATTATGGTGGAAAAATAACTGCTAAGTGATCCCATATTATAACACTGCTTTCCAAAAGCCATTGGTTGAGGTAGGCAGGATTTCCCTGGGTACTGGTTGTGGGGGGTCAGGAGCAGGTCATAGATCCCCGTGTACAACTTTGAAATGCTGGACTAGATGGGCTGAGGTCCGATTCAGCATGGCTCTTCTTATGTTCTTATTCTAACATACCCAGTTTGAAATGTCAAATTGTTGCACTACAGATAATGCATATATTCTACAATGTACAATTCAAGATTTAGTCAGTTTCCACACTGCACACCTTTAGCAGTTTGCTATAGTGCCATCTTACACTAGAGAATTGATCCACTTTAAATCCAGTTTCTGCCACCTGCAGAATTCTGGGGTTTGTAGATCAGTAAGGCTTTTAAATGCTCCTTTGGCATTTGTAATTTGGGAAAGGGCAATTGTTTGCTGAAATGCTCTAGTTCCCTAGAGAATTCTGAGGACTTCACCAAACTTGCAAATCCCAAGATTCCATAGGACAGATCCCTGTGACTTAAAGTGAGATCAAAGTGTTATGATTGCATTGTGTGTGTGTGCGCGTGTGTATACACACCTTTTTACAAAATCATCAATATCTGCTTACACAGAGTAATTGGCCAAGATCCAACAATGTACTTTGAGATGTAGTGCCAAAATAATCGGGATCTTCTTCCCCTCCCATTCCTCCTGAAGCCTTCCATGGTACTATATGCATAAACACAGATATAGAATTAATAGGTTATTGGGGAAGTGCAGGAGGAATGTGCCCCCCACTCAATTTATTCTTGCAGAAGCAGTGACATCCAGCAGAAAGATACCTTTGGATTCTGGATTTTGCCTCTCAAGGCATAATGCCTCCTTGTCCTAATTGCTTGGCTGTGAATAAATATATAGATCAAGTGAATTAAAAGCTTTATTTTTAAATGTTATTTATTATGTTCCATTGTATATAAGCCTGTTATGACTATGGACTTTATCCCAACTTTCCCCTGTTTTATTTCAGTTTTCGCATGCTGGCAAAATGGAATCCCATGGAGGCCATCCCATGACCGTGGGAATCCATCTTGCCAGTGTGCGATGACTGAGAGAAAACCCTATTTTCAGGAATTGGGTTTTTCCCATCTCCTGATTGAAGAAAGTGACAGGAAATGGAGGAAAGACGGAAGATGATGAGGACATGTCATGGGGTGGCTAGCCATTCCCGAAGACTGACTTTGCCGAGTTAAGATGGGTCACCTCTTTTCAGGACGCTTTCCCCTGTTTCTGTCCTGCCTATGAGATAAAGTCTGGCATCCAACAAAGCACAAGAGTTATCAGAAAGCATTTTCTCCCACTGCTCTTTAAAAATTAAATAGCATTTTCCTGTGTACAGAAGGATTTTTTTCCTTGTGAAATTAGTTTTGTCAGAACCTCATTTAGTTGTCCCTCCATTGTTGCACTAAACATGCCTTCCTTTGTAGTGATTGGTTGGTTATGCTGATATACATTTATACTCTCTAGCTTATAGTATTTGTCCTATTTTATCTCATGCTGTAGAGCAGTTTATTCTTCACAAATATCCCTAATTCACTCAGGTGAATAATAAAAAAAAATCATCTAGTAGCATAGAATCAAATTTTCATGGAATCAAAGAGACAGGATGGCTTCATTATTGCTCCTGAATTTGACTAGGAAAGCTGTCAATCTCTAAGGAAGCATAATACATTCAAGTACACAAGTTCACAAAATGGCATCACTAACAATGTAACAGGAACTACTGAACATGTGAATGTGTCTGATACTGAATCAGACCATTGGTCCACCTCCCAGTCTTGTCTCTTTTGACTGTCAGCAGTAATTCAAAGTTTAGGAGATAACGCCTTCCTAGTCCTTTTACTCAAAATTGTTTAACAAGAAATGCCAAGGACTCATAAATGTACCTTTGGCATGCAAAAAAGTACTTTACCACAGAGCCATGAGTTCATCTCATAAATTCCTAAAGTAGCACTTTCCAAGTGATAAAAAGAGCCACGTGAATACTTTAACAATATGACATCTGATCTCCCAAGAAATGTCACCTAAAGTTAAGTTGTCCTATCTCATCCAGAAAGATGAATACCAAACTGCACATTTATTGCATTAATATATTGCTGCAAAGGCATTATCTGGTAAGGAGATCTTTTGATTCATCCAGTTTCTTCCACTTTTCAAAATATATGTGTAAGAATGTATTGTCAAAGGCTTTCATGGCCAGAATCACTGGGTTGCTGTGAGTTTTCCGGTCTGTATGGCCATGTTCCAGAAGCATTCTCTCCAGACATTTCAGCCACATCTATGACAGACATCCTCAGAGGTTGTCATGTCTGTTGGAAACTAGGCAAGTGGGGTTCATGTATCTGTGGAATTTCCATAGTGGGAGAAAGAACTCTTGTCTGCTTGAGGCAAGTGTGAATCTTACAATTGGCCATCTTGATTAGCATTTAATGGCATTGTGGGTGAAACTTCAGGAGAGAATGCTTCTGGAATATGGCCATACAGCCCTGAAATCTCACAGCAACCCATTCTGACAATGCTTGAAAATGATTAGTAGATTACAAGTAAATAATGTAGAAAGGATGTATTACAGAATGCACGCGAAATAGGAAAACTCTTTAAGATAAAATAAATAATAAACAATTATATTAAGACCTATTATGGGCACTAACATTATTAGCATATTTCTAAGCAACAAAACCAACATATTTGCAATTTTGCTGAAAATAACGTACATATTGCTAACATGTATTATGAACACCTCCAAAGTAAGTAATTTTATGGTCTCTTTAAGTTTTTCTAAATATCACCGCTGATTTATTTACAAGTTTATTTGCAGGATTTCCCCATATTTTCCAATCATGTCAGTACAACATGTTTTACAGATTGATCCCTGCTCACAGATTATCATAAATAAAAATTCACTTGTAGTATTACTTCATTAAGTCAAATATATGTTTTTGAACAATAGTGTGGATGACTGAAGTTCAAATAACAACTCTGTTTGCATTTTAAAATGTTTTTAAAACAAGTGTCACCTTTTTATGGTGTTTCTGAATGGGTGATTATTTTCCATCAGCAGACTTTACTAAGCATTTTATATCTGGAAGTTCCACATATCCCCTGGACTTAGTGCTTTAATTAAAATCAGGGTTGTATTGCTTACTTTTTTCACAGCAGCAACAGCAAGAAGTAACAGTCCTTCCATCTAGGTAATTACCAATTTCCACAGCACATAATCTGATTTGGATCATCCACTTTGTTTTAGAGACTTCAGAATAATGAGAATAATTCCAAAGACTCTCAGAAATATCACCTACACTCAACTAAGTCAAACCCACAAAGTACGGTTAGCATAGGGGAAATATGCATTAAAGAAATATAAATATTCATATAATATTCTTACAATCCTGAACATTATATTTGTTTAACACACTTTGTCTATATCATCAGTTCTATGCAGGTTTGATATAGTTGAGTTTAGGTGTGATTTTTGTGATTTCACACAGATATAAGTGAAATATGCTTTGTTCAATTGAATGGCAATTAGGTACAGCAAAACATTGCTGCCATCCTTTACAAATTTGTCTGGAAGTAAATACCATTGAACCCAGTACTACTTATTCTTGCGTAAAGAATTATTGCCCTGTTATGCTATACAATTCTCTGAACACTAGCATGGTAGTAAGGACTGTTACCTTAGATAATGCTGCTTAAATAAATGCAGTATTGTGCTTTAGATAAGAGTAGTATTATTGCTGGGAGGGTGTGTGTACCACGCTCAATGACACCATCAAAGGGATGACACCAAAATAACTGACTATACAATTTTTGTAGAGTTATAGCAGTAAATTAATAATAATTTTATAGAATTATTCTTGCAATCAAATATAATCATAAAAGGATGTTATGCAAGAATGTTATTTCAACCTACATGGTTAAAATCCTATGCTTATTTACTTTTTCACTTTTTTAATGTATGTGTGCTCAGAGTTCTCAATATTACCCAATACAATTTTTCACTGGTTTAATCTGCCCATGCTATAAGCATGCACTTTTGTGTTCGTTGCTGCTTTTTCAAAACTAATTACTGATTTTATCAAATTTTCTGGTATTTTAGCTAAAGTATTGTGGTTTGTTCTGGTGGAAAGCATTGTTTTTACTTTTATTTGGATTCAGAAATCATAATGCAGTGTAATCTATTTGCCATACATATGGTTATGGACACAAATCACGGCAAGGCAATGTGTCTTGTCCTTCCTTCAGCATATGTATGTTCCTTTTTAATGTTAATTTGGTTTCTTGTGTAAGTTATAAAGGCTTACTATCCCTTGAGAGTGATAAGACCATTCTAGATGTTAATCAAATAAATGAGAGAGGCATTGTGGGAGATCCCAAAACTTGTTCGTTCAACAGAATATGTATGTGCCTCTGTATATTTATTTAATATCAATTTATTTAAAACTTTTATATCCCGATCTTCTCACCTCCGAAGAGGGACTCAGACCGGCCTTACAGCAAAAATTCAATGCAATAGATACAAATTAAAACATCATACAGCAATACATTAAAACCAGATCGCCAAATAAAATCAAATTCAACTCAATCCATATATGTGGTCATTAGCTTCTCTAAAAACAGTCTCGGTCCTTATTCTGGGAATGCTTGCTTCCAAAGCCAGGATTTCACTAGCCTCCTAAAAGACAGGGGGGAGGGGGCAGATCTGATCTCACTCGGGAGGGAGTTCCATAGTCATTTTCTAAGGATGAGAAGGGAAGCTAATTCCAGTGCCATTCTCCTTCTATGCACATTCATAAAATCCTAGAGCTCGAAGAGCGACTTGCATTAACCATTCTGCCAGGGTAGAAAATACACTCCATCAAAAGCATCATGATAGCCAGCCATTCAATGAAAAAGAATCCATGATCTTCCATGGCAGTATCAGTATCTTCCTATTGCCTGTCTGTTTGACTGTCTTTCTCAAGAGGTCAATTGTTTCTTACCTAGTGCCTCTCCAAGCATCAGTATTTGTTTTCTCTTCTCCCTGCTTTAGTATATTTGTAATGCTCAGCTTTTTTCCTTTCTAAAATGCTGCTAGTTTAGGGCACATAACTCCTCCAAATAGATTAATGAAAGTGAATGTGAACAATTTACGGTTTGAACCTATCCTACATTCAGGGATTAAAATGGGTATTAATGGACAATAAGAACAGTCAGGACTGCCAGTAGTCTGTGGTGTGAATAATGGGAAGCTGAGCACAGACTTGACTTTTTGATCACAATGGGTGGGGAATTCTGGGAGTTGTTGTCCAAACAACTTTCCAAACTTTGATTTGGATAGATAGATGGTGTGGAGATGTATATATATCGCGGGGGGGAGAAGGAGATACATTGTTGTTTCCAAAGTACATGCTGGCCATCTTCCTCGACAATTCTCCACTTGGTTTTTTGGGGGGAACGTTTTTCACAAGCCAGCTGTAGAGTAATTAATATATCTTTCTTCTGATACTGTATACATATACCGTAAACCAATAATTTATCATAACTATCAACAGCTATAGACCCATCTGTTGGAGCATGCAAGGAATCAGTGTGTGTGTGTGTCTCAACTGTAAAATATGATGCATGAAGCTGATTAGGCGGGCTACACCCGGACAGACAGCTAAGCCTGGAACTTTTCAATACTGTTACGTTTTTTGTTCAGGCTTGAGCTATGAAGGTGCAGAGAGAGGCAGAGAGAGGCAGAGTTTGGAGTGTGCTCTCACTTCATGAGCGGCTGAAGGAATTTATCCACATAGACAAAGAACATTTTGAAACTCTCATAAAAGGACATTACATGAGTTGATGTAACTGATCACATTGCACATATGTTGTTCTGAACTACAAAGAATAAACTACTTGCTCTTTATTGTTCACCTGGCAAGGCAGTATATGGGTGACCCATAATATGGCGTAACCCATAATATGGCAAAATCCCCTTAAGATCTTGGAGCCCTGGAAGGTTTTCGTCTTTGAGATATGGAGGCTCAAGTCCCTTTCTACACAACAGTGTAGCACAATGGTGCCCCTTACGTTGTTATTTATTTGTTCAGTCGCTTCCGACGCTTCGTGACCTCATGGACCATCCCACACCAGAGCTCCCTGTTGGCCGTCACCTCCCCCAGCTCCTTCAGGGTCAAGCCAGTCACTTCGAGGATGCCATCCATCCATCTTGCCCTTGGTCGACCCCTCTTCCTTTTTCCTTCCATTTCCCCCAGCATCATTGTCTTCTCTAAGCTTTCCTGTCATAAGAACATAAGAACATAAGAAGAGCCATGCTGAATCGGGCCTCAGCCCAGCTAGTCCAGCATTCTGTGTCACACAGTGGCCCACTAGTTGTACACAGGGATCTCTAGCAGAAAGGAGGGCAAAACCCTCACTTGCTCCCGACCCCCCACAACCAGTACCCGGGGAAATCCTGCCTGCCTCCATCAACACAGAGGTGGCACTTGGATGTCCATTTCAGTAACTACTGATTCCCTTGGTATCCATGAATCTGTCTAATCCTGCCTTGAAGCTGTCCAGGCTGACTGCTGTCACAACCTCCTCTGGAAGTGAGTTCCATAACCCAATGACCCTCTGGGTGAAGAAATATTTCCCTTTATTAGTCCTAACTTTCCTACCTTGGAGCTTTAGGGAGTGCCCCCTAGTCCTAGTGTTGTGTGACAGAGAAAATATTTTTTCTCTATTCACCTTTCTATCCCATGCATGATTTTATACACTTCGATCAAGTCACCTCTTAAACGCCGTCTTTCAAGGCTGAAAAGACCAAGGCGTTGCAACCTGATTTCATAAGGGAGCCGCTCCATCCCTTGGATCATTCTTGTTGCCCTTTTCTGTACCTTTTCCAGTTCCGTTATATCCTTCTTGAGGTGCGGTGACCAGAATTGTACACAGTACTCCAGATGTGGCCTCACCATAGATTTGTAGAGAGGCAATGAACCATCTGTCTAGAGGGGACTAATTACTCCTCAGCGTCCGACATTTATCATTTCCCCTACACAGGGATTGTTTACATTGTATGATTTCATGATATGCGATTCAGCAGCAATATCTATATTGAATTAACCCCTGCGAGGGATATTGAGTGAATATTAGCATTAACCCCTGCGTGGGATTTCATTTAGGGTCTTTACCCATCTTTAATAGACAAGTCTTTCTGTGACTTTGATATGATATGAGAAATTAATATAATATCATTTGATGAACCATTGAATTTGTGATTTATTACTTTGAACCCTCCGTGGGTATAGTTCTGTTGTTAGAGAGGCAATACAACATTTGACGACCTATTTTCGATTCCCTTCCTGATCATGCCAAGCATAGAATTTGCTTTTTTACTGCTGCTGCGCACTGGGTTGACATCTTCATTGAGCTGTCCACCAAAACCCCAAGATCCCTTTCCTGGTTTGTCTCGGAAAGCTTTGACCCCATCAATTGGTAGGTGTATTTGGGGTTCTTTGCCCCGATGTGCATGACTTTACACTTGTTTAGGTTAAAATGCATTTGCCACTTTGTTGCCCATTCACTCTATTTCGAGAGATCTTTCTGGAGCTCTTTACAATCAGTTTCATTTTTAACTACCCTGAACAATTTAGTGTCGTCTGCAAACTTTGCTACCTCAGAATTTACTCCTACATCCAGGTCATTAATGAATACATTAAAAAGTAACGGACCCAAAACTGAACCTTGGGGTACGCCACTTCTCACCTCTTTCCACCCAGAGAAATGTCCGTTTATTACCACCCTTTGTTTCCTACAGTTTAGCCAGGTTCCAATCCAGGACAAGACCTGTCCTCTGATTCCATGGCTGAAGAGCTTATTTAGGAGCCTTTGGTGAGGGACTTTGTCAAAAGCCTTTTGAAAGTCAAGGTAAACAATATCGACTGGGTCCCCTTTATCTATGTGTTTATTTACACCCTCAAAGAATTCTATCAAGTTAGTAAGACATGATTTGCCTTTGCAGAAACCATGTTGATTTTCCTTCAGCAATGCCTCTTCTTCTATGTGCTTAGTAATTTTTTCTTTAATAATGGTTTCCATCACTTTGCCTGGAACTGAGGTTAGACTAACTGGCCTATAATTTCCTGGATCACCCCTGGATCCTTTCTTGAAGATCGGAGTTACATTTGCCTCCCTCCAGTCCTCGGGTACAGTGCCTGATCTTAGAGAAAGGTTATATATTTTGGCTAGAATTTCAGCAATTTCACACTTGAGTTCCTTAAGAACTCTGGGGTGGATGCCATCTGGCCCTGGTGATTTGTTGACATTTAGTTTAGTAAGGCATGTGAGAACATCTTCCTTGTTTATCTCTATCTGGTTTAATTCATTTAATTCCCTCCCTGAAAAAACTGACTCAGCTGCAGGCATATGTTGTCTGTCCTCCTGTGTGAAAACGGAGGCAAAGAAGTCGTTTAGCCGCCGGCAATCTCCTTGTCTTCACTTATTGTCCCTTTCTTACCATTTTCGTCAAGTGGCCCAACTGCTTTTCTAGTTGGGTTTCTACTGATGTACTTAAAGAAGTTTTTGCTATTTTTTTAATATTCTTAGCTATATGTGCCTCAAAATCTCTCTTGGCTTTCCTGACGGTTGCTTTGCATTTAGTTTGCCAGAGCTTGTGTTCCTTTCTGTTCTCCTCAGTAGGAAGAGCCTTCCATTTCTTAAATGAGTTTTTCTTCTTTCCAATCACATCTTTTACTTCATTTGTAAGCCATGCCGATGTCCTCTTGGACTTTCCCAGCCTCTTTCTTATTTTAGGAATGCATTTTAGTTCGGCTTGTTTTAAAGTATTTTTAAACAGTTTCCAAGCATTTTGGAGGGATTTGATTTTTTTACTGTTCCTTTTAGTTTGTTCTTTACTATTTTTCTCATTTTGGTGAAATTCCCTTTTGAAAATTTAAGGTCTCTGTGTTAGTTTTCACTGACAGTTTGCTATCCAAACTTACGTTGAAGGTTATTGTGTTATGGTCACTGGTACCTATGGGCTCAGTTACAAGGACATCTTGAACGAGATCTTGTTCATTAGTTAGCACCAAGTCCAGGATCCCCTTTCCCTGGTTGGTTCCATGACCATCTGCTCAAGGGAATAATCAGCTAGCATGTCGAGGAACCTTATCTCTCTTTCATGCGTCTTCTCATGATGTGGCCAAAATACTTCATCTTTGCCTCTACAGATCTTTCCCTGCAATGAGCAGTCAGGCTTTATTTCCTCAAGTATGGACTAGTTGGATCATCTCGCAGTCCAAGGCACTCTCAGAACTTTCCTCCAACACCACAGTTCAAAAGCATCTATCTTCCTTCGTCCCTTATAGGTGTGTCTGGTGGGGACAAGAGACAGGGTCTTCTCTGTGGTGGCCCCTCGACTATGGAACTCCCTCCCAAGTAAAATGAGATCTGCTGCATCCCTCTTGACCTTCCAGAAACAAGTGAAATCCTGGCTATGTTTTATACTGTTTTATTGCCATATTGCTGTAAAATTGTATTTTTATTTTTCTGGTATGGGCATCATGGGGTGCCCTTTTGTTATCCATCCTGAGTCCCTCTGCGGAGGTTGAGATATTTATTTATTTATATCATTTGTACTCCGCTCTTCTCACTCAGAGCAGCTAACAATGGCAACAATTCGATGCTGCAATAAATTACAATAAAAACACAATAAAACATACAAATATAATAGATTAAAAACAACATTAGTAAACAGTCATAAAGCCTTTTCCATTACAACAATCACAGGTCATATTCAATGCTCAGTACCGTTATATCCATTAGCCAAACGCCTGATTCCACAACCATGTCTTCAAGTTTCTTCTGAAAGAAAGGAGGGAGGATGCCGATCTGTCTTTGCTGGGGAGCGAGGGGTCACCACCGAGAAGGCCCTGTCCCTCGTCCCCACCAGCCTCGTTTGCGAAGCTGGTGGGACCGAGAGCAAGGCCTCCCCAGCAGATCTTAAGCTACAAGGCGGAATGTAGAGAGATATACGTTCGGACAAGCAAGCTGGGCCAGAGTCATATAGGGCTTTATAGGCCAAGACCAGCACTTTGAATAGTGCTCGGAAATGGACTGGGAGCCAGTGGAGTTGACGTAACAAGGGGGTAGTATGCTCCCTGTATGATCCTCCAGTGAGCAATCTGGCTGCCGCCCATTGGACTAGTTGAAGTTTCCGAACAGTCTTCAAAGGCAAACCCACATAGATAGGACGGGATATAAAAGCCCTAAATAAATAAATAAATAATATGTTAATGTTTAAAATGTTTTATGATGTTGCTGGGCATTGAATTTCGCCTCTGTAAACCGCCTTGAGTCGCCCGTGGGTTGAGAAAGGCGGTATACAAATATAGTAAATAAATAAATAAATAACAATATTATATACTAGCTGAGGACCCGGCGGTGCCCGGGTTATTTGAGGAAGGCATTGTGTGCCAAGGTTGGTTCCTATTAGATGTGTATGTGGCTTGCAGTGGTCTCAGGAAGTTAGTGAAGGTACTGCAAGTCCCATTGGCCATGGTCCATCCCCCTCCCAACAGCACCAGGATGTAGAGTGGGTCATGGGGGCTCTTAGTGCCACGTTTGGTGTTGATCATTCATTGGATGAGGGTCTCAGTAGTCTCAGAAGGTGAGTGAAGGTACTTCAAGTCCCGTCATCCATGGTCCATCCCCCTCCAAACAGCACCAGGATGTAGAGTGGGTCATGAGGGCTTTGTGTGCCAAGTTGGTCTTGATTAGTCATTGAATGAGGGTCGCAGCAGTCTTGGGAAGTGAGTGGAGGTACTTCAAGTCCCATCATTCATGGTCCATCCTCCTCAATACTGCACCAGAATGTAGAATGAGTCCTGGGGGCTCTGTGTGCCAAGTTTGGTCTTGATCAGTGTTTGGATGAGGTTGGCAATGGTCTGGTGAAATGAGTGGAGGTACTTCAAGTCCCATTATCCGTGGTCCGCCCTCCGAACTGCATCAGGACGTCCATTGGGTCATGGGGGCTTTTTGTGCCAAGTGTGGTCATGATTATGCACTGGATGAGGGTCGCAGCGGGCTTGGGAAGTGAATGGAGGTACTTGAAATCCCATCCTTCATGGTCCATCCTCCTCTAAACTGCAGTAGGATGGAGTGTGGGTCATGGGGGTACTGTGTGCCAAGTTTGGTCTTGTGTTTCAGGGCTGCCTTGGTCTGTGGGGAATGAAGAGTTTGAAAGTACTACAAATCTCATAACCTGTGATGGTACTTCAAGTCCCATCATCCATGGTCCTCCCTACTCCAAATTGCAGTAGAATGAATCATGGGTCATAGGGGCTCAGTGTGCCAAGGTTGGTTACTGTTAATTCAGGCCATACACAATGTCCCATTAACTGAGGCCTAGTCAGGGAAATCAAGTTAATGAAGCTGTACTGTAAATTTTGGGCCTGGTTTGTGATTTGTAGGGCATACAGTGTTTTCTGGGAAGTTAATTGGGTGAAGGTACTGCAAATCCCATCATTCGTGGCCCATCCTGTCCTAAACTCTCTTTTGGGGCCTGTAATGTTCTGGCCTGCTCTGCTGGTAATTGGTAACTTTAAAAGGCCAAATGGCAGGCAGCCGTTTTCTAAAAGCTGAGGGGGGAGGAGAAAACAGGAATCCATTTTGTTTTCACAGAGCCAAGTGGGGAGGGAATGTTGATGGTGCATGTTTTCCCCTCAGTGGGAAGAAATCCTGTTGTTTGAATGTAGAGGCCTGGATTTTGGGATGCTGGCTAATCAGTGGCAATCAATGCCCTCTGTCTGGTGCCTTAGAATTTTGGAGTGGCGAGGCTGGCCAATCAAATGACTTTATGCAAATAGCTGCCACATTTTTCCCCTCAGTGGGAAGAAATCCTGTTGTTTGAATGTAGAGGCCTGGATTCTGGGATGCTGGCTAATCAGTGGCAATCAATGCCCTCTGTCTGGTGCCTTAGAATTTTGGAGTGGCGAGGCTGGCCAATCAAAGGACTTTATGCAAATAGCTGCCACATTTTTCCCCTCAGTGGGAAGAAATCCTGTTGTTTGAATGTAGAGGCCTGGATTCTGGGATGCTGGCTAATCAGTGGCAATCAATGCCCTCTGTCTGGTACCTTAGAATTTTGGAGTGGCGAGGCTGGCCAATCAAAGGACTTTATGCAAATAGCTGCCACATTTTCCCCTCAGTGGGAAGAAATCCTGTTGTTTGAATGTAGAGGCCTGGATTCTGGAATGCTGGCTAATCAGTGGCAATCTATGCCCTCTGTCTGATGCCTTAGAATTTTGGAGTGGCGAGGCTGGCCAATCAAAGGACTTTATGCAAATAGCTGCCACATTTTTCCCCTCAGTGGGAAGAAATCCTGTTGTTTGAATGTAGGAGGCCTGGATTCTGGGATGCTGGCTAATCAGTGGCAATCAATGCCCTCTGTCTGGTGCCTTAGAATTTTGGAGTGGCGAGGCTGGCCAATCAAAGGACTTTATGCAAATAGCTGCCACATTTTCTCCCTCAGTGGGAAGAAATCCTGTTGTTTGAATGTAGAGGCCTGGATTCTGGGATGCTGGCTAATAGAATTTTGGAGTGGCAAGGCTGGCCAATCAAAGGACTTTATGCAAATAGCTGCCACATTTCCACCCTTCCGCCCTCCGCACACATTCAAACATTCCGTTTTATTAAGGTATACAGATTACTGTATTGTATTATACCATTGTACTATAATATTAGTAATATTACATATAATATATAATATATAATTATAATATCATATTATTATTAGTATTATATCGTAATACATTTTAATATTATAAATATATGTATATACAATATAGTATATGTATATTATTAGCATAACATAGGAGACAAGATGTAACTGTCTTCCTGGGCTTCCTCTCTTCAGCTTGGGCATTTGCTGTTGTGGACAGTGATCATTCTGTCATGTTTCTGACTTTCAATATTTAACCATCCTGGGATTTCTAGTTCGGTGGGACACCAGGCAGAGGAGGCTAAGGAACTTGTAAAACTACAACTCCTTTAATTCCATAGCATTGACCCATAACAGTTAAAGTTGTCCTAAACTGCATTAATTCTACAGTAGATGCACCCACTATATACCGTTTATTGCTTTTGGCCAAAGGCCGTTGCAAGTCCAAAATAATAAAATAGTACACACATAAAACAATACATATGAAATTTACATAGGGCTGATAAACAATAAAAAAGTTACAAATTACTTATATGGCATAGGTTCATTAGGAATGCAGAGCTGTTTGGGCTGGAAGTCAGTCTGAAGAAAACGGAAGTTCTCTACCAGCCCGCACCACAGGAAGAACACCATCAACATAGGCAAATCTGTGCTTAAGCTCGTTGAACAGTTCACCTACCTGGGAAGCATCATCTCTTCAGATGCCAAGATTGATAAAGAGATAGATCACAGATTAGCAAAAGCATATAGTGCACTCAGAAGGTTTCACAAAAGAGTCTGGAGCAACAAGCACCTGAGGCAAAGCACCAAAATCAGTGTGTACAGAGCTATCGTATTCTCCTATATGGGTCTGAAACATGGGTCACCTAACGCCAACACCTACGACTCCTCGAATGCTTTCATCAGCGCTGTCTTCGCACAATCCTAAATATACACTGGACTGACTATGTGACAAATGTTGTTGTCCTTGAGCAAGCAGGGATCACCAGCATTGAGGCCATGCTATTGAGAACACAGCTGTGCTGGGCAGGGCACATCTCTAGGATGGAGGACCACCGCCTCCCAAAGATACTACTCAAGCGTGAACTCACCACGGGTCAGCGCAAGAGAAGCACCCCCCAAAAAGAGATATAAGGACTCCCTGAAACAACATCTCAGGCTTGGCCAGATTGATCACCAACAATGGTCTACCTTGGCCTCACATCGGGAGGCATGGAGATGCACTATCCACAATGCTGCGGCCTCTTTTGAGAAGACACGCCGAACAGGTCTCGAAGAGAAACTGAAGCAGTAACTTGGAGTCCCAAAACTCCCAGGGCACTCAGGCCGCAGAACGTGCGGGCGCAAGGAAGAGATGACGCGACAATTTTACTGCGATCCAGGAAACCAGCTTTATTGCATCACATCAGCTGATGGGTCCGTCCACCCTATGCGGAAATGGGGCCGCTTGGCGAACAGAACCCCGAACATTTCTAGCATACAGGTTTTATACCATCAATGAAGTCAACATTTAGTCCCTCCCTTCTTCATGCACATTACTGGCTAGCATTCATGAACCCATTTTATCTTATCCAATTAAACAAAGCATTCTAGCATCTTATTCCTATTTGCTAATAACTATGGCGCAGTGTGAATTTCCATCATTGTTCTATGTTATGGCTTTATGAGCAAAGTGTTCTCAAATTGTTACATCTCTACCGGGCTTTAACTTGGTGGCCTGCCAAGTGAAAGCTTCATTTGCCATGCGCGTTTCCTAACCAATCACTTATCTTGTAAACAAACGCATATGGGAACTGCTAGGCCAATCCGGACCGTAGTCTTATCTAAAGGCACATGATGTCCTCTGGCGAATCACAGCCTGTGCCTGTACACCAATCAGAATGTATTATTCTCGTCATTATTTCTGGCAAGCTATTTCTGTACTCTGCTACTTCTGTTCTATCCTTATGCATCACTCCCCTCTGACATTTCTCCTGCTAAGGTGTCAATTTCTCCTTTAAAACAACAACGCAGAAAGAACCGCAACTTGGAAACAACATCACCCAAGGATTCTTTCTGCTGTGCTTTCTGCAACCGGACTTGCCTATCTCAGATTGGCCTTTTTAGTCATCAGCGCGCTTGTAAAAAGCGTGGGATGAGTCCTTCCTAAAGAATATTCGTTCGCGAAGTGATGCCGAGAGATATTATAATTGAATAAAGTTTATTGCTTTTGGCCAAAGGCCGTTGCAAGTCCAAAATAATAAAATAGTGCACACATAAAATAATACATATGAAATTTACATAGGGCCGATAAACAATAAAAATTACTTATATGGCATAGGTACATTAGGAATCACATTTAAACCTTTTTTAAACTAAATTATCTCCTTTACATAGGATATATATTGAAAAGCAAGCTGATCAAAAGAGATGTAATCAAAATACATAAGTAATCTGAAGCAAACCAAAAGCAAACCCCTGCTGCCTCTCTTGCTAGAGATTGCCTTCTTTGCGCAGCTGCCAGGCAAGCAGCAGCCACGTGCGCTTTCACCTTGCCCTTCTTCCGGGTGGCCTCGTTGCCCTTTCTTAGGTGTCTATCTTTCTGCCTGAGGTTTCGCTCGGCCCCGGTTCCACTGTTCTTTTCACGCAGCCGCGGGGCTCTTCCTGTTTTGCTCAATAAGCACCCCAAGGTCCAAAGATATAAACACTGGAACCGGAACCGAGCGCAGCCAAGTGTTGTTGTTTTTTTTACTCAGGCAGCTTCAAGGACAGGCCCAGGGAGGAAGGCCCGCCTCCAGCAGCCACAAGCCGGGAAGCAACGTGGGTTGGGAGAAAACAGCTCCAGCATGAAAGTAGTGGCTTTGATCAGGTAACAGGACCCTCCTTGGACAACTTGTTTGCTTTCCAGGCTTTAAACCAGTGTTTATTAAGCTTCCTAATGCCACGACCCCTTAATGCAGCTCCTCAATATCTGATATGCAGAATGTGTTTTCATTCACTGGACCAAATTTGGCACAAATAATGTCAAATTTTGAATGCTGCTGGGATTTGGGGGGATTGATTTTGTCATTTGGGACTTGCAGTTGCTGGGATTTATAGTTCACCTACATTCAAAGAGGATTCTGAACTCCATCCAGGATTGAATTGAACCATACTTGGCAGACAGGACTCCCATGATCAACAGAAAATACTGAGAGGGTCTGGTGGGCATTGACCTTGAGTTTTGGAGTTGTAGTTCACCTATATCCAGAGAGCACTGTGGACTCAAACAATGATGGGTCTGGACAAACTTGGCACAAATACTCAATATGCCCAAATGTGAACACTGGTCGCGTTTGGGGGAAAATAGGCATTTGGGAATTGCAATTGCTGGGATTTATAATTCACCTACAATCAAAGAGGATTCTGAACTCAATCCAGGATGGAATTGAACCATACTTGGCAGACAGGACTCCCATGATCAACAGAAAATACTGAGAGGGTCTGGTGGGCATTGACCTTGAGTTTTGGAGTTGTAGTTCACCTGTATCCAGAGAGCACTGTGGACTCAAACAATGATGGGTCTGGACAAACTTGGCACAAATACTCAATATGCCCAAATGTGAACACTGGTCGCGTTTGGGGGAAAATAGGCATTTGGGAATTGCAATTGCTGGGATTTATGGTTCACCTACAATCAAAGAGGATTCTGAACTCAATCCAGGATGGAATTGAACCATACTTGGCAGACAGGACTCCCATGATCAACAGAAAATACTGAGAGGGTCTGGTGGGCATTGACCTTGAGTTTTGGAGTTGTAGTTCACCTGTATCCAGAGAGCACTGTGGACTCAAACAATGATGGGTCTGGACAAACTTGGCACAAATACTCAATATGCCCAAATGTGAACACTGGTCGCGTTTGGGGGAAAATAGGCATTTGGGAATTGCAATTGCTGGGATTTATAGTTCACCTACAATCAAAGAGGATTCTGAACTCAGTCCAGGATGGAATTGAACCATACTTGGCAGACAGAACTCCCATGATCAACAGAAAATACTGAGAGGGTCTGGTGGGCATTGACCTTGAGTTTTGGAGTTGTAGTTCACCTGTATCCAGAGAGCACTGTGGACTCAAACAATGATGGGTCTGGACAAACTTGGCACAAATACTCAATATGCCCAAATGTGAACACTGGTCGCGTTTGGGGGAAAATAGGCATTTGGGAATTGCAATTGCTGGGATTTATAGTTCACCTACAATCAAAGAGGATTCTGAACTCAATCCAGGATGGAATTGAACCATACTTGGCAGACAGGACTCCCATGATCAACAGAAAATACTGAGAGGGTCTGGTGGGCATTGACCTTGAGTTTTTGGAGTTGTAGTTCACCTATATCCAGAGAGCACTGTGGACTCAAACAATGATGGGTCTGGACAAACTTGGCACAAATACTCAATATGCCCAAATGTGAACACTGGTCGCGTTTGGGGGAAAATAGGCATTTGGGAATTGCAATTGGTTCAATTCTATTATTGGTGGAGTTCCATAGAGGGACTCCGACCGGCTTTTTGGCGCGAGCCTCCCTCCAGCCTTGCACACTCTCCCTCATCTGCACATGCGCAGCACGCTGCTATGCGCCAAGCACGCCTGCTCTCCCCTCCCCGCTTGGAGTCTCAGAAACATCCCTCCCCTTGGCTGAAAGGCCAGCTTAGAGGCCGGCCAATCACAGCAGAGGAGGGCTTTTGGTGGGAGGATTCGCCTTCTGTTTCCAAAAAGGAAAAGAAGGACAGGCGGAGAGATCTTCAGCCTTCTCTGCCAAAGGGGTTCCTAAGATAATCGGAACTATGTGTTTTCTGATGGTCTTTGGCGACCCCTCTGGAAGCCCCTCTCGCGACCCTCCCCCCCCCCCCGGGGTCCCAACACCTAGGTTGAAATAGTTCTGGTTTAAACAAAAAATACAGAAGTGTTTTAGGAGCTGTGCTGGGATAGAATACCACAATGGCCATGATATGAAGATAATGAGGTGCTTGGACAGGAAACCAAAGCAATTTTTTCAAACTCTTGAGCTGACAATTTCCAATAAAGTATTGGACATTGACATCTTTCATTTAAAAGCCTTGTGTTCCCCAAACCACTGCTTCTTTCTCTTTTCTTCTTCTAAAATAAGTCTATCAAAGGAGGTAAAGATAGACTAGAGGTACACCCCAGGCCCCTTCTAGACTGCCATGTAAAATCCATATGATCTGCTTTGAACTGGATTATATTGCAGTGTAGACTCGTATAATCCAGTTCAAAGCAGATAATGTGGATTGTCATCTTTGATAATCTAGATCAGGCATGGGCAAACTTTGGCCTTCCAGGTCTTTTGGACTGCTACTCCAAAGGGCCTCTAGTGTGATGAGGCCCTTCATCCAATTTAAATTCGGTTGATGCCTCCAGCGGAATTCTGGGATTAGTAGTTTAGGGAGAAGCCTTTAACAGCCTCACTAAACTACAAACCCCAGAATTCTGCGGGAGGCAGCAACCGGATTTTAAGTGTATTTATTGTCTAGTGTGATGAAGTAGTTATTAGTCGCCTTTCTCCTGGGTGTGTCTGTGCTCAGACGTTACCTTTGCCGTGTCAAGCTTCGCCTTCTCCCTCCTTCTCCATTCTGAATTCTAGTCCAAACTTGAATGGAGTGACTCGAGGTTGCTGGCTGGGATTTCTGGGAGTTGAAGTCCAAAACATCTGGAGGGTCAAAGCTTGCCCATGCCTGATCTATTCTAGATTATATGTCAGTGTAGAAGGGGCCTATATTAAGAAGCACCAGAGGCGGAAATAACAAGGGAAGAATACTGATAGTTTTGAAATAGACTAGAGGAATTTAGGGTCAGTTTCCTACACCATAAACAGAAGAGCAACTTGATATGATTCAGCAAAGGTTTTAATACAAGATTAGCAATGTGTATATTTGTTGTCAAAGGCTTTCATGGCTGGAATCATTGGGTTGCTGTGAGTTTTCCAGGCTGTATGGCCATGTTCCAGAAGCATTCTCTATTGACGTTTCACCCACATCAATTGCAAGCATCCCCAGAGATTGTGAAGTCTGTTGGAAACTAGGCAAGTGGGGTTTATATATCTTTAACATCTCTGCATGGCTTACAGGAGACAAATATAAAAACAATGAACAATATAAAAATGGCTGCTATTCTGCATTGTTGTTGAATGGGGTTTATATATCTGTGGAATGTTCAGGGTGGGAGAAAGAACTCTTTGTCTGCTTGAGGCAAGTGTGAATGTTGCAATCCATGCAAATGCTAATCAAGGTGGTCAATCACAACATTCACACTTGTCTCAAGCAGACAAGAGTTCTTTCTCCCACCCTGGACATTCCACAGATATATAAACCACACTTGCCTAGTTTCCAGCAGACCTCTCAACTTCTGAGGATGCCTGCCATAGATGTGGGTGAAACATCAGGAAAGAATGCTTCTGGGACATGGACATACAGCCCGGAAAACTAACAGCAACCCAATGTGTATATGGGAAAAAAAGTACTAGGTTAAGTAAACTTTGCATAAGTAAACAAAAACTTGTTGAGCCTTCTGGGGACTACTTGCAACTTTCTTTCAAAATGTATCTAGGATTACTTATTCTTTTACCAGCCTCAACTTTTTTTTTGTTTTCCATTTTGGTTGCCAAAGGTGTGAAGGAGACCATACACAATGGTTTATTCCTCCATAAATGTACATATTTCTGGATTATGCAGTTGTCTAAAGTTTGCTGTGCTATCTAGAGCACGTCAAGTCTGAACTCTCCCTAGAAGCCAAAATGATTAAATTGAGATTGTTGGACCAGGGTGTCAAAGACGTATTCATCAAAGGCCAGCCTTATGGTTGCTTTTAAAGGACCTCTGAATCTATGGATAAAGACTCAATGGATACAGAGGGCCAACTTTAATTTTTTACATAGTAGTCAGATCTTTTTAGCCTTTACCTAATTTGGAACCCCAGATATTCTTGAATAACAACCCCCATCACTTTTGATTATCCACAATGCGAACTGAGGATGATGGGGATTGCAACCCAACAGCACTTGTGGCTCTGAGGTTGGGGAAAGGTTAAAGGACATTTTAAACTCAGACATCATATTTACTATCCTTGTATCTAAATTCAAACCGCAGTCTTCCCGATGTTACTGTATCACGACTTCCCTCAGCTCTAGTCATGATGTCTACTGAACACAGGTGTTGTAGTCTAGCATCTGGAGGTCCACATGAAATGACATGGATTTGGCCCAGGGCCTTGAGTTTCACACATGTGCTTTGGACATATTTATTTATTTCCAACATTTCTACCCCGCTCTTCTCAACCCCCGAGGGGGGACTCAGAGCGTCCTAACAAAAGGCACAATTTGATGCCCACACAGTAAAATACAATATAAAAACCAAAAACATTCAGCATTGAAATACATTAAAAATAAATTAACATTAACATATCATGAGAAGACATGCCTCACTATGAAAGACTATGACCCTGTATTCATAGAATTGCCACACATAACTTCACTTAACCTCATCTGAAGCAACATCTTCTCTATAGGCATTTTTACAGCCCTACAGCTCAATTCTATTAAACCTTTCTGTGGGAAGTAAATCTTTTCAATAGGGGTTGTTACTACCGTATCTGTGGTTTCATATTTCCCTAATACAAGAATAGGCAAACTTTGGCCCTCCAGGTGTTTTGGACTTCAACTCCCACAATTCCTAACAGTCGGTAAGCTGTTTGGGATTTCTGGGAGTTGAAGTCCAAATACCTGGAGGGCCGAAGTTTGCCTGTGTCTGCTCTAATAAGTCCAGGAACATATCACTTGAGGATATGGGGGTCATACTATAATGCTTACAAGCTAGCAGGAAAAGAAGAAGACCTCATTACAGATGGATAGACTTGAATCAAGGAAGCCATGGTCCTGAGTCTGCAAGATCTGAGCAGGGCTGTCCATTGGAAGAACTGGAGGCTTCACATTCGTAGGATGGCCATAAGTTAGAGTCAACTTGACAGCAGCTAACAAACTTGGTAACTGTCCTTTCAAACAATCAGGTCTAAACTTGTGACCTGTCCTTTCAAATTCAGGAGAACTAAAATTAATTTAAGTATACTTCTTTTGTTCTCGTATTTTGCTTTTTTCACTTTATATGTGCTTACTTCTCTTTAAAAAGCGCAGTCATATTAATGCTCTGGGAAGGAATCACAAATTGAACATTTCTTTTTTAAAGCTAGAGGTATTATCTGTAAAGAATCGAGCATTTTGTGCATTGGTATTTAGTAGCTTTCATAGTCTAATGTCCTTACCAGCGAAATTGTCTCTGATGGCAGTCTTGCACCCACACAACATTGTTTTGCATTTGAGTTTAACCCCATGAGAAGTCACTGAAAATGTGGGGTTTAACATTAAGTGCTTTTCAGGCTTGTTGCTTTGATTGCAGAAAACTATCTTATGCTCAAGGTTTGTTTTTAATAATTGCACTCAGGCAGAATGGCATAATGTTAGTTCTTTTTTATATATGAGTATATATAAAATCTAGGATTGCAAAACCTAGGAATTTTTTACTCTTCAATAGATAATAGACTTTAAAAAAAAACCTCAGCCCACCTTTCCTTTTTGTGAATTGTTTGTTACAGTAGCAATTACAGATCTCAAAAGACATTATGATGGCTAAACGCAAAATTTCTGTTTGTAGGTAGATGCAAACCTGTGACCTGTATGAATATAATGAGTAATAATCTTGGGGAAAATTATTAGTATTAGGAAGCCATCCTCTGCAACAAACACCCTCTACCTGGGAAACATCCATCATGATCCAAAACACCATGATACACTTTTCTGCCGTGAACTCTCTATCATTTCCTATTTTATTCCCTGTGGAAAATAATTATGCAGACATAAAAAGACTTTTGTGACATTAGAGATAATGGGGCAGCCCCTACATGTGTGTAATCCCATCTTCCCATGAGGTGCTTGTACCTAGGCAATAGATAGGAGTATCTAAGTGTTACATTTAAATGACAAGCATACTATTTTTCAGTTCGTTAAGCATTTTTCAAAGTGGCCGTTTAAACAAACAAAATGTATAAACATTTTTATATCTGTATATCACTATGATTACATGGTTGTTTTTAGAAGAAAGTATGTTTAGTTTTGGAATTAATTGAACATATACTATTTTTTTTTCCTAGTGGTGGGAAAGACAGCTGTTACAATATGATGCAGTGTGTTGCTGCCGGGCATCAAATTGTTGCCTTGGCCAATTTAAGACCTGCTGAAAATAAAGGTGAGAATTCAAACTTTTTGTATGGCATAACCCTGACTACTTTACTTGAGAATTATGTTTCGTTAGCATATTTTCACATTACAACACACCCTTGGCAGGATTTTTAAAATGCATTTTCTTATGATGGGTAAACCTGCCTCTACTAACAAGCCATCAGTTGTTACCCAAGATTGGAATTTTCTGTATATTGTCATTTTTGTTGTTTGCTGTTCAATGTCTTCACTTGTCTTAGGTTTTCTCAAGTGTGCATCAAATTGTACTCTTACTGCAAGGGTCTAGCTTCAGAATGAATCAGTAATGCAATGTAATTGTATGCATTTGTTTTGTAAAAAGATGTTTCGTAATAATATTTCATAAATATCTTATTTAATTGTTCCATTCTCTGCAAAGATGTTGACTTAAAAAGTTGAGACCCAAACATGAAGAGCATCTAGCAAAGGCTGGGTATTAAGCATTGGTTTTCTGAACTGTAAGACAGCTTCATATGAATTCAAGAACATATGTCATTCCAGTCTCTTAAATATACAACCTGTGTTTCTAATATGTGTTTATTTGTTGGGAATTCTTCAGATGTTTGTTTAAGGTATGGCTCATGACTACTTTTAATCTGAGCTCAGAAATTATGCATTAAAAGTAATCGTGTTTCTCTTAATGCATTTCTTTCTGGAAGTAATAAAGCACACTGTAGCTAATTCTTAATTAATTTTGGCATTACAAAATATTACATTGTATAAATAAATACAACACCTTGTAGAAGTAATCATTGCCTTTGGACTTCTCTACATTTTGATGTGTTGTAAGTTGGAATTGAAATGGAGTTAATTGGCATTGTTACCATGTGAAATACACAAGGTGTCAGCACTGAAGGGGCAAAAAACTTTTATTTTGGCCAGGAGCTAACATCATCATCATCAACAACAACAACAACAACAACCTGGCTGATTTGAAGAATAAGATCTTAAAAAAATAAATATTTAGACTCAGTGTGCATCTACACTGCAGAATTCATGCAGTTTGGCACTACTTTAACTGTCATGGCTCAGCTCTGTGAAATGCTGGGATTTGTAGTTTCATTCGGTACCAGCCCTTTCTGAAGAGGAGACTGAAGACTTAGTAATATCGCAACTCCCATGATTCCATACCATTGAGCCATGCCATTTAAGGTGGTGTCAGACTGCATTAATTCTATAGTGTAGATGCACCCTTAGGGCATATATACGCTGACACTAAAATACAATTTGGAACCATTTTGGGAGAAACTAGTTTAACTGTCTGGATAACTAGATTGACAAGTTTGGAACTGATTTGAGGCCATAAAGGTGATTATATTTACCATGGAACCTGTCTTCAAACTACTCTGCCCCCCCCCCCCCCCTCCCCAATTTCCAGGAGAGATGTGCATCAGTGCACTAGAGGCTTGGAGGTGAAAACAAAAGGGAAAGTGAGAGTTAGAAGGTGAGGTAATCAATTACCCCGTCCAGGGAGCCTGTTAGCTCCCTGCTATCCAGTCATGCCCTTGGGCATTTTTTGGCAGCCCCCTTGACCCCTCCTTCCAAAACTTATGAAGCACATCAGTAGGAGCGGGTGTCAGCAATGCACTTCACATTATGTGGAACTGATTTTGCTTTGGGATCTGGGATATATTGGGTTCTGCTACTGCACATAAGAGGGTTTAACTCAGATGTTTCTTTAATATGCTGTATACCCTTTAATTTGCACATCATCACAGATTGGTGGTGTGTGTTTTGTGGCCACTGCAGTTGCAATTTGCCTTAAAACGGCATTATAGTGTCAACGTAGATGGGCCCATAATCTCTCTTTTAAACCCAACTAGAATATACCCAATATCACAATATTAATAGGATTTATACGAGAGCTTACTTACTACTTCGCATCTGAAATATTCATGTAGAAACTAGCAAGTGGGTTTAGCGTCAGGTATTTTCCTTACATCACATTGTGGCTGTTGTTCCACTGTAATTATAAAAGTCCCAATGTTTATTGAGGTCACTGGAATAATGTGAGGAGCAACTCACAAAATATTTGGTACTTGTTAAGATGCTGGGATAGGTCATCCAGATGTTTGCATACATATGTGTGTGCGTAAAAAGAGATATTGTAAGCTTAAATCAGTTGGAATGGTTTATATGAATTAGGTAATTGTACTTTTCTATGTGTTTCAGAGGACACGGATGAGCTGGACAGTTATATGTATCAAACTGTAGGGCACCACGCTATAGACCTGTATGCTGAAGCAATGGGTTTGCCTCTTTATCGATACACTATTAAGGGCACCAGTATCGACACTGGGAAAATATATACCAAGTGCGAAGGGGATGAAGTTGAAGACCTTTATCAGCTTCTGAAACTTGTTAAGGTATGTAATGTGACAAGTCCAGTTTTAAATGTTCAAAAGATGGAAGGGTTAAATATACTTAGGCCAAGGACTTGAAATTTGCCTGTAGTCACTAGTCTCTTGTATTCACCTATATTTTTTTGCACTGTATCCTGTTTCCCACTGATAATAAACTTAGATGAAATGGGTCTTAATTTATCGCTTATTCTGCACTTTATTGTTGCTTTCCGACTTCAGGCTATAGACCCCATTATAGTAGTAAAAACTGATTTATGCTAAGAAGTACAAAAGATATACATAAGAAGAATAGTATTCTCCTTATGATTCAATGTCTGCCAGGTTTTACATTGCTGATATATTATGTTTTACTTCCAATTTCTTATGTTTTGTATCTTTTGTTTCTGTACTTAACTGTAGGGAGCACGTATTCTCCATGAATTCTAAAAGAAATCAAAGAGGACAGAATTTATTATTTATATTATGTTCTTTCCTGAAAGCATTACAAGTACTTTTTCAATTGCAGTTTTGTTGCTGGTGAGATCCTGGATTGTGATTGATCGTTTCACCTAGATTTTTATTTTATTTTATGGTAGCAAGCTCTTCGAAAAAGTGAATATATTGGTGTAGTTCAAATGTCAAATATAATCATAGTCATGAATAAATTGCAGATAGTCTTGGACATTCACCCTCCATACTCTGGTTTCTGGGAGGAGGAACAGAGAGACGTTTGTTTCCATTTTAAACTAAAAAATATGCATTACATGGAAACTTGAACAAATAGCAATATTTACTATCATCAGTTGAAACAAGCCAGTTTCAAACTGGCTTCAACAACTAACCATAATTAGAATTGACTACACCAAGGTTCAGACCTTGTTTAAAATTGGAAGTGAAGTATCTCATCAGTAGAATCTCGCTTATCCAACCTTTGCTCATCCAACATTCTGTATTATCCAATGCAGTCGCCCTCCAGCCCAGATCCACAGCTGTTTCAATACATTGCAATGTTTTGGTGCTAAATTAGTAAATACAGTAATTACTACATAACGTTACCGTATATTGAACTGCTTTTTCTTTCAGTTTGTTGTAAAACATGATGTTTTGGTGCTTAATTTGTAAAATCATTACGTAATTTGATGTTTAATAGAATTTCCCTTAGTCCCTCCTTATTATCCAGCATTTTCGCTTATCCAACATTCGCCCAGCCCATTTATGTTGGATAAGTGAGACTCTACTGTACATCTTTGAAGGAATTAACAAGTAAAAGTACTTGATCTCAAAATTTGAGCACATAAATCATTGGTCAACATTGCTTTCTATTTGTGTTAATCTGTAGTTCCATCTTTTATCTTTTGTATTCATAGAACTTCTATAACACAGCTTTCCAGACATTTCATGTTGGTGACACTGCTTTTAAACAACCATCTTTTCGTAACACAGTAATTCAGTTTTACAAGAAAACATGAGGTTTAACCAACCCCTTATAAGATATGCGGACACATACATAAATTGTAATTGCAAAATGTAAATGTCAAAATATATGATTTATTGCTTGTTTCACATAGACTCAGAGGTTTCTCATTATGTTCATACAATACACCTACACGCTGAAGCGAACATATTGACATGTCATGACACATAGTTTCAAAAGCTCTGTCCTATAAGAATGGGATTTCCCTTATTCTTCAGTGTAGATAGCATCTTTCAATGTGCATATCTTACTTTCTCTTCTGCTTCTTCTGAAGTGAATGAGAAAATCAAGGGAAGCAGAAAATTCTATGTAGTTAGCTGAGTGCTCCTGGGTACAAAGGATCACTGAATCTGTAGGGTTGGCAGAGATATGCCAGTTTATGCTGTGATTTACTCTTTTTTGTGTGGAGGGAATGAAAATTCTGACACATGAGAAAAACATTAAAATAGTTGTATGCATCCTATGGTTTTAAAACTAGGTTTCATTAGAATCGGAATCGTGATTTTCAGTTCTGAAAACATGATTGTTGCTACTGTAGTAGGTAATTAGGCAATCTAATTATAGACAAGACTGTTATTTTATGTTTGTATTGCTTTATTGTAGTGTTCTGTGTTACAGCTCGTGACATGGTGGAAACCTGCATTTCTTCCACTTGTACTATTGTATGAGCTAAGGGAGGATGAATTTCAAGTAGGATGCTCCTTGTAAAGAAATTGTATGGGGTTTTTTTTGTTGAAAACCATCTCCATCGCTCAGAATATAATAATCCTTATGTTGTTTCTAAACTTAGATTTCCTTTATAGAACAATGGCACATTTGAGCTGCACCCAGCTTTAGAGAAATCTGTGAAGAGTCTCAGAAGAATATTTTTAGATTTCACACATGCTTTAGGAAATATAGTGCTGGTACTTAAACATCTAAAACAAAAACAAGGCCTCAAAACGTTTATTCCATTCTTGCTTAATTCTTATTATCACCCAGATTGCAGGGAATTAATAGGAGTTTTGCCACTTTCTAATTTGGTTTGAAAGATTCTTATGATGGCAACTCAGAACCTTAGTCATAGCCATTTTTTCCTGCTGAATAGGCGATCAATGGTGATAGTTCAGCCAGTATAATTCATAATTTGGGGCATAGGAAACATCACAGGTAAGGGGTTTTCTACCTGGTAGAGGGTTAGTAACACACAAAACACTGGGCTTCATACCATACCATGTATCTTTCATGTTTGAGAGAGAAGAAACCATGCACAGATAATTGACTTGGACACTTCATTCCGTTTCCTTTATCTGTTCTGAACTATCTTTTCTGGCTGCCTGCTTAGTTAGTTGGGTACATTTTTCCAAATGAAAATTTGTTTCTGTTGTAACACCGAAAAACAATAAATTAGAAAAGTTGCAGCTGTTGATATTGCCTATGCATGAGTTGAAAAAGAAATTTGATTACTGCCTTGCAAAGAAAAAAGTAGTACCCGTGTTTCCCCGAAAGTAAGACAGCGTCTTACTTTCTTTTCCCCCCCAAAAGTCCCCCTACGTCTTACTTTCGGGGTACGTCTTATATAACCCAAGACGTACCCCGTCGCCACGCCCACGCCGCCGCCACCGCTGCCGCCGCCACGCCGCCGCAACCGGAGGTGTGCGCGGCACACCTGCGGCACACCTCCGCGCACACCTCTTCGCCAGGGCTCCAGGCAAGGGAGGGGGAAAGAGCCAGGGGCGGGAGGAAGCAGCGACGTGTCACTGTGATGCTGCGATCCTCACCACGCCCCTGGCTCCTTTCCCCTCCCTTGCTTGAGGAAAGAAGGGAGAGGGAAAGGAGCCAGGGGCGTGGTGAGGATCGCAGCGTCACAGTGACGCGTCATCGCTGTCCCGCCCTGGCTCTCTTCTCCCACCCTTGGAAGGGAGGAGGAAGAGAGCCAGGGGCGGGGAAAAACGACGCGTCACTGTGACGCGTCATCGCTGTCGTCCGCCCCTGGCTCTCTTCTCCCACCCTTGGAAGGGAGGGAGGAAGAGAGCCAGGGTGGGGAGAAGGACGACGCGTCACTGTGACGCGTCATCGCTCGTCCGCCCCTGGCTCTCTTCTCCCACCCTTGGAAGGGAGGAGGAAGAGAGCCAGGGGCGGGGAAGGACGCGTCACTGTGACGCGTCATCGCTCTCCCGCCCCTGGCTCTCTTCCTCCTCCTTCCAAGGGTGGGGAAGAGAGCCAGGGGCGGACGAGCGGCGACGCGTCACTGTGACGCTGCGATCCTCACCACGCCCCTGGCTCCTTTCCCTCTCCCTTCTTTCCTCAAGCAGGGAGGGGGGAAGGAGCCAGGGGCGTGGTGAGGATCGCAGCGTCACAGTGACGCATCGCCGCTCCTCCCGCCCTGGCTCCCTTTCCCCTCCCTTGCCTGGAGCCCTGGCGAAGAGGTGTGCGCGGAGGTGTGCCGGGTGTGCCGCGACACACCTCCGGTTGCTGCGGCGGCGGCGGACGAGGTCGTCTTATATACGGGGTATGGCTTATATAAGCCGACCCCCCAGACACCCCCGATACGTCTTACAATCGGGGGTGTCTTACTTTCGGGGAAACACGGTAGTTTGTAGTGGTCTAAGGCCCCTTCCACACAGTTGAATAAAATCCCACATTTTCTGCTTTAAACTGGAATATATGGTAATGTGGACACAAAACCCAGTTCAAAGCAGATACTGCGGAATTTTCTACCTTGATATTCTGAGTTATATGACTGTGTGGAAGGGCCCTAAGACAGTGGTTTTCAAACCACTCCAGTGATTCTTGAGTCTTAATCAGGAATTTCTCAATGAGGATTTCTGTAATGAATAAGTTCCCTGGAAATACAGCATATTCACCTCTGCCAGTCTTTATAATACAGTTTTTATTGAATATGTTTTAAAGTTTTATATCAACTTTCACAATACTGAATAAAACATTGAAGATGAGAGAAGCCAGGGAATAAAGAATTTTGACTAGGGGGGCAATGAAAGAAAATGAAAAAAATATAAAGTTATACACAGAAACCCCCATAACAGGGTTGCTGCAAGTCAGAAATGAAGACACACATTAAGAACTGCAACACCCAAGATGCTGTGATACCAATCAAGTGAAATACATACAAGTGAAGCTACATGTGAGAGTAGGAAAATTCAGATCCTTTGGCTCGAGTCTTATGAGAAGGTCTCTCTGTAAGTAGAACAGGACTTCAAAGTACTGTATTGAAGCTGTCAGTAAGTAGTGTCCTCCAAGCACCAAGAGTGCAGTCTGTCCTTTATTTTTTTCCAATTAGCAGGATGAGATTGTTTGTGTCGTTTGATGCCCTTTTAAGTCATATGGAATAACAATGAGGTCTGTCCACTGCTTCATGTTCATTGCTATGTAGCTTAGGTAAACCCTGTTTCTGCATAGGAGCTCCATGGTTGACAGGTTAGTTAGAAATGGGTTCGCTGTAGATGGCATGTTAAAGGATCTTTATGGAGCCCAAGAAAAGTAGTGAGAATTTCACATTCTTCTTTGGATATCACATTTTAAGACCTCCTGTGATCAGAAGTCCAGGAAATGTTCAATTGTTGGCTTTATTTTCAGTACTTGGATGAATCTATGAATGGTATGACTTAATTGGCTGACCAGTAATCAATCCAGTAATGTACTTAATCTGACAATTTTTGTTGACTTATTTTCAGTAATTGGATGAGTCTATGCATGGTATTACCTAATTGGCTGACCAGTTTAGTCCTAGTTGCCAACTGTGTTTTCATTGCTATTGAAATCTTTGTTTACTGTGGCTCTGCCTATTTGAGTTGCTCATCTGTTCATCTGCAGATCCATTGTTGAATCAGGTTCGGTGGTGATATGTAGACATGATTCTTTGAATACTTGTTCAGATTTCTTCCCTTCTGGCACAATATTTCGTAGGTTCTGGCTATAAAAAGTAGAAAGAGAATGGGTTATTGATCGACTTAATTAAATGATTAGTGACAGGACAAACTTTCTTTTCATTTTCCTTCAGACAGCATGGACTGAATACTTTGCTATTATCCAGAGAATAACAGTCAGTTATGACACAAATTAATGCTAATGTTAAATCTTGACAACTTCAGCTTTGGAAGTTTATGCACGATATTTATAACTATAGTTGAAAGAGATGTTATCAAGTTGTCTTGGACTAAATAAGTGAGGTGTTTTTTTTGTTCTGAGCAGATATTAATTTCACTGCAAGAAAATTTAAAGATATAAATATATGGAATCAATTGCATTAATGATAGACATTCTGTAGCCATGCTTTTGCAGCTGAATTCATTTTAAAAACCTTAGTTCTAAAATTGCACTTGAAAACTTGCATACGTCAATAAATAATTGAGTAATTTATAGGAGGAAAGAACATAAAGGAAGTTATCATTTCTGGTTATAATTTTCTTTGAAAAATGAAGAAGGCCCTGATCCAATTTTCTTGTGGTCAAAGTTGCACAGAATTTGTTGTCTAGAATAGATGCCTATTCTGTTTATACACGAAATATACATCCAGCCCCATTGAATAACCATTGCATTTCAGATGCAAATTAGTATTTGGACTGGCTTCTCATAGATTCAAAGATTTGAAAGTTTCTTCAAAAGTAATCTAGTCTAGTCCCTTGCGGTTTCATAATATGCACAGCTACAGCATTTATGATAGGTGGCTATTCATTTTTGTTTCAAACCCCTAGTGCAGATTATGTATGCCCCTTTGAATTAGCACATACTGGCACATACACTGGGAGTAACTATGTACGCATAAGTGTGATTAATGCTTTTTTGGATAGATAGCATACAGAAGGATTTTCACTTGCCCTTACACTGTGTCCTAAGCCTCCCATGTTGGGTAACTCTAAAGATCGAGTAGTGGTCGTGGTAGGTGAAGGGATTCACACCATGTAGATCTGGCTGCTTTGAGGTTCTTGGGTTAGAAAGAGATAGGTTCATTCAATTAGAGAGCAAACCCACCAAGCTGAGACCATGACCTTTCTCTAGCTCTGAATTGTCTCCTCCATCATTCCCTTTCCCATCAGTGGGTCACAATTGCAATGCTTCAGCATCCTTTCTAGAAAACAGTTACTCAAGTATGGTCCTCTGGGGCAGTAATGTTCATAATATAACACACAGGGGTGTATTGTGTTGACCTAGGAGTCTAGCTGTTTATCTGGCAGTAATGATCATGCCTTCCTGAACAATGTTTAGTATGCAACTTGGAAAGGTTACTTTGCGGTCTGCTGCTCTCATAATGGAAGATTCTGGGGGTTGTAGCCAAAATGGTAATTTTTTCAAGGTCTAGGTTACCAAGATGAAGAACAACTGTTTACCTACTTACACATGTCTTTCTTTCTTTTTTTTCTTTTCTTTATATTTCTTTCCTATATTTATACCTTGTTCTTCTCACTCTGAAGGAGACTCAGAGCGGCTTACAGATTATGGCAAAATTCAATGCTTCATTATACATACAAATAATAAATATAACATTTCAAATTATAAAACAGTTAAAACATGTAAATGCAACAAAACAGATTAAAACATAGTTTCCCAACCACCCTCCCCCCCACAGGCCAAACATAACAATGCTCGTAAAAATGGTCTTATGCGTTATCACCATGGGGTAAGGTGATGTAAAGTGCTAGTGTAGAAAGCTACAGGAAAAGGGTACAGGTGCCACAATTTTAAAACACAAGATCTTAAAGTGCAGGAGTGCTAAGGTGGAATGAGGGTGTGGCTGTAGGTCTCCTCATGGGTAAGCCCAGGCCGAGCAAGACAGCAAAGCTAGATAGTAAAGGCTCAGGCCCCAAGGTCTTCCCTGCAGCGGGGCCCAACAAGCTCTCCCAGATCTCTAGGTCGGTCCTTTTATATTCTTTCCTTAAACTAAACTGATCCTGTTTAGTTTAAACTAATAGTTCTGGTATGTCCAAAATTGGGATAATTTTTAAAATCCCGATTCTCTAATTTTGTCACTTTAGTCATAGAGTTAAGTCTGTCTTTGAAGGGCCAAAATTTGTAATACTGAAAAACATTATGTGCTTCCTAGAAACTAATGATTTTAGATAGCTTAGACTTGTTTTTTTGAGTTATATAGCTGTTATTGACCTGTGTGTAATCACTAGACATTAGGAATCAGTGAAGAGAATCTCTTGTAATGACTATACTCCTAAAAAAGACATCTTGCTCTTTGATTTTTCTTTTTGCTGAAAAAGAGTTTTCTGAAGCTTGAAACCTTTATTTGTTCAACTTGTTTAACTTATAAACCATTCTTCAATTAAACTTCCAGGACAGGCATCATAATGAAAGATACTGACATAGCAAAACCTAGCCAATGCATGTAAAACTGCTAAATCCACCAGAATAACAAAGGAGTAAAGCTACTTATTAAAGCAAGCAAAGGGTTTTCTCCTTGTGGGAGAGGAGAAACATAACAATGACTCGTGGTTGGCTGCGCTTTCCAACCATTATAGATGTGAAATGTTGTAACAGTATAGTGCAGGGGTGGGCAACTATTTTTTCCAAGGGGCCACACGAGAGCCCAAAAATATTATGGAGGGCCGCACCTAAAGGCGGAACTACATGGTAATCTACATAATTTTTTTATTTATTCATTTACTATATTTACTATATATTACACATCATGAATATTAACATATTAATATATCAAGATATATTCATATATTAGTATTAATATCATAATTATTATAATATAGTATATATATATAGACATTATAATATATTGAAATTATAATATATAATATAACATTATATTATATTATTTATTATATTATTTTATTATTATTATAAAATTATTATACAATAATAATAAAAACCACTAAAATAAAATAATGCTTCCTTGTAGTCCCCTTCTCTGGAGAGTTTTATGCAGAGGTCAGGCAGGGGAGGCAAGCCAGGGGCCCTTAGGAGGGCCGGATAGAATCGGCCAAAGGGCCGCATCCGGCCCCAGGGCTGCAGCTTGCCCACCCCTGGTATAGTGTCTCTACTATTGCTACTTACCTCATATATTTGTGGTCAGAGAGCACGATGGAGGGAAATTCTAGGATCTTCACATACGGATTGGCTTCTAAAGCTAATTGCCTTCTGCCATTGACCCAACAAAGGTTGCAAGGGTTGCAATGGCCTTCTGTATTTCTTGTAGGTCTCCTTCAAACAGTGATAATTAATGTTGTCACTATGGATGCCTGGAGGTATACTCAAATACCTGGCAATAGATAATGGATGTCCAGTAACATTTTTTTGAATTTTTAAAATGTTAACTGGGATGGCTCAAGATGATTGCTATTATAACATTGATGGAGATGATTCATCTTTCTTTCTTTCTTTACAGTTTATTTAATTTATATTTTGTAAGAAAAACAGATGCCAGTTAAGTCTTGTATGGCAGACAACCATCATTGTACCTAGGAGGCACAAAGCTGATGTTGCTGTCTATTGGAAATCCTGTGTTGTAACTTCAACAAAAGTTGTGCCTGGGGAGTAAGAGTCTGGCGGAATTACTGTTGTATGGAGTTTTGCTTTAATCTTATAATTTCAAATTAGGTGGGCAGCGTATTAATTTTTCTCTCTCTAGAATTTTGCAACCTCTGCTACTACCATTTGCTGTTGCTAAAGTAGTGCTACTGAAATTGGCAATACAGGATGTATTTGGGGAGATTTCAGTGTGTTGGTTTGGCAACAGAACATTGTCCACTGCAGTGTAAATAAATTTTATAGCACATAAGCATTGTAAATCGCCCGCAATTTACTTTAAGAAAACTGAATCTTGGCTAAGCCTCTTGCTCAAAGCTGAAGTGTACCCATGCTTTAGAGATAACATTTGAGTATGTTTGTGGAAGAAATGCGAGTACTGATTCTTATACTCTGTTTCACGGTACAGTTGTATATGTATAGTATGCACTGCTAATATCCTGCACAGTTGCCTTTTGTCTGCCTGTTTATACATGATCTGTCAGTGAAATCAGGACATAACCAGTGTGCATGCTCACTGTTAAACTTTTAATATGTTTTCTCAGCCTATAAAACCATTTATAGAATTTGCTACTTGTCATATATATGTAGAAAAATTACACTTGGCATTGTCAGTGGAACAATTTCTTCTTTCAGCTGTCATTACCGTAATAGACTTCTACTATAGAAGTACTCAATGATTAGTTTAAAATTTTTGAAAGATTTATTTGAATTCTTTTATGGAGTTTTGATTCCCCCATGTTTGCTGGCTTATTTTGGATTCAGTGAAAATGCCACTTATGGAAGAATTGCAGAGCTGTTAATGTAAAGCACAAATTGGGATATCTTTTGATCCAAAGTCTTGTTTGAGACAGAGATGAAGGATTTCCAGATGTTTTTGACTGCATCTTCCATAAATCTTAGCCAATATGGTGAAGGATGACAGCAGTCAGAGTTTAATGATACATGATAGACCACACTTTCCCCACCTCTTCCTTAAGGACATATATACTGACCTGGCTTTCAGTTAAAACTACATATGGAGATGGACTGTATAGGATTCAAAGGTCAAAGCTATAAGGGCTGCTGGGGGATATATAAAGCTGCCATTTGGAAAGGTTGAATGGGCTTTTAGACCTCGGGTCTTTCCTAATGTTTTATAAAACTTTGGATTTTTTTTCTGAGTTGCTTTTCTGGATGCATTGCTAACCAACTTTAATTTTTTTAAGTTAAAAGTAAAATGTAAATAATTTTCTAGTAATAATAAATAGTCATTTAAGGAGATCTTTTTTCCATTGTTTTTAGCTGAACTCTAATGTACCATGACATATAAAATGTATTTCAGGAAAAATGAGTTTGCCCTTTCTCCCTAATTGAGTTCTGAAGTTACTGTGTTACTGGACTTGATTTCACTTTATATATACAGTATATTGGATTGAAAATTAAGAAACAAAATCCAGTACAATTTTAGTGCTCATTAAAGGGTTAATGATAACTATCCATATGGAGAGTTTTAATGGAATTATGATATAACGCTTTCTGTACCTCTGAATTCAGAACTGCTCTGCATTCTGAATGGCTTTTTCGGCCAACCACTTAAAATTACGCTATATGCCAGCTGTTAGTGTATGGTTAGCCATAGTTTATAGTTTCAGTGGTTCACTATTGGAACTGAATAATTTTTCTCTCTACCAAAATATGCTTTTCTTTGTAAGCATTGTAGTTTGTAATGGTGTTGACAAAACAGATCCAATATTGCACAATATTTTAGCATGTAGATCACACAGCTTTAGTCCAAAGAATTAATTTGTCTTCCAAGGGTTACTTGACTTGTTATCTTCATATCTCTTTGTAAAAATACTTAAAGAAAACTTACATCACATGCATTAACATGCATTTCTGTAACAACATTATATGATAAGACTATATTGTTTTACTTTTTGGGTAGGACATTAAAAATAATGACATTACCAGTGCCATCTTCCCATTTGTGTGTTTGTGGGTGAGGTGAGTGGTCACTTGGTTACTTTTTCAAAACTATATTTAGTGTAGCAAGTGACACTTATTACTTCTAAAATGTTACTTTTGAGAGGTTATTTTGAAAGATTTTTATTTTTAAAGTGTTCTTTTAAGTAATTAAAACGTAACATGTTAGCAACCTGCCACCAGCCAGTAGTGTAGCCAAGAGAAATAAGTGATGTACAGAATCATAGGATTTTGCTTCACTGTCCACTCTCACAGCTGTCTGCACATACCTTGCAGGTACCAGATCCATCTGATCTTGGATGGTACTAAGCAGGTCAATTCTGTCTAATACTTGAGTGGAAGACAACCAACAAATACTAGGTACTGTACACTGTGTTTCAGAGGAAGGAACTGGCAAAATTGCTTTTGAATATTCCTTGCTTAAGAAAACCCAGTGAAATTAATGGGTGACTTGAGGGTGCACACACATTACAACTACTGGGAATTGATTATTTCATTTGTTCCAAGTAACATTATTGATACAGATGGGAAAGCTCTGGGTTAATGGCTCAACTAACATAAGCTAACAATTTCACAAACAAGAATTCATACTTTTTATAATTACCTATCACATGGTGGCACAGCGGATTAAACTGCTAAACTTTATTGTGATGTAATTTTTGTTGTTGTATTTTGCACTTTAGTTTGCTGTATTGTATCTTTGGGCTTGGCCTCATGTTATCTGCCCCAAGTCCCCTTCGGGGAGATGGTGGCGGACTATAAATAAAGTTTATTATTATTATTGTGAAACTGTAGAACTTGCTGACCGGAAGGCTGGCGGTTCAAATCTGTGGGATGTGGTGAGCTCCCGTTGTTAGCCCCAGTTTCTGCCAACCTAGCAGTTCGAAAACATACAAATGTGAGTATTTCAATAGGTACTGCTTCGGTGGGAAGGTAATGGCACTTAGTGCATTCATGCTGGCCACATGACTTAGGAGGCATCTATGAACGACACCAACTCTTCGGCTTAGAAATGGAGATGAGCACCACCCCCTGGAGTCTGACACAACTAGACTTAATGTCAAGGGGAAACCTTTACCTTTACTTTTACTCACACATGGGTATATACAGCATTTATTTAATATTACTTCTAGATTAATCAGAACACTAGTTATATGATGTTTCCAGTTGGAGAGAATAGAAAAACAAGAGGAAAGGATGTTGTAGGATTGGGTTGGTTCCTGTGGCAACTGCAGATAGGACCAGAAGGACCATTGGTCTGATACATCCGATCTCATTTTATCTTTTAGCCTCTTTGAGTCCCCTTTAGGAGAGAAAAGCAGAATTTATTTATTTATTTCCAACATTTCTACCCCGCTCTTCTCAACCCCCGAAGGGGGACTCAGAGCAGCCTAACAAAAGGCACAATTTGATGCCCACACAGCAAAATACAATATAAAAACCAAAAACATTCAGCATTAAAATACATTAAAATACAATTAACATTAAAACATCACACACATTCACTTAAGTTAAAAACAGTGTTCCATCCATAACAGGGGCATTGAGCCATCTCCATCAACTTGCCCTTACAAATCCAGTCCAAAGTGCTGCATTGTGCTAATGCGCAAACGCCTGGTCCCACAGCCAGGACTTCACTCCTTTCCTGAATGCGAGGAGGGATGTGGTCGACCGTATGTCACTTGGGAGCGCATTCCACAGACGGGGAGTCAGCACTGAGAAGTTGGTGGGAGCGAGAGCAGGGCCTCCTCGGACGATCTTAAATTACGAAGTGGGACGTAGGGGCTGATGCGTTCGGACAAGTAAGCTGGGCCAGAACCGTATAGAGCTTTAAAGGTCAAAACCAGCACTTTGAATTGATTTCGGAAGTGGACAGGTAGCCAGTGGAGCTGACACAACAGGGAGGGGGGTATGCTCCCTGTATGTAGCTCTGGTTATTAATCTGGCTGCCGCCCATTGGACTAATTGTAATTTCCGAACGGTCTTCAAAGGCAGCCCCAAGTAGAGTGCGTTGCAGTAATCTATTTGGGATGTGACCAGAGCGTGGACGACCGTAGCCAGATCAGACTTCCCAAGAACACAACAGCAGCAGCAACAACAGCTACTACTACTACTACTACTACTAAATTCTCATATATCTGAAAAGTCAGAACAGGCATGATGTAATCAGAAACAAAACTCTGTATACGTTTTAGGGGGGAAAAAATCTTCAGACCAAAATATGGAATGGTCTGTAGAAATAGAGTGCCTGCTCTTTAACATCTCTTTTGACAAACATTCAGCCCTCTCTTTTTATATTGCTTTTACTATTTCAGGTTTTATTAAAGCTTCTATCATTCCAATGTTTCAGTATTTCTTAGTTTTGGCTGATGTATCAGTTTTCATTGTAAAAATCTTTAATTGATAATTTTGTTTTTGTTTTTAACTTTTGTATATTATTCCAAGATTATAGGCCACTTGGAAATTGCAGAAATAAAATATTTTCATGAACTTAAGAAGTGATTATAATTTGCTCTCTGATTATGGTGGGTGGCCCACATGCATGTTGCAATTGAAATTTCTATATTAATATCAAAGAAAAATACTGAAAAATTAACCTTATTAGGATTTGGGAACTTGTGATTTATTTTGAAAAAAATCTTTGGCCATAAAATTTTGACATTCTAATTTAAATGGTGGCAATTCGTTCATCATATGTTCCTGCAGTATTTAAACTGAACTAATATGTATTAAACTGTGAATCATATCCTTTTCAGATTGCTAATGCAATTTTTTGGCAGGGAAATCTGGCCATTATACGTGAGTGGTTCATTCGTTTTTGATAATACTATGCATATAATTATACAAATCCAATTTCAGGACTTTTTCTAGTTCCGTTTAAAAATGTAAAGTTGGGATGAGAAAAATGATGTGCTTGCTGCATTATTTCTTGGGGAGGTTGTTTCTGGCCACAGTGGCTTGTGTCATAGTTACATCTCAATCAGTCTACTACGAGGAGCATATCACACTGGTCTTCCGATATGAGTCTTACAGAAATTTGAGATAGAATTATAGAGTTGGAAGACACCACAAGGACCATCCAGTCCAACTCCCTTCTGCCATGTAGGAACACACAATCAAAGCACCCCAAACAGATGGCCATCCAGTCTCTGCTTAAAAGCCTCCAGAGAAGACTCCACCATGATCCAGGGCAACATATCCCACTGTTGAACAGCTCTTATAATTAGGAAATTATTCCTAATGTTTAGGTAGAATTTCAACGCCCTCCCTCCTGTTTCAATCCATTGCTTCGTGTCCTAGTCATCAGAGCATAAAATTAAGCTCGCCCCCTCCTCAAGATGTTAAGGAGAGACCCCATTGTGGGGTCTCGTGAAGTTAGTTTGGTGGGTAGACTTAACAGATTTTTCTGTGTAGCAGTTCATCAACTTGGAGACTCCCTATCCCAAAAGCTAGACTTTTAAGCTTCCAGTGGGCAGCCAAAACAAGAATGTTCTCTATGGCATTCAGTGTTTGAAATTTCTTTTTAAACTTTGGATTCTAGGATTGTTTTTACATTGCTTTTGAGAGTTTTTGAAGACTATTTTAATGTGTTTTAAAATGTTTTATCTCTGTATTGTTTTGCTTTTTATTGGTTTATCGCCTTGGGAGCTCTTATGGCCTGGAAAGCAATACAGAATTGCTATATAATAAATATGTATCTAACCTATCTTTGATAGCCCGAGAAGCTACAGGATTCTAACCAGTTTCAGTTGTAAACTACACACATCATTTGGCACACTGATCTTCTTTTTAAAAGGATGGGCATAAATCAAATAATTCAAATTAATTCAAAATTTTACTGCTGCATTGTGGTTGTGTTGAGGTTTTTGTCTGATCAATATACTGGTAGTATACTTCTCTTATCTCATTTTTTGAAGGTTTAAAACTGGTATCACTGTTCGAAACGTGTATGTAAATGAATGTGTTAATCTGCATCCAAAGAGTTTACAGTTTGAGAAAAAGAGAATGGACAAATTTACTTATATGTTCCCAAATGTTGGTTGCATCTGAGTATGAGCTTCAGTGGGATCTGAAAAGGTATTTGAAGGAGCCAGAAAAGAGGGCAGCAATATTCTTTACTTAAATAAAGATTTGTCAAATTATGCAATGTGTACCCATTTCCAAAAATTCTTAAAACTGCAGTCTGGATTATGCTTTTCTATGAACAGGCTGCTTTGAAATAATACACTTTAGTTATAGGTCCCCGTCGGGGTGAGAAGGGCAGCATATAAATGTCGTAAATAAATAAATGAATAAATAAATAAATAAAGTAATCAGTGGCCATGTTCTAGAGGCATTCTCTCCTGATGTTTCGCCTACATCTATGGCAAGCATCCTCAAGCATCCTCACCTCTGAGGATGCTTGCCATAGATGCAGGCGAAATGTCAGGAGAGAATACCTCTAGAACATGGCCATATAGCCCGAAAAAACCTACAACAACGCAGTGATTCTGGCCATGAAAGCTTTCGACAATACAAAGTCATCAATACTGAGGTTTTGACTGTAAATAACTGTGCCAGCCACAGATGCAGGTGAACCGTCAGGAGAACATGCTGCTAGAACACTGCTAGAACATGGTCATGCAGCTTGGAAACCACACAACATCCCAATATCAGTATAATTTTCAGAAACTATTTTTTCCAGATATGCTTATTCCCTTTTTCTAGATGTATTATTTCTCATCTGGATACCCATAATTCCCTATGTTTCACTTGAAAATGTTATGACTAACCCCTCTCCTCCCCATAGACACACACACACACACACACACATTTAAGACTCTGTGAAATAGGTAACTTTATGTTTTGAAAAAAACCCTAGCATTTTCCACCAAATTGTCCAAGTCAGGTGTGTGTTTTCCTCGCCTCCAGTCCTGTTGTGTTAAGACTGAATAAGCAGAGACAGGAGGGCTTGTGCTGAAAGATGGTTCGAAACCCTCAGGGTCTTTTCTGGTCAGCCTTCAACCTCTGATTGCCAGGTTTCCCTAATTCCTCATTTCCAGGGCAGTGCGAGTATGACCTTGCCAGCTGAATGTGGTTTTCTGGATCTGCAAGATTCTCATATGTATTCGGAAACAGGCAACCAGGCATTGTTTACAGGACGCCAAACGAACTGTGCACTCGCAGCACATTGATAAACACACATTTCCTCCTTTTATCAGGGAAATTGCACAATGTGAAGTATGAGTTTCCAGTTGTACTCATTCCTTTCAAACCTTTTCCTGTTTAAAAGTTGGGCTTTGCTAATTGGATGCTGATCAGACCCTCGATCTCCCCCCCCCCCCTTTTCTCTCTGCTATCAGTAGTTAAGTCCAAACTTTTCATTAATTCATAAAGAAGCAGCTCATCCTTCTAAATGCAAAGTGAGCACTAATTAACAGTAATGATTGCTAATCACTCTGCTTTTATATCCCTTTAGGAGCACTGCCATTATCCTTAAGTGAAATGCCTTGTATATGAATAAACAATGCAGTATTTCTTTCTACCAGCTACTAGAGCTTACTCAATTAGTTGGCTAATATATTTCAGTGCAAGATGGGCAATAACTAATTTTGTTAAATATCTTTCATAAATGACGAATAAAGTATTGTAGTGAATTTTTTATTTATTCATTTATTGTACTGAGTGCAAAGATATAATAGTGGAGATACTATTTGTTTTCTTGGATGTATATGGACTGGATATTTTCTGCAATGTTCATCTGTGGACTTTTACAGTGTCCCATGGAGGAGCATTAGAGGAAGTCTTTCCAAAGCAAAGCATTGGATATTAAACACAACTTAAGGAATTGCTTTTTATTTTGATCAAGATGGCTTGCATTTTGGTTATCTCACTCAGCATAGGTCCACAAGGCATATGTATAATTGCTGTGTGAATTTGTCTTTGTACTCAGCAAGCTATGAAATAAAAATAACAATATGAAAAATAGGAAATGAAAACTAGAAATTTTCTTTGGGGAAAATCATGGTTAATGGAAATGTTGCATACTGTGTACGGTGCCCTTACTAACAAGCAGAAACCAGCTTGAATGAAAATTAGTGAATGCCTAAATAAACAACAACCCCTAATCATCTATTGCTGTACTTCAGGACACAGTTCTGCATGTTTACATCATTTTTTCTTTTTTTCTAAAGAGACTTTTTTCTAAAACTGCTCTAAAAACTGACTGGGTTAAAGCTTTTATTACTCTGAATGTATTTTTAAATGTTTTAATGGTTTTTAATGTGCTTTTAAATTCTATTTTAACATGTATTTAAGTGTACATTGTGTTTTAAAGCAACACATCTATGTGTAAAGCTGCCTTGAGTCCCTTCCGGGGTGAGAAAGGTGGGGTACCAATGTCATAAATAAATAAATAAATAAAATTTGTACCCTGCTTCCAAAAAATAAGTATTCTTGCTATAATTAAGGCTGTTGCGGGTTTAAAAAAAAATGATACAGACTAATTGCAAAGACATCAAGTATATGGCTGTGTCCATGGGGAATATTTTATTCTTTCTTATTTCCCAAATAAAATCTTGCACTAAATTGAGCATCTTACGTAATCGTATTAATTAAAGGAAATTATTTATTTCACCATCATTTTACAGACAGCTTTTTAACAAACAGATGCTACTATTTGTTTCCCTTGAAGTAGACAATGACATCTATAGACCTAGATTTAGATACTGGGGGGAAAAAATCCTAAATTGATCTTTATATTTTTGTGTTACTAACTAAAGTATCAAATTATGTAGCTGTATACACATGGATGTCAAAAGACAGAATTAAATAGAATTTTATATAAACGGTGATAATGTACCGTTATTGGAAATAGAATTGCATAACTGTTTGCTCTTGTTCTTCATACTCATCATCCCTTGCCATGCAATAATGAGATGCTGTTCACTAAGAATAAAGGAGTGTTGTGCTGCATTTACCTTTTCCTCACTGGGCAAAACAACTACAAAGGGAAATTCCATATGTGTGTACCGCAGCAGTCTTTTCAGCCTGTCAGTATGTTATGTGAAGTTTCTTTTTTTCTTCCAAGTCCAGTTGTCTTCAGAAAGCTTGCTTCAGTGTTTTTGGCTTACAAATGTATTAGGTTTGGTACATTTGCATCCTCTCTGCACTGTGGTTTAGATGTTTTTGACAGTTCCCTTTTATATGGTAGTGCAGTCGAAGAAAAGTTCCAAAGTTAATACAACGCTGCCCTCTGTCGGTTTCTTGTACAAAAGATTTGAGTCTATAGGCTTTTCCCATTAATACAAAACCACTCCATGTTAAATTTATGCTTGGTTTGGTCAGAAGCTTATTTTCTTATGTAAACATCATGAGTTTCAGTGGCTACTTTAGCTTTCAGAAAGATACAGGTTGAGTATCCCTTATCCAAAATGCATGGGACCAAAAGTGTTTTAGATTTTGTAATACTTGCATCTACGGTACATAACGAGACATCCTGGAGATGTGACTCAAATATAAGCATAAAATTCATATGCACTTGATATATACCCCATATATATATATATATAAAATAAAATTTTATACAATATTTTAATAGTTTTTGTGCACCAAACAAAATTTGTACATCGAACCATCAGAAAACAAAGGTGCCATTATTTCAGCTAGGAAAAACAGACAATAGCACAAGGCTTTAGAAAATAAATATATATCTATTGTTCAATACAGTGTTCAGTACATACGTGCACCTGGGAGACGGACCAGATAGGCAAGGCAAATCCTGAGCATATAGGAACCAGGGTAATCCCGGGACAACTATTTCAGTAAAGAGTTTCACAGTTGTGAGTCCCAAAGTTCAAGCCTCATGGGCTAAAGAGTTCCTAAAATGCTGAAAGGTCCATGCTCCGAGGTGAAGATAAATGGTAAATCTGTGGATAGTACATATGTGCACGTGGTCCGTCTGAACACTGTATTGAACGACTCTCAGCCATTGGGATTCAAGGCACAGCTTTGGCCTGGTTCGACTCCTTCCTGCGGGGCCGCTCGCAGCGTGTCGAGTGGTGAGGCCAAGTGTCCAAGAAATCCACCCGGGACTGTGGAGTCCCCCAAGGCGCCATCTTGTCACCAACGCTCTTTAACATCTACGTCCAACCCTTGGCAAGCATAGCCAGAAGTTTTGGTTTTGGGTGCTATCAGTATGCAGATGACACCCAGCTCCTGCTGAAGCTTGAGCCAGGTGTAACATCGGTGCCTGAGAACTTTAGACAAGGACTAGAGGCAGTGACCAGATGGCTCCGCTCATACAAACTCAAGATCAATCCATCAAAGACGGAGATTCTATGGCCGGGACGCCCAGAACCACCCATTCCGCTGCCGCTCTTCGAGGGAGAGCCGCTGATCCCGGCCCCGTCGGTGAAGAGTCTCGGTGTGATACTAGACTCGAGACTCTCGCTGGAGGCCCAGGTTGCTGCGACAAGTAAGGGAGCTTTCTTCCACCTGCGCCAGGCACGTCAACTGGCACCTTACCTTCCATCGGATGCGCTGGCTACGGTGGTCCATGCCACAGTGACATCGCGGCTGGACTACTGTAATGCCTTGTACGTGGGGTTGCCACAGTCAACCACTCGTAAAATCCAGCTAGTGCAGAATGCAGCCGCCAGACTCCTCACCGGGACACCGCTGAGATGCCACATCGCGCCATCTCTACAGCGCTTACACTGGCTGCCAGTCGAGCTCAGAGCCATCCACAAGATCTTGTTGCTTACCTTCAAGGCCCTCCATGGCGCTGGCCCAGCTTATTTAAAAGACCGCTTGTTCGAACCAGTTCATTTAAGGTCGCTGCGTTCAGTGAACAGGGACCTTCTCCGCATTCCAGGTGTGAGTGAGGCCCGCCTCGACATCACAAGACGGAGAGCCTTCTCCATCGCGGCCCCTGTTCTTTGGAACTTGATGCCGGCGGAGCAGAGAGCTATCCTGGACATGCCCCAGTTCCTGACCGCATTGAAGACCTGGCTCTTCCGAAAGGCTTACGGCTAAGGACACCTCCCAGACTTAGCCTGAGCTACTGGAACTATTTTAATTAAATTCCTATTCTTTTAGCTTTAACTATTGAACTGCTTTATGCGCTTTATGTGTAAGTCGCCCGGAGCACTGACGTGGAGGGCGACTCACAAATAATAAAATCAATCAATCAATATATATTTATTTTCTAAAGCCTTGTGCTATTGTCTGTTTTTCCTATCTGTATACATAGCTCTTAGCCTCTGTTTACTGCCATTATTTCAGCCACACACGTCAACATTTTTGGATTTAGGATTATTTTGGATAAGGGATAATCAACCTGTGTGGCTGAAAAAATGCCTATGCATTGGAGTCTTTCAGATCTGCTAGGTGCTTCTTACTATGCTAATGAAGAAAATTCCGGGTTTTATCAAATTTTCTTTCAGTAATTTAAAGTCAGTGAAATCCTTTAAACAGTGTGTGTCTTCTACTCAGTTCTTTGTGAAATTTAACTTAGCTGAATGTTGAGATTTGATGCAGTTTTTCTTTAAGATGTTTTTCTCTGGTAATATAAATGATGGTGCACATTATTTATTATGTGCAACTCTGAATCAGATCATTGGGAATGGACATAAGATCTTTCTAGTATGACATGTAATGTGTGCATTGTTGCATATTCTTTGCTAGGTATTGGAATAACTTGTCATAGTCTATACATATGTGGAGCACTGCTTCAGACACAGAGGTTTTATATAGCTATATTAAAATTATCTCCCATGCTTATTTATAATTCAGCTATATTCTGTGTACCTAAATGTAAATTATCCAGGTGACTTAATGCATAATTTGGTCTTTTGAGGGCACTGCTTCACCATTGGAAAGGATCATTAACAGGGTCTAGAAAATCCCTATTCCCTACTTAGTTGAGGTGTGTCAGCTATATGTAATGTCTTTCTTCTCTTCTGGGATCCAGTTCTCAACTAACTCTTGATTCATGATAGCACATGAATAGCATGTAAAATGTTTGCCCTTAAATTGTTTTGTATTCATTGCCCCCAACTCCAAACAAATGCCTAGTTCTGCATAATAAAGACATCTTCTACTTGAAAATAAGCAATATTTTGAATGTTATTGTGTCTAATGTAATAAATACCATGCTCCTAAAATTATTTTAAAAAATCTCAATAGTTATTTCACTTTAATTATCGCCATTGTTGTTGTTATTGTCGTCGTCATCATCATCATCATATTTATTTATACTCCATCTTCCTCTCCTAAAGAAGACTCAAAATAGCTGGAAAGGGAACAGTTACGAATGTAATCATTTTTTAATTTTATAGTGACAGCATGCAGTGCCTTGCAGACATGTTTACACACAGTTTTGACTCTGTCACATTTTATGTTATAGCCTGGAATTGAAATAGATTTATTTGTTTGTTTATTTGTTTGTTTTGTATCCTGCTTTATCTACTAAATGGGATTCTGTTCTTACAATATAAATTAAGCAAAACAATATGAAGTAAAAAAAAGTTTTTAAAGCATAAAACTATACGTCCAATTAAAAACTACTTTTAAGATAAAATAAAAGAAGTTCAGTTCCAGCTGGGCGTGACTCCAAGGAGGAAGCAACTACAAAGCTTGAGTTCACAAGGCTTGGGAGGACTTCTTCTATTTTAATGTGTTATATAGCATATTTGTAGGAAATCAGCTCATTGGGTGAATACTGGTAACTCTGAGACTGTAACACAAGTTGGTGGTGAGATAGCCAATTGAAGGACTGGGTAGTAGTGAGAGGGCTACCCAGAACCATGTAGTTGGCTACAGGGCAGTCCACTGGTGGGAGTAGGGTGGTGCTGGACTAGCCAGCGAATCAACCTGATTTGCTGGGAATATACCCATTGACTGTGTGTTAAGTGTTGTTGTATTAATGTCTTATAATTTGTCTTTTGGTTTTTTTTACCCTTTTTTGTTTTTGGTTGTTTGTTTGTCCCTGTATTGTTTTTAGTTCACTGTATATGGAAACTAGGGTGACAATACAAGTTGTGCAAGGCAGATGGAGATATGGTGATGGCAGGGTTACATGCCCTTATAGAGGAAGAGAAAGATGTTTAATATGTATCTTGCCTTCCAGTCACCCTGCCAACTTGGAGAAATTGAAGAGTGAGCCAGGGAAACCACCAAACCTCACCTTGCTCTTATGCCAGGTCAGTTAAGAATAAAACACATATCTATGATCTCCTCAAGAATGAAGGAACCCACCCGGCAAGCTTCACTGATATGGACCAACCTGGGCTCAGGTTCTCTCAGCTCTGTACTGTGTCAGTGAGCAGGTGAGGGAAAGTGGTCAGGAGGTGGGGGTGGTAGCTGTGTTCTATAAAGATCATTTTAACCTATTTAGATTACAATGAATCACATTGAGTGTGTGTATCTGAGTCTGAAAGCCAGGTATAGACTAGGGACTATGTTAGTGTACTGTCCACCCCACCTCCTAACAGACTCCCTGGCCGAGCTCACAGAACTGGAGGTGTTGTTGGAGTCTCCCAGACCTTTTCTTTTGGGATGACTTCTACATTCCACTGGAGGCCAGTTTTTTAGGTGCAGCTCGGAGTTCATGGTATCAATGACAAATATGGGCCTATGCTAATTGACTTCTGGACCGACAGACTCAGCAGGTGACACCTTGATGCGATTTTTAGCTCAGAACATGCAGATCTGTGGACGGAGGTGATCAGTACCTTCGGTTTGTCATGGACAGATCATTTTCTGGTCAGGCTAGTATCACAGCTATAACCTACCCCGGCAGGTGGAAGAGTTATTAAAATGGTTTGCCATCGAAGGGTATTGGATCCTTTGATGCATGGGCAAACTTCTTTACCTTGAGGCCACATTATGGGTGACTCCAGGAGGGTGGGGTTGGGAGGGCAGGAGAGCAGGCATGTGCTAGCGCAGTGGTTCTCAACCTGTGGGTCCCCAGATGTTTTGGCCTACAACTCCCAGAAACCCCAGCCAGTTTACCAGCTGTTAGGGTTGCTGGGAGTTGAATGCCAAAACATCTGGGGACCCACAGGTTGAGAACCACTGTGCTAGCGAGACCACACCAGGAGGGAGAGGTGCTGGGTCAGGAAGGAATGGGGCAGCCCCATTGCTGCCTTCACCTCCTCAGCACAAGGCTCACAGGGAGACATGCCTCTGCCCTTCCTCCCCTCACTCCTCCTCTCACCACAAAGCTCTCAAGCCATATAGCCTGGAAACCACACAACATCTCCTTCCTCTTGGCTCTCTTCTGGGAGGAGAGAAAGTGGAGAAACTTCCTTAACGCGGGATGGAGGGTATACATGTGCAGCAGAGGGAAAGGGTTTTTCTTTTGCCAGCGTGAGTGCTCCTGGTCATTGGCAAAAGGAGAACTCCTCCCCTGCTGCCTCTGCTTCCATTTCATCCATGGGGTCATAGGCCAGTGGCACACAATCTGCACCTCATCTCTAGCATCAAAAAGGCAGTAATCAGAGAAAAAAGACGAGAAGTGCAGAAAAGGGATGTGAGTTCAGTAAGGCGAGCTGGGCTTATGGAGAAGGTGGGGGGGGGGGGAGGTAAAATGGTGAGTGGCTCTGTGGCCCTTTCAGGGGGAAGGATGATTTGGGGGACGGGGGACGGTAGGGTCAGGCAGATAGAGGAAGGGGAAAGAGGGGGCAGTGGAGCGGCTGGGAAGCGGAGAGCGGGTCCTGCATACGAGGCAAAGCTGGTCTGGGTGGGGCCTGAGGGAGGGAGCCTAGCTCTACCTGCTGCACCTGGAAAAAGGGAGAGAGAGAAGGAAAAAGGAGATTGGGAGTGAGGGAGGAGAGGCAGCAGAGAGGCTTCTAGTCTGTCTCTACCCCCCAAAAATGCATGGCTGAGGCCAAAGGACTGCTCGTCTTCTCCTTATGTCACCTCCACTCCTGACTCCCTCCAATAACGCTGCTCCACTTTTCCCACCACTTTTCATAGAATCATAGAGTTGGAGACCTTTTGTTGCCCATTCACTTTCAATTTCGGGCCAGAGAACCTTGCCAGGAAGGCCATTCAAAGCACCCATGGCTCAGACCATCTATGTCCCACCATTATCCAGGGCGGGAAGAGAGGCGACTGGCCCTTGTCACCAGCAATTTCACACTTGAGTTCCTTAAGGGGAGCCATCCAGCAGTCCCCAAATCACATTCATTGCAAGGGTTCTGTGTGGGAAGTTTGGCCACCCCCAGCAACTACAACTGACAGATGGTGATCCAATCTCTCCAGTGGGCTGCTGCGTCCTCCTGCCATGAGGAGGGTGTGAGGCCAGTGAAGAGGGCCCAAGGGGGTCTCATCCACTTCTTTGACCCATTTCAAACCGGCATCAGAACAGGATACAGAGTTGAGACTGCAATGATCCCTTTAGTGAATGATCTCTGTCTCAACACTGAGAGGGGAGTGTGTCCCTATTAGTGCTTCTAGAGCTCTCAGTGGCTTTTGATACCATCGACCATGGTATCCTTTTGGAATGCCTGGAGGGGCTGGTAATCAGAGGCACTGTGTTGTAGTGGTTCCGGTCATACCTCTCAGGCAGGTTCCAGATGGCGGTGCTTGGGGATAGCTGCTCCTCAAAAAAGGGCCTGTTATGTGGCATCCCACAAGGTGCCATTCTATCTCCAATGCTTTTTAATATTTACATGAAACCGCTGGGAGAGATCTTCCATAGCCAAGGGGCATGGTGTTATCAGTATGCTGATGATATCCAAATATATTTCTCAATTTCTTCAAAAACAGCTGAATGAGCTGTCGAAATTTAAAACCCATCTAAATTCCTATCTCTTCCGGCAGGCCTAGTCAGCCGCTTTTAAGCATGAATTTTAAACTTGTGTCCTGTGTTGTAATCTCTGTCTTGTGTATTTAATATGTATTTTATACAAGTATATTATAATATGTCTCTTTTATAACTACTGTACATTTTAATATGTTTATAGAATTTTTGCAATGTTTGTGTGGTTTGACCCGTCTTGAAGTATGAGGAGAGGCGGGTAAGAAATAAAATTGTTGTTATTGTTAAATAATTGAAAACAAACCAGCAATTGTTGGCTACATAAGTATTTACGTCCTGATCTCCATCAATACTAAGTAAAGGCACCTCTAGCAGTCTTGCGCAGCAGGGATCTAGAATTTTTATAAATTTCACTTTTTCAACTGGTTTGAGGTTAGACCTTTATGCCACTCTTAAGACATTCAGATTCTTCAGACTCTGTGTTTAAGACCATAGTCCTGTTTGAAGCTGAACCTCCATCCCATCCCATCCCATTTAGGTTAAAACAGGTTTTCTTTTTATATTTTACTCCATCCATCTCGTGCTCAGTTCTGACCAGTTTCTCAAGCATTGCTGAAGAAAAGCACCCTCGGAACATGCTGTTGCTGCCATGTTTAATCATGGCGTTAGTTTTTTCAGGTCAGTATTGATATTCCACCACACATAGTGCTATGTAGCAAAACAAAATTTTCAATTTCATCTCATTGGACCAGAGAACGGTTCTCCCTGCATTTGTTGTGCCTTTTTGCTTATTCCAAGTGAGCTTTGATATGGGCTTGTTTCAGCAATGGGTTCCTTTTCACTGCTCTTCCATAAAAATCAGCATCCAGTTAATAGTTGTCTCATGGATGGTTTCTCTTGTCTCAGCTGAGAAAATCTGGCTTCTTCAGAGTTACTGTTGGCCTCTTGGTTGCTTTGTATAGTCTTGGTTGACTGATATACTACTTACCCAGTCACTGTGTGTTAGTGGATGGCCTTTTTTCTGTTTGTGATTGAACTCCCCCCAATTTTCTAATAATGGTTTTCATTATGCTCTTTTGTGAGGAAATTATTACTTAATGGGGCTGCTTCCTTAGGCTGATGGGAAGTGGAGTCCACTAATATCTGGAGAGCCACGGGTTCTTCATTCTCAGCTACATGGATTGCTATTGCTGAACATTCCCAGGTATTTAGTACATACTACACTATACTGATTTAAGGATCATAGAAAATACTTTGCCCCACACATCAATATATGCTTTCAGTGCAGAGTAGATGCTTATAAGACAAACTATTTTAGCACTGCTCAAAGTTTTCATTCTACTTTTTCAGGAAGAGGAGGACCTCTTGTATGCCTAGTGACATATGTGAACAATGGGTAATTCACACAAACATTTTTGCAAGGGAACAGAGAGGAAGAACGAAAGAAAAAGTCTCTCCTACATAGCCTTTGTAAACTCTAGCTTTGAAAACAAATGGTTGCTGAGCTTTTCTTGCCAGACAAATGAAAACAATATTTAATATTTAGGACTTTAGTTTGTGGAGAATTATCTGTGTAGTATGAATGAATGAATGATTTTTACTGTGACAGTCACAGACCAAGGGTCTGTGTAGGAATGTACATGTTGCTTAAATGGCAATTTATTAATTTCGTATCCAAAGCATTGCATAAATTAGTATAAAACTGATAAAAATAGAAGGAGCGCAAGCGGCTAAATATCTTTTGACCAAAAATGGGCAACAGCGACCACATTGTCTGTAGCCTCAATTGTTCCTCTGTACATGAGGCAGGACATTACAGACAAGCATAAAGATGTTCCTCATGTTCCACAGTCGCACAAGGTGGATGATTCTTTTACGTAGTGCCATTTGACCAGGTTGTCTTTTGATCTGCCCACTCCACTTCTAAATCTGTTCAGGGACTTTCAAGTTGCCCATTCTTGGTTTGCCCCTGGAAGGGGGGGGGGGATCCATTTGAAATGTCCTGATTTAGCTACCCAGAGGGATAATCTTGCTTTTGCTGGGGGAATGTTAACAGCAGTGGTTGTTCTCATGAACTTTCCCTTGATTAGAGTCTACTGGGAGGAGGCTGATAGCCATGCAGTGGATGGGTTTCACAGTGTTCAACATTGTTTCGCTCACAGCTAGCAGCAACTTCTCATCACACATCAGGTGGGGCAATGATAAACAGATTTTGTTAATGGTTTCTGCCTTTCTGTTGAAATTGTTCATGTGTTTGTGGACTTCAATGGCTTCTCTGTGTAGTCTGACATTAAGGTTGCAGGGTGGTCTAGCATTTCTGTGTTCTCAAATATCTATCAGCATGTGTAGATTTTCTGTAAGCTGTGTGTACCTCTATGCAGATGCCCCCTTTCTCCCACCCTGGACCTTCCCACAGGTGTATATACACTCTATTTGCCTCACTGCCAACAGATCCTCTGAATATGCCAACGACAGATGAAGGTAAAACATTAGGAGAGAATGCTACTGGAACATGGCCATACAGCCCAAAAAAGCTCACATGCGTTTTGTGTTTTTGGATGAAATCACAGTTGTGTCCTGCCAGTACTTTTCACATTTTGTTCTGTGAAATGGAGCAAGTGGCTTGAAAGATTCTATGGTTGATCATGTTGTGTTCAGTGCCTAAAACTATGCTGCTTTATTCTGCTGCTAGTCTCGACAAAAGTAGAGCCATGGAATTTATTGATGCATTGCTTATTTTCTTTAAGCAGAGTGGTGAAAGGCCTTTTTCCTGGATGGGAAAATGATAACGATGATCGCTACTACAGGCAGATGGCCCTCTCAAGTGGTGCAGGCCAAGTTAGAAGTTCAAAGGAGCTTCTAACTCATGCTAGCACAAATTAGATAAATGTACTCCCAGATGAATATGTTCAGGCAAATGACAATAGCAAAATGTGGCCTTAGTAAAAAGACTTGTAATATACCGTATAAATATGTAGTAAGTATTTGATATCCAGTTTCAGAAGATATACAGCAAAGCCTGAAAGCTAAGACAACAAGCCATCTATGAAGGTGATAAAAACAGTAAGGTATATTTTCTTGAAGGGAAGATGCCAAATTAAGGTTTAGTTTAATTAAAATAGTGATAAATGTAGATTACATTACTGGGGACAATGAATTATAGCTATACTGCATATTGAGAGTTTGTGTAATTTACTAAGACTCTACAAAAAAATGACATAGTACCCACTGTGGAATGTTACTGGAAGAGCCCTGTTTATTCTACATACATTTCTTTTTTTAATTAAAATGTCAATGATAATTTTATAGCACCCTGCCAAAAAAAAAAACCTAAAACAACCTTCTTTGAATTTCATGTTAGATGGGATATGAAAGGAAATTCTTGTTGTTCCTGACCGAAAGAAATATGTAATGAAGGAAATGAATTTATTGAGGGTACATTTTAATTATGCAGTCATTTTCAATTAAATTGGTCAAAAAATTTTAACCACTAATTCATTGTTTGAATTTGTTTATAAAGTCTTTGACTCAGTTTAGAATGACTACAGGCAGTCCAAAAGTTACAAACATCTGACTTGCAAATGACTTATAGTTAAGAACAAGGGTGAGACAACAAGAAGTGAGAGAAATTTACCCCTAGGAAGGGAAGTTAACTCCTGAAAAAATTATCATAGGTAAAAGATACCTCAACTGAAGCTTTATCACCAATCCTTGTTTCCACAACAAGCCAAATTTTTCAAAATTCAATTATTATAGGGACAGCAAGTGAAGTGAAATCTTCTGAATAGGGACACAGAGGTGTTAAGTGTTCCCTATGCTCTCCAGAGCTAAAAAGAATATATTTTTGGCAGGTACTTAAAAATGTAGCTGTTCCGACTTACATACAAATCCGACTTAGGAACAAACCCACAGAATCTATCTTGTTCATAACTTGGGGGTTGCCTGTATTTTGAAAAGGGAATCAAGAGAAGGGTATCGTAATAAAATAATATGGTTAATGTTAAATAGGACCTTTTGAGGGAAAGTGCTATGAATTAACAGAAAGATGACATACTTTGACAATTCAGAGGTTCTTTGCTTTTATGTTCCTGTATCGCAAGGGTTGACCCGGATGGCCCTTGTGGTCTCTTGCAACTCTATAATTCTAAGCTGTCATTCTACTGGTTTAACATTAGTCCTGGCCATTTTCTTCACTTTCCCAATGGGCCATTTTCCTCCTTTCAATTGGATTGTATGTGTAATATTCTCCTACCTATATTCCAAGTAGCTTCATTACACTGTGTTGTAATGATGCTGTTGTAATAGAGAAAAGTTGCAAAGTGAAAATTCGGTGAAAACCATTTTTTCCCTGGAAAAGCCTTCTAAAATCTGGGCTCTCACATTTTTTTGGCCTATATGGCCATGTTCTAGGAGCATTCTCTCCAGATGTTTCGCCTGCGTCTGTGGCAAGCATCTTCAGAGGTTGTGAGGTCTGTTGGAAGCTAGGAAAACTTATATTTCTGTGGAATGTCGAGGGTGGGAGAAAGGACTCTTGTCTGTTGGAGGTAGGTGTGAATGTTTCAGTTGGTCACCTTGATTAGCATTTGATGGCCTGGCAGTTTTTTGATGTGGCTTGTTAGTGCCTGGGGAAATCTTTTGTTGAGAGGTGATTAGCTGTCCCTGATTGTTTCCTCTCTGGAGTTTCCCTGAGTTTGAATGTTGTTCTGCTATTATAATTTTGGAGTTCTTTTTAATACTGGTAGCCAGATTTTGTTCATTTTCATGATTTTGTCTTTTCTGTTGAAATTGTCCACATGCTTATGAATTTCAATGGCTTCTCTGTGTAGTCTGATATGGTGGTTGTGAGAGTGGTCCAGCATTTATGTGTTCTCAAATAGTGTGTCCAGGTTGGTTCATCAGGTGCTCTGCTATGGCTGACTTCTCTGGTTGAAGTAGCCTGCAGTGCCTTTCATGTTCCTTGATTCGTGTTACCTGGATTTGTTGGACAATTGGACCAGTGTATGAACTTTGAAAGGACTTTATTGTGTACGCTGTGGGACTTCTCCTCATGAGTAACACAGTGAAGGACCTTTCCTTCGATCTACTTACATTCCTTGGTGTTTCTTCTGAACTACATAGACTTTGTACAGACTTACCTGCGTGTAAGATTGAAAATTATTTTTCCAGTGAATTAACTGTATTATTGTTTGACTACTAACCTTACATTATATGAATGTGAAGTGAATCAACTACCTTTTGGTTTGTGCTATAATATTATTAATGAAAAAATAATATCTCTTTAATTCAATTTTGGCGTATTTGAATTTATTCTTTATTATATAAATTTTTCTCTAGCAAGCTAATATTGGCTGTATTTGCCCTCGCTCTTAGTTCAGTGTTTACAAATAGAACAGTTCTCTCCCCTCCCCCCTTTTTTGTTCCCTTGATGTATGGCAAGAACACTTTTCATCTGGGTGGATCTTTGTCTTTACTTTCGTGGCTTGTTCTCGGTCTTGCAGCTCTTCTGATGTCTGAGGTGGAGTATCCTCCTTTTACAGTAGGAATGATGTCTGTATTTGAATGTAATGTTGAGCATGCATGATTACCTGGTTCCTGTTTCAGTAGTGGAGTGATAACCCAATGTTGAAGAGGTATTATTAACTATACTGTTTGTCCTCAATATCCACGGATTCTAGCTTCATGGATTCAACCATCCACACTTTGGAAATATTAAAACCCAGAAAGCAAACCTTGATTTTGCTATTTTGTATAAGGGGTACCATTTTACTATACCATTGGATATAATGGGACTTGATATCATGGATGTTGGTATCCTCGGGATCCTGGAACAGAACTTTAGAAGGTCCACTGTAAGCAAAGTTCTAAAGGCACTTGAGTTTAGGAAGCAGAAATAGTTCTAGTTCTAGGAAAAGGTGAACGAGTTCAGTTCAGGTCTGATTTGGATTGTAAGAAGATGTCAAGATGAAGTGTGCAAGCTCATTAGCTTTAAGGAATAACTGGATTCTCATGTTTAGGGCTAGTTAAAGTTCTATGTTATATTCTTCAAATAGGATGTTATAGCATACTTCATAAGTAAGCATACTGTGAACAGAATACTGAAGTGTATTTGAAGAGCTTCAACTCTTCAAAGGTGAGAGAAATGCAACTTGTATGTTGCAAATGATACCCAGCCCCATTCTGGTGGTTTCTTAAGTCTCCAATCAATGCTCTGAAACTCCAAACATATTATTAAAATTAGTGTGATATTCTGGGCATTTTTCATCCCCAAAATGGGCCCAAATTCTCCAAAATGTGACAGTTGAACCATACCCCAGGGAATCCATTTCAAATCTCCATTTGTTTGTTATGTTATATGTTTGTTGTGTCTTTAAATGTACAGTTGATTAACTCTGTTGTTGCTGGACTTGATCCTGTTTGTTATCCAACTTCAGGGAAATGGTGGCGGGATACAAAAAATAAAGTTGTTATTATTACTATTATTAGCCTAGAATGGATGCAGCATCATTTCTGGATGGATGGGTATTGCCCACTAAGATGCGTGGGGGAATTGATAACCACTTGCCCACTGTTCAGTTGCTAACTCCTAGCCTACAGAATCTGTGGTGGCGTCTTGCCACTATTGTTGTAATATTACGTTTGGGGGCTTACAGTTCTGGTTTGCATATCACTCTAAGAAATTATTAGCTAGCTCATTTTCCTCCACTGAATTTCATCAAACTTGGTTTGTGAATTTATAGCTACGTTCTGGATACAGAAGCATAAACTATAAATGTGTTTTCTTTGAATGGATGCACCCATCTCACCCAGGGACAACTGATTTTATTCTTACCACACCAAGCTTCTAGTGGGGGTGATGGTAGTATGTACAAGTAGGAGAAGCATGTAAACTTTCTATCTCTCACCTTAAAGCACTATTTTCATTTTTGATGCAAGGAAGAGGAATGCATGGGTGGTGCTTTTGGATGCAGTTGCCAATATCCTTCACCATTGGCTGTGCTGAATAGGACTACTGAGAGTTGCAGTTCTAGTGGAATGTGGTTAATACAATTTTTTGTTGGGTGTTAGGGTTTTACCTGTCAAGAAAGGCAGAACTCAGATGTCCTTGTATATCTTTGGATATATGAAACACAGGTGTTTTTTTTGTTTTTTTTGTTTTTGATGTAACAGCTATACAAATCTGTGACAGTTGTACAAATCAGTTTTTGGATTACTCTTGTATTTATGTCTCGGTGAGTTTTAAAGACTGTTTTAACTCTGTTTATTATACTTTAACCTGTTTTTACCACACTGCAGTATTTAATTGTTTTTTAAGCTTTGTATTGAGCTTATTAAAATTGACTAAAGTGTGGGTTGTTAGCCACTGTGAGTCCCCAAGGGGAGAAAGGCAGGGTATAACCAAAGTTTATTATTACTATTATTATTATTATTATTATTATTGCTGGCCATTGCTATAAAATGTATAGCTTTGTTCTGTTAGGACTTTAGTTTTACCTATCCAACAAAGTGTAATTCATCACTTTTCAATGGCACAGAGAAATAAAACCAATACAAAAAATATTCCAAAATGTGTAGAATCCCTTAATAATCCATGACTTCCCCCAAACTATCAGAAATTCAGAGTAATGGTAGAGAAAGGCATTTCGGTTTGTTGTGTAGAATGTTGTACTTTTCTCTCCTTCCACTACTTTCCTGTTACTTTAGTTCGACTCACTCCCAATTTTGCTCCATATTAAATATATTCTGGTTCTAGGAGTATCTTGTCTGTCAGCCCTTCGCGTTATGCTGATGGAGACGAGAGAGGCATTGTTGGGAAAAGTGGGTCAGTCATTATTTATTACCCAATTGCCAGGGTGACTTATTCATTGCCTGCATCATCATCCCCCAAAGTACTGCTTTACAGAATAGTGAATTATGTTTCAGGAAAAAAGATCAATAAGTGCTTTCAGAGCAACATTTGCCATGAGACTCATCTTCTTTTTATACATATATGTATTGCACTAAAAAGGTAGGCTTGTTTTAATTAAAATAAAGAAAAATATCATATAAAAAGTGATTTGCATACAACGTTTGTATCACTTTGGAATGGTAAACACTGATAGTCTATGTTCTGGTCAAATTTATTGTCAGCTGATTAAGAACTCTGCGAAAAGCAATACTGGGGATGTTTCCTAGCTTCTGTCCAAGTACATTTGCAGTTGATTAACTGCACTGAAAAACTGTAGCAGCAACGACTTTTCTCGTATAGAGCACCTAAACATTTGTCAGACTTTAAAAATGATTGCACATTCTGCTGTCTGGGTGAAGTTTACACAGATGCAGATTTGCAACCTGCCCAGGGGCTTTCTAGACAGAGGCATTCATTTATATCTGTTCTTTACAAAAATGGGATGAGACAAGATCACCTAGACAATAAGGCTCCTTATTTGAGTTTTCAATTTTTATTTTAATAATTTGTCTGTAAGTTAGATCAGATAAAAGCTATGCTGGCTGTATAGTCTTCCAGCTTTTAAAGACAGATTTCAAATGTTCTCCAATAGCATTCTCATCATATATTGAAGCCTTTTCCCCTTACTGCCAGTGCACACAATTCATTCATAGTGAGGATCATTTAAAAAAATCAGTGAAATGGTTGCAGATTTTAGACATAATGTATTACATATACTGCAGGTCTACTTCAGTTGTGATACCGGTTTTGATGTGATTGAGCTTTCTTTCAACATACTAAGTGACAATAAAAAGAGAAAAAGCAACCAAAAGAGGTAGGAGGGCTTATTTGACATCTGTGGAACCTTAGGACATAAATCTGGTTGAGTGGATTTTGACATCAGGTCACTTCTGGCCTCGTTGTTGTTGTTGTTCTTATTATTATTGTGTTTATTTATACTCCACTTTTTTCTCCAGAAAGGAGATTCAAAGCAGCTGTTGCAGTGCATGATTGGTAATTTACTACAGTCTCTCTGGCATTACTTTGCGAACGAAGATTCTTAGGAAGGACTCATCCCATGCTTTTTACAAGCGCGTTGATGCGTTGAGGCCAATCTGAGATAGGCAAGTCCAGTTGCAGAAAGCACCGCAGAAAGTCTCCTTGGGTGATGTTGTTTCCAAGTTTCTGCTCTTTCTGCGTTGTCGTTTCTCTTCGAGACCCGTCTGGCATGCCTTCTCGAAAGAGGCTGCAGCATTATGGATAGTATGTCTCCATGCCTCCCGATGTGAGGCCAGAGTGGACCATTGTTGATGATCAATCTGGCCGAGCCTGAGATGTTGTTTCAGGGAGTCCTTATATCTCTTTTTAGGGCGCCTCTCTTGCACTGACCCGTGGCGAGTTCACCATAGAGTAGTATCTTTGGGAGGCGGTGGTCCTCCATCCTAGAGATGTGCCCTGCCCAGCACAGCTGTGTTTTCAATAGCATGGCCTCAATGCTGGTGATCCCTGCTTGCTCAAGGACAGCAACATTCGTCACATAGTCAGTCCAGTGTACATTTAGGATTAAGCAAGGACAGCGCTGATTAAAGCGTTCGAGGAATCGTAGGTGTTACCGATAGGTGACCCATGTTTCAGACCCATAAAGGAGAATAGACAGTACGATAGCTCTGTACACATTGATTTTGGTGCTATGCCTAAGGTGTTTGTTACTCCAGACTCTTTTGTGAAGCCTTCCGAATGCACTCTATGCCTTTGCTAACCTGTGATCTATCTCTTTATCAATCTTTGCATCTGAAGAGATGATGCTTCCCAGGTAGGTGAACTGCTGGATGGACTTAAGCACAGATTTGCCTATGTTGACGTGGGGATGATGGTGTTCTTCCTGTGGTGCGGGCTGGTAGAGAACTTGCATTTTCTTCAGGCTGACTTCCAGCCTAAACAGCTCTGTTGTTGTTCTTATTATTATTGTGTTTTTTTGTACCCCACTTTTTTCTCCAGAAAGGAGACTCAAAGCGGCTGTTGCTGTGCATGCGCGGTAATTTACTACAGTACTAGTGTGGAAAAGGTACTTGTTTGCCCTACAATTCCCAGGACTGGGGATTCTTGAATGTGTAGTCCAAAAAAGGAACTTTCTAAAGCTCTGTCAAAAACTTTGTGTACAAAGGAAAGTAATTCCTGGTTGTTTATACGGTATCACATAACTAAAAACATTCCTATAGCTATTACTGTATGTACTCCTGTATTACTAGACCTCATGTTTGCACTGAGGGCAGGTTTTGGGTCCAGAATTATTTATTTTGATACGACCCATTGATTATATGTCATTATATGGAGAGGAGAAAGCACTAGTGTCATTTCCCACCCAGACATTCAAAAAGGCCATAAGTGACACCACATCAGACAAATTAGAGAGGGTCAGTGCTTCTTTTAGGTTATCTCAGGATGGACTAAGCTCTTGCCTTTTGTCACTCTACTGATAGAAGGGAGGTAGAACCTCTTTTAATCAGAGTTAAGATACGGTCCTTACATTGACCTATAGATAAGTCCATCCAGGTTTTTGGAGTTGCTTTTTTAACTAAAATTTCTTGACTTATGAGTATATATACTATTCTACTGATTTAAAAACCAATTGAAACCCGAATGTCGTCCTGAAAAAAGCATGCTTGTGCATGATTTAGTGTATTACATTTATAAATTGCTCCTCATACTCTAAAATAATTGTGAAAAATTTACAATATGATAGAAATTTATTTTATTTATTTATTTCAGGATTTTACCCCGCTCTTCTCAACCCCCGAGGAGGGACTCAGAGCGGCTTACAGTAAGGCACAATTCAATGCCCACATAGTAACAATATAAAACCCCAGAACCCTTCAACAATTAAAATACATTAAAATACAATTACATTAGCATCATACGCATTCATTCCAGATTAAAACAATGTTCTGTCCATAAAAGCATTGGCCCTATTCATCCACTTTCCATTAAAATACCATCTAAAATGCTGCCTTGTGCTGGTGTGCAAACGCCTGATCCCACAGCCAGGATTTTAATATTAATAATGTTAAGATTCTAAAGTGACAACAAGAAGCTTTTTAGGCCTTTCTTATTTGTTTGTTTCTCTTCTTCAAGGCAAAGCAGTCTTTTCAATTGTGTGAAATGGGCTTTGGCATTTTTGGGCGTTCTGGAGGAGGAGCCAGGAGTTGATTGTCCAGATGTAGAAATTCTAGGACTTGAGAATGGAGTTTCTCTTTTCAATCCAGGATGACTGCAGCTGGCAGGGGTAGTTTTGTTCCATGACGTCCTCCTACTGTTTCCATTATGCTTTGCTGTTCCTCCACACACATTGCAGGTTATTAACAGAACATTTGTTGATTCTTTGTACTTCTTCAAAATCTTTGTTTGTTTTAAATTGAGTCTGTAGTTCTTCCTTTCCCTGTGAAGTAATTTCTCTATCCGGGGAGTTATTTTTATTTTGGGCATTACACGGACTCTGTAATTACCAGGAAGAAGCAACTGGTAACAGAAAGCGCAGACCCGGCTGGCATTCTCCTGTTTCTTGCCTTCTATGTTGCTCAGTGTCCATCGCAAAAAGCGTGCTTGGGCTGGGCAAGCCTGTGCCAGTTGCTGTGCTGCAAGTTCCAAAAATCGATGTGTCCCCATTTCTTCGACAGAACAGGGAAACCTCTTCCTCTTCAGCCTAATACTCTCCTGTGGGCGGAGCCCAGCAAGGCCCCCGCCGCTCCCGCCAGCCCGCGCCCCACCAGAAACATAGCAATGAAATGCTAAGTCCAGTTAAAAGTTGTGCTGTGTGTGTTTTGTAGGTATTGTAAAGGCAAGTGAATGCTTTACATTGTATCAGCACAGTACAATGAATTAATCAGACTTTCAGACCAAAGGCTGAGCAAATTCACAATCCGCTACAGTATATGATTCCCTTGCTTGATCAAAAATATACACATAGCTTGGATACAAGTATGCATCTGGATACAGATTTGTATATGAAGGATATGGAGCATAATGCAAATACCTGGTTGTGTATATACAGTAAAATTATAGTTTTAGGCTGCAAGGGTGTTATTTTAGTACACTATAGCAGTGTTTTTCAACCTTTTTTGAGCCGCGGCACATTTTTTACATTTACAAAATCCTGGGGCACACCACCAACCAAAATGACACAAAATGACACTCTTGTCATTTTACTAACTGTCACCCTCTCCGGATGTTTTACCATCCTGTGGGAGGCTTCTTTCACATCCCTGCAGACAGACAAGAGCTCACCTTGTCTCGCAGATTCAAACTGCCGACCTTCAGGTCAGCAGCTCAGCCAGCACAAGGGTTTAACCAATTGAGTCACTGCAGTTCCTTTGAAATATGGTAATGAAAATATATTATAGTTTCCTCAGTCATTTTTCTGTCCTGTTGATGTGTTTCCTACCAACCACAGCTGCTGCGAAACTCCTTTTCTCCTCAGCTCTGGTTCCAAATTCAGGAATACTTCAGCCTCATTGTTATACTTTGTCTCTAGAAGCCATATATGTTCACTCCAAGTAGTGTTTCAATGTATACCATCCCTAGCACAGCAAATCAATAAACTTCCTTGTGTATGTATATAGTTCTTTTGTTCAGTCTCTGGACTGGTGTCATTAGCTGCCAGTTCCAGAAAATAAATAAACAATTGTAGCCAATGGGCACAAATATGGTACTGGTACATGTTGCATTGGATAGAAAATTACTGGTCCCCCATGAATAAATAGATGCTTAAGAAACACTGACTTGGGAGTTTAAATAATATTAGTTCAAAAAGAACATCTTAATTATAAAATATTCAGTTATTTATTTGCTGAGTTTATAACCAGCTTTTCTCCTGAGATAGGTTGCAAAACAAGATTGTCCTCCAAGCTAGGAGAAGCCACTGAGAAGATCTTAAAACTCAAAATTGAGATATGGCATTTCAGATACTCTGGACACAAGCCATGCCTGGATTTAAAGGTTGAAATCAGCACAAATATGTCTAGAAATGGACTAGCGGCCAGTGGAAGTGCCCCAAGAGGGTAGTTCCATGAACCTTGGAACCATCCCCAGTCAACAGTCTAGCTTCAGTATTTTGGGTTTGCTTATGTATAAATATAAGTCCACTTACCCCAGTTAAATAAACCAATTAACAATGCTGACCCTACAGTCTCTCTGACCTATCACCGTCAGCATCTATCCTTCATACCTAACTCATGTTACCTGCTAACTTCAGCTCTCAATCTTGGTTGACCCTCTCAAGTGACACACAAGCTCTCAAGCACTCTGTTTAATCTTCAAATAATCATAAATCACCTCCAACACTTCACAGATTTTCTCACTCACAACAGGCTCTGTGCTGGAAATTATATACCTACGTACATGCCACCACACAATATAATACTTCAGCATATATAATATGATAAAATTTTATCGTAATGTATATAAAACTATTTTGTATAATTTTTATTGTGCTATATGAGAAAAAACAACAACATAGAACCTTTGAAATTCAACACTCAAAATACAAGTATTATTTTCCCTGTCCTGCCACCTCCCCATTCCCACCCGTGAACCACCACCCATGACTTCCAACACCACACCAAATGGAACTAGCATCTAACAAAAATTTGTCCTTCTCATTACGCTGATTAAGGACATTCAAGTGCCACCTCGGAGTTGGTTGAGGTAGGCAGGATGTCCCTGGGTACTGGTTGTGGGGGGTCGGGAGCAGGTCAGGGTTTTGCCCTCCCTTCTGCTCGAGATCCCCGTGTACAACTGGTGGGCCACTGTGTGATACAGAATGCTGGACTAGATGGGCTGAGGTCCGATTCAGCATGGCTCTTCTTATGTTCTTATGTTCTTAATTATAAACATAATGTATATAAAAATCTGAACAAAGTCATGACTACTTCTGCATCTCATTATTAAAAATTACTTCTCTTTAATTGTACATGGACAGTTTTCTAAAACCGTTCTACACTGACCATTTAATGCAGTTTGAAGCTTGTTTCAAACTAAGGTGGCTAAACAACAAACCCCATAAAAGCATGCAAAAGAAAGCCCTTAATCCGCACCACTGCTCTGTCTTTTTTATACCCATCATCTGGGCCTCAAACGGGTTCCAAGATTTCCTATGTAATCATCTGCATAGTGAAACCAGGTTGAAACTGTATTAGTTGGTGTAGTTGTGCCCTTAGTGGTCTGAAAGGAAGGAAACACAAACCTCCATATCTCTTTTATTTCATGTACTCAAATGCTTTCCACAGCTTTTCTTTATATCATTTCAAGCCAAAAGACTATCTAATTTAATAAAAAGGTATATTCCTTTCAAATGGCAGGTTAGTGTCCTGTGTACAATGCATGATGAATCACCACTATTAAGTTCTGCACTTGATGCCCCTGCCAATTAAGCATTTTAAGAAACTAAAATATGGCAGATTGTATTTTGAGACATCTCTGTTTGATTTTGTTGCATTTAATCCACTAATAGTATTTATTTACAGGCCTTTTTTTACTTGATGTCTAGTCCTTGTAAGAACCTAATACACACCTGATACATGCCATTCATATCAAAGCCTTTACCTATGCTTCATAAAGTTTTTTTCCTTACTATTCTCAGAGAGATGCAGTCATCAAGCTTGAAATTAAGGTTCCACTCAAACACTGTCTACTATCTTTTGCAATATCCTCTTCTTGGCTATTTTTAAGATTCTTGGAATGGAAAAGAAATTTCATTTGTTATTTAGCTGGTTGATGAAACAATGTATGTCATTTTATTGAAGGTGTTAAAAATGTGTTACTTTTCTCAGTTTTGTGTTAGAAGATTAGCATTTTGCTTTGCATAGTCGGAATTGATCTTGCTTCAACCCTGTCTCTGAGTGATGCTTCTTATTGCCATTTGAAACACAGGCATTATTGGTTACCTTGGTGGATGACTTATGCAAAGAACTGAACCTGCGGTATGTATCTTGCGTAGGTTTTGGTGGACTATTTAGTGTATTTCAATACTTTCAATACTATTGACCCTGGCATCCTTCTGGGTCACCTCTCTAGGATGGATCTTGATGCCATTCCTTCCAGCTTCGCCTGTCCTAGCAAAAAAAAAGGGGAGTGGGCCTGTCCTAGCAAAAAAAAAAGGGGAGGGAAAGTGGGCTTCCCCTCTAGTTGTGAGTGGTGCCTCCAAAGTCTGTCACTCTGCATGCAGCTCCATCTCAGCAACTGCTGGTGAAACATCTCATCACATTGTATGTGGGGCAGAATTCAAAATGTTGCATTGGGGCTGGAGGGGAGAATATATATATATATATATATAGAAAGTGCTTCCCTATACGGTTCTGGCCCAGTTACTGAGCGGTGCCTCCACCGGAAGTCCTGTAGCATTGTGGGATGGGCAGCATGACCATCTGTCACCCCGCCTGTGGACAGGACTGCTGGGCATTCAGGAAACATCCCTGGCTTTGACCAGGCGCTTAGCACTAACAGCATGTTAGATGGGGATTTTAATGGAATGGATCTGATGAGAATATTGTTTTTAACTTGGAATGACTGGAGCTGATGGAACTTATTTTAATGAAAAATTGTTCAGTTTTGAATTTATCAAAATGTTGCAGCTAGCTGACTGGGGCTGGTTATAGGGAGCATATAACCCACTTTCTGAAACAACTGACTACTGGTCCATTTCCAGGCATAATTCAAAGTGTCAGTTTTGAGATATAAAACTATATTCATCTTAGGTATTTGAAAGCCTGTATCTCCCCATATGGGATTGCCCTGAACTTTTTATCTCTGTGGGAGAGATTTGTCTCCATTCCATCATCCTTCAAGGCTCTGTGGATGATGTGATGGCATTATGAAGTTTCACTTAACTCAGCTTATACCAAAATATTTGAAACATAAATAAATATAGGATTTCACATTTTTAAATAAATTAAATCTAGTTTTAACATGAATTAAAATTGATGTACAACTGGATGCTTTCAACAGTGGTTGTTTCATTATTTCACAAAACTTTTCATTTAAATGCAGATTTTGATTTTTCTGTCTTGTAATCAAAAGCATTTTTTATGCTCCAATGAAAAAAGAAAAATCTACTTTAGTATGACGTTATTCCCTAAAGGGAAAATATTTTCTAGTTTTGTTCCAAAAGTGCAGGATGATTGAGGAATGTCTGCTCTGTTAGGGAAGAAAAACCCTTTTAAGCACAGATCCCAAAACCAAGGCTTTATAAAAATGCATATCAATACTAGGAAAGTACAGTTTGGAAATGCATAATATCAGTACTGTTTGAAGCAGAATTTGGAAGTGTATAATAAAAATTGGTATTATAGACTGCATTCCTGCACATGTCTACCTCAGGGTAGGACCTATTAAATTCAGAGTAGGAGTTCAGAGTATAGGTGTTATAGCTAAGTTAATGAAGTAGATGTATTCCTAGCTAATTCTTCTTTCGCAGAAAATTTGGCACTAGAGGCAAAAAGATTATAAAAGGAATCATAGGTGCCTGTATCCCCCTTCTCAGAGAGAGAGAGAGAGAGAGAGAGAGAGAGAGAGAGAGAGAGAGTGGATAGTTCGTGTTTCAGCAAACCTTTAATCCAGCATTACCAATGTGAGAGAAAAAAACAAGTTAAGTAAACTGTGCATAAACAAAACCATTCTGAGACTTCTGGAGACCTCCTTAAGGTTTATTTCAAAATTAATCCAGGGATGATTTTTTAAATTTCAACAGCCCCCACATTTCTCATGATTTCCAGTTTGGTGACTAAATGTCTGGTATGCTTTAACATACCCACAACGTTTAAAAATACTACCATTGTTTTCCCAGCTCTTGGTTTCCAAGTGTTTTGGACATCAGCTCCTAGAATCACTGAGCAAGGCAGCTGAGGCTTCTAGGGGTGAAGTCCTAAATACCTAGAAGACTGGAGGGTGGGTTGGCAGTATGCCACTGGAGTCACCAATTATAGGAGTACAGTGTTTCCTCACTTATCGTGGGTGTTCTGTTCCAGGACCACCCGTGATAAGGGAAAATCCATGAAGTAAGGACGCTTTGCTCACTCAGTGGCCTCCTCTTCACCGCCTCTGCTGCTCCCCACCTTAGAAGCCACTTGGGCTCAGTTGATGGCACTGCCAGGCTAGGCTGAGGCCTCAGCCCAGCCTGGCAGTGCCATCAAGGAGCCCAAGGAGCTTTCGAGGTCGGGAGCAGCAGAAGCAGTGAGGAGAAGGCTGCTGCCAAGTGGGCGGAGCCTCCTCCTTGCCCCCTCCGCTTCTCCCAGCCTCAGAGTCCCCTTAGGTGCCGTTAATGGTACTGCCATGCTGGGCTGAGGTCTTCGAAGAAGGAGTGGGGAGCAGCGGAGGTGGCAAGGATGACCTTTTCACCAGCCACCACAGGACTGTGGAATGACCTGCTGGAAGAGCTCTGGCAGCTAATTGAGCTGTCAGAATGTAAAAACAACTAAATATCCATTTCTTCCTGCAGGCCTACCCGGTCAATGTTAAACCATTAATTTTAATTTTACATTATGTTATTATTGTATTATAATCTTTGCACCATATATTTTAATATATGTATTATATAGTCTCTCTCTCTCTGGCATTACTTCGCGAACAAAGATTCTTAGGAAGGACTCATCCCACGCTTTTTGACCTAAAAAGGTCAATCTGAGATAGGCAAGTCCAGTTGCAGAAAGCACAGCAGAAAGTCTCCTTAGCTGATGATGTTTCCAAGTTGTGGTTCTTTCTGCGTTGTCATTTCTCTTCGAGACCAGTTTGGCGTATCTTCTCGAAAGAGGCTGCAGCATTATAGATAGTGCGTCTCCATGCCTCCCGATGTGAGGCCAGGGTGGACCATTGTTGGTGATCAATCTGGCCGAGCCTGAGATGTTGTTTCAGGGAGTCCTTATATCTCTTTTTTGGGGCGCCTCTCTTGCGCTGACCCGTGGTGAGTTCACCATAGAGTAGTATCTTTGGGAGGCGGTGGTCCTCCATCCTATGGACGTGCCCTGCCCAGCACAGCTGAGTTTTCAATAGCATGTCCTCAAAATGCTGGAAATCCAGGCTTGCTCAAGCGACAGCAACATTCGTCACATAGTCAGTCCAGTGTACATTTAGAATTGAGCGAAGACAGTATTATATAGTAATGTGTTTTAATATATGCATTTTATTGTATGCATTTTGTATTGGTGTGTTTTGATTGTGTTGTGCCCTGCCTCAAGCCATGATGAGAAGTGGGTATGTAATGATGATGATGTACCCTTTATACTTATGTATAAGTCTAAAAACTTTAGTTGAAACATCAAGTCAAAAATCTTATCCCTGGCTCAATAGGAGTACTGTGACTTAACTATCAAAAAAGAAACCTATTATCTGAGTAGAGTGTCAAAAGTGAAATGTTCTTCTAGTTCACCCTGGAAGAATATTTTTAAAAGCACCAACCTTTCTACACTCCCTGCTGTGGTGTTGCCTCTGTCCTTTTTTCAATTACCTGGGAGAGGAAATGGTGTCCAGGAATGGCTGGCCCTGAGACAGCATTGGTGTTTTCCTCTCTCCACAGAATGAACCTTGACTTATCCATGGGTCATAACAAAATGCATACCTGCCCATGAGTGTGTACGGTAACTATGTCCAAACATTTCTTCTGCATGTACTGAAACTTGCATAAATACTAAAATAAAAAATCCGTGTCAAAGCTCTCACTAGATTATCCCCCCATATTTTTTTTGCACAAGTGAAGGCAATAGCTGTTGAAATTATTACAATACTGCAACATTTTTCATATGTGAGTACCAAAGTGCTTCTCAGAGAGCAATGTTTTCATTCTACATTCTTCAGTCTCACTTAGCCCCTGTATGTTTTGTTTCCAGGTGCCTATCTGTTATATGGCGGAGAAGTATTATGGTTGTTCTGTGGTATACGTTCTCATGCTTTGTGTGCAGTTGTGCAAATTTAGATGTTGGAAACAGGAAAGACCCATATTTCTCGAGAGGCTATTTATTTTGTTTCTGCATTGCCCCCAAAGGGGAGATTGGGGTGTAGTTGTGTGTGTGCGCGTGCGTGTGTGTTAAATGGTGAACGTTTCATTTCATAAATTGGTATTTTTCTACTACTTATGTGTGTCTGAAGTGTGGTCAAGATTTGACAAAGTGAGGTTCTAATAATTAGCTTTATGATGTCAGTTGTTTTCTTTAAAGTATCAAGTTTAAAAGTATTCTGTCAACTGTGTTATGTACATGGCCATTAAACTGCTGGTTCATAACTGCACATTGAATGCAAAATCCTTTACCATTATGGAACAGTTTAGTGGGCCCCTTTAATGAGCTCTATATATTTAAAATGTCTATTTCCTGTCTGAAGCTAGAAAAACATTAAAGCTAAAGACTGAAACCTTCTGCTTTTGTTTAGTCTATGGTAGAATTATTGATGTTGCTTTCATGATTGGTGATTGATTTAAGAGTATTTTTTTCTTTGTATTGTGTTCAGCATTGACTCCTGTAGCTGTAGGTCAGTTATTTGAGAATTGAGTGAACTCTTATTTGTCTAAGACTCTAATTCCACTAAGGGCAGGACCCATCCCTCTAAGTATGCAGGCATTGTGCACATACTTCTGTGTGCGTTTATCCTTCTACCACTCTTTGGAAAAGTGTTTCTCAAAAAATGGGACATGATCCAGAGGAGCTGCAGTCGGAAGAGCAAATTTCCACTTTTATGTTGTGTGGTACAAGATCTTAATCTAAGCATTGCAAGATTGGATTTCTGGACCTCTTGTCACTTTAGTAAAATTGATCACATTGTTGTTTAATTTTTGCCATTGGTTTATTTAAAATGTTAGGTAGGTTATACAGCAAATATAACTATTCACTCTGTCTACATACAAGTGTAGAATTACAAGTAAGGGACAGATTTATATTTGATAGTCTTCCGACATGCGAGGATGCTAAATAAGACTACCTATTTAGCATCCTAAATACAGCCTTAGTTTTTGTTTATTTAGAAGCATATTCCACAGCCAGTGAAGTAAAATGGCACGATAGACATTTGTGGTTATCAAGATCATGCATTTGATTATTTTTTTTGGTGGTATAGAGCAGAACTTCTTGAACTTTTCCTACTTGTGACCCCTTTCTGCCTGAGACATTTGTACACAACCCCAGGTATATAAATATATAAAACAGGTACACAAATCAAACATTTTACTGATAATAAATCAGCATTTGCAAGGCTTGCTAAACAGGTTGATTTTTGTTTTTATGAATTACAGCGAAACATTTTCTGTAGAGTCCACTGTAAATACTGCATTTTATTACTAACAGATTCATTTAAATGTCTAGGTGGCATTCAGAAATATTTTATTATTGCCAAATTTCATGATCCCAACATTGAGCTTAAGGGACCCCCTGTGGGTTTAAGAAGCAGTGGTCAAGAGAGGGTACCACCTTCGTCTATCTTCGTGGGTCCAGTTATATTGCATGACTAGTTGTGATGTTATATATTTCTTCTCCTCCAAAGTTAGGTATTTGCCTTATGTTATTATGACTGATTAGAGAGTCTCTCGCCATTACTTCGCGAACGAAGATTCAGGAAGGACTCATCCCACACTTTTTACAAGCGCGTTGATGACTAAAAAGGCCAATCTGAGATAGGCAAGTTCAGTTGCAGAAAGCACCGCAGAAAGTCTCCTTGGGTGATGTTTCCAAGTTGCGGTTCTTTCTGCGTTGTCGTTTCTCTTTGAGACCCATTTGGCGTGTCTTCTCGGAAGAGGCCGCAGCATTGAGGCCAGGGTGGACCATTGTTGGTGATCAATCTGGCCGAGCCTGAGATGTTGTTTCAAGGAGTCCTTATATCTCTTTTTCAGGGCGGCTCGCTTGCGCTGACCCGTGGCGAGTTCACCATAGAGTAGTATCTTTGGGAGGCGGTGGTCCTCCATCCTATGGACGTGCCCTGCCCAGCGCAGCTGTGTTCTCAATAGCATGGCCTCAATGCTGGTGATCCCTACTTGCTCAAGGACAGCAACATTAGTCACATAATCGGTCCAGTATATATTTAAGATTGTGCGAAGACAGCGCTGATGAAAGCGTTCGAGGAGTCGTAGGTGTTGGCGATAGTTGACCCATGTTTCAGACCCATAGAGGGGAGTAGACAGTACGATAGCTCTGTACACACTGATTTTGGTGCTTTGCCTCAGGTGCTTGTTGCTCCAGACTCTTTTGTGAAGCCTTCCAAATGCACTATATGCCTTAGATAAGCTGTGATCTATCTCTTTGTCAATCTTGGCGTCTGAAGAGATGATGCTTCCCAGGTAGGTGAACTGCTAAACGGACTTAAGCACAGATGTGACTATGCTGACGTGGGGATGATGCTGTTCTTCCTGTGGTGCGGGCTGGTAGAGGACTTCTGTTTTCTTCAGGCTGACTTCCAGCCCAAACAGCTCTGCAGCTGCTGCAAAGCAGGATGTCAGGCACTGCAGAGCTGCTTCTGAATGGGCAACAAGGGCAGCATCGTCAGCAAAAAGCAGCTCACGGACTAGATAGTTTAGAGTCTTAGTGCGAGTCCTCAGACGGCTTAAGTTAGAACATAAGAACATAAGAAGAGCCATGCTGATTCGGGCCTCAGCCCATTTAGTCCAGCATTCTGTGTCACACAGTGGCCCACTAGTTGTACACTGGAATCTCTAGCAGAAAGGAGGGCAAAACCCTCACCTGCTCCCGACCCCCCACAACCATTACCCGGGGAAATCCTGCCTGCCTCAATCAACACAGAGGTGGCACTTGAATGTCCTTTTCAGTAACTACTGATTCCCTTGGTATCCATGAATTTGTCTAATCCTGCCTTGAAGCTGTCCAGGCTGACAGCTGTCACAACCTCCTCTGGAAGTGAATTCCATAACCCAATGACCCTTCTGGGTGAAGAAATATTTCCCTTTATTAGTCCTAACTTTCCTACCTTGGAGCTTTAGGGAGTGCCCCCTAGTCCTAGTGTTGTGTGACAGAGAAAATATTTTTTCTTTATTCACCTTTTCTATCCCATGCATGATTTTATACACTTCGATCAAGTCACCTCTTAAACGCCGTCTTTCAAGGCTGAAAAGACCAAGGCGTTGCAACCTGATTTCATAAGGGAGCTGCTCCATCCCTTGGATCATTTTTGTTGCCCTTCTTTGTACCTTTTCCAGTTCCGTTATATCCTTCTTGAGGTGCGGTGACCAGAATTGTACACAGTACTCCAGATGTGGCCTCACCATAGATTTGTAGAGAGGCAATACAACATTTGCCGACCTATTTTCGATTCCCTTCCTGATGATGCCAAGCATAGAATTTGCTTTTTTCACTGCTGCAGCGCACTGGGTTGACATCTTCATTGAGCTGTCCACCAAAACCCCGAGATCCCTTTCCTGGTTAGTCTCAGAAAGCTTTGATCCCATCAGTTGATAAGTGTATTTGGGGTTCTTTGCCCCGATGTGCATGACTTTACACTTGTTTAGGTTAAAATGCATTTGCCACTTTGTTGCCCATTCACTCAATTTCGAGAGATCTTTCTGGAGCTCTTTTACAATCAGTTTCATTTTTAACTACCCTGAACAGTTTAGTGTCATCTGCAAACTTTGCTACCTCACACTTTACTTCTACATCCAGATCATTTATGAATAAATTAAAAAGTAACGGTCCTAAAACTGAACCTTGGGGTACGCCACTTCTCACCTCTTTCCATCCAGAGAAGTGTCCATTTATTACCACCCTTTGTTTCCTACAGTTTAGCCAGGTTCCAATCCAGGACAAGACCTGTCCTCTGATTCCATGGCTGAAGAGCTTATTTAGGAGCCTTTGGTGAGGGACTTTGTCAAAAGCCTTTTGAAAGTCAAGGTAAACAATATCGACTGGGTCCCCTTTATGTGTTTATTTACACCTTTCAAAGAATTCTATTTATTACTTTGAACCCTCCGTTAGTAAGACATGTGTGCATATATTGCCTTTGCAGAAACCATGTTGATTTTCCTTCAGCAATGCCTGTTCTTCTATGTGCTTAGTGATTTTTTCTTTAATAATGGTTTCCATCACTTTGCCTGGAACTGAGGTTAGACTAACTGGCCTATAATTTCCTGGGTCACCCCTGGATCCTTTCTTGAAGATCGGTGTTACATTTGCCTCCCTCCAGTCCTCGGGTACAGTGCCTGATCTTAGAGAAAGGTTATATATTTTGGCTAGAATTTCAGCAATTTCACACTTGAGTTCCTTAAGAACTCTGGGGTGGATGCCATCTGGCCCTGGTGATTTGTTAACATTTAGTTTAGTAAGGCATGTGAGAACATCCTCCTTGTTTATCTCTATCTGGTTTAATTCATTCAATTCCCTCCCTGAAAAAACTGACTCAGCTGCAGGCATATGTTGAACAAGCTACCATCTGTACGATAGCATATATATATGCCGTCTTCTTCTTCGAGGTCTGCCATAGCCCTTTGGAGCATCATGCTGAAGAAGATTGTAAATAGGGTTGGTGCAAGAATACAAACTTGTTTCACTCCATTAGTTATTAGAAAGGGCTCCGAGAGAGCATCATCGTATCTGACTTGACCACGCTGGCCATCATGTAGCAGGATAATCATTTTGAGGAATTCGGGGGGACATCCTAGACGTTCCAGGATCTGCCCCAGACCTTTTCTGCTCACAGTGTCGAAGGCTTTGGTGAGGTCGACAAATGTTACATAGAGTTCTTTGTTCTGCTCTCTACATTTCTCTTGCAGTTGTCTAAGGGCAAAAACCATATCTGTGGTGTTCCTATTAGCTCTGAAGCCGCATTGGCTTTCAGGGAGAAGTTCTGCAATAGCAGGAACTAATCTGTTCAGGAATATCCTTGCAAGGATTTTTCCAGCAATGGAGAGCAGTGTTATACCTCGATAGTTTGAGCAATCAGATTTTGTTCCTTTTTTCTTATACAGGGTGATGATAACTGCATCTCGGAGATCTGATGGCAGTTCACCTTTTTCCCAGCAACTCACAAGGAGCTCGTGGAATTTAGCATGAAGTACATGACCTCCCTGTTTCCAAGCTTCAGGTGGGATTCCATCGATCCCGGCTGCCTTGCCATTTTTCATCTGCTGTATGGCCTCAAGGGTCTCTTCCAGAGTGGGAGCTGTGTCCAGTTCTTTTTTCATTGGTTGTTGTATCATGTGTTGGATAGCTGAACCTTGGACTACTCGGTTGGCATTGAAGAGACTCTGAAAGTGTTCAGCCCATCGGTTCAGGATGGAGGCTTTATCAGTAATTAGTGTTTGCCCATCTGTACTGTATAAGGGGCTTTGGACCTGATATGTAGGTCCAAACACTGCTTTGAGAGCTTCGTAAAATCCTCTGTGATCACCCAGATCTGCACAACATTGTGTCTTTCTGCTAAATCAACGTTGTGTCTTTCTGCTAAATCAATCCACCACTTGTTCTGAATGTCTCTGAGTTTTTGTTGGAGTTTACTACATGCGAGACGAAAGGCTGCTTTTCTTGCATGGCAAGATGGCTGGGCCAGGTGTGCCTGGTGAGCAGTTCTCTTCTTTGCCAACAGCTCCTGGATCTCTTGGTTGTTTTCATCAAACCAGTCTTGGTTTTTCATGAGGGAGAATCCTAGGGATTCTTCAGCAGACTGCAGGATACTGTTTTTGATGTGTTAGGTATTTGCCTTATGTTATTATGACTGATTAGAGAGTAGCCTTTTGTGAATTGATAAGCAGTGATGATACAGTAAGTGATTAAAACAGTGTCTGTGACTACTGATAACAAAATTATTAGAATCATGGAATTCAAAAGAGACCACATGGACCATCTAGTCCAACCGGGCCTGCCATGTAGGACAAGCACAATCAAAATACCCTGACAGATGGCCATCCAGCCATGTGGTAGAAACTCCAGCCAAGGAGTTTCTACCACATTCCGAGGCAGTGAGTTCCAATGCTGAACAGATCTTACCAGTTCGGAAATTCTTCCTAAAGTTCAGATGGAATCTCCTTTCCTGCAATTTGAACCCATTGCTCCGAGTCCTAGTTTCCAGGGCAGCAGAAAACAAGCACTTCCTTCCTTTAACATATTTATACATTGCTATCATGTCTCCTCTAAACCTTCTCTTCTGCAATCTAAACATACCCAGCTCTAGCAGTTAATTAGAAATTGGGTATATTTTCTTTAGAAGTTTGTGTTATATAAATTACATTTTAAAAACGAATTAAAAGTGTTTCCCAAATCCTCTTTTAATCTATCTTTTTGTGATTGTTAAGCATTAAGAAAATAAATTACTTTCTGTTTTGTCAGTATTGTAGAAATATTCTTTCTTTTAAGCATCTATTTTTCTTTATGAACTAAAAATATTTTTCTTTTTCTTTTTTGGGAAAGTGAATTTTAGGAGCTAAATCCAATTGCAGGTACTAAATACACTAAAGCTGTTGAATCAATCAATAAGTATTGATTTACCATTCAGCAACTTATCCAATGTTTCTTCTGTAGACGGGAGAAACAGAATTGGGTCTAAGTTTTTTTTCTGTAGTCTTTCAGGTTCTGTGATAGAGTCTTTCAGACAGACTGTTCTAGAGTTATATATGCATGTAGGGCCCGCTTTGAATTGCTATCTATCCTGAACAAGACTGGTAATCAGGTAGTAATGCTGTTGTATCAAGTGAGTCTAACTGATCCTGGAGAATTTCAGCATTTCTTGCACGTAAAAAGTTGTTAGACTCCGTACTTGATATATCCTATATTATGCCTCCATCAATTTCCCCTATATGACATGACATCATTTCTTATCTGCATATACAACATCATTGCACTTTGTGCATATTTGATTTTCATCTGCAAAGTTGTGCTTACCTGAGTCATGGTGCCGTTATGTCATGAATGCAAAACATCCTTTTCAGAATCCTGCATATCAAGTATGTTATTTTCCAAGTATGTTAGGGTTTATTTCATTTAAATAGTTTGAACTACCTAATTTTTCATCTCTAGAGAGGTTTTGTAATAGCACAATTGATGTATTTGAAGTCCTCTTGCCTATTTTAGGTTTGTGTTGTGTAAAAATCACAGTAAATTATAACTAGGAAACAATTTGTCAAGTACAGTTGTTGTCGTTTATTCGTTCAGTCGCTTCTGACTCTTTGTGACCTCATGGACCAGCCCACGCCAGAGCTCCCTGTCTACTGTCACCACCACCAAGTCCTTCAGAGTCAAGCCAGTCACTTCAAGTACAGTTACTTTAGTTAAAGTTGAGAGACCTGTGCTTAAGCAGATTAAACATATTTAATTCAGTCTCATAAAAATAAATACCAAAAGACAACATTTATATTATTTAAATAAAAATTGAAATTCATATGCTTCTGTTTCATTCAATTTGTGAAATCTTTCAGTCCATAGTCTTATGAAAAAGCCTAAAGATGTGTCATGCTTGTCTTCCCCATATCCCCAGCAAAACATCTGTCAACTTAACTGTGCATATCCATATCACTGAGTTTCTTTCAACCTTTCATATTGAATATAGGAAGTCTCCTTGTACTGAGCCAGAACACTGTGAAGTCTAATCCTGCATTTTTGCTACAATAATGACTCTTCAGGCTATCAGCAGAGATTCTAGTATCCAATAAACTCTTAGCTGGAAACTGAACCTGGGAGCCACACACCTTTTCCTGCTGTAGAAATAGTAAGGATACTCCTTAGTTTGCATATCGTATGTCAGGTACAACAATATAGCTAGCTATTGCTTAACAGTTTTCTGATGTAATATAGGTAAGGATTGCTGTTCCTAGGGTAAAAAAACTGGATCAGTTCAGAGTTACTGTATTAGCATGGCCATGCTGATGAGGCAATTTGCACATGGTTGCTCTCAGCCTGAAGACAAGTGTGCTCTCAGAGATTACATCAATATTTGCTGGAGATATGGCAAATTCTACCACTTCATTTCAGAATTTGAAAATTATATTTTTGTGATAGATTGAAAGTAAATAAATTTTAATAAAAAAGATTCAATTCCAAAATAGATGAATGTGTGAATAAAACATGATTAGGAGAGAGCTGGAAGGGCTGGGCACTGAAGAAGAGGCATTGGGAATTGGACTGTACGTAATTAAAATAGTGTAATAATGTTGCTTGATGAGGAAGATGTAATTGGAGGATAGCCTGAATGAATAGCACTGGCTTTTACAGCTGATGAAATTTTGAACATCTATAACTTACTTTAATTTGCAGGCATAGCAGAACTTGTATTGAGTGTACAGGTTTTATATATGTAAATATTTAGATCTTTCCATGAGAGCTTTACAAATGGGGCTTCGATTTGTGCAAGTATAATCCTTAGTTTTTCCCAGAGTGTGTTCAATTTAATGGTGTATTGGCACAGTAGACCATTTTTCTAATTGCTTTTCAAAACGTGATAATTTGATTGTTGTATATAATGGTTCTCCAAAGATAGATATTATTAAGGTGATGAACAGCTCTGTTTGGATTTATGCTTATCAGTAACCTTTACTCATAATGTGATATTGTCTGAATGTCTTATTTTGTTCAGCTTTCCCTAGCCCTGATGAAGCCTTAGGCTGCTGTTTCTTTGAGTTACTGATAATTTTTTATCTGATTAACTGACACATTTAGTTGAAATCAGACACAGCCCTTAGGCTGGGCATGGATTTAATTTTAAAAGTATCAAAGGTTTGCACTGTGTGCTGTTTAATCATCATGTTTATCAGGCAAGAAAAAATTACCGGAAGGACTATAGGGAGAAGGGTTATCTTAAGGAGCAGTAGCTTGGGAAATTGACAATAACTACAAGGTAATTTACTGCTAACTTTCGCTTCCATTAATATAACATTTCCCACTAATAATTACAGTGCATGTAATATACTAATTAAATGAAAAGCATTATCACTAATTTTCTTCCCGCTGAACTCAAAGAATTGTGTAACAAGAGGATTTAAAAAAAAATCACATCTAGGAGTACTGTTTTCAATTCACAAGCAAACTGGAGAGCTAGGTTGTATTTTGTGTTGCTTTTTTCACTAGTCTTTTAGTTTTTCAGGAATCTTTATAGTTTCTAATTTCAAATTCCTCCCAACCTGGCACAAAATTGAAATTTTAGTAGCATATGTCAAATAGGGTAAAGGCTTATAATCAAGAGATTCAGGTTAGATTCAATAGTACTCAAGGGTGCAAGGTTTTGTGAGATCATCCATGAAGCTATTGTATATTGTTAAATGTGGGGAGGTCCACTGTGGACAACTATCCCTTGATGAATAGTGGTCTTTTATGAGCGTTAAGTCCATCTTCTGTGTTCAGAGACCTAACAAATTGGGAAATTTAATCGTATCCAGAATAGAAGCATTAACTCTTGCAGTGGGGGTGAGAGTAAGGCATATTGGGCAACGTTTTGAAGAAATAACATTCGGGGTTTTATTGGCATTAACATTATTCTTCTCCCCATTAGAATCTGTGTGTGTATCATGAAACCCACAGAATTCCCCCATGTGGTATCTAAAGTGATGCATTGTTATAGTTGGAGCATGGGTGATCAACCTAATGCATATCTTTTGTACTGCAACTTCTATAATTCTTAGCCACATGCTGTGCTTGTTTTGCCTGATAGGAATTGTAGTTCAGAACATGGAAGCCAGCATGTCTCTTATTCATGGACTAAACCAATGGAATATGCACGGTCCAGTTTCAAATGAATGCCCATTTTCAGATTTTGGTAGGTGACCTACCCTACTAAATGGCACTTCTAGCTTGTTAAGAGTAATCAAAATGTAATAAAAACAATATAGTGGTACAAGCAATATAGGAAACACTGAATTGCTCAATTATTTACATGGAATTAAAGAGAAGTGGGATGTGATGTCATTATTATTAAGATATCAGTTTGCAGAATTGAAAAAGACACATCCCTGTCTGAAGAATTACCATCTAAGTAAAAGGGAAGGCGGCAAGAAGGACAGTAAAAGAGAAAATATTCAAAAGATCTGCAGTTTCTTTAACATTGTACCTTCATTTAAACTGACAAAGATGAGTGTTGATAGAAATTGCTTCTTTAAACTGTAAAATAATACAGATGTATTAAAAGATAAAAGCAAGTGGGTTAGGACTATAGTATTTTTAAAGATGATGTTATCTCTGGAAAAAGGATTGTGGAGTAAAAAGAAGTGAACCCAAAGGGTGCTCACCAATGGCTCCTCTTAATCTGGGAGAGACGTGACTAATGGGGTGCCACAGAATTCTCTCCTGGGCCCAGTGCTATTCTACATCTTTATCAGTGACTTAGATGATGGAATGGAAGGACTGCTTGTCAAATTTACATTGACTAGAAGGCTTGCTTATCAAATTGGGAGGGATAAGTAATACCTCATATTCAGAATCCAAAATAGAGCTGGTCAAAACTAATAACATGTATTTCAGCAGGGGAAAAATGCAGGGGGGGAATTAAATGCATAGATATATAATAGGTGACGCCTGGCCTAATAGGAAAGGGATCTAGGAGTCTTAGTAGACCAAAAGCGTAACGTGTCCACTGTGTGATGCACCAGCTAGCAAAGCTAATGTTACTCTGGGCTGTATCAGTAGGAGTATATTACAAGGGAAGTAATAATATCACTCTCTTCTGATTTGGTCAGACCTCATTTGGAATAATGTATTGTCGAAGGCTTTCATGGCTGGAATCACTGGGTTGTTGTAGGTTTTTTGGGCTATATGGCCATATTCTAGAAGTATTCTCTCCTGACGTTTCGCCTGCATTTATGGCAAGCATCCTCAGAGGCAGGAGAGAATGCTTCTAGAACATGCCCATATAGCTGCCTCTGAGTTTGCTTGCCATAGATGCAGGCAAAACATCAGGAGAGAATGCTTCTAGAACATGACCATATAGCTACCTCTGAGGTTGCTTGCCATAGATGCAGGCAAAACATCAGGAGAGAATGCTTCTAGAACATGCCCATATAGCCCGAAAAACCTACAACAGCCTCACTTGGAATACTTTGTTCCATATTGACAAGCTGGAATATGTCCATGGAAGGGCAATCTAAATGGTAAAAGATCTAGAAGCCATGCTGTTCGAAGAGCAGCTTAGGAAGTTGGGTCTAAGTGTTTTCCATGTTCACTCACTGGAGTTTTAAGGGCCACATGTACTGCTTTTGGATTCTCTAGTGCCTTAGAATTGGATCATTGTCATTGATTTAAATCCTAGATTTCTTTGTTCCCCAGAATAGGCACCCAAAGACCCTCAAAAAAGATAAGAGCAAAGCAAACATCAATCTTCCAAAGCAGACAAGAGCATGAGACACAGAGCCACTAGGCACTGAGGTTGTTCTCTTGAAACCTTAAAGCTCTGGTGCTCCCTATGGTGCCAGCGCTCCCTCCAACGCCAGCTCTTAACTAAAAATGTTGTTCGCATGTCAAAGCAAAACCCAGGCCAAGTGATGGCTCTTAACTCAAAATGCTTTTAATATGGTATGCTCTTAAGTCAAGGTTTCACTGTAATTTATTCTCCTGTTTTTCCCTCACCCTTTAATAGAACCTTCAACTATTCAGATGAAAGAAAAAATAGCTTTTGTTAAGGGACACTTCACCACTTTTCTTTCGTTATTATCCCTATTCAAATTATCTCTATTATCCTCAGGATAAAGAAAACGTGGATGCTGTTTCAGTAGGAGCCATTCTGTCAGACTATCAGCGAGTCCGTGTGGAAGATGTGTAAGTAAAACCAGCTTTTGCTTGGAGCATTGAATGAATAAGTCATGGCAATAGTATTACAGGTTTTGGTTGCTGTGATACTTTAAAACCGTGATTTGAGTTTTGTTGCAGCACATATTTTTAGCATTGTGTAAAATAAAAATGGATGCTCGGTTCTTTTTGAATTATAGCATGCTATTCAAGCACAGTTCATTCTCAGAAATATCGTATATTTTGTCTTTGTACTTCTCTTCACTCACAGAGTTAAAGCCTTCTGTACAGTTCATCTATACAAAACCACCATAAAATTAGAAAAAAGAATCAAGATACAATCTTCCATCTCTTTCTATATTTTTCTGCCAGCTGGCCAATTTGCATAGAGCTAATGGGATGCTGAATTTTTTTAGAGTTCAGTTTAGCAATGTTAGCTTGAGGGCTGAAGGTTTCTTTGGACTAATACTTCTTTTGTTGGGTGGATATTAAGCTGAGTTTTAGTGTGTATTTTGATTTTGAGCCGTTGGGTCTAGAAAGAAAGTAGGATGTAGCCCCCCAGACCTTTTATGATCTATTTGTCATATTAATAATAATTGACAAACCTCTGCTTAAAACATTGCCACTAGATGAACTCTCATCTTCATGGTCTACACTCTATATTTCTGTAATGTCTGTTGTCTGCATAGTGTTTTCTGCACTAAGAAAACCAAAACGGCAAAGTCAGAAAATGTGAAAAACTACTGGAGGTATGCAAAACTAATGTAATCTCATTTATTATTGTGAATTTTTAATGTGTATTTTTGTTTTCATCTACATGGCAATGAAATAGGCCGGGCCTGCCCAACAGGCGGCCCGCGGCCCGCACACGGCCCGCCAGCCCCTTGGTTCCAGCCCTCCTACTCTCCTGCAAAATTTTTTTTAAAAAAATCCCAAAAAATAGAAAAAAAGTGTGCATGTGCGTGGCAGCGCAAGCGCCATCCACAGCCGCCCCCCCTTTGCTCTGCTCCTCTTGGCTCCTCCCTCTCTCCTACAGCGTCATGCCGGGCGACGGAAGCAGCGAAGTCGCCGCTTCCGTCGCCTGGCGTGACGCTGTAAGAGGGAGGGCGAAGCCATGGCGGGCTCCCCTTGGCTCCTCCCTCTCTCCTACAGCGTCATGCCGGGCAACGGAAGCAGCGAAATCGCCGCTTCCGTCGCCTGCCGTGACGCTGTAAGAGGGAGGGCGAAGCCATGGCGGGCTCCCCCTGGCTCCTCCCTCTCTCCTACAGCGTCACGCCGGGCGACGGAAGCAGTGAAATCGCCGCTTCCGTCGCCCGCCGTGACGCTGTAAGAGGGAGGGCAAAGCCATGGCGGGCTCCCCTTGGCTCCTCCCTCCTACAGCGTCACGCCAGGCGACGGAAGCAGCAAAATCGCCGCTTCCGTCACCCAGCGTGATGCTGTAAGAGGGAGGGCGAAGCCATGGCGGGCTCCCCTTGGCTCCTCCCTCTCTCCTACAGCGGCACGCCGGGCGACGCAAGCAACGAAATCGCCGCTTCCGTTGCCCACCGTGACGCTGTAAGAGGGAGGGCGAAGCCATGGCGGGCTCCCCTTGGCTCCTCCCTCTCTCCTACAGCGTCACGGCGGGTGACGGAAGCAGCGAAATCGCCGCTTTTGCCGCCCAGCGTGACGCTGTAAGAGGGAGGGCGAAGCCATGGCGGCCTCCCCTTGGCTCCTCCCTCTCTCCTACAGTGTCACGGCGGGCGACAGAAGCAGCGAAATCACCCCCCGCGAGCGCCCCCGCTGTGGCCCCCCAGGTGTTCAGTCACCGGGATTCCGGCCCTTGGGCCGGTAGAAGTTGGACAGCCCTGAAATAGGAAAAGGTTAATACTGCTACCCTACATTGATTCTTCTGCCAACAATTTTTATAGTCTAGTAATTCAACATCTTTCATACCAGTGATGGTTTTTGTTTTATGGTAAAACTCACAGTGTTCCTAAGTAACAAATAATAGATTGTACTTTCACTATTGTAATTTTAATGAATATGAGGTATTGGAATAAAATTCAACCCAGGTATTTCCAAGGTCCTGATGAAAACTAGAGAAGAAATATGACAATGTGACAATAAATATGACTGGTCAATTCATTTGGGTCTACACTCTAAAATGTGAGAACTACAAAATAAACAATGTCTGTCTGGAATGGCTCACATGTAATTACAGTGAAAGTAATAATAACAACAATAATAAAACTTTATTTCTAACCCGCATCCAGCTCCCCGCAGGGGACTTGGAGCGGCTTACATGGGGCCAAGCCCGAACAGCACATCACAAGATATCAACAACATCAAAAACAATAGACACAATAAAAGCAATAAACACAATAATATACGTCTGTGAAAACACAACAGCACAGGTGGTTGTTGATAGTAGTCAATTGAAAGTAGTCAATTCATAGACACCTCCCTCTCCCCTCCCCCCCTCTATATAATTCCTTAATTGTACATGTGTACAAGCAATTGATAAAGACATTGATATGTACAAAGATCTCTGGACTGAACTGCTGGTAGTTCTTTTACAGTGCAGTCCCATGCATATCTATTCAAAAGCAAGTTTCATTCAATGTAGTGTACTGCTAGGTGTATACAGATTAAGAGCCTTAATCATTTTATGAGCAATCTTGAATTTTAGGGGCACGAGCCTATTAATAATATTTATTTATTTATTTGACCAGTCAAATGACCATTTCAAAATACAACACAAATAAAGGACAAGGCAAACAAGAGAGGACAACAGCTGACCTTCTATTTACAGTTTGCGTGTATTTAATCTCAATGATAAATTCTTATTCATTAATTAGATGATCAGGAATGTTTTGTTACAATTAAATCTGGTTTTGGTTTTGGTTTTGACTTCTCTGGACTTCTATTGGGAGAAAATTTATATTCAGTTATTCAGATGTAAGCTCTACCACATCCCCCTTATATTATTTCCACTTCTTATACTGACATATACACTCTGATGTGAAAGAATAGGATATTCTTGGGGGGTGGGGGGTGGTCATTGTTTTTAGTATTTTAGTTTTATTCACTGTGGGATGTGTGAGTTATATTAAATCCTGAATTCTGTTATTTAGGCAAACTCATTCAATCAGTTGGATTTGCCACTAAATTGATTCTCAATTCACTAGCTATTTCACTGGTCTCGCTCTAGTTGGGAGTAACAAACAGGATACCAAACTAGAGTTTCTGTGTCTTACATTAGTGTTTAAAAATAGGCAGGATCTTTTCACGCTGGATATACAATGTTTTATAATCCAGTATCTGATACCAGATTATTTGATGGATTATCTGAGTCCACATTGCCATACAAACCAGTTACAATCAGAAACTGGATTATTTGGCAGTGTAGAAGGGGTCTCAATGGTTTCACCAATGCTCACTAGCGAAGTAATTTTTAGCTCTCTCTTTTTGTTGTAAAATAGCTACAAGGTGACTTGAAGTAAAAAGTTAAATGTCCTATATGTTGCTGTCAGCTTTTTTTCTTGAGATATGAAGCTGCAAAATCTCAGTCCAACATATGTTCACATTCTGCTATCAATGATATTTAAGCCTATATAAGTCCTGAGGTTATATTTACAAGCTGCACAGCTGCATTTCTGCCATTATTCTTACTGCAGCTCAGTGCATAGAACTGCATTTGTGCTTGGAGGCTTAAAAAGTAATTTTAGTGATAAATATACTTGCTCTGTCACGAGTGCCTTTCTTGTGTTTAAGCCACGTCTTTAGTCCTTTAAAGAATTGAGTAGAAATATAATATTTAGGGAGGAATTGGAGGGTTTGTCCTTTCTTTTTACCTGTTTTTGTCTGTTTTTGGTCTAAAATTATTTCGCCACTTGTGTTCCTTCTATTTTATCCGTTTTTATACTTTTTTAAATTTATGCAATGCTTTTGACACAAAATAAAATAAACTGTCGACTGCTGTTTTATCTTGCTGGATTTATTTAGAATTGCATTATTTTGTTTTTCATTAACTTATATTATAATATAATACTAAATTATTTAAAACAACTGAAGTATTATTATATCAGTTCAACTGTCAGTTAAATCTCAACAAACAGCAGAGATTTAATCTAGTATCTGAATGTCTTCAGAACTTCTCCATCTCATAATTTGGACACCTACATGGAAAACATTATCTCCAGTGGAGATCTGCTTGAAGAACCTCTGAATAAGTTAATTTGAGACAAGTGACATTTTAGATGTTCCATCCTCGGTTGTTAGGATATAGAAGTTTCTTCCTAGAGAGTTATTGGACAAAACCATTCAGAAGAACTTCCTAATTTGAAGCATTTCTGAGAAGTGTCTTACCTCTTGTGTTGTTTGACTGTATTGTTTGACTTTAGTGGTGGATTTTAAAAAATAATTTTAAAATTGTACTTATCTCTGAGTTGCCATGAGTGTCTTCTCAGAGATAAGTACGATTTAAAAAAAATAATTTTAAAATTGTACTTATCTCTGAGTTGCCATGAGTGTCTTCTCAGAGATAAGTACGATTAAAAAAATAATTTTAAAATTGTACTTATCTCTGAGTTGCCATGAGTGTCTTCTCAGAGATAAGTACGATTTTAAAAAAATAATTTTAAAATTGTACTTATCTCTGAGTTGCCATGAGTGTCTTCTGTTAAGAGCCACCTTGGGGACCTTGTGGCCATACTGTAGGTTATATTAAATAAATAAAATGAAATAATGAACACATACACATGATTTCAATAACTGCTAAAGGTATAAACCATAACATGACCGCTTCGCAAAGGACTGGATTATTTCATTTTCTAGCAACAGCTTATCATGTTGCACACCATGATCTTTTTTGGTTTTAGGAATTGTCAAAAATATCTTAAGTCAACACAGAAGATGAAGACAACCAAATGACTATGACTAGAGGTGTGCATCCTCCTCTTTGATTTGGATGAAGTTTCAAAAATGGAAATTGCTGGCTGAGGGGAATGGGGAGGGCTGTTGGTTTAAACTTAAAGAGTGACTCGGTATGTCCAACTTGTTAGGCACACCTCGGGTAACTCTTTGGTCCTCAGCCCATGTTTCTTCTTATTTATACATATAAAGTAGGCTTCAGTATTATGAGATTCTTGAATCATTACAGAGTTTTATTTTCGTTAGAAAGCTAAATGTACTTCATCATCACCACACTATATTGTTTTTCACAATACTGAGTCATTTTACTTCTGTCAATAGAGCTATGCCATGGTAACAACATTAAGAGCATATATTGTAGTTTGCTCCTTCAGTACTGTTGAACTGAAACAGTTACGGCTTAAATTAGTTGAGTCACATTCTTGCAAATAATCCTTGTTTGAGAAATGTAATTGTTTACTACATCATTTTTAATCCACATTTTAAAACAGTGGTTCCCAACCTGTGGTCCACAAGAACTAAAATATGGTCCGTGGCCTCACTGTGACTGCACCATTGCAATGAAAACGACTGGCCTCACAAAACTGTGCTTTAGTGCTGAGGCTTATTAAATATGGTTTTCTGTGGGTGAGCAGATGGCAGCTACTGAATGGCATATGTTATGTATCAGAAACTAGAGCTGATGTGATCTATCCAATGCAATTTTCTGAATCAGCACCCCAAATAACCAAACCAAATGTATAGCTGACCAAAAACTGGTTTGTAACCCTTTTGGTAATAACGTTGCAGAGTGGTCCCTGGTCAAGTGGTTCATGGTAAAAAAAAAAAAGGTTGGAAACCACTGCTTTAAAAGAAAATAGAAATATATTTAAACCATCCCTGAACTAGGACTTAAATATATTGTCTACTTGAAGAAACAATAATTTGTGAGCAAGAGCAAACAAAAGTGAAGTGTGATGAAGGTTATAATATATTCATTTACCTCAGAATAACTTCCAATGAACAAGATGGGCTTGCTTAAGAGTAAACATCTATAAAATGTGAACAGTGATTGAAGCATTATGAGAAACAAAAAGCCATAACCATGTCACAAAAAGCTATAGTCCATGGATAACAAGGGCACTTAAACCCTTTTTTGAAACACCTCAAGCTTCCAGAACACCTTGAAAGTTCCCAGATCTTCAAATTTTATTTTATTTTTGTCAGCTGAAAAAATGCCTAACAGTCATCCAAACCATTGCAAATTCTCAAACAAACAAACAAACAAACAAACAAATCTGGTAGCTTGGGTTGGTTTGCCCTCCAAAATAGCATGAAATGCCAATTTTTGACTGAAATCAAAACTGAAAGTGACATAGGTCAATTTGGGGTCTCTCATAATGTGTTATTAGGGACGTGTGAGGGGGGTGCCAGGATGAAAATCATTGTGCTTGTCATCAGTAGCAAAGAGAACCAAAAATGAGCTTGTTTTTCATTTTTAAAGAAGCCTCAACTATATTCACTCAGTAAATGTTTATGTGTCTCTGTATAATTTTGTGCAAAACTGGAATTGCATTGATGCCTACTTGAGTGCATTTCAAAATATTGTTCCTCCTTTATAAAATGTCTTCCCCTTCTCTTATTTTTATCTTTGGCATAATTTTAGACATATTTCTTAAGCTATTGTGCCAGAGGTTGTTCACAGAATTGTTTCTGCCTCAGTACAGGGTAGCTAGTGAGCTTATTTCTGTACTTGGCTGCTTAACTTGAGGAAGGGTATGCTTTGAAGCCTTTGATTCCTTTCATTTGAGTGTTTGTATGGCAGTAAATATATAATTCCAGGGGTGTTGTCGTAGATTTACAATGGATGAAATAAAAAGCTGAACTCTTGAAAGAATGTTTCCTACCAAACAAAAGGAAGATAAGAATGTATGTGTTCTTTTTTTATATAAATCCTTGTCTCTAACACTCCAGTTTTCATGAACCTAAGCCCATCATTTCCTGTTGTGCACTGGAATACACTGCTTAAATAAATGTCCAAGTTAAACCTCAACAAACACTGCCATCATTCCAGGTAATATTTAGTGTCTGGTAATATTTTGAGAGCATATAATGCCAAATTATAGATATTTACTTCTAAGCTTTTTATTGAATAGAGCACAAGTTTAATAAAACTGCGCTTTTTTGGTATTTCATTAGCATTTTCATGTACATTGCTGGTCATCCCTAGTATTAAGATCTATCGGTTGACCGCGGCTCGTTGGCGGGCTTTCTCGATCGTAGCTCTGACCCTCTGGAACTCATTGCCCGCTGACGTTCGCGCCATCCAGGGCCTTCTTCTTTTCAGGAAGGCTTGTAAGACTTTTCTGTTCCGGCAGACCTATGGAGCTGGATAACCTGTTGTGCTCCTAGCCACCTTGCAACTTTGTCTGCTGCTGTTGTATTTAGTGCACGACTATGTCGTCTTATATGCTGTTTTTAATTCTGTTTTTAACTTTGATTTGCTTGCATTGTTTTTTATGATATGCTTGTTTTTACTATGTAATGATTGATCTGTTGTGAGCCGCCCCAAGCCACTGGGGGGGACAAATGCAAATAAATAAATAAATAAATAAATAAATATTAGGCTCTCTAATTGTGAGGGGGTCAGAGGCATAAGGCTCCCATGAAAGATGAGGGCAAACAAATTGAAATTGAATCCAGACAAGCAGGAACCCAACTAGAAAAGCAGTTGGGCCACTCGACGACAATGGTCAGAAAGGGAAAATCATTGAAGACAAGGAGATTGCTGAGCGGCTAAATGACTTCTTTGCCTCTGTTTTCACACAGGAGGACAGACAACATATGCCTGCAGCTGAGTCAGTTTTTTCAGGGAGGGAATTAAAAGAATTAAAACAGATAGAGATAAACAAGGAGGATGTTCTCACATGCCTTACTAAACTAAATGTCAACAAATCACCAGGTCCAGACGGCATCCACCCCAGAGTTCTTAAGGAACTCAAGTGTGAAATTGCTGAACTTCTAGCTAAGATATATAACCTTTCTCTAAGATCAGGCACTGTACCCGAGGACTGGAGGGAGGCAAATGTAACACCGATCTTCAAGAAAGGATCCAGAGGTGATCCAGGAAATTATAGACCAGTCAGTTTAACCTCAGTTCCAGGCAAAGTGATGGAAACCATTATTAAAGAAAATATTACTAGGCACATAGAAGAACAGGCATTGCTGAAAGAAAATCAACATGGTTTCTGCAAAGGCAAATCATGTCTTACTAACTTCTTAGAATTCTTTGAGGGTGTAAATAAACACATAGATAAAGGGGACCCAATTGATATTGTTTACCTTGACTTTCAAAAGGCTTTTGACAAAGTCCCTCACCAAGGCTCCTAAATAAGCTCTTCAGCCATGGAATCAGAGGACAGGTCTTGTCCTGGATTGGAACCTGGCTAAACTGTAGGAAACAAAGGGTGGTAATAAATGGACATTTCTCTGGGTGGAAAGAGGTGAGAAGTGGCGTACCCCAAGGTTCAGTTTTGGGTCCTTTACTTTTTAATTTATTCATTAATGATCTGGATGTAGGGTGAATTCTGAGGTAGCAAAGTTTGCAGACGACACTAAATTGTTCAGGGTAGTTAAAAATGAAACTGATTGTAAAGAGCTCCAGAAAGATCTCTCAAAATTGAGTGAATGGGCAACAAAGTGACAAATGCATTTTAACCTAAACAAGTGTAAAGTCATGCACATCGGGGCAAAGAACCCCAACTACACCTACCAATTGATGGGGTCAAAGCTTTCCGAGACAAACCAGGAAAGGGATCTTGGGGTTTTGGTGGACAGCTCAATGAAGATGTCAACCCAGTGCGCAGCAGCAGTGAAAAAGCAAATTCTATGCTAGGCATGATCAGAAAGGGAATCGAAAATAGGTCAGCAAATGTTGTATTACCTCTCTACAAATCTATGGTAAGGCCACATTTGGAGTACTGTGTACAATTCTGTTCTCCGCACCTTAAGAAGGATATAACTGAACTGGAAAAGGTACAGAAAAGGGCAACAAGAATGATCCAAGGGATGGAGCGGCTCCCTTATGAAATCAGGTTGCAACGCCTTTGTCTTTTCAGCCTTGAAAGACGGCGTTTAAGAGGTGACTTGATCGAAGTGTATAAAATCATGCATGGGATAGAAAAGGTGAATAAAGAAAAATTATTTTCTTTGTCACAAAACACTAGGACTAGAGGGCACTCCCTGAAGCTCCAAGGTAGGAAAATTAGGACTAATAAAGGGAAATATTTCTTCACCCAGAGGGTCATTGGGTTATGGAACTCACTTCCAGAAGAGGTTGTGACAGCTGTCAGCCTGAACAACTTCAAGGCAGGATTAGACAGATTCATGGATACCAAGTGTATCGGTAGTTACTGAAAAGGACATTCAAGTGCCACCTCTGTGTTGATGGAGGCAGGCAGGATTTTCCCCGGGTACTGGTTGTGGGGGGTCGGGAGCAGGTTAGGGTTTTGCCCTCCCTTCTGCTCGAGATCCCCGTCTACAACTGGTGGGCCACTGTGTGATACAGAATGCTGGACTAGATGGGCTGAGGTCCGATTCAGCATGGCTCTTCTTATGTTCTTATGTTATGTTCTAAGACAGAGGTACTCTTGGTTAATCAAAAGCCTGAACAGGGTATAGGGTTATAGCCTGTGCTGGATGGGGTTACACTCCCCCTGAAGTCACAGGTTCACAGCTTGGGAGTTCTTCTGGATACCTCAGTGCGACTGGAATCCCAGGTCTTGGCGGTGGCCAGGGGAACTTTCGCACAATAAAAACTTGTGTGCCAGCTGCACCTGTATCTTGAGAAGTTAGACTTGGCCACAGAGGTCCATACTCTCATCACATCTCAAATAGACTACTGCATAGGGTTGCCTTTGAAGACTGTTTGGAAGCTTCATATAGTCCAATGGGCAGAGCCAGGATGCTTATTGGTACAGGGAGCATACAACCCCTCAATTACGCCAGCTCCTTTGGCTGCCAGTTTACTACCAAGCACAATTCAAAGTGCTGGCTTTAGCCTATAAAACCTTAAACAGTTCCAGCCCAGCTTACCTGTCCAAACGTACCTCCCTTTTTGAACCAGTTTGAGCATTAAGATCTACTGGGGAGATCCTGCTCTCGGTCCCATCACTTTCGCAAGTGCGATTGCTGGGGACAAGGAACTGGGCCTTCTTGGTGGTGGCCCCTCAGCTGTGGAACTCCCTCTCCATTGAAATCAGATCAGCCCCCATGATACAGATACAAATGAACCACCTGAATGATGACTATGGGATTGGTGCAATGCTTAATATGTTGTATGATGTTTTAATAAATTTTAATGATTTAAATTCATATATGTTTTTTGATGTTTAGTTAATTATGTTATGTATTGATTTTTTGTGTATATTGTGGCATTGAATTCTGCCAAATTGTAAGCCGCACTGAGTCCCCTTTGGGGTAAGATTGAGCAGGATAGAAATAAAATAAATAAATAAGTAAAGTGGACCCCCACCATATTTAGCACATTTGCTGGCTCTAGAAGTACACTGTGTGCCCACTCCCACTTGGAATCTGCCTTTGTCCAACAAGCCCCTTCTCTTGTACTTTCTTAGATGGTTGATGGTGCTGATGGAAAGAGGCCGGAGTATCCGCCTCCACTGTCTCCCCCTTCTGCCCTAACTGGCTAAGGTCACGGAGGCTGCTGCTATTCTACCAAGAGCTCTTTTTTGTGGGCAGTTTCCCAACTCCATTCCCTTGCCCAGAAGTGCAGCTTTCAGTACTTCACCACAACCATCTTCTCCCTCCTTTAGGCGATCATTGCAGAAGTGAAAAAAAATCATTTAATAATGCTTCAGGAACCAGTGAAGATGATTGTACTTGGCAAGTACGATTTTTTTTAAAAAAGAACTAATGAGTGTAAATTCCTTCAAGATAAATAGAGCATGCCACATCTATGCAGAAAACTACAGTGTGTGTGTGTGTGTGTGTGTGTGTGTATACACACACACACACAGGTCCCTAAATATTTGTGATTCACTTTGTAACTCTGAGTAGATGTATTGTCCTTTAGTCCTAGTGATATATAAATATCTGGATGTGTTAAAAGAAAGCAGTCATGAAAACAAAATAAATTGGTCCAGAAAGTTGCATAGCCTATGTTTTGATGCAAGAATATGATAACACTGCCATTTTTTCTTTCTTCAAATAGGTGCAAGAGGCTTTCATTGCAGCCTTTAGCTTACCTTTGGCGCCAGGATCAAGAAACTTTGCTCAGAGAAATTGTATCATCAAACATTGAAGCTATAATCATAAAAGTAGCAGCTTTTGGTAAGAATCCAGACTACATAAGTAACTGGTGGGGATCTTGTTTGGTTAATAAGGAGAAAAGAATAGCTACACGGAGTTAAGATGTGATAAAACAAAGAAAAATCAATGAGGGGAAAGTGAAATATTGTATATAAGTAGAAAGAATTGTATTTACATGAGTTTGTGTCTAAACAATTAATGGAATATGTCAATGAGAAATATTTTCCACCCTACACTGAGGAAAAAGTGAGGAACTACTTTCATGGTCATCATTAAATTTGTTCAGTGAGTGTGTTTTTCATTGAACGTTCATGAATAATTCAGCAGTTTACAATTCACTCATATATGAGAGATATAAATGGGTTGCTAGACATTCAACCATTATCTCTATAAAGTATAATCAGCTTTGATGAAAGAGTTTAAGTTAGAACTTGCGTATAGCAATCTACGTATAACTTTGTGAGGGCCAAAACAGCCTTGCAACTAATTGACAGGCTCTCTCCTAGCATACGATCTTCCCATATTTTGTATCTTTCCTTCTCCCATTCCGCTTTGACTGTCAAATTGCATAGATTGATCTTCCTCGTTTTACTTTACAAGATACTGTTCTTAAGTTAAGATGGAAGATAACTTTTATCCTAAAATGTCTTTGAAGGTCTGTCCTGGTTTTATACTTCATACATACAAGTATCACTTGTATCTGTTACTTCATCTTTTAGAAGAGAGTGAACATGGGGTGCACAGATCAATTACTGCACAGTACTGCATAGCAAGTTTACCATGTGTGTAATGATCTGATGGTAGAAAATCAGAATGCTAGCCTAAAATAAACAAATAAATACAATCGTTCCAAACATGCTCATTAGATTGCACGTTGTGTCTCAAGCATGTACTTTCGTCTTACAGTCAGTCCCTATGCATTGTTTGACTTTCATTGACCAAATTGTGATTTTAACTTTGAACTGATCTATCAGGAAAGATGGTTTGACTGGTCAGAAAGATCTGTCCAAGCATGATATTAAAGTCAGGTTTATGAAATGGTGTGTGTGTTCTTTAGCCACACAAATTGATGAGAAACATGTTAATAGGACAATGCATCATTTCAGAATTACAGCCTTTGAACAGTATTTCATGTAAAAGTATTAGATGAAGGCTTAGGTGTAACATTTGATAAAAAGACCCCTTTCTTTTGGGGTCAGTCAAGGTTTGTGGCCCATTAGACCAAAGAATGACCAGCATAATAGGATAGAATCTGTTCTACATGGATGGATAAAAATATAGTTTTGATGAATTGTGCTGTATAATCTTGACATGAATCAAGTCTCATTGTCACCCATGAGAGGAACCATTTCTGTTAAGCATTTAATGCCTTCACTTTCTTATTTTTTAAAAGCAAAGTGTCTATACCTTGAGGACAGCATTGGTAAAAGCTAACAAAAAACATCAGCACTGTGCCTGTGTGTGTGTCTATATATATATATATATATATATATATATATCTCAAAATATACTATGCTGGAACCTAAATATCTATTAGAAGAAATAATAAAATATTAATTATACTTCAGCTGTGATGTTTTGCTCTCATGGTGCTTTTGGTGTGAATAGTAAAATTAGGCCATCCTGGGTTTCTATTGTGCTTTTAAACAAAAGAAAATATATGCAGAAAAGAAAAGAATCAGTGTTTGGTCACAAGTTAAAGAATACTATTGGCTGAATTTGGAACTGTTTTTAAAAATATCTTTTCTTGCCGGATGTCTTGTATCTTCCTTTAAATATTAAATCTAGTATCTTTAATGAGGGGAAAGAGAGTAGCTGCAACTTAAGTTACAAAAACAAAAACACAATTGTATACCGCAATATCCTGGAGCCAAATCATTACAAAAATTTTCTGCCTAAAAAATCCTACAGAGTGAATGATAAATTGTACAAAGGCCAATAAACAAGAGGAGAGCAGTGATTTTAGATGGTTGCCAGATCAAAAAAACTGAGTGTGCAGCTTCTTTTAGATTACTTTCAACTCCCCTTCAAACTTGATGGTATTCCTGGATCTAGCTTTGTTTCTTGAGGCCAGGTGGCCTTGTTGGCTTGGAGTGCCTCCTACTAGCTCTGGTTGCATTTGTGGCAGGATAGTGGTAGAGTGACCATGACCTTGAAAGTTCCTAGTAATTCTCAACCTTTAGTCCTCTGAGTGGTTTAGACTCCAGCTCCTAGAAGTCCTGGCCAGTATGGCCAGTGGTCAAGAATTCTGGGAGCTGAAGTTCAAAACATGTAGAGGACTAAAAGGTAAGAACCAACATTGTAATGTAGATTACATAAAATGGCCCTTGAAGCCAAACTGGAACATTGAACTGGACCAGAATATGCTAAGATGCTGAAATTGTTCAGGGCCTAATTCAAACTGGCAAAAGACCTTGGACAAGCTCAAGAGCAGAACACTCATTGTGGCACCACTCCCTGTAACAGTGTTTCTGTATTTTAGGGTCTGCATCTTAGAATACCATCCACATATTATTTGATATATAGGAAAGGAGCCTTCACTGGTCTGGTCCTCAAAACCTTTTTGAGCATTTTAAATTTAATAAAAGACTGTGTTTTCTTAAATCTAGTGTGCCATCCAATCTAATGCGCACCTCAGTTTTCAAGACCCTGAAACCAAAAAAAGGATTTGCTGGCAAATGTAATGCGCACCGGGAACAGAATGGTAAGAAGGTAGAAGAAGGAAGGTCAGAGAGAGAAGCCTTGCAAGAAAAGGCAGAGAGAGGGAAAGGGAATAGAAAGAAGGTATAAGAAGGGAGGGGAGAAAGAAAGGCATAAAGAAGGAAAGAAAATAGAAAGAAGGTGCAAGAAGAAAGAAAGGAACCTTGAAAGAAAAGGCAGAGAGAGAGAGAGAGAGAGAGAGAATAGAAAGAATGTGCAAAAAGTAATGGGGAGAAAGAATAGGCAGAGAGAAGGAAGGGTGGAAGGAAAGAGAAAGAAGGAAAGGAGCTCTGTGGAGGTAGAGGTAAGGCTTGCTCCGCTGAGGGGGAAGCCCCAGCAAGCCAGGGTGAAGGAAGCTGCCTTCTCTTCCTCCTCCTCTGCTTTGGGATGAGTGGCAAGCAACTGACGAGACAATGACTTCGACAAGCCAAAGAGGAAGATGCTGGATGTTCACCGCAGGCACCTTTGCTGGCCTCTTGCCATAGGGCCCAGGCCACTCTTCCACTGGACAGCCACCTTTGCCTCTTCCTCCTTGGATCCTGGGGCCAGCTGGAAGCCCCCACCCACCCACCCACCCTTCATGCACAGACATCCAAAGGGCCATGTCAAACAGAAGGGAGGGGCAAGGCAGGCAGATGTGGAACGCAGCTCTTCAATGCCGCCGTCCTCCCAGACGTCGCTCCATCTAATGAGACCCCCAGCAGGCTGCATGCACACTTTGGCTCCTTCCCTCTCCCTTGGAGGCCGTGCTGGTGGAGGAGTGGTCTTCTTGGCTCCTGGGACCTGTGTCAAGAGCTGCAAGTGGCCAGCAAAGGCACCTGGGGCGTGTGTGCCTCTGCATGCCCTGACAAAGAGGAGGAACTTGAGCTTGGTGTGGTGGTGCCTCATTAAGTCTAGGCATTTGGTCACGAGGGAGGAACGGAGCGCCCGGATTTAGAGGTCTGCTGAAAGGGAGGGAGAGAAATCTATGCGCAATTCTAATGTGCCATTGAATGTAATGTGCATCCCAACTTTGGCTAAGCAATTTAGCAAAAAAAGGTGTGTATTATAATCAAGTAAGTAAGGTATGTTCTATTATCTGTCAAGCCTTCATGTTTTACTATTTTATTGCATCGTGTGACTCTATGACAATTTCCCCTATTTGATGACTAGTGATTTATTACTATTCTGACAAATAAAAATGCATGAACTGAAACAAGTACTTATCCCCATTACGTAATTCATAGTGGTCAGCTGATATTGTTGTGTTCATTTAAAAATCTATGTAAATAAAAATGTAATGTTCGTTTATGGGATCAAAAGCCACTGGACGAATTGACACAAAATTAGGACACAATACACCTATCAGGCCAATGAGTGACCACCACTCATAAAAACACCGAAAAACACAGCGGAAGGGACTTAAAAGCAACCCCCCCCCCAAAAAAAACAAGATGGTACAGCACATGCGCAAAAAACGACTCCCAAACAAACAAAACACACAATAGCATATCCAAACTCTCTTCCAGATTACAGCTCCCAGCATCCCATAGACCAGGCCCTTTAGGAGAGGAGAAAGATCTAAATGCACTGCTTCCAAGATGCAAGCCTTCTTCTCCTTGGATTTCTTTGAGATCATCCCAATCCCTGCATATTTCCAATTTCCTATTCCTGGACTGCAACTCCCAGCAATTCTCCAGATAGATAAGATAGATAGATTAGATAGAGATAGATAGGTAGCTAGATAGATTGATCAGGAGGACTGCTGGGAGTTACAGTCCAAGAATAGGTAGAGAAGGAAGAAATGGGAGAAAGCAAAAGGGCAAGAAAAGGGGGAAGGAAGGGAAGAAGAAGAGAAGGAAGGAAGGAAGGAGAGAATGAAAGAAAAAAAGGATAGAAGGAGAGAAAGAGGGAGGGAAGGTTGACCACAGCAACACGTGATAGGTACAGCTTGTTTTTTTATAGAATTCATCCTATATTGCCTAGCAGAAAAGGTTTTTTTTAAAGATATCTATATCTATACATCTCAAACCTCATTTTAAAATGCCCTCCAAATTCCTAGAGATGGGTAAATCTTGAGTGATATAGGAAATGACTCTAGAGGTGACATTGCCTGTGACCTGTGTCATCCCTTAAGCAAGATAAACTTGCCTTTGTATCACAGCAGCTTAGAACAAGTTAGAATGGGCTTGCTCATACACAAAGAGCCCTTTGTGTCATATAAAGAACAAATGCCATAAATAGTTGTAGATAGTAATTACATAGAAAACGTCAGCCTTTTTCTTTTTCTTTTTTGGCTACAGGTAGAAAGAAAGATCTTATCAGACTGAATTTCTCACCTGCCTAGGGCAGACATAATTAGATGTAAGCAAATTTAATGGTGCTTGTGTGCTTCAGGGCAATTCTGCAGTGCTTTAATAACTGTGCTTTATTAAAGTAGGTTTAAGGTATGACGGCTGTTTAACGTATCGAATAGCAAAGAAGTTAAGGTATGGGTTACCACTTTACTTTTTAGAGGAATAATCAAAGCTGCTTTTAAGCTAAATTGCAGTGAATGTATTTGGAATAACACATTTAAAAGTCTGAAGGGGTAATGCATTAGATGCCACATTGCGCAGATGTGGAAGGAATAAGCAAATATGTAACTTGAGCTTGACATTCATCAACACTGGCAAGCTCATGCAGTTTTCTATAGCTCTGTTTTCCATTAGTTTAATGACATCAGTAAGAAGGTATAAGACTATAGACAACATATAATTATACAAGTAAATACACATTAATTTTAGAACCCTTTTCTAAATCCATATTTACAAATTAATATTTGGTGGTGGTGAGATTTTCTTCACAGGAGCGTAATGCGTTTTCTTTAAGCTTTTCCTGACCAGAAATTAAATCTGCTGACAAGGAAGTTGGTTGCATGGGAGTTTTGCTGTGCATAAACTGCTCTTAGTTCTGAGCTGTAGTTTTAGACTTGAGTTTGTACAGTTGCCTCTTGGTTGCCTCCTGTATTACAATAACAACATTAGTATCCATGTTAATATGAGCTACAAATATTAGTAGAAGGTGTTATTGTGCATTTCTGTAACTCAGGTGTTCAAAGTCTTCCATGTATATTTTCTAGCTTCACTTACCTTAGATTGTCTATAAGCTAAAGTCATTAGTGTTAATTGGAGACTGAGAAAACAGCTTGTGTATGACCCTGAGGTGAGTCATGAACCCAAACAGAAACAAAGTGCAATTTTTAACTACACTCCTACATTTTTCTGCATCTAACAAGTAACAATAACAAGTGCATATAAGTTGTTATCAGGGTCAAGGTGATATTAGAAAAGAGAGCACCAAAATACAGAAGCAAAAAAGGTCACAAGCTAGAAAATAAATCAGCAGGAGACAGCAACAAGGAACAGTATGTAACTAATGAAATGGAGAAGAAAGGATCACAGTCCAGTAGCTTATGGCTCTGGATAAATGGCAATCTGCCAGTAGTTTATGACTCTGGAATGGAAGTTATGGGACCCTTAAGTGGGAGTGACCATGTATTTCTAGAGTTTGTGATACTGTGGAAGGGTGAAACTAAGAGAAGTCAGACATGCATTCTAGATTTTAGAAGAGCTGACTTCAGGAAATACTGAGTGTGATCCCATGGATAGGAATGCTTAAAGAGAAGGGAGAAGTGCAACTTCTGGGGACGAGAGACAGGGCCTTCTCAGTGGTGGCCCTTTGGCTGTGGAACTCTCTCCCCAGTGACTTTAGACTGGCTCCCTTCCTCCTGGTCTTCAGGAACAAGCTAAAGACCTGCCTTTGGAACCGGGCGTTTGGAGAGTAGTGCAATATGAAATTTGACTTAAATGTAGCAGCGCAAACAAGGACTGTGGGATTAGACACTATGTTTTAATATGTTTTAATTGTATTTATATGTTTTATCTGTTTTTATTGCTCAATGTGTTATATTTGTATATTTGTATTTGTAATGTGGCATTGAACTTTGCCATAACTGTAAGCTGCTCCGAGTCCCCTTCGGCGTGAGACAAGTGGGGTAGAAACATAATAAATAAATAAATAAATAAGTCATTTCAGAAACATTGGCAATAATCTTTGAGAATTCTTGGCGAACAGGAGAAATCCCGGCAGACTGGAGGAGGGCAAATGTTGTCCCTATCTAAAAGAAGGGGGGGGGAGAGTACCCAAATTACCATCCAGTCAGCCTGACATACCAGTAAAGATTCTGGAGGAGAAAGACGTGACTAGTGGACTGCCTCTGAGTTCTGTCCTGGCCCTGGTAATATTCAACAATTTTAATAATGATTTGGATGAAAGTCTATAGGGCACGCTTATTAGATTGGTAATGGCACCACATTGGGAAGGATAGCTAATATTTCAGAAGACAGGGTCAGAATTCAACATGATCTCAACAGATTAGAGAGCTAGGCCAAAATTAACAAAATGAATTTCAACAAAAAGAAACGCAGAAAAAATGAAATGCACAGATATCAGATGGCGTGATGTCTGGCTCGACAACAGTACCTGTGAAAAAGATCTTGCAGTCTTAGTGGACAAGTTGAACATGAGCCAACAATGTGATGCAGCAGCTAAAATGCCAATGGGATTTTGGGCTGCATCAAAGGAATTATAGTGTCTAGATCGAGGGAAGTCATAGTTCCCTTTCATTCTGCTTTGGTCAAACTTCACCTGGAATACTGTGTTCAATTCTGGGCACCACAATTTAAGAAAGATATTGACAAGCTGGAATGTGTCCAGAGGAGAGCAACTAAAATGGTCTAAGCTCTGGAGGCCATGCCCTCTGAGGAACATCTTAAAGAGCAGGGTCTGTTTAGACTGCAGAAGAGAATGTTGAGAGGAGACATGATCAGTATGTTTAAATATTTGAAAGGTTGTCATAAGGAAGAGAGCAATGTTTTCTGCTGCTCTGGAGACTAGGACTTGTAGCAGTGTGTTCAAATTACAGGAAAGGAGATTCCGCCTCAACATTAGGAAGAACTTCCTGATCATACAAGCTGACCAACAGTGGAACTTTCTGCCTTGGAGTGTAGTGGAGGCTCCTTCTTTGGAAGCTTTTAAACAGGCTGGATGACCATCTGTCGGGGGTGCTTCAATTGCGCTTTTGCTGCATGGCAGGAGGTTGGACTGGATGGCCCATGTGGTTTCTGCCAACTATTCTATGTTTTTATGATTCAATGAAATGTGATGGCTATTTCAAAGGTGTGATGTTTCACTAAGAGCTTTTGGGGATTCTGGACTATTTGAATGGATACATTCCCAAACAAGTACTGAAGTCTCTTGGTAACATCTAGTGTCGGATGTATATTATTTGGGCATATTATTATCCAATCCTATTTGTTACACTTTACAAAATCTGACAACAAAGTTGTCAGCAGTGCCATAGCCAGAAAAAAATTCAAGGGGGGAGGGGTTGAATTTTTTTTAGCTAATCATGAAAAGTAGTTCCATAATACAAAATAATTTCAATAGTATGGTTCATTCTATATTTTATATAGACTTAATTAAATCAATTTAATATTTGCTTCTCGTAGACTTAGTATGGGGATTTGGTAACCAGTTAAAATTCATGAGTAAAACAGTTTTTTTTACAGCCCTGGTTGTCAGTATTCTATTTTTTTAAAAAAAATTGTATAAATATTTTATAAAAACAGAACTATTCCAGTATAATACGCTTGAATGTTTTAGGATCAGCATCAAATTAGTTATTTTATAATATAGACCACTTCTAAAGCAAGTTTCTGTGATACTGCTTTTCTTTTGAAGTGCAAGGAAAAGTGTAAAATAAATGATCAGTGTAATCAGTAAAATATTTTAATCTTATTTTACTGAATATCTTTAGTAGGGTGGTTTTGAATGATTGATTTCTAAGTGACCTATGTCAGTACAGTTCTTTCATCCCTTTGTGTAATAAGCTCCATCTAATGTGGTCATTCTTTGAATTCATTACATGTCAACACTCATAACAGCTTATTGCTGTTATGAATTTCTGACCTATTATAATGGAAGTTGCACAATATTCCTTAAGTAAGCATTGCTTGTTAATATAACTCCCCTTTCTTCTGAAACATGTATGCTAATTTTAAAGAGTGCTCTGAACATTTGCTGTAGATTTGACTTATGAGTGTACAATTTTACCAATTTGACAATGGCTATGTAATTGAAAATAGGGGAAAACAATTTGGGATGGTTTCATAGTATTACTTCTCTATGGAAGTATTGTAGAAAGGCATTACTAAGATGTGAAAGATGAAAACTAATGATATTCTCCAAGTTAACCAAGGTAATGCAGGGCAAGGAACACTTAGCCCATGCCTTCCTTAAACTTAGTATTACCTGTTTGAATATTTGCTGCTTGCTTGTTCCACAGTCTATTTATTTCATATCTCTTTGTTGCATTGCATGATCAGGTGAACTGCTTTTAAACTATATTTTTAAATAGTTAATTTTTAGAGCTTTGAGTATGCCACAGACTCATATTTGTTGACATACTAGTTGTAATCCCTTTTTACTAAATTGTCAATTACCAATGGAAATAGACAAATTAACTATTAGGAATGATAAAGGCAGGAGTATGTATTGTAGTCATTGTATATGTATGTTCCTTTTAATTAGTAGAAAAATAATAAAGTAAATTTATTTATTTACACTATTTATATAGTGTAATGGCAAGAGCGATATTAGCTAATTTTCTCCTCCACATGTATCCCTTCAATCCATATTTATGTCTTAGAATCTAATTAACCATGAGTATTGGTATTTTGTTTAGTAATTTGGGTGTGTTGAGAATGATAAGGTCAGAATGGCAGCAGTGATTTGTATTGCTTCTCAGGTAGTTATTTAATACAGTAGACAGTCTTGCTTATCCAACATAAATGGGCTAGCATAATGTTGGATAAGTGAAAAATTTGGAAAATAAGGAGGGATTAAGGAAAAGCCTATTAAACATCAAATTACGTTATGATTTTACAAATTAAGCACCAAAACATCATATTTTACAACAAATCAACAGAAAAAGCAGTTCAATACACAGTAACATTATGTAATAATTACTGTATTTACAAATTTAGCACCAAAACATTGCAATGTATTGAAATAGCTGTGGATCCAGGTGGGAGGCAGACTGCATTGGATAATACGGAATGTTGGATGAGCGAAGGTTGGATAAGCGAGACTCTACTGTACATTGAAGCTATTATACTATCTGTTGGTCTCTAAAACATTTGATTTTAATGTTTTTATTAGGTGTTTTAATTCTTATATTTCACGTTTTAAATGTCCTTTTATCTCAGTGAATTGCCCTATTGATTTTATGCTAGTTATATCTTGTTGATCAAGTCTTGGTTTATGTATGTAAGGCATTGAATTTTGCCTTTATTTTTGTGTAAACCACTTTGAGTCCCCCCATGGCCGAGAAAAGTGGTATATAAATATTGTAATAAATAAATTTAATTTATTATTTTTCTACTAATGAAAAGGAGCATACAAATACAATGACTATAATACATATTCCTGCCTTTATCATTCCTAACAGTTAACTTGCTTAGAAATGAGAGTGGACATTCTAGTATCTGGCTTTTTATTGGTAAAGAGCCGCCTCATTTTAATACAGTTAGTTTTAATGATTTGCCTTGCATGCATATCTTATGGCTTTAGCTTCTAGCTTCGACTATTTTCACTTGTTAAAGTATGTGGGTACTTGGAAAGGACATCATATTGCTTTTACTTGTTCTCTATACAGGTTTCTCCTTTAAACCTCTTGTTTGCTGCTTAGCCAGCACATGCAACAGTAATTACATTGGAAGGCAGAGTTTTCATAGTTTGTTCTTGCACTGGAATGTAAATCTTCTTGACCTTTTTTGTTGCAGACATATTTTCTCCATACTATTGTCACTTTAATTAACTTAGTACCACAATTCACATAATTAAGAATAATAAGGGGAGACCTTTATCAGGTATGTTAGAGGGGAAATGGTGCCGTAGAGGCCATGTTTCACTTATATTCTATTTTTTCTCTTCTGTGTGAAAACCTTTTTTGGGGGATAAACATTGATTGTCCTGGAAAGGAAAATAATATCTAGAAAAGAGCAAGTAACTGAGACATTCACTAAGGCACTAAAGTCAAGGAAGACTCAAGGGAAGTAGTTGGACAAGAGCAGGGATGGAGAAACATAGTAAAAGGGAACTTGAAATAAAATGTTGCATCATGGAATATCACTCTTGTTCATCAGTTCAATTAAGCATGCTCTCATTTGAATCGTGTACCATCTCCAAATTGTTTTATAATAATTCTCCTTAATTCTAATGGACATATTTTTATAATTCTTTGTTTTCGTATTTTAACCATTCCTCCTCTATAATATTGTTATTGATCTTGGAGGCTTAGTGAACAAGTTGAACATGAGCCAACAATGTAATGGAGCAGCCAGTGGGATTATGGGTTGCATCAAAGGAAGTATAGTGTCTAGATCGAGGGAAGTCATAGTGCCTCTTTGTTCTGCTTCGGTCAGACCTCACCTGGATGGAGTACTGTGTCCAATTCTAGATGGTGTCTAGAAGGAGGGTGACTAAAACAATCAAAGGTCCAGAAAGTATGCCCTATGAGGAGTTGATTAAAGAGCTGGGTATCTTTAGCCTGCATAAGAGAAAGTTGAGAAGAGACTTGACAGCCATGTTTAAATATTTGAAAGAATACCATAAGAAAGAGGGAGCAGGCTTGTTTTCTGCTACCCTGGAGACTAGAACTCAGAGCAATAGGTTCAAATTACAGGAAAGGAGATTCCATCTGAAAATCAGGATGAACTTTTGACTGTAAGAGCTGTTCAACAGTGGAACTCACTGCCTCAGAGTGTGGTGGAGGCTGCTACTTTGAAGGCTTTTAAACAGAGGTTGGATGGCCATCTGTCAGGGGTACTTCAATTGTGCTTTTTCTTCATGGCAGGAGGTTGACTGGATGGCTCATGTGGTCTCCTCAAACTCTATGATTCTATGGTAAGTCAAAAGTTATGTACATTCAACTAAATGGGGCCAAACTAAACTCGCTGTGCTGCAGAAAAATCCTGCAGATTGGAAGGTCAGCACTACAAGCCCGGGTCAGGGTGAGCACCTGTTAGCCTCAGCTCACCTGTCCACCTAGCAGGTTAAAACAGAAATGCGAGTAGATAAAATAGATACCATTTTTAGTGGGGAAGTAATAAAAAGCATCCTTAAGGACATTGGTTAGAGGAAAGCCCCTCAGCATGGAAGAACGAACGACAGCACCCCCTCGTGGCCAGAGTCAATCAAAGACTCCCAAATAAGATGGGAAAAACTGCCTTTACCTCTGTTTGTGCTGTCTGTCTGTTTTAATTGTACAATGGGCATTTAATGTTTGCCGTATGCGTGTTCTGTGAATCCCCTTCGAGGTGAGAAGGGCAGGGTATAAATACTGTGAATAGAACAAATAAACCAATAAATAAATTCTGTTGCAACTAACATTTCAATTCAAGACTGAGGTTCCATATTTGATGTAACATTTGATACTAAACATGGTATTGACCCATGTGATATGTATTTCATGCTCATAGACTCACTTAATGATCTTTAGAGAAGAGACAGCGGAATACACACACTCTGCTGCAACTGTCTGTAGTAAAGAAATGAGAAAGGAGTTGTCTTTGAATTGATGATCTGGAGAGAAACATGGGAACGAAACAAGGGAAACTGTATGTTACTGCTAGCGTGGCTGGGATGAGAAACGCATTGAGCCAAACTATTGTTATGACAGCAGCTCCTGTTACAAAAGAGAACACCTATTATTTGATTTTTAAAATATAGCCTATCTCTTTGCTGCATAAACTATTGCAGTGAAAACAGTAAAATCATGCTTGTGATACAGTTTTCTAACATGTGTGTACAGCCCCTCTGGATTATGGTCACTTTTTACATGAATATTTCTTATGAATGGACTCTATGCTGTAGCAGTTCTGCCTGCAAAATTAATAGTGAACACAAAGCTTATTTGGAGGCGAGTCCCCTTCACGGGGCATACTCATATAGAAGTGTTAATGGGATTGCAGATTATGGCTTACAGACCATAAGAATGTGTATTTGGCCAAAAGGGTGGTTGGTCCTTGTAGGATAAATCGGTTTCTATATATGGTCTTTACCAATGAACTCCTTTTTGTTTGAATAAAGGCAGATGGGGTAGCAAGGCAAAAATGTGCTGGTAATTGCTTTTTACCACTTCCCTTCCTCTATGAAATCCTTGCTTTTGTTACATATGCCTATATTGGAAGACTGTGGAGTCTATATATGTTTCCAATAGTTAACCATATTGTCTCCTTCTGCTTTGCAATTTGCTGTAGCAAAAACCTATTTTTAAAGAAAGGCGACAGAGTGAAATCTATTATAAATATATGAGCTGTGTACCTTAACTTGCTTCGTAAATCCTGTTAATTCAAGCCAGGCTAATCAACATGTCTTGGTGTATGTCTTGTAAGGAATAATGAAGAAGTGAAAGGAGGAGTACCTCAAGATGGATGAAATTTCCCATTTGTTTTTTTCCCCTTGCGTAACATTGTATTGGCTTTCTTTTTATGATTTTGGCTCTGTTGGAGCTATCCAAAGTATGCTAGAGTTTGTCAAATTGTGTTACATGATGGCGTGTTGTTGGAGCAAAAGAATATTGGCTGAATAAACTGGAATGATTGATCTCTCTGTTTTATGTGATGGAGTTTGCTTATATATAGATTTCTGAAAATGCATGTAGATATTTACAAGTGTTAGCTACATTTCGTCTAAATGAACATATGCAATGTAGCTGACCTCTTTTTTTCTTTGCCAAACTGAGTGTTCTGTGTGTATATTTCAGTACTTCTCATGTTTTGAAAATGAAATCTAGCATGAGATTTATTTTTTGCTGGTTTTGACTAATAAGCGATCTTTTGACTACATGTGATCCACATGAAAGGCAATATGTATAGGAGTGGGCTGTGGATTGTGCTGTTGGAACTCCCTATAGTATGTTACTACATTGGGACAGAATGAAACAGCTGTACAAATTTGGAGGGCAGCCAGCTGTGAATGCCCTTTCTCCCTTTCTGTATTTGATACCACATTGTGTGATTCAAGTGTCTAGAGGTAATGTTTAGACAGATTATTCTGTAGCTCTCCTTTGCAATTTTAAGGGTACAGTTCAGCTACAGTAGAGTCTCGCTTATCCAACGTTCTGTATTATCCAACACAGTCTGCCTCCTGCCCGGATCCACTACTGTTTCAATACATTGCAATGCTTTGGTGCTAAATTCGTAAATACAGTAATTACTACATAACGTTACCATGTATTGAACTGCTTTTTTCTGTTGCAAAACATGATGTTTTGGTGCTTAATTTGTAAAATCATAATAAGCTTTTCCTTAATCCAACCTTATTATCCAACATTTTTGCTTCTCCAACATTCTGCCAGCCCGTTTCTGTTGGATAAGCGAGACTACTGTACTTTGAAAACAGTGGGAATAAAATACATAATGACATTTCTGAGCTGCATCCTGCCCATTAAGAGGTTTCCAAGGCAGCTTTTAGCACAGTCATATTTGTCTGATACCTGTTCATAGGAATGTCTAACTCCCCTACCCCCTGAGGAGTTATACATGGAGTCTTGAATACATTGTAGTTTATTTCCTAATTTATTAATTTCTTTGATCATACATTACATTTTTTCATATCCACCTGTTCAAAGAGCCCTTTCCAAAGTGCCATCACATGAGTACCTTCTGAGATGCCTTCTCCATTAAAGACCTTTGAGAAGCAGCCAAAAATATCATTCAGGGTTTTTTTTCTGCCTGTGATAGTGCATAGTGAATATAATGGAGGGGGGAACTGTTTCACTCAGCTTTGATATAAATACTTGTCCTGGTAAATCGAGACGGTAAATGGTCTTATTCTCTCAAATGGCAAGTATTTTCAGCTTGAGTGGCTTCTAAGGGCTTTGTTCCTTTTGCATCCTTTAAGGATATTCTTTGCAGTCTGAAACATCACGACTTTTTGATGCCTTCTGTCACAGTCCCTCTATCTGTCATATCAGCTTATCATCCGCCCACAGATTCCTCCATGGTGTTTTCACAACCCATCACTAGATGCATTTGAAAGGACCTCTGCAGTCTTTCTGATTTTTTAAAAAAGCTTTCCACCTACATGGGAACTGAATCTTCTGCCCTCTATAGTTTACAAACGAACATGAGATTGCTCTTCAAAGTTGTTTCAGGGCTTTAATTAAGCTAATCAGTCATTTTTACACTGCTTCTTAATAGGTGCCGAACACGCAACCAGCACCAGATATATTCCAAATACAGGGATCTCTGTCATATCACTGCCGCAGCAATCTAAAAGAAACATATCAGATGGGCAACACATATTTTTAAGCTGCTTCTAAGTGGGTCATATGTGGCATCACAACATTCTGCACAATTACATCTTAATCTGCTGGATCTATACATTTTTCTTAAGCAGTATATGGAGTTGTGTGGATTGTGTCAGAGTTTTCAGGTGTTACACATATAGACTGATGCATCTGATGTGACACTTCTGTAATTTTTTTGTGATACATATCCCTATACCAGCTGCTGTTTTCCATTTTTCTCTTGGCTGGACATAGTCACCCAGAGAGCAAATGTACTAACCTGACTTTGAAGTAGTTGTGCTGGTCAGTAGGACTATAGCAGACAGCTGCTTAGAATGGTATACATCTGGCTTGTGCATTCTGTTTTTCTTGAAAGAGAAACTATTGTAAACATGTTTGCTTATTAAAATGACTCCAAAGAACTGCAGATTCCACAGTAATACAAAATTGCAGGTGGATTTCTCCCAGTTCTGGAAAGTTATAGCTGTCCCTTAGTACAGAGAATAGCAAGCTATTCTTGGTAATTTCCTCTGTTAGCAAGGAGGTATCTAGTCTATGTTAATGGATTTCTCAGAAATTAGACAGACTAGAAATTGCTTTTTAGACTCATTAAGCAACTAGTACCTGCACGTACTGATTTTACTATTAAACTCTTGGCCATGGAACTTGTGAAGTTAGTCCAATTCATCTTACTTGACACTGCTAAACAGTATTTTCAAGCCTCTTGTGATGTTTCTCCTATCACGTGCTGGAAGTCTCTCTGAGAAATAAAGCTTTGCTTGCTTTCCTGACAGTGGATAATAAATTGACTGATATAATTCAGTCAGGGAGTTGAAAATGTACTGAAAATAATGGGGCATAACATGCTAGGGTTAACATTTATTCATAGATGATGCAATTAAATAAAATGGGCATTAACTTCAAGGTCAGTCACTAAAGTAATAAAACTGAATATTTTAATTGAATCATAATTGCTTCCCATAGATACATGCAAGTCAAGTAAAATAGATGTCAGCACTGCAAATTATGATTCTTCCTCCTAATTAATTTCCTAATTCTGCATGGAGTTTTCTAAGTCCTGGGCCTTGTTGTGGGTTTATTCACTGATCCAGGTGGTTTTTGCTCTTTTCTCCCCACTTCAGATAGCTCATACAGGAAAACACAGTATTGCTGATGGATATTTTGCTACAGACATCTGTGCATGGTAGAATTTAAAAAGCTTACATATTAGCAACTGAACATTCAAACAAAAAAGTGTCCATAAAGAAAAAGATGACAAGTCATAAGGGCAATATGATATTATATATGTTTATTGTTGTGGACACTGGTGAATATAATCAATGAATATAATTAGCAAAATTAAAGTTTATGTTTTTCATTTAATGGGAGACAGTGAATATCCAGGAATAGAATTATTTTGCGGATATGAGCAAAATAATTTTTGATAATCTTTCTTTTTTAACAATACCTGTATCAGTACATCACAAATAGGAAGAAAACTATCTAAATTGAGTGAGGGAAGGCTTACTTGCTGTGAGGGGAAGCTTACTTGAGTGAGGGAAGGCTTACTTGCCTTAAGAGGAGCCATGTTGAATCATATCAAAGAACTATCTAGTCTACCATTAGGTTCACATGGTGGTCAATGAGATGCGTATTAAAGTGCATATTCAGGATATAAGGTCAACCCATTATCAGTGAATGTGTCAAGTCTTCCTTAAAGACCATTCAAACCATTTGGCATAATTGCATTTTGTGACAGAAAACAAAACTGTTAACTATGTACTGTGCCAGTGGTTCCCAACCTTTGATATTCCTGGCATTTAGGACTTCAGTTCTCAGAAACTACAGCCATCTTGGCCAACTGTGAGGAATTATGTGAGCTGAAGTACAAAACTCCTGGAGGACCAAAGTTTGTGAAGAAGTCACTTCTTTTAATCTGTTCTTAATTTCTTACCATTTAGCTTCAGTGAATCTGAGTTATGTTATGTATTATGAGAATAATAGTAGGAATAGGTATTGTCGAAGGCGTTCACAGCCAGAATCACTGGAGTGTTGTGTATTTTCCGGACTGTATTACTGTGTTCTAGCAGCATTTTCTCCTGATGTTTCACCTGCATCAGTGGCTGCCAGAGATACATGAGAAAAGTCATGAGAAAATGCTCCTAGAACACGGCCATACAGCCAGGAAACCACACAACACTCCCATAGTAGGAATAGTTCCCGGCAGTATTTAAAAAAAAAGAAAAGAAAAGCTTCTCTGTGTTTTCTCCATACCATTCAAAACTACATCACCTATAATTCTATACACTTTCATCATGTCGCCTCTTATTCACTTTTTTTCTGAGTTGAACAACCCCATACCATAAAACCCTTCCTTATAGGACAGAATTGAGTCAAATCTCAGAGCTACTCCAAAAGAAAAGCACAGCCACCCACAAGTCCCTAATGCCACACACTCACCCACCTGCACTTTCCAACTCCCAGTCCCACTAAATAATGAATAAAGGAAATAAAGGGAAATCAAAAAGAAAGTATTTTAAACAATTATTGTTATTAATAATTATATGCATGGGCCATTCATCTGGTTTAGCAAGAGAATTTCTGTGTTCATTGCCTGGCTAATGAAAGTCCATGTGTCTTAACGCAGGGGTCAGGGAACATTTTTGACACAGAGAGCTATAAAAGCAAAATATTTGGAAATTTATTTAAGTGAGAGCCATATAATATATATAATATATTTTAAGACTGAATTCAACTAAATGTGAGTATATACGTACATACTATGAAGAAAGGATTCCCCCGGCAGAATGACGAGACACTTCAGACATGGCTCTGCAAAAGGCATGCTCAGGACTCTGGGAAGGAAGAGAAGATAAAAGGAAGGGGAAAAGAAAGAAAGAGGAAATAAAGGAGAGAGGGGAAGAAAGAAAAGAAGGTCGAACTATGGAAAAGGAAGAAAAGAAAAGCAGGAGAGAAACAAGGATGTGAAAACAAAGAAGGAAATGGGGCGGAAAGGAAAAGGTGGGGAAAAGAAAAGAAAGGGAGTGAGGAAAAAATAAAATAATGAAGGGAAAAGAAGAAAAGAAAGAAGTGGAGGGAGAGAGGGAAGTGAAAAGAAAAGAAGGAGAAGGAAAGGAAGACTTGGGGGAAAAGAATAGAAGAGGAAGGACAAGGCGGCGCCGCTGGGCTCTGCCATCCCCAGCAAAGAGGGCATAGGGCCCCGAGAGCAGCGGGGAATGAGGAAGAGGTGGTGGTGGCGGCGCAGAAGCGGCAGTCATGGCGCATTTGCATCACTCCTCCCCGCTGCATGCTGGGAAACCGAGGCCCGGGCTGCTCTGGAGAGCCAGGTGCAAACATGAAAAGAGCCACATCTGGCTCCCGAACTATGGGTTCCTTACCCCTAGTCTAATGGAAATGGACGCAGGAGCTTCAACCTTGCATAAAAGCCAGACTTTACAACACATACTAACTTGAGAGTATCAATTGTTTCAGCAGATATGATCCTATGTCATGAGAAACTAATCTGATCGTGGATTGCAGACAATTGTAATTTGCCATCATATACCACTTTCCTCAGTCTTCCCCTTTTCTTCCCCTTTGTTGATTATTCTGCAAGTAGAAGCAAAGTATTAGTAAGCAAAGCATTTCTCCCATTAGATTTCATCTGTCAGCTGAATTCCAAGATGAGCTAATAGAATAGGGTTTCTGCTAGAGTCCCTGCAACCAGGTCATCTTTGAATTATAGTGGCACTGTTGGTTTGTAGTGCTATATGTTGGGAAGAAGAAACTTCTATCCTTTCAGATGGCGTTGCATTGTGTGTCTTATCAGACCTAGTTAGCATAGTCCAATTAGAAGGATGTTGGAATTGTAGTTCTGCTGTATCTGGTTTCCCTCTGTAGTGTACATACCTAGAAACAAGTCCGATTAAACTGCAAGTAGACAGAATTGACCTGTATAACATAGAATAAGGAAGACTGAGCCAACTGTGGTGTTGGAGGAAAATTCTGAGAGTGCCTTCGACTGCAAGAAGATCAAACAAGTCCATACAAGGCAAAGATGACGTACTTTGGCCACATAATGAGAAGACAGGAAAGTTTGGAGAAGATAATGGTGCTGGGGAAAAAGGAAGGAAAAGGAAGAGGGGCTGACCAAGGGCAAGGTGGATGGATGGTATCCTTGGAGTGACTGGAGTGATAGACCTGGAAGGAGCTGGGGGTGGTGATGGTCAACAGGGAGCTCTGGCATAGGCTGGTCCATGAGGTCATAAAGAGTCGGAAGCAACTGAACGAATAAATAACACAACATAGAACAACAGAGAATCACCAATATGGGTGTCTAGTTTTTGTCTCCTCCACCCTGTGATGTGCCTTTGCCTTGCACACCAACTGGAAAATACATTGTTTCACAACAATGCATTACATTAATTGTGTGATTGGAGTTAATATCCATGATTTTAGTTCTTCATTAGAGACAAGACAGGTCACACCAGGACTGGAAGGAACTTCTGTTGGGACAAAGAATTGCTCTTTGTCACAGTAGGCTGAGTTGGGCTTACATCAAGCAGTGCTCCGACAAAGCATAAGCTAAGTTCATATTTTGAAAAGGCCAACAAACTCTGAGGTCAGTTATGATTGACATAACGGAACAGAACACAAGTTGATAACTTTAGTACACTTTCCAGGGTTATCAAACTCCATGGACTCTTTTCATTATTATAATGGAAACAGCCCATTTTTTCCCTTTTTGACCTGTTGAAATTTCTCTGAATGGAAAGCAGGCTGTCAAACAATGTATTTTCCAGTTGGTGTGCAAGGCAAAGGAAATGAATGCATTCTCCCACCTCCCCGGCCAAGGATGGAAGTCAGTTGTTCAAAGGAATTAAGAGAGTGTGTTCTGGCTAAGGACGTCTATAATTGTCCCAGCGTTATTTTTGATATACAGGAACTGTTTTCCAAAGGGCAGTGTGTGTGTGTGGGGGGGGGGGGAGTCATCTCTATGCCCAAGCAGTACTTTGTTCTCTTAAATATATTTTAACATCTCTTGGCAGGTTTAGATCCAGATAAACATCTAGGAAAAACACTCAATGAAATGGAACCTTATCTTTTGGAAGTAAGTATTATTGAAAGTATACGTGAAACATTTTATGTTTTAAAAAAGTTATATATACAGGAAACTAACTGCACTTTCTTATTTCTTAAAGCACTTGCCTTTACAAACAAAACAGAAAGCTAGAATTTAGCAAAAAAAAAGATACACTATCTTATGCAGACCACATGATAGAAGTGTTGTATTTGACAAATTCCACTTTAGATATATATATATATTTTAGAACAGCTGTATAAATAAAGTCTTGGCTGAATCTTGGCTTAGCCATGCATTGGGGAGACATGATTAAATCAATAAGATTTATGGGATTTATTGCTGTCTTGTCTAATTGATTTCATTGGGTCTGCTATAGACATAACTAAGTCTGGATTAAGCCCATTTCCTAATAGAAATAATCTCCCATCTTTGAGAGAAAATAAGTTTCTTCTATAATAATAGGTGGATTATGCTCATGAACCACACTTCATTGTATTGAGATTGTCATCAAGGAAAATTAATCGCTATGGAAGGAATTGTACTTAAGGATCTTTACCTTTAGGCAGGGAGAAAATGTTGTGTAAGAATTAGGTGTTAGTGGAGTAAGACACCTGGGCTTACATTAAGTTTCATTGGGTTATTCTGGAATAAATGCCAATAGACGTCCATATTATGAAGTATGAATTTTGCTTTGAAGGTCTTTACACAGCTGAATTCATTAATTTTAAGCTGAATCTGGGCCTCTCTATCTGAAGCCTGGCCTATGAAAATCTATTGCTTTTTCCAAGTCTGGATAGATATTTAAGAAAATTGGGTATGAAAGAGAAGGAATGGGAACAGGAGAGAGACATTCCTGGAACCCCTTTGTATAGTCTTAACATTGCTTAATGTCTTGTATCCTACAATAAACTGAATCAAGTTTAGTTCCAGCTTAATCACTAATTCTTTAGTATCTGTCACCACCTATTGTATTAAAAAGGATGAAGTTGCTTGCCTATTCAGCACTAGAGAACTAACTGAAGTACTAATGTGACTGAGGATATGAAGGTATACATATATGGATCAGAGATTTAACTGACTAAAGCTTAGGTCTGTTGAAAAATAAAAATAAAAATGCTATGGTGAACATGCATTCACACATGGAAATAAACAGAGGAAGTGTCCACAGCTGCATGGTGTACGATAGACTCCTGCAGAGGTGAGAGGATCTCTCTTGTCCTTTGCTGAATGTAGCATTTATTGGATTTTCTTATTGAACCAAGGAACATGAAAGGCACTGCACACTACTTCAACCAGAGAAATCAGCCATAGCAGAGCACCTGATTAACCAACCTGGACATAGCATATTATTTGAGAACACAGAAATGCTGGACCACTCTCACAACCACCATGCCAGGCTACACAGAGAAGCCATTGAAATCCACAAGCATGTGGACAGTTTCAACGGAAAGGAGGAAACCATGAAAATGAACAAAATCTGGCTACCAATATTTAAAAAACCTCTAAAATCATAACAGTGAATAAGGACAGGGGAGCTCCAGACAAGAAACAATTAGGGGCAGCTAATCACCTTTCAACAAAGGACTCCCTCAAGCAGTAAGTAGCCACACCTTGAAAACTGCTAGGCCATTAAATGCTAATCAAGGTGGCCATTTGAAACATTCACATCTACCTCCAATAGACAAGAGTTATTTCTCCCATCCTGGATCTTATAAACCCAATTTTCCTAGTTTCCAACAGACCTCACAACCTCTGAGGGTGCCTGCCATAGATGCAGGCAAAATGTCAGAAGAGAATGCTTCTGGAACATGGCGACACAGCCCAAAAAACTTACAGTAACCCAGTGATTCCAGCCATGAAAGCCTTTGACAACATATGCTATATTTAACTTTTAGTGGTTTTTTTTGAATGGTATAATACGGTATAATATGGTATAATAATATAAGTTTGTGTGTTTGGTGGATTAGAGATCACACACAGCCTTACAAATTAACTAATAATCTTTCCACAGTTATTATTTAATTTATTTATACCCTGCCTTTCTCCCCATGAGCTCAGGCTTGCCAGAGAGATTAAAAACCAATTAAAAGGGGCTCTTTGATTATGTCAGTAGAAAAAAGGAAGAAAATAGAAATGGTAGGATCTCTGTGAGGAGAAGGTGGTGAAATGCTAATTGAATAGGGGAAATGCAGAGCTGCTCAACACCTTCTTTGCCTCAGTCATCTTCCAAAAGGAGATTGTGTTTCAACCTGAGCAATACGGAGCGGATGAGGCAATAGGGGAAATGCAACCCAAAATAAGTTAAGAAGTAGTCCAGGAATACCTGGCAACTATAAATGAATTTAAGTCTCCAGGTTCATTGAACTACACCCAAGAGTATTGAAGGAACTAGCAGAAGTCATTTCAGAACCACTGGCAATAACCTTTGAGAATTCTTGAATAACAGGAGAAGTCCCAACAGACTGGAGGAGGGCAAATGTTGTCCGCATCTTCAAGAAGGGAAAAAAGAACCCAAATAATCACCATCCAGTCAGCCTGACATCAATACCAAAAAAGATTCTGGAGCAGATTATTAAAGAGGCAGTCTGCAATCACTTAGAAAGGAATAGTGTGATTGTCTCCCCCCCCCTTAATTATATACGGTAGTTTATTACACATTTTATCCTTATTGAATAATGGCAGCAATAACCAGCACCTTTTCCTAGATGTGGTTTACTTAGCAGTACTCAAGAGCAGTGTGGAAGAAAGTTGTTCAGTAAATACTTTTTCTTGGTGGTGGCTTTGTGTTTTTCTCTATAAATGTCAACATATATAAATATTTTACTAGATATTTAGTTTGATTTTATAACTTAGTGAAACTGAAGTATAAACACCAGCTGCAGAGGTAGTTCAAGCTATAGTTCTAAAAATATTTCCTTTGATTTCTGTCGGGAGCATGATGTGCATGTGTGTGTGAGAGAGAATAAATGTGAGGGAAAGAGATCAGAAGGAAATAGGCCAGTTTTGGAATGTTTCTGGTATACATCTGCTACTTTCTTTACTCTCAGTTTTAGGTATTTTTGTGGTCTTCCTAAAGTCCCATCTTCCTTTCAGCCCTCATGACAGAAAGGGCATATTAGCCACACAGACCTATTGTTCACTTCAGGCATTTTACATTTATGTGAATTATACTTGATGGGGGGATACATTATTATCCCAAGTTTCCATCCATTTGATATATAGTCAGTGTTATTTGTATATGTGAAGAAACCTGCCAATGTAGCTGCTCATCAGTCTATACTTTCTTTAAAAAGTTCAGGAGGCAGAAAATCTCCTAGGGCTTTATTATTATTTAATGATAGAATAAATGGGTTAATTTCCTAGGTGGTGACTGGAACCCGTTTTGACAGGGCATCAGTATCCCTACAGCTATCAACACCGTTAACTATTTTATCTATTTCCATTTCAGCTTTAAATAAATCCATTCCCATCCTTTAGTTGAAATTGGAATCATGGGATGAAAAGTTGGACTGATACTAAGTGTCAGAGTGCAATAACACTGTGCTTGATCCAGGAGACTCCTTGGTTTAGGACAGGGGTGCTCACACTTTTTCAGCATGCGAGCTACTTATAAAACAACCAAGTCAAAATGATCTACCTACCCACTACAAAACTGTGAAACATATAACACAATATCTGCTTTGAACTGGGTTTTCTGAGTCCACACTGCCATATAATCTGATTCAAAGCAGATAACATGGGATTTTATTCAACTGTGTGGAAAGGACCTCAGATAACCCAGGGCCCTTCCACACATCCTATTTTACAGTTGACACACACAAACTGATTTCTTACTACTGGATGAATTGACTAAGCCTTCCTCCCGCCGTGTCTGTGATCTACCAGGACGCCCTACGCGATCTACCAGTAGATCGCGATCTACCTAATGAGCACCCCTGGTTTAGGACAATTAAAAAATACCAACAGTTTGAGGAATTTTCCCAACGAATTCTTACACTACACTTTGCCTGAAACTCTAAAGCAGTGGTTCTCAACCTGTAGGTCCCCAGATGTTTTGGCCTTCAGCTCCCATAAATCCTAACAGCTGGTAAGCTGGCTGGGATTTCTGGGAGTTGTAGGGCAAAACACCTGGGGACACACAGGTTGTGAACCACTGCTCTAAACCCATGGTTTATTTATCGTATCAGAAGTGAATCAAGGGTACAGTGTATTTAAAAACCACAAAGTTTAAAAACCTGTAATTATATTACGTGTCCTTTGATCAGTAGCTAGCCACTTGAAGTGCCTCCGGCGTTGCTATAAGTAGGTCCTCCATTGTACATGTGGCAGGGCTCAGACGGCATTGTAATATGAGATCTGTGATTTGCTCTTCTCCACACTCGCATGTCGTGGACCCCACTTTGCGGCCCCATTTCATAAGATTGGCTCTTCATCTCGTGGTGCCGGAGCGACATCAATGATTCACATAGAATTCCATGGTGGAAGTTGAATATAATCCTAAATCCTGATGCAGATTAACTTAGTTAATGCAGTTAGTCTGAAAGAGCCTATATCTTACAGATTCATTTTAAAGATGGATCTCTCAGTATCCTTTTAAAATAAAAAAGTATGGAGAAAGATATGGCATGTGTATTTTCTGTGAACCTGAAGCAGCTACAAGAGATTTTGCCCCAAATTAAAAAAACTTCCACTAGGATCCAAAAATATATCCATGTTATGATATGAGAGCACACCCAACAGTTGAAAGGCAAACTCTAAAGAAACACTCATTTATACAGGAAGCTGGGCTATTCCAGAATGGCAAAAAGGACACTACTGGGAACTCTGAAGTGTTTGATCTTGATGTCCAGGAAGGATTTGTGGCACCAAAGACTCAGAATTAGAACAATCAATTTTAGGAAATATATAAACAGTTATTTCTTTCTTAATGTGATGCACTTAATGTGGATATTAATAAGGAACAGCAGGCAAATATTCCATTGTTCCAAATATAGGTGCATTTTGTAGCTGTTTATACCTGGCAGCATCTCCGTATTCAAACAGCTTTTCAGCAGTAGTTTTTGGCAGGAAGAAGAATAAGCTGTTTTGACTAACTGTTTTGTAAGTTGTCCATTCTTATTGCATCAGCATTAATTATTCTTGATGGATTTGTCCTACAAGAACCTTACAGCAGCTCCTGACAGGTGGAGCTATCTTTTATGTCAGCAGTGTGAGCTTTGGAAGTGAAAGCTTGATTAAGTGAATGTTTGGTTATTTTTAGACAAAGAGATATTCTCTCATTAAAAGGAAAATGTCTGATAACATAGGCCTGGAAAAGATAATTTGATCTTTATTTGAAAAAAAGATTTCAATTTACCATCCAAAATGGGTAAACAGACATGATTTAATTATATGACAGATAACATCTTCATTTGAACTATATATATTTCCCTAAAGTAAAAGGTTGAAGGAGAATGAAAACAAAAGAGCCTTCTTAAATATTCCAGCTCAGTCAAGCTGATAAATTTTAAAATGTGATTGGGATTCCAATAAAGGTACTAAGTTCATATGTATTTGTTACTTCATTCAAATGCCATGGTGTGCTGGCACTTTTGCTATGCCATTTTGACTACTTTCTTTGACTCATACCATTTGGCTCAATGCATAGTTGTGCGGGCCTATGTGAAATGTGTTATTCCTCCCCCCCCCCCCCCCCATCCCCGGAACATATTTTTGGAAGAGTATTCCTTCACTACCTGCTACTAACTCGAAACATAACTTGAACTAAGGCTCCTCAAACTTATGTCAATATGTATACCCAAACTTTGAATCAGTGTTTCTCTTACCACAAGCATCATACACATGAAATTGAATGGAAAGGTTTTATGAGCTTTCCCAGGCACTCTTTACAGGATGTTTGAGGCTAAAGGTTTTAATAATGGACAATTATCTCAAAAGGGGGTCCCAAAAGGCAAAGTAGGGTAATGCAAACATGATTATTTCTTTATTAAGAAGACCGAAAAAGATGTTTAAAGAAACCAACTTCTAACCAAATCTAAGGGGCTATGAGCAAAACAGCTTCAGACTAACACACACATGGGGTTTCCCACCCTCTGATGTTTGAAAAGTCCAAATAAGGCAGGAAGCAGGTTCTGGGTGAAAGGACTTTGGCGATTTCTGCTGCTCTTGTGTCTGTTGAAATGCTTCTCTGGGATCTCTCTGGAATCTCTGCCTTAGCTTTGCTACTGTGGAAATCTGTCTCAATCTTCTGAGATTTCTCTTTTCTTTTATGTTGCTTCTGTGGAAATCTCTCTTAAGAATCTGATGGAAGATCTCTGGTGGAAGATCTTTGTTGGGGTCTCTCTCTGTGCTAGAAGGTCTTCTTCATTGTTTTGCCTTTCTCCCTTTATTTAACCTGTTGTTGACTTGGGGGCCATCACCTGGAGTGAGGGAAACACCTCTGAGTGGGGCAAAACATAGCTTCAATGTTGCCTTTTGGGGAGTTCAAAAGAAAAGGCTCCATGTGCTTGAATTGATGCAGACAACAGGCTCTATATGCAAAAGGACAGATATGAATCCGATAATGTCTCTTAATGACTCTTCACTGGTCATCTGAGGATGCAGTGGAGTTACTACATAGGACAAAGCAATTCAAGTGTAGGCAAGTATCAGTGTACCAAGATATTTAAGCACTGATTGCTTTCTTTGGTGCAACAATAGGACCATTTCCTTCCTTGTCAGCCAAGATGGGGGGGGGGGGGAGTGGGATTCCATAGGAAAATTCTAATTTGTACTTGTAAAATGAGACTATCTCCTTCCATGATGGCCAATAATCCAAGAGAGAACATTCCCCCTACCTGGTCTCTTGTTCAGAATGTGACAGTCGACATCACTTTCACTGAAAGTTAACTTGCAAATCATATTTATAAAGCACAGCTTATAACAATACACGGTACTTGGTTAAACACGTTTTTACTCAAACAAACAAGCTTATGAAATGGATGTAAACTGGCTTGCCTGTATTGGTGGAAATTCAATAATCAGCTAACTTATAGATGGTTAGAACAAGCTCTGTAATACTTTAGTCTATGGTTTGCAATAGGCAAAACAAAAAATTCCAGTCAGGAAACAATCAGGGCCAGCTAATACCTCCCAACAAAGGATTCCCCCATACAGGAAGCAACCAGGCTTTGAAGCTGCAAGGCAATTTAATGCTAATCAAGGTGGCCAATTGCAACATTTACACTTGCCTCAGACAAGAGTTCTTTCTCTCACTCTGGACATTCCACAGATATATAAACCCCACTTGCCTAGTTTCCAACAGACCTCACAACCTCTGAGGATGCCTGCCATAGATGTGGGTGAAATGTCAGGAGAGAATGCTTTTGGAACATGGCCATACAGCAACCCAGTGATTGCGACCATGAAAGCCTTCAACAGCACAAAAAATTTCAATTTTGTCAGCTATTATATTTGTGTTCTGCAGAAATACAGTACTTTATAACACCAGGTATTTGAATTATACAAGGTTCAGTGGCTCTTGTTCTAAGCACACTTACTTGTGAGGCAGCCTGACTGAACACAGTGGCACTCGCATCCCAGTAAACTTTCATATGTTTAAGTTTGTGCAAAATTTAAGATGTTACATTACTCTTGCAGGATAAACCTGAGTACTAGACATGAGTGCATGTTTCTCTCTACGTAATAGCACTTTTCTTGATAACTTTTTTGTCCATTTTTCAGCTTTCGAAGAAGTATGGTGTCCATATCTGTGGAGAAGGCGGAGAATATGAAACATTCACATTGGACTGCCCTCTGTTTAAGAAGAAAATAGTTGTGTAAGGAACTGTGCCTTTCCTGTCCTTTAAATTTTAGCACTGGGAACATACTAACATTTAGCTTGAGGCCACATCTGTTGGCGGCAGCGGCAGAACATGTCCTCTAAGTTCACAAACACTCACTTTGTTTAACACTGGCAAAGTCCTCCACTAACCTAAATCAATGCCTGACAAGACGAGGCCTTCATAGAAAGCTATAAACTTTTTAGACATTTGCACTTTCGTTTACTTGCTGATTATGGCCTGCAGTAAAACTGGTACCTACACACTGACACTTTTATCCTTTCATGAAGTGCGAATTGCCTGTAATATTTATCTTTCATTACAGCTACATTTGATAAACTGCCACATCAGTAGCCTGTGGGTTCCATTAACTCTGTTTCCCTTTTCCCTCCCTCCCTCTCTCTCTATCGCTCTCTCTCTCTTTTCCTTCACATCTCCCTCCCATTTTAACATTAGCAACTTAGGATGATAATGCTAAACATTTTGCTTGAATTACTAAAGGATGTTTTTGAATGTTAATGTTTTGAATCAGTTCAATTTGCACTGAGTAGGTTATTTCCTTGCCATAAATTCTTAAAATGTATGTGTAGAGGTGTGGGAAATTTCTTTATCCCTATGTAGATTTGTCAGTACAATTATGGTAAATAACTTAGCCTGAATGTATTAGAGGAGATATTTTGACTGCTATTATTCCTCTTTCATCTGAGTTTACAGATTGTCTAATAAAACAGTGTCGGTGTCTGCTCCATGCCACTTTCCGACCAATAAGTGAAGGTGGTGATTTGATTATAGTACTGAAATGACTCATTTGGGAGCGTCCCAGTTGCCTATACTTGGGCAAAATGGTTTGAGGCCCACATTACTTGGAAAATTTCAGACATGAAAGCTATCCTCCCAACAAACGCAAAGCTGATCAGAGCTGAATGTGTGCCAGATGAAAGTGCCCTTAAGGGTTATATCGGTATAATACTGTAAAATAGCAGGACCTGGTATAAACTGTGGCAAACTATAAAAGCTGTTGAGGCTTTATGTCTTAGGTAGAAGGCACCGAAGAATATTGTGCAAAGGTGTTACAGCATAGTGACTTAAAATGAGGACTGCATCTTCCCCCTTTGCATGTTCACTCAGCCACAGAATCCAGTTTCAGTATCATGACAGTTTTTTCCAACAAATATTTCCCTAAAGCAGTGTCTTCCAAAAATTGGTACTCTAGACATTACTGGACTTTACATTTCAAAAGCCCCAGTCAAATGTAAGGTATTCTGGGGACTGAAACCCAAAATATCTGGTGGGCTCCTGCTTGAGAAATATTGTCTTAAGTTAAAAGTACACTGCTCAATTCAGGAAGTTTTAAGTACATAATGTTGTAATGATTAAGACGGATGATTGAGACAGTTTAAACAGTGGATTTTAATGTTGAGACAAATTATTTTAATATTTGTGTATGCTTATGTATGTCCCGGTATTGAATGTTTGCCGTTTATATGTTGTGCTCCACCCTGAGTCCCCTTCAGGACGAGAAAGGCAGAATATAAATGCTTTAAATAAATAATAATAAAAAATTGTGATACTTGGCAGCAAGGCCGTTATTTGATATATCACCAATTGGTTTTCCTTGTATCTTCCTTGTTGTATTACTAATTTTGTTGATGTTTGTGTTGTTATTTTTATTTGTTTTTATATAGCATCATTTGCGTGTTCATTTGAATGGTTTTATTGTCATGAGCAGCCTTAGAAATGGAACTGAAGGATGGTGTAAAAGTTCTTATTGTAAATAATAGTAAATATTCTGGGATGTTATCGATATTTGCTTTTTTATATATATGCATATGCTGGTAGAATGGTGAAATATAGCGGACCGAGGAGGTCTGATCCCATTCCTCACTGCATCCCTGTCCCTATCTACAAAACTTACTTTGGAAGACTTGAAAAATCAGTTCTTTGGGCAGCAGTTCTTTGGGGGGAAAGTCAGCATAGTGCTGAATTAGGCTATAGTTTGTTTTCAAGGCTGCTAACTCTAGTGCACAGCCTGATGTGTATTATTGATGTTTATCTTGGAAGTGTTTTTATCCAATACAAATAAAACACTTGAGTAAGATAGATTAATGAAAACAACAAATAAGTCTTGTAGCATCCTGAAGACTAACAAAATGTATTGGTATAAAACCTGTAGTTCAACCCCTATATCTGTGGAACTGGTACTATATTCTTTTGACATACCCATGTCAAAAGAAGTTGTCTTCAGGAATTTTATAAGTCCTCCAATGAGATTCCATGGTAAGCTTCTACCAGAAGCATTTCAATTCAACAGGCTTTACTATTATCTGGAGTTTCACATTTCCACAATTAGTCCAGGAATGTATCCCTGGCAGGAAAGGTTGTGCTGCTTTTTCTTTTATAGCAACCCAGACTAGTATTACACCAGTGTGGCCAGGTTTGAAAAATACGATCTAGACCCATTTCATTCTGGATTAAGCCCTAAATCCTCAGAGACCCGGGAAAAGGTCCAGGGAAGTACATCCTATCTTGAATAGCTACTTCCTTTCTATTGTGTGATATCGTTCTATTTGTCATTTTGACCAGCACCTGGCTGAAGAACAAGATATTTTGGAGTCTCGGATGTGAAGCTTTGAAAGCTGATGTGATATGTTTTGTGTCTTTTGATTGGCCCAGTAAAGCTATCACTGCAAGATGGACTTTTGACTTTGTTGTGTAAAGTGTCTTATGAATTGAAACATTATCAGATAATTTAAAATAGTTTTTATCAGTCCTCTATTTTGACAACCAGTGCTTTTACAAAATAAATGTGCTAGTTGGTTGAGGTGTGCTTTTTGAAATAAATGTTCATGATTTTATGTTATAGGGATTTATCAAAAGTGGTTGTGCATTCAGCAGATGCATTTGCACCAGTGGCTTACCTTCGTCTATTAAAATTGCATTTAGAAGATAAGGCAAGTACAAGAATACAATTTTCATACATTACTGTTTTATAATCTGTGTCATTACAAAGTCTCAAGATGAATAACAATGATTTTTTAAAAACATAATTCTTTCCAAAGGAAAAAAAATCTAAACTGTGTAGTAGAATCATAGATTTTTAGAAGTGGAAAGAATCATCCAGCTGGCTGAAGGAATACAAAATCAAAGCGCTCCTAACAGATGACCATCCAACCCATGTTTAAACCCCTCCAGAGAAAGAAACTTTGGAGGGGTACACTCCAAAGCAGCATATTCCACTATCAAGCAACTCTTATCAGAAATGTTTTCCTAATGTTTAGGTGGAATCTCTTCCTGTAGTATCAATTCACTGCTACCTGTCCCAGTCATTTGAGCAGCAGATAACAAGCTTATCCCACCTACAGTATGGCATCATTTGAAATAAACATGGCATCATGTCACCTCTTAACCTTCTCTTCTCCAGGTTAAACATACCAAGCTCTTAAAGCTATCATAGGTCATGGCTTCTAGACATTTTACCATTTTTGTCGCCCTCCTTTGGATATATTTCAGCTTGTCAATGTGCTTCTTAAATTGCAGTGTCTGGATTCAATATTCCATGTGAAGTCTAACCAAAGCAGAATAGAGTGATACTTTACTTTCACACTGTTACTTGTGTTCTACTAAGACTCTTTCACAAGTACTGTTGTCAAACCAGGAATCTCCCATCCTGTGCATTTCATTTTTCTGCCTAAGGGTAAATTTCTAGCTGTTGAAATTCATTTTGTTAGGTTTGAACCAGTCCTGCATCTGTTAAGATCACTTTGATTTTTTTTCTCTGCTCTTCTGCACACAAGCAAGCAAGCCTCCTTCTTGCTCACAACAACTTTCATACAATAAACTCTCAAAACACTCTGAGGTTGGGGATGATTTAGTGATTTTTCAGAATTTCTCTATAGGTGCTTTTGCAATAAAGCTTGAATGCATATTTGGTAAATTTAAGTGAAAACCTCTGCATTACCCAACAGATGACAACAATCCATAGTGATAACTGAAGTATGTTAGCTCTAGATCACAAGTATTAAACACAAGGCCCACGGCCCACCATGTCATTTTATGTGGCCCATGAGGCTTTCATTGACAGAGCAACATGGTTACATTTATATAGTCTTACCATGACAAATGGTCCTTTGAAGGCTGATGTGACCCTTGGTGAAAATGAGTTCTACATCCCTGACCTAGATGATAAGTTGTTAATATGATCTGCAAGCATTACTAATATACAACATCTTGGCAGTTTGCTTGCATCTTAGTATCTTTCTCTTTGGAAGTTTTTGAAGAGTAATCACAACCAGTTCAGCGATAATTTAGGATGAAGACTAAATTAATGATCATTTGAAGTCTTACCTGGCTACAAGAGTGACAAGGTTGAAATAGCTGCTACAGTTACCATTTTGAAATAATCCAGGATGAGAATGTAATTGCAAAGATTAGCCCTGTCGCCATGTATATTAATATAAGTTAGAACTTATATTAGAACTTATTACAAGAAAGGTGAATGTCCTACAACTTCATCAGGTTTCTGAGATTTGTAACACTAAGTATCTTAGCATTATTTTCCCACAAGGAACTGTTACTGCCTCTGTTTCTTTTACATTATTGAATGCATACTTTATGTTCCTGACACGTGGCTAACATGTGGTTATGTGTTCAAAGTATGTCAGGACTCTGCATGTGTACCATTACATGAAAGTTTTCCATAAGAAGAGAAGTTCAATCAGAAGTTTCCTCCATATTGGAGACTTTGATCCAGATGTAGTTGGAATTGTCTCATTGTGTTGTCAGATTGTCATTGTCATTGTCCATCGTCATTGTCTCCATGAGTGTCAGAGGCCACAGCCACACTAGGCAACGGGATCAGAGATAACCTGCAGCAATGTGTATTCTTTCAGAGTTTGGAAAGGTGGTTTTGTGAATGCAACAACAGCAACAACAATTTTATTTCTTACCCTCCTCTCCTCATGTGTAAAGGCAAGTTACAACATAGCTAAAAACACATAATCATTATATAAAATGCACATATTAAAAAGTGTAATACATATATTAAACTACATATAATAATAAATTTGAACAATGAATGCAATATAGTGGACATAAGACATGTGTTTAAAATTCATAATTAAAACTGGCTGGATAGGTTTCCCAGAAAAGATAGGTCTTCATGTGTTTTAAATTTCGACAGCTCATTTAGCTGTTCTTCTGGCAGGTCATTCCACAGTCTTAGGGCAGCTGATGAAAAGGTCCTTTGGGTGACGGTTGCCAGTTGGGTTCTGGCAGGTTAGAGTAGCTTCCCACCAGAGGACCTAAGTGTTTTGGGCGGATTGTATGGGAGAAGGCGATCCTGTAGGTAACCTGGACCCAAACCATATAGGGATTTAAAGGTCAAAACCAACACTTCACACTTTGCCTGGAAATTAATTGTCAGCCAGTGGAGTGACTTTAGCATCTAAAGACCCTGGACCTTCAACAGATTTATACTTTCCTTGTTTGGTTTCCAATATACCTCACAAATTTTGAGGGTGACTGTCATAGATGTGGCGAAACGTCAGGAGATAATATTTCTGGAACATAGCCATACAGCCCAGAAAACTCACAGTAATCCAATAAATATACTATCCCCACATTTTTCTTTTTCCCTCCCTTTTCTCCCCACCTAGTAAAAGTCCAATAAAATTATTTGAGAAAAATGAAGAAAAAAAACATTTGGGAATGATTGTGTCAATAGCCCTGGTTAGATTTTGATTCCATTTACTGACCAGGGATTCAACTGGATAATCAGTGATGCCAGTCATGGAATCCTCTAAACCCTCTTGGAATCTCAAAGGATCCATTAGACTTTGAGGGCAGATCATTTTAATAGGCCCTCCATCCCTGCAGGGGTAGGTAGTATCTGTGATAATAGCCCTGGCCAGAAAATGATATGTCCATGACAACTCGGAGGTATTGGTTACCTCCACCACCAGATCTTTATGTTCCAAGCTGAAAATATAATCAATGCTGTGTGTCAGTTCAGAAACCAATTGGGATAGTCCCATGTTAGTAATAAATACCACAAACTCCGAGCCGCACCTAACAAACTAGCCTCCAGTGGTATGTTTAAGTCGCCTTGAAGCAAAAGCCTGGGTGATTCCAACAATACCTCCAAGACCAGTTCTGTGAGTTTGGCCAGGGAGTTGGTTAGGCAGTGGGGTGGGTGGTACACTAACAGAATCTCCAGTTTATCCCTGGTTTTCAGACTCAGGTACACATACACAATTCAGCTCCCTAGTAGGTAATCTGGCCAGATTAAGATGGTATTTATAGATCACAATTACCCCACCCCCTCCCTCTTTCCCTCACCTACTCAATACACAGTACCCTGTTGGGAGGGCCTGAGCCCAGGTTGGCCCACTATCATCCCCAAAACAAGTTTCACTGATGTATGCCAGGTCATAATCTTAAATTGGTAAACAACACTCATTGCATTCTCAGCTTTCAAGTATGGTTTTCGACTTCAGCAACTCAAGTGAACAGAACCTAGTCATTGTCAAGTGGTTTTTCTCATTTCTCAGCACAAACTATTGAAAAGATAAGTGGGCTTTTTAAAAACGCTCCTCTTCTTTATGGTATGGACAGTGTAGCTGGCAACAAATTTGAGTTTAGCTGACTCCGAAGAGTGAACGCTTGTAATGAATGAGTGCCCTGTTTGTGTAGTTCTCTAACATAAAATGCTAAGATACTTAGTAGCCACTTCTGAGTTAAGTATATATAAGTGGTACCAATACGATATTGATAAAGTGGCAAAGTAGTAATTCTGTCGGACAGCCCCGAAGTGGCCCTTCCTTACTAATGCTCCAGCGCTCAAATACTATTCATCTAACAGTGATTTAATAATGGCTGTGAAGCATTTGTGTTGCCATGTAGCAAGTAATTCATGGCACTTATACCTGTAAGTGAAATTGGGTAGTAGTAATAAAAATTGGTTTTTATTTTTAAACTGGTAGGTCACCCTCCCCTTGTTACTTTTCCATTGCATGAATTGAGTACACTGCAGCAGCAAGGAAAAATAATGGTAGAAATGATATTCAGGTCTGTTTGAATTTGTTTAGGAGAATTCATTGTGATTGTTAATAAGATGAAAAAGCTTGATAATTCAGTTACATGGGTTCTATATCAATTAATTGAGGATTAGTCAACAAAGATTTAGAGTACACAGAAGCTAAATATACATATTTCACACAGGACATGATATGTTGTTAATATTTTGGTTGGGAGACAAGTAATTTACTTACAGAGTGATACAGTGCTCTGATACAATCTGTTTAGGGATCTTTAATGCAAGCTCGGGAGACTGCATTGGCAGAAGAGCAGAATGTAACTGTAGTGTTGAATAATACAACTGACCCCATTTATTGTTGGCAGCAAGGGAAGCTTGCTGTTCAGTGAAAAGAACTGGAAGAAAGCCAAGGATTTTATAGAAACAGTGGTACCTTCAGGAGTTAAAGCATTTGAATTTGTTGTTGTATGCCTTCAGGTCGACGCTGACTTATGGCAACGCACCCCTGTCATAGAGTTTCTTGGCAAGGTTTTATGCTTAGGAAGTTTGCCATTGCTTTCCTCCTAGACTGAGAGAGTGGGACTTCATCAAGGTGACCTAATGCATTTGCATAGCTGAACTGGCGCTTAAACCTTGACCTGCTGGAGATGTAGCCTAGTTCCCAACCACTATCCCAAGAGATTGAGATATAGGTTGAGCATACCTTATCCATGAATCTGAAATGCTCCAAAATCCAAAAATTTGTTCAATAGCGTGTAACAATATTTGAAAGCCTGCTGGGGAGGAGACATCAAAACTGAGTAGCAACAGGATAAGGATATTTAACTCTTTTAGTATTATTATTATTGCCTTCAATGTGCCTTCCAACTTTTTCTCCTTCCTAAAGAACTCTAAAAGACACAATATGTTTCAAAACCACTTTGAGTCTCCTTGTGGCAAGAAAAAGCAGGGTATTAAATAAGCAAACAAGCAAACAAATAAACAAAGTGTTCAAGAGACTACTGGGACAATGAGAAGAGTAGTATCACATTCTGAAAATAGAAATTGTGTATCTAGACCAGTGGTTCTCAACCTTCCTAATGCCGCAACCCCTTAATACAGTTCATGTTGTGGTAACCCCCAACCATAAAATTATTTTCGTTGCTACTTCATAACTGTAATTTTGCTACTGTTATGAATTATAATGTAAATATCTGAAATGCAGGATGTATTCTCATTCACTGGACCAAATTTGGCACATATACCCAATACACTCAAATTTGAATACTGGTGGGGTTGGGGGGATTGATTTTGTCATTTGGAAGTTGTTGTTGCTAGAATTTATAGTTCACCAACAATCAAAAAGCATTCTGAAGCCTGCCAATGATGGAATTGGGCCGAACTTCCCACATAGAACCCTCATGACCAACAGAAAATACTGTGTTTTCTGATCGTCTTTGGTGACTCCTCTGACATTCGCTCATGACTCCCCCCAGGGGTCCCAACCCCCAGGTTGAGAAACACAGATCTAGACCTTCCTTTTGCTGTGTTTAGAACTTCTTGTATCAGATCATATATTATGCTAACAATATTTCTGGTTTTATTTCTTTTAAAATGATGACTAAGCCAATTGCTTGTAATTCATTTAAAATTAGCACCTTACAGAGAATATATACGCACATGCTGCAGTATACTTTATTTAGCTAAGGTGCACTTTATACTTACCAAAAAGAGTCTTAATTACTCGTTTTAAAAATTGTTCCTTTGTGGAGACTTTCCCCTTTCTTAGCACTGTGTTCTCCTTTCTGAAATCTGGTGTTTTAGTACATACCTTGTTTGACAGGGATCTTTTTTTTTTTAATAATGCAAAGCCTTAAAATATTACTGTGAGCCTGAAAATTATGCCAGCTGACTATGTGAAGTGAAACCAAATAAGCTGAATAAGAACACTCTTAGAGAGGGAAGGAAAAAGTGGAAATATATTAATATTTCTTAGGGGCACTGACTTTATTGCTCATGGCAAACTTGATGCTAAAATGCTCCATACATCACTACAACGTGACAGGCCAGGGAAAATGAAAAACACAAAGCTTTACATAAATCAGGCAAAAAAATCATATTAAAATGCATAACATTTTATATAAGAATCAAGATTTTACTTTTATCTATTCAGAAGCTCTTTCCTCCTTCTTATGTAGATGTTTAAGATTTTCTTAAAGCCCCACCGTTTCAAGCAGTTTTATAGGAAATCATATTTCAAATTCATTGTAGACAAAGCTGTCACATTCTTAAAGAGCTTGCATTTATGGAATTGTGGTGTAGATTTTGGTATACACTTAATGTCTTGTAGAGTTAAGGAGGAAAATAGTTTGTTTTGTGCTATGATGGAATCATGGCAAAAGGCATTACAATCTTCAGATTAATTTATTTTCTGTCATGCTATAATAAGCTGTGTTTTCAATAAATTGTAACTGTGGATAGGACTTTGGTTTTTCAAGAGCATAATGTATCACTGGCTTAAGAGTTTAACCCCGTAAAACTAAAGAGCTGATCATATTGACAAGGAAAACATTCAGTCTTGAAGAATGTTTTCTTTTTTCTATAACCTTCCACTAAAACCCTTCAACTTGTAAATATTTTGTAATTCTTTTTAATGAAAAAAAATCAGTAGTCTCAGTTGGTGGCACATTTAATAGACAATGGAATTTAAGCAGAGTGCATTATGCACTGAATCAAGACTAATGCAAATATCGTTGCTATTATAACCTGTAACGAAGGTTATAAAAGACAATTATGCTGTACGTTTAAGTAATCAATCAATATTCCCAAGCAACAAACAATACTTCTATAGATGTAACCTATAAACTATTCATTTTCCCAAATTGCTAACATTATAATACAGTCAGCTTTCCATATTCACTGCGGTTTAGGTCATAGGACCTCCATGAAAGTTAAAAACTTAAATAATAAAAATACTATTTTTTAAAAATTAGGGTGGAGATTGACTATTCACTAGAGATTCTTAGAGAGAAATGTTCATCAAATCTGCTAATGATCATATTATAGATTGCCTATAATGTATTTATTTGAGAAGTCTTAATATGGCTGATATAGGAATTGCAATGCAATTGTATAGATGGAATACTGAGATATCAATTGCTCCGAATTTAGTATCAAGTTTTTCCAGGTAATTGTGAAGCTGCAGGGATTTCCCTAGAAGTCTGCCATGCCTAGCTATTGCTGAAATGCCACCCATTTTTTCTGCTAAGTCCAAACTTGCATTTATTTTACTCTGAATGCTATTTCCTCATTTACAGCTAGTAGATTGACTCCTGTTGCATATACAGTGGGCCTGCCATTTTCACAGAGGTTTAGAAATTATGGGACCCACTGTGGATATGAAAAAAATGCAGAAAATAACACCCCATTTTATTATCCACATTCACATTACCAAAATTTACTAATATGAGGTACCTGGAAATCGTGGATCTGGATCCCATGGATCCAGACAGTTCATTGTATTTTGCCATGAGCTAATCAGAATACATGAATGAATTAAAACCAATAGGATATATTTTAGTGGAGAATAACAAAAGGGAAAAAAGTCTGTAATCATACATTTGGATGAAATCCTAAGGCTCATTTACTTCAGCTCCCTGGCATAGAAGAAGAAGAAAGAAGGAAAGGAAGGAAGGAAGGATGGATGGAAGGATGGATGGAAGGAAGGAATGGAAGGAAAGAAGGAAAGAAAGGAAAAACTGGAAGGAAGGAAGGAAGGAAAGAAAAGAAAAACTGGAAGGAAGGAAAGAAAGAAGGAAGGAAAGAAAGGAAAGGAAAGAAAAACTTGGCAGACTATTTTAAAAGCTTAAAATAAAGTCTCCCACCTCATGAGGTTGTCCATTTTACTATTGGACAGTTTTGCATCTGATGAGATGCACTCAAGATGCTAGATATTTTTTTCTTAATCTCAAACATGCTGCTGGATTCATTTATAACTTTTTATTCTGAAACAGACTAACACTACAATATTTTTGAATACAACTTTCTAATGCATAGCCCAGATCTCCTTTCTTGTAATTCTTATCTATTGGATCAAATTCTACTCTATGATGGACCAGCATGCTCCATCCATGTGATGGCCCTGTGAAGATAGTTTTGATCTTGGTTTGAGGTTGGGGCAGATCTTTATCAATCAAGACAAAGTCAGGACAAAGTTAAAATGCCAAATTGAACCATGATCCATACACAATTCTACTAAACGTACCCAGCCCCCCTTAACTGTGCCTTAAATGGTCTGGTTTCCAGATTTTTACCATCATTGATACATTCTTCTTGATACATTTCAGCTTCTCCTATGTCATTTCACATGGAATAACAAGTAATAATTTATCCCAGCCACTGATACATTATTTGATTCTTTCATCAAATTACCTGTTCCTGCCATCTTTGCTTTTAATTGTTAGTTCTGAAGTGACTCTTTCTACCTATTCGATTTTCTGACTTCCATTCATCATGCACCCTTCCTGTCAATTGGTATAGAATTGCTAGATATAATAATTGCCATGAATTTTCATGGCTTGCTTTTTATTTTCATAACTTTATGTTAGAGATGTATATATGGATGAATAGAAAAATGGTGAATATATAGAATATGTAGGTGCAGATCTGATATACTTCTGATAAATACACACTCATACGGGCCCTTTCCTATTTGTATAAATCATAATAATGGCAATATTATTTTCATTCATTTGTTAGTGGTCCCTTTTCACTTTTTTTAGAGCTGCTGCATGCTCTCTAACCACCTGAGATATCTAAAAGAACCCTAAATTGTATTCATGTTCAGTCACAATCAGATTAGACACCATCAGCGTATATGTGAAGTTAGAGTTGTTTTATCCCAATGTGTACCAATTTACAATTCCAGTATGCCATCAAATGTATGTGCCACTCTATTGCTTATTCATATAGTTTAGAACACTTTACAGTCCCGCTATTCATCTTTACTATACTCAACAAATTGATGTTGATACTTTTTGTTTTTACCTAAGGAGATGGATTCTGATTCTGTAACAGATCAGAATAGTGATCGAGATTCATTTTTTTGTTGATAACAGTAATTGCTCTTCAGATAACTGAAACAATGGTCCTCTTATTATGTATGATTATTATGGGTTATTTTTCTACCTGTATTTACCTTTCTCCTGATATACTGTAGATAAAAGTAAAGGTAGTTAATTGTGTCTGTTAATTCCTGATGGTCAGATGGAAGTAGCCTATGACTCTATGAGCAATTTACCAGATACCTATCTGGTCCATTATGTAGTAATGGTTTCTCAGTGCTGTAGAGAAAATCCAAATGGAGCAGTGTAAGCATTGTGCACAAAAAGTAAGCATGATCATATAGAATAGTAAATCAGTGTGCACAGAAACAACAGGTTGCTTGATACAGTTCTCACAATTTGTGGTAATTGTAGTAGAAACCATCTGGGCTGACTAGATTGAACAAGAATGATATTTGTAGAAGTCACTGCGTGTTGACTTTTGTGTTCAAACACGTAATTCTCCTTAGTTATGATTCACAGGTGTTAATTTTACATTCTCTCAATTGAATATTTTATCATCATTCCACAATTTTGGCTAGCATTCCTTAGTCTAATAATATGCTTCTGCTCTCTTCCACTGTTCTCCACTGTATTTTCTTTAGATAAATCTCTTCATATTTAACTACAAAGGCTCACTGGAAATTTGTTTTAGATTGTTTCTGGCAGCACAATGAGCCTGTGTGCCTGAGGGAGAATAACATTTTATTCACTGTTCTGGTTTAATACATTACCGCAGAACTTCAAGATGCATTTTTGCATAATAATTGAAAAACTTCTTGTACCCTGTTTTCATTTTTTTAAAAGAAGAGTACTATTTTGCCTACATATTTTATACATATAAAAAAACTTTTAAAACTATGGATGTGTCAGGAAAACTTTGTTTTCTAGGTATACTATAAACACTTAATAGCAACATTTATTGTCTAAAATTCATGACTGTCCACAGAGGCCTTGTATTCTTCATAATGGAAAAACAAAGCCATTGTTGTGTGAAGTCATTTCATCAATATTTTACTTTTCTTCTCAGAATTTCATATACATTTAATAGAATGTGAAATTTCCAACTTTTTCCTGACTTTCCCAGTACAGTAGTTTTATGTAGCCATTTCTCACACATACCAAAGGCTCGATTTGATGGTGTGTCATACAACTGGAACATTGTAAGTTAGATTTATGTTATATTTTGGCCATCACTAAAATTTCATTGCAATACAGCGTATTGTATTCTAGTGTCCTGCTTCATGATTGGAAGAGGAACAGGCAAAATAGAACCTTCCTTTTGTATATATATGAGCCATTCCAGTAGTGGTAACATATAAAACAAACAAATGATGAACTGCAAAGTACAGTTGACAGCAGCTCCAAAAGTGTTGTCCACCATCTTCTGTAAGACCGATAGCCTGATGCCATTCATTTTTTTACTCATTCAAATAACACACACAACTTAAAGGAAACATGAGATTAATAAAGCTACTGTTCTCTTAAACACTGGGCCTAATGTAATTCCCGAGTCAATTGTAGTGTAGCACAGCAGTTCTCGTTTGTACCTGGGGGACAGGGGCCAGGACCGGGGGTCCCATTGGCATTAGGGCCTGCAGCAGCAGAGCTGGATTCTGAAGAGGATTTAGAAGGGTTACCAGAAGGAGAGTTTCCCATCACTGGGCCTCCTTCACCCACAGAAAGCTTGGCATGGGAAGAAGGTTGGCTTGACCCATACGAAGAGACAGATAACCAGGTGCAAATGGAAAGCAGTGATAGCGAAACTTATGAACGGCCGGGTGGGAGAGGTTCACAGGATCCTGTGAGTGAAAACATGGAAGAGAGCGGCTGGGAAGATTCTAGGGAGGAGAGCTCTCATGGAGATAGAGACCCAGGTGCTGGGAGACATGGCCGAACCTTTGATAGGAGACGAAGCATCGAGTCTAGCAGAAGGGGATGGTACCACAGCCTAGATAGGCCGAGGTCTGTCAGCAGAGATTGGAGACGACGAAGCCTAGAGCGTCGGGGACCTCGGCCGAAAGATTAAGTATAGGATCCGTGGGAACGAATCCCCAGTACTTCGGCCACGTCTCTTCTGAGTAGACGTGTAGCAAAGTTGGTCCACGGAGCTAAGTTGGCTAGTGGCCACCAAGTCGTGCCTTGCATCTTGCCTTGTTCCTGAATCCGCATTGTTGTGCGGAGCTTTGCCAATCCTTTTGGATTATTTACCAAGCTGCTTTTGGACAATTGATTGCTTACTGCCTTTGGATTGCTTTTGCTATTTTTATGGACAATATTCCTTTTTTTTTTTAAAATAATTTTTATTGAAAGTTTTGGTTACATATGAATAAAAGATAGAAAAGGGTTTTTGGGCTAGGAAAGGTTAAGGGTCGGGGGAGGAAGGAGGGTTAGGGAAGGGGGGAGGATAGGAGGTGTTGGGGGAAACGGATTGAACCGGGATCCTGCGAGGAAAACACCGGGCAAGGGTAGTGAGATAAGATAGAAAGAAAAGGGGAAAAAAAGGGGGGGGGGGTTCTTTTTGAATTCCATCTTCCAGAGGCCCTGGTTTCATTCTGACATATCTAATACAGTTCTTTTTATTCTTTAAAGTGTCACTTCTTTCTTTCTGTTCGTCTTCTTTAGTTGTATGTCCATGTCAGGTCTTCTTATGTCCCTTGAAACTATTATCTTTTTACTATTATTTCTATTATCTCTCCTCAGTTTTTTTAACCCTTCAATTAGGTGATTAGAGTGCCCATGACCATTAGCTAGTATTTGTCGGTTAGGTAGTTAGTTCTGTTCGTTCCTTTTTCCCTGAGGTCGTATCTAACCATTTTCTTTGGGGGATTCTGCTTCTCCTTCATCCGCCTCTGGGGGATCATGTTTCCAGAGGCCATAGCTTGTAGTCATCACTGCATGGAGAGGGCATATTTTCTGTAGTTTATCTTTCCCTCTTCGGCTCTCTTTGTTCCCTTGGCTTTTCTTTTTGTTGAAGTGCTTTCCAGTTTCGTTGGTTTTATTCCTCTTTGGGAGCTGAGAGGGGTTCTGCTGGAGGGCAATGTACATCCTAGTCTTGGTGGACAAGCTGACAGCATTCTGTGGCACAGCCCCAGCATTTTTAGCTCTCTGAATGGACTCCAGCTGTTCCCATACTTCTTGCTTTTGCTTTTGGTCTATATTTTTCTCTTCTCTCTCCTTCAATTCGCCTTGCATTGCTGATTCCTTTTCCTTGCCATTATCTTTTCCCTTTCCTTCTTCATACTCATTCGTCAGCATAGCGGTCCCTTCTTCAGTTTGTTCATCTCTCCCCCAGTGAGGTTGCTCTTGAACCGCATTCTTGTGCCCCTCTAGCATTATTTCCACCTTTTCTAGGATCAGGTCCTGCTTTTGTCCCAGCCTCTGCAACTCTCTCAGAATATCCTTCAGAGACATAGTTGTTTGTCCTGTGTCTGGACTCCTACTCAGAACTGGCAGTATTATTTAGCGAATGGGCTGCTTGGCTAGATGAAACTTGGCAGGAGAGCAGGATGGGTGCACTGCTCTGTCAAATCCCCTGCCAACTGATTGCTGCTCTTTCCCTTACTGCCCTGTGCACCAATCAGCCCTCCCCTTTTGCCCAGGCTGATCACTTCTTTCCAGGTGCCCCTGTTCGGGGGCTCTTTCTTTCCCCCTCCTTCGTTTTTTGTTTGTTCTTTACTCCTGTCCCTTTCTTCCTCTCTTCTCCTTTTATTTTGTGGCTTTTTCCCCGGGTGCCACTCCGCTCCGGTCCGCCCCGGTCTGGTCGTCCCCACAGGCTTTTTCCCTCCTGTCCTTTGCTTCCCTTTTCCCTTGGTCAGCGGGTCTCCTTTTCCCCGGGACGATAGGCTTCCTTACCCCCTCCTTCTCCGGTGTTGGTGGAATGGACTGGGCAGGCAGTGATTGTGGGCTCCCGCCCGCTTTACTTCCTGCCTCTTCTCCCCTTGGTGTCCGCTCCCAATAGAGTCCGGATGTCTTGTTGCCTTCACTTCCTGGCTTCTCCCCGCCTTCCCGGTGGCTGATTGGGATTTCCGCCTAAACATGGAGGTCTTCTTCTTCAAAGAGGCTTCCTCCGTTCCTCCTAGGTTGTTGTTTGGTCCGCCATTTTGATGCCTGGTGATGTTACTATTATTTTTCCCCCCGTCGACTCTTATCGTCCTTAATTGTGATGCCGGTGGGAAGGGGAGGAGGGGGGTCGCGTTCGCTGCCCTTCTCGTGGCTTCTCCCTGTCTGTTTTTGTGTGGTTGGGCCTCTAAATTTGGGGCTTCTTGGGAGGGGGGGGGGTTCCCGCCCGTTGTTTGGCTTATCTTCTGTCCCCCCTGTCCCAGGTCTCCCCGTTACTCACTTTGCGTTGTTGGTTTGGGCCGGGCTGGCAGTGAGTGCAGGCGTGAGCCTGCTTCCCTCACACCGATCTGCTCACCAGGCTGGGAGGCCACCGGGCTCTCTCCGTCTCCCCCTCTTGAGGAGGGCGACTTATAGAGCCAGCGATGGGGTCCCCTGGCTTCGCTGCCTCTTGGCTGATCGACTCAGCCTGAGGTGGGGCGCGATTAAGCCCTCCGATCGGTGATTTCGGTTGATGTCTTGAGGAGCTCTCAAGACACCCGTCCTGCCGCCATCTTTGCCCAGCGTGTTCCCTCGACAATATTCCTTTTGAACTGTTTTTATATTCAATAAAGTAGTTAGCCTTCAGTCCGTCTCTGTGTGTGTGATTAAGGGGCCGGTCAAGTCCGTGCATCGTGACATGTAGCCATTGAACCATTAATAATCAGACTCTTTTCCAATTCCATTTTGCCTTCCCCTTCCAATGATTTTTTATTTGTGCTATCAAATGGAAATATTTATTTCTCTACCCATCTCTGCAAAACCATTTCCAAACTCCTTTGATCCAGAAGTAGGAAATGTGGAATGCCAGCCCAGCTTTCAAAACACTATGCCATCTGGATTCTTGAAATTTCACTGAAGAAAAATGTCAAGAGATGTCACACCCCAGCATGGTTCCGGCGAACCAAACCGCCGCCATGTCCCTAGCAAGAAGGCAGGGAGGCCCGAAAGCCAGGCTCAGCCGCTTCCCTCCGCAGGGCCCCAACGGGTCAAAGAGAAGCGCAGCGCGGCCCTTTCCCATAGAGATAATACCACCTGGAGTCGAGTCAGCTCGCAGCCTCCCTTTTCCACAGCTGTCCCAACTAACGAGATGGAATTCCAGAAGTCTGCAGATAGGAGAGAGATGTTCCCGTGAGAAGGCCTAGGAGAAGCCCGCGCATTGCGGAGTTAGGTAGAGACAAACCTATAAAGGCCCAAGTGGGACTTGTGTCTTCATCTCGTGCCAATTTTTGAAATACCTTGTCCAAGCTCCGCTGAGGGGACCTTGTTACCAAGTCAGGCTATCGAGCCTGTGGATTAGCCTTTGTGGCATCAAGAGACTTTATCCTTTGCAACTTCCAGAGACTTGCTAGTCAATTGAGGACTGCTTTTTGACCTTTTTATTGGTTTTACTGATTTTCACTTTTACCTTTTCTATCTCATTTATTCTAAATAAAGCATTTAACCGCAGAAGCTGTGTCGTGAGTGGGTTACTAAGGTCCAGCTAAGCCTAGGGTACAATAAGAGAAGATATCTGAATGGATGCATGAATACACTCACGCATGTGAGCAACAGGACAATAGAATAGCTGGAAATACAACGGGTCTTCTGGATCAGCGGGGGTTTAGTTCCAGGCCCTCCATGAATGGCAAAAATGCATCCCATATTATTAATTAATTAATTAATTAACTTCACTTCTACCTTGCCTTTCTCTACCCCAGAGGGGACTCACGTTGGCTTACAAATCTGGAAAAATTCAATGCCACACAGGTAAACAATAAACACATCTCATCAAAATATAAACAATCTAAACATATAAGCAATTAAAATGCATATTAATGAATTAAACAGATTAAAACCATATGAAATGCCGGTTCGTAATCTCAAGTCCAAATCGTTTTCCAAAATCCATAGTCCGTTATTCCAGTTGTTAAAGTCTCATTCTGTAGTTTCCTATTCACCAAATGCCTGCGAGAAGAGCCAGGTCTTAAGGTGTTTTTCCCCCTAAAAACCAGGAGGGATGGAGCTTGCCTGATGTCACTGAGGAGGGAGTTCCACAGCTGAGGGGCCACCACTGAGAAGGCCCTCACATATTCATGTGTACGTCACCACCATTTGAGTTATGGGCTGCAATGATCTGTAGTCAGATTGGGAGACTACAGATCAGGGTGACCCACTGTAATTGCAACAACCATGAGGGCTGGAAAAGAGCTAAAAGATATTGGCTTGTGCAAAGCTGGAAACTTCTGATAGTTGTTATGGATGTTGTTTCTTTTTATAATGCCCCTTTGAAAGGATTCTGATATATAATTGATTTTTAAACCTGATGAGAATATATGTAGCGCTGTCTTCTTTGTTCCAACAGAAGCGTCTGTGGATGTAATGATAAAAAGTTGAGTAAGGAACAAATTAATGGGCATATAGATGGCTGCAGGAGGGGGGGGGGTGTTCAGCTAAAATCACCATTGATTGAATTTTGAGCTGGATCAAAAAGTGTTTTGTTAGGAAAAGATAAATTAGGTACAACCTGTTGGGAATAATATATAAAAGATATAATTTCTATTTGTCAAATAATTTCATTTGGTATCAGTCTGTTTCTAGGCTCAATCTAAAGTGCTACTTATGACCTATAAAGCCTTATACAGCTTTGTTCCAGATTTAAAGTTTGTCCCTCCCTATGAGAGCATTCTTGAATCTTACAAATTGAAAAGAGAGGGGCCCCGTTACCTTCACAGGCTTATCCTGTGAGGAGACAGAAGAGAGACCTTCTTGATGGCTGTTTTTTAGTTTTGGAACACCCCAACAGGCGGTTCAGTTGTCTTACTCTTATTGTCAGTAGGTAAATATCTTTTTTTTATTTATGCAAGGCTTTGGCTCATAAATTGTTGTGACAGAAGAGTTTTTAAATGTGGCATGCTGTGATTTTATCTCATTTGTGTGTGCAAATGCCTTCAAGTTGCCTGTCGACTTATGACAACCCATGAGTTTCATAGGCAAGGAATGTTCAGTTCCGTTCTCTGAAATACAGCCATTGCTCTTGGTAGTCATTGGTGATCTTTCATGCAAGTAGCAAGCAGGGCAGACCCTGCTTAACTTCCAAGATCAGACAGCCTTTAGGGTATTTACTAACTTAAATCTTTTAAACTGTTTTTAAAATGTTTCAATTAGATTTTTAAAATGTTTTTAAACTGTTGTACTTTATGTAGTTTTAGCTACATCTTATTTTAATGTATACTATAAGCTACTTTGCCTCCTATGCTGGGAGAATGACAGTACATAAATAAAACAAAATAAATGCATAACTTGACCAAAATGCTTTGCAGATTCCATTAATTTCAATGGGAGACTTGATTGGTGTGTGTATGAGTTTGTGTCAAATAAAATATCAACATTGACACTAGGCTGAAATAGAGTCTCATAGCACTTCTACTATGTAATCAGGCGTCCAGTTTGATGGCCCTCCGGAGGAAGCGGGCTTGGTAGGTTTAAGGCACTGCTTATCCCAATCAAATCAATTCCCAGAATTGCTTTCACATTTAAGTGTTTTTGCTGACATTCTTGCTGCCTTATCACCTGGTCTTGGAAAATATTATATTTGAATTATCCTCAATTTCACCTTATATTTAACTGAAGTCTTGGCATTTTTTCAGTGTTCTCTTTCTTACCTCAGTTAGGAAAAAAGCCCATATCATATTGCTGTGACATGAATTTTCCATTTAGGAAGCTTCTTAATCACAATAATTTTTAGAAGTATTATGTCACTGCTTTCACACCTTTTATTGTTAACATTTCTGTAGACCTTAATTTCACATGGAATTTTTTTTCTTGATTAGGGAGAAAAACTTAAGTTACTCAAGGAATGTAATGTAAGGTTCTTCTTGCCAAGTTTTAATTTTGAGAATAAAGAGTGGGTAAAAATCCATGTAATTTTACTTAAAATATTTAAATAGAACCATATTAGCATCAAAGTCTCATGATCTGCAGGGTCACACAAAATGTAGAAGTGATACATTCAAAGATAAAGTGTTCTGATTTCAAGGATTGCTGACTTTACCATTGGACAGAATAATGCAACCATCTCTGGCGGCATGTGGTGGAAGTAGCAATTGTATATCCTCAACCATTTTTTTATGCTCTGTCAAAATGCATCTCTTCCAGATGACTTTGCTATGGATTTCTAATCTTTGGGTAACAGGATCCACACTTAAAAGAAAATTCCTGGCAGACCTAGGACTGTGAGAATGCCAGAAAACGTGGAAGCACTGAGAACATCCACTTATCAATCACCAAGATTCTCATAAGCATGCTATGTTACTGGGGGTACCAAGTCAGAATTTGAAGAAGATTCTGCATGCCAATTTAAAACTGCATCCTTAAGAATGATTTGTCTTCTGTGATTTTTAAAACCGATTGAAACAAAACTGTTTTTAATGTATTTTTCAGAAATTCAGTACAGTAGAGTTTTACTCATCCAACATTCTGTATTATCCAATGCAGTCTGCCTCCCACCTGGATCCACAACTGTTTCAATACATTGTGATTTTTTGGTGCTAAATTCGTAAAAACAGTAATTACTACATAACGTTACCATGTACTGAACTGCTTTTTCTGTCAGTTTGTGTAAATCATGATGTTTTGGTGCTTAATTTGTAAAATCATAACATAATTTGACATTTAATAGGCTTCCTTAATCCCTTCTTATTATCCAACATTTTCATTTATCTGCCAGCCCGTTTATGTTGGATAAGCGAGACTCTACTGTATATGCATTTTTTTCTAGATAGATTTATTTATTTTTATTACCTTTCAAAATGTGGGAGGTTTTATGCCCCACCCTGTGTTTCATGGTGTCAATGCAATTAATCAATGACTGGGAGTAGAAGGACAGAAGCAAGAAAAACTATTGACACGTAATTCAAACTTTGTTGTAACTCTTTACCACTTATTTCCTAGACAGACGAAGATTTTTAAATAGGTAAACATGCATGACTAATATGAAGAGGAGCTGAATGGATGTGGAATCCAAGAACCACTTTTAATAATGGGGACTTCAGTTTTGTCTTTCAATATCATATACACACCACAGTGCATTGAGGCAATGCCCTAGTACAGGGGTTCTCTAGTTTGTTTCAGTTGTTGAGCCCAGTGGAGATCTTTCTTTCCTTAACTTCACAAATGCTGGAACAGTAAACTCTTCCTGCTGAACAGAAGTCTCTTGCATTTGGTTAGCAGGTTGAGTTGTCATTCCTTCTATAGATGTTCCTTCAGGACATGGCTAAGGGGGTTGCTGTTCATTGCTAAGCTCCAGTTCTGCTGCTGAGCCTTCTATCAGCAATCCATCATCCAAGCTCCGCATGCTGTCCATGAGACATCTTCTGGAAGTGGGTTTTTAGAGTGGGGAAGAGGGTGTTCAGCAGCATCTACATGTGAATGTTGATGAAGAAAGGGTAGGAAATACAAACTTTCAATATTGTTTCACAGCAGTGTATGTGAATAAACAATACAATAAAGCCTGATCTGGGAAAGAATGGGATCCTGCTCTAAGTGATTTTACTATAGCCGTGTATGCCAGCCTATAACAAATGAAGTAAAGAGCAGCTCCTTCCAGAATCACCTACAGAACATTTAAAGAGCAAGCCAGGATTTTGTTTCGGGGTGTGAGTTTGGTTGGGGGGCTGAGACTGGGTGGAAGAGGGTCTACCCTAGCAAACCTTTTGTATTGTTATCCCAATAACCCCATGAAGGTGGGATATAATGAGCATGGTGATCAGAATCATAACAGTTTAAATAATGTACCAGTAAGGCCTTTTCACGAACATTTATGCCCCCTGGCTAACCTGTGAACAGCTAAATAGAGAGGAAAGGGAAGAGCCAATAAACCTCCCATCAGCCTGTTAAAACGTATAGATCTAGAATTTTTATTACCAAAATCATAAGGAAAATTGAGCCTGATGTTTGAAGAAAAAAACTATCCCTGGATGTATTTTGGAAGATGTTTTCCTATGCTTTCTTGAAGATTCAAAATATGGGTTTTTTTAACCTATGCACATCTAATCTGACTTTGTTATTTCATTTCAAATGCTAAAAGGGTTGGCTGGAACTTCTTTTTTGCAATATTCCCTATTATTTCTATGTTATTTCTGGTTCTGGTGCCATTTTGTTTTTGTTAAAAATGTAATGCACAGGAGCACAATTGCTTTGTTTACTGAAATATACCTGCACTTGCACTGGTGTACAAGGAGGGGAAGTTTAAGTTCATGGTTTCCTTTTTAATACTTCTTGGATAGTGCAACATCTGCAAGACAACACCATAAAGGCAGAAGAACATCTATTTTGAGTTCCAGGACCAAGTGACAGAGCCAACCAATCACAAACCAGAGCAGTGCCATAATGCTACAATTTTGCAGTTGTAGGATAGTAAAATGTGTGTGTGATTAAGTAAACATGGTTTCATTTTGAAATGCCACTTAGGTAGTGCAATACTGGCCTTGTGTTCATAGAAAATAATGATGCAAGCAATACTTTGAATTATATAGATAGCAAATATATTTTGTTTGGTACGGTTTCTGATAGGACCATCACTTTTCTTTTCCTGTGTGGTTTTAAACATTTTTACTTGATGAAAAAGCCAGTTAAGCTTCAAAAGCTTGCATGATGTATTTTCTATATGTTGGTTGGCCAATAAATGTATCAGTGTTTTGGGGATTTCATTGTATTAACGGTGTGGCTGTTTTATGAAACATTTCATACTCCTATAAAAACAAAACAAAAGAAGTCTTTCAAATAAACCAAAGATGATTTTTAAATGCAAGCAAACTAAGAAAATGTGCTCGGCAAATAATCTGAAGTCTTATAGAGTGAGAGAATAGCATCTCTGCATTTAAGATTTGAGTTATCTATTCTTAAATTATCCAGCTTCTTTAAGCACAAAATCTTCTCTTAATCTCCATAGGATCAAAATAGTTCAAAAACTTTGACATGCTATTTTTGTAAAGAGTTTTTAAAAGGAGATTTGCATCTTATTTGTGCAAGTTAATTTAAAAGCATTGCCTTAACTATAAACTCCCCCCTTCTCCTCTGTGTTCATGAGCTATCAGTGAGAGATTGTGGGCAGAATGGGAGAAGAATGTCCTTAACCTAAATAACATCTCTAAAATGTTTCTGTATTTTTGTTCCACCTGCAAAGGCAATCTATTACTGATAAAATTGTAGTATATGTCTTCATCAGTTGAAATTTTGATTAATCAGTACTAAATCTACTTTTATTTTAGAGTAGTGAAAGTATACTTTTTGTATTGTCAAAGGGCTTTCGTGGCAGGAATCACTGGGGTTGCTGTATGGCCATGTGCAGTAGCATTCTCCTCTGGTGTTTCACCTGCACCTGTGGCTGGCACCTTCAGAGGCGCTTCCTATATTTTTTGTTTAGGAAGAAGCAAGACATGTATCCTCGATTTTCTCCTTTAACAAATTAATTCCATTTTATGCAACCCCAAAGACAGACATTTCTTCCTTTTCCTTCCATGAAAGAGAAAAGATTATTTTACCTGTTCGTTACTTGATATGGCAAGTCAGTTCCCCACCCAAGTAATACCTATCTTATGTGTCTCTTCACAGAGCAAGAAGCTGCATGTGGTCTCCACTCAAAATGTTGTTTTAACAGGAGAGGTGATCAAGGCAGAAAACAAGAAGCAAAGAGATTATCAGAGCCTTTTCCTTCTTGCTTCAGAGTTTTATGCTCTGTTCTATTCTGAGATCTGCTCAGTGGGAGAAATGCTGTCAGTTTTAGATTTTTGTAACAACAAGCCTCCTCTGCGGAGGAAATGAAGATCTCTGACAAGTTAGACACCGAGGCTGCTAATTATGGTTGTTCTTTTTAAGGTGTACATGAAACTTGAAGCATGTAGCAAAATCAGGTTCTTTATTCCAAGAAGTTTACAGGGGCCCAATCCTGAACACACATGCAATCACATCAGACTACATATTAACAAGGAAGGAGTGAAAATATTTCAAAATGAGAGAGAGAGACACCTCTGCATAATTAATTCATCTCTAAGAACCTGTTTAATATTGCCAAAACATTATCTTTTTAATTAGTTGTGCGCAGAGATAGGCTAGCAGTGAGCATAGTGTATATGATTTGGATTGTGTGTTAAGTTTGTTGAGAGAGAAGATAAATTGTTTTCAGTCTTAGTCTGAAAACAATTAGTATACAGGCAACTCTGTCTTATTAGAGGTTAGCCTAACCTGATGAAGAATCCCTATTCTTGTGCTGATCTAGTTGTGGTGTAGTTGTGGTGACATTGATAGAGTTTCTGTGGAGGTGGGGGCCATGTAATATTAAACTTTTATGAAGGGAAAGTGGTCACAAGGCCAAATCCATCTCCTTTATCTTATGTGATTTTTTTTGCATGGCACTAACTAACTAACTAACTAACTAACTAATTTTATTATTTATGAGTCGCCCTCCACAAATGTGCTCCGGGCGACTTACACAGCCTGGCATTTACAGAATATAACCCTACAAACATCTGATAAATAATTAGTGCAAATCAATAAATATTCATTTAGTTACTCTGGTGTCTAGAAATCTGGACTACAGTATAGAAGACTGGTAATTAGCTGTCTTTTAGTCTTATTTTCAAATATGTAAAGCAGTGGTTTTTAACCTGTGGGCCAAGGACCACCAGTGGGCTGCAATGACAAAAATCTGGTCTGTGAGCCTCCTTCCTCTTTATTTATTTATTTTATTTTTGCTCCTTTTGCGCCACCTGCCCTTCCCTGTCGCTGACCATGGCACTCATTCTGTATCAGAAACTAGAGCTGATGTGGTCCAGCCAATGCAATTTTCTGAATCAGCATCCCAAACCAAATCTAAAGTTGACCAAAAACTGATTCGTAACCCTTGGTAGTAACTAGCTGTACCCGGCACACGTTGCTGTGCCCTATTTTGGAGATGCGAGGAAGTCTGAGTATGTAAGGGTTGGAGTTGTTGTTAGTTATGGTGTTGTTGGGGTCATGGCTGTGTAGTTGTGGGTTGTTTTGGTGGGTGGGATGTTGGAGTCCTGTGGAGTTGTTGTTGTGTGGTGGTGCTGGCGTTCTGCATAGCTTGTGGATATACAATGTTTTTTGTCTTTCCGTCTGCTGTGTTGATGTAGAGGTTGATGCGTGTGTGGGTGGGGTACTTTGGAAGTGAGTGGAGGTACTTGAAATCCCATTATCCATGGTGTGTCCTCCTCTAATCTGCAGTCGGATGGAGTGTGGGTCATGGGGGGCATTGTGTGCCAAGTTTGGTCTTTATCGGTCTTGGTTCTGGGACACAGTGGTCTGTGGGGAATGATGGGTTTTGAAGTACTACAAATCCCATTATCCATGGAGGTACTTCAAGTCCCATAATCCATGGTCCACCCTGCTCCAAACTGTAGTAGAATGTAGCGTGGGTCATAGGTAGGTTACTGTAAATTCAGGCCATACACAATGTCCCATGAGCTGAGGCCTAGTCAGGAACAGCAAGTTAATGAAGCCTTACTGTCAATTCAGGCCATACACAATGTCCAATGAGCTGAGGGCTAGTCGGGAGAATCAAGTTAATGAAGCCTTACTGTCAATTCAGAGCGTAAACAGCATTCCATTAAGTGAGGCCTAGTCAGGGAAATTAAGTTAATGAAGCCTTACTGTCAATTTTGGGCGTGGTCTGTGATTTGTAGGGGTGTAAATTTTCTGTGGGAAGTGAATTGGGTGTTTGTGTTTGTGCCTCAGCCCTTTGCCTTATCCTCCTCTGACAGTTTATTATGGGTCAGAATGTTCATGTTGGCTGGCCAGTACAGGAGTTATGAAAATCCGCCCTTATTGGCAGCCAATCATGTTGTCAGAATGTAGAGGCTGGGAGAGTCGTTGGCAGCCCCGGAGGATGCTGGGAAATGTAGTTTTTTTACTCGTTGTTTTGGGGGCCTTTTAGGTTTTGGGGGGGGAGTTTCTTTGCTACAAACCTACCTTGTCTGAGGCCTATTTCTGTTGGCAAGTTTGGTGTCTCTGCGTTGTAAGGTTTCTCTGTTTGGGACAGTCGTTCCATGACGACTCTTCCTTTATATATATAGATGTTGGAGAGTGGTTCCTAGTCAAGTAGTCCCTGGTCAAGTGGTCCCTGGCCAAAAAAAAAAAAGATTGGGAACTACTGATGTAAAGCAACTTAGATCAAAAAGTCTATGCTAGATATGTTTGAGGACTTGCATACTTCTATCAAAATATATTCATCACAAGTTTCATAAATGGTTGGAAGTGTGTGTTCATAAATCAAATCCCAAATAGCAGAATAAACAGAAGGGCTCGCAACTGTTAGAGACCATGAAAATTCAAGCAATGTGTGTGTGTTATTATTGAAATGTATAACTGACATTTTATTAATTTCTTCCTGTTACAACTAATTTCAGTAATTTCTTCCTTTTACAACTAACAATTACTTTCAAACAGATGACTCTTCCTCATTTGTTTTACTGCTAGCAATTATCTATTCAGAATTTAATTGGCATCTCTGGGTACAATTTTTGTTTGCTTGTTTGTTTATTTGGACTGCTTCCTCCCAACTCTTATCCCAGCCAATTGAGGATACCATATTTGGTGTGATGACAGCACAACACAAAACGTCATGCAGTTAAATGCCACTATTTGACAATGGCATGAAGTCAATTCAGAAAAAAAAAATTCCTGCCTTCAAGTCTGTGAATGATTGAACACTGTTGGCCTGTTTTCAGATTCCCTCCTAATAATTGTTAAGAAATTAGAGACAGCTTTAAGAAGAAAATCCCACTCTTTCAATCCCTTTCCCATTCTTCTATAATAAATCCATCTCCCCAACTGCCTTTAAGAAATATGGCAGCATGGTTGAGCAGTGGATAAATGACAATCCAGAAATGGGAAGTAATTCAGATTACACCTACATATTCATGAATCTGACTTCTTTTTGTTACTTAATTACCAGGAAAGCGATGACTCAACACGTAAATTGGCAGCAGTTATCTGTCAATCCTATTTCTCTTCCATTCTCATACTAATTCAGAAACAACTGATCCATAGCTAGCCCCAAGCATTTTCCTACGTGAGGTAAGGATACTTCACAACCTGAGATTATTTTGTATGGTATCCCTGTATGTGCACAGTTGCTTTTAAACTAACTTTTTATTTCAGATCAATTGGTACAGCAAACATATCCAATGCTCCTATACTATCCACTTCTAGTTCCCATAGAAAAGACAAACAAGTCAGGATTCCCGCCAGGCAGTAAACCAGACAGGCTTTGAAGCTGCAAACCATTCAGTGCTAATCAAGGTGACCAATTACAACATTCACACTTGCCTCAGGCAGACAAGACTTCTTTCTCCCACCCTGGATATTCCATGGATATATATACACCTCACGCCTAGTTTCCAACAGACTTCACAACCTCTGAGGATGCCTGCCATAGATGTGGGCGAAATGTCAGGAAAGAATGCTTCTGGAACATGGCCATACAGCCCAGAAAACTCACAGAAAATTCAAGTCAGGATTTTTTTTTTTACCAACAATAAACCTTACTTTGGAATCTTGTCTTGGTAATGTTTTTGGATGATTGTGTGTGTTTTAGTGATGCTGTAACCCACCAAGAAGAGAGGCTGGTAAGAAATTTATTTCTTTATTATTTTGATTCGTATACCGTCCTTCCCAATTGGCTCAGGACGGTTTACAGCATATCGAACTATAACATCCACCCCCTCTCTCTCCCGTGGGCCCTCGCCGCCTTTCTCCTTCGAGGGTGAGGGAGGGTGAGGCGGAGAAAGGCGGCGAGGGCACAAGCAGCAGCAAGTGGAGTCTCCATCCCCGCAGCCCCCTCCTCCTCGGGTTCAGCCCCAGGAACACAGCAGAGCCCTCCTTCCTCGCCCCCAACCAAAGAAAGAAAGCAGCCCCACACAGCTCTCTCGCCCAGGTCTCGGCCTGGAATGGGAGTCCTGAGGGCAGCAGCAGGGTTTGTGGCGGGGCTTGCTTGGCTTTGCCCCACTTTGCCCAGCCTCCTTCGCCTCTTTCTCTCTCTCTTCTTCCAGCGCCCGCCTGCCTGCCTGCCAAAAGGATCCGAAAAAGTTCTCCGGATTTCTTTCTTCTCTCCTTGGCTCTCTCTCTCTCACACACACACACACATTCCCTCCATCCCTCCCACAGCCTCGCATCCTATCCGTGCGCTTGCCTTCGCCTTGCTCCCGCCCCCCCCCCTGCAGCAACCAATGGGCGGTCATGTCACCACACTGTGTGTGGCAAGAGGAGCACCAGGGCCCGCCCACTAAAGCCTCATTTTGGCAAAAGGAGCCCCGCGAAGGCGGCGGGAGTGCACGTGTGCACGCATGGCAGGAGTGCGCCATCCGGCTGGTGAGGCCCAAAGATCACCTGGAAGAGGGCCGAAGATCACCTAGGTGCTCCTGATCACCGTAATGAGCACCCCTGCTTTAGAGCATTCAGGAACCGTGCCGGTTCCATAAGTCTCCTCGGGCGAACCCAAATTGATTCGGCATTCTTACAAGGAGGGGTGGCAAGCTCTAACCGTATTCCCAGGACACAGTGATCTGACCATGGCACCTCTAAGCAGAAGGTTAGGGTCACTTGGATACCGGTGCCGAAGACCAAATCCAGAGTATGACCTGGATTTATTGTTGTTGTTGTTGTTAAAGAATTTGTTTCAATTCTTAACAATGTGTGTTGGATTAATATCAAGAACTACCTGTAACTGGCAAAAATGAATTGGTGTATCAGAAATTAGCCAATGGTATTTAAAATACAATCTACATTTCCCTATCCATGCTGTGAAATGAATTACGGTAGTAAGTCTACAGTCACATGTACACATATTTGGGAGTGGGTCCCATTGAATACTCTAGGACAAAGATCTGAGTAGACACGAGTACCAGTGTACTGGAAGATGCAACATCTCGTATATTATGGGTTCAGGAAAGAATGTAATAATAAAATAATGAAACCTCAACTATGAGATGAAAGATGGGAAGAGGAACGCCTATTCCAACACCAGAAGGGGGCAGCAGTGTGGCAGGTGTTTGTTTTGCTCACTTCACTTGTTCCTTTAGCTGTAAGTGGAATAGACTTGTATTGTCAGCTTTTAAAGTTGCATTTAAACACTTTCTTGCATCTATTACCATGAACATGATTAATGTGCCTGTGTGCATTATTGATTTGCATTGCTTTATCTATATAAAGATTCTCTGTTAATTGTGCTAAGTAAATTAAATCATTACATGGTGCCATTCGCTTGGATAGCAATCTGGTTTTATATGTGTAAGTCCAATTGATTTCCAAAGACTGAAGTGCTGGTAACTCTTGGATGAAAGTATATTCTCAGTAGTAAGTTTTAGCATCTTGACTTAATGGTAAAATAAAATGCACAGTGTGCTTTTCCTACAAGATGAATTATTTGTCCAAGTTGAAATTTGGAGGTAATCCATTCTGCAATTTTCCTCTCATGCAGGTGCAGGTTTTTTGCAAAGTCCCAGGTGGGAGCTGTTCCTGTGAGATAAAGCAGGTTGAAGATCTTGCCTGGCCTTCATTGGATGAACAAAATGAAAGCCTTTGCGTCACCTGGCACTCTTCTGTGCTTCCTGTGAATACGTCTGGTGAGTCTTCTATTTCTATAAATGTTTAAAAGCACTAAAATAGTGGTTCTCAACCTGTGTCACCAGATGTTTTGGTCTTCAACTCCCAAAAATCCTAACAGCTGGTAAACTGACTGGGATTTCTGGGAGTTGTAGGCCAACACGCCTGTGGACCCACAGGTTAAGAACCACTGCACTAAAGCAATTTGAGGAAACAAATCCAGTGGTAGACTTGGCTAAAATGAGACATGTCAGCAAGGATCTGACTTTTTGCTTAATTTCAATAATTTTTTTCATACTCATAAAATTTGGAAAAGGATTGGGGGTGGGGGGAGCTGCGGGAATTTTGGAGCTCCTTGATGGAACTTATTTCTGATGTGAAAATATGTGTATTACTTGGATTTAAATGAAAACATTATAATGTTTTCTGTAAATAAAATAAAAAAGACCGTGTCTTGTTTGTGCATAACAATATTGTGTTTTACAGAAATGCTTTTTTTTGTTGCAAAAATCATGAAATATAAAAAATGTCACTGTGGTCAACTATTTCTATCTCGGGCATCATGATGAGAACAAAAATACTTACAAGTATTCTTTGCATCTTCTATTTTGTTATTCACAGTTAACATGGATGTCAACAATTTCAATAGCTCTCCTTTAAATGAGACACATATTGGATTTAGCCTTATGTTTAAACATAAGTAAAGAGAAGAAAGGGGTTTCCCCTCTTTTAATATTTTTATTTAGGTAATTTGTATATTACCTTTCTTCCTATATGGGACCCAAACTAGCTCACAGTAAAGTTAAAATAAGATAAAAACTAAAACTAAGATATTTAAAAAACTAAAATTAAATAAGTTAAAATACCACTATAAAGACAGCCAAAAGCATAACCAAAATTTTGGAATTATAACACATACACAAACCCATTAAAGGTTTTCTATACAGTTAATCATGAAATGCCTATTTAAATTTTAAAAATGTCTTTACCTGCTGGCAGAAGGAGAGCAAAGAGAAAGCAGCTTATCTTTTTGTGAAGGGAATTCCATAAACTAGAGAAGATAGACAGGACTTTGATCAGGGGCAACCAAGATACAATCCTGAGATTTCAGTGGAAGTGCAACCTATTGTCTGAATCCGCCTGAATCCCATTTATCTGATCTATTTTTCTAATGAGTAGTAACACTTCTGCCTTGTTTGGATTAAGTTTCATTTTTTCACTGCCAAATATTGACAGCAGAGTTTTGGTTTAGTTCTATAATAATGTCTTTAGAGTTAGGTGGAAATATAAGATAGAATTTGATAGTATTAACATGCTGATGCCATTGAACCCAAAACCTCTAGATAACCTCTGCCAGTGGCTTCATATGTAAAAGCACAAAGAGTTGGGGGGGGGGGGCAGAACACAGCCCCAGGGGACCTCATTTACCAGTGGAATCCCCCAGCATCACTCTCTTAAGTTCACTCTTCTAGGGAAGGACCATAATCAGTGTAGAACTGAAAACTGAAAATATAAGAAAACTGTGTTCATTGTTAAAAATAAAGATATAGGGCAGTGCTTCTCAACCTGTGGGTCTCCAGATGTTTTGGCCTACAACTCCCAGAAATCCCAGCCAGTTTACCAGCTGTTAGGATTTCTGGAAGTTGAAGGCCAAAACACCTGGGGACCCACAGGTTGAGAACCACTGATATAGGGGAACATATGTTGGGAGGATGGGGGAAGGGAAGGGAAGGTGGAGGGGGGAGAAAAATAAAAAATATATAACGAGAAGAATTAACTTTGTGAAGACGGTGAACAGATAACATAGAAATATTTCAATATCTAGAATGTAATGTATACACACAATAGTTAATTATCTATTCACAGATTGTGTTACTATGTACTCAAAATAATAATAATATAATAATAATACACTCACAATTTCCATCCCAGAGAAGTGGCAGAGAAGAATACCACAATCAATGGAACTGACAACTACTGAGAAGTCCAGCTAAACCAACTCCTTTCAAGAGTCAAACTTAGATCATCCACTATGACAGCCAAATTAGTCTACATTCTATAACCAAGTCTGATTGAAATGGCTCTAGATAAACCACTTTATCCAGAACCCTGCATCTGATAGGTCATCACACACTTTATAAAGTTGTCAGGTTAGCTGTCCAGGCCATTGCTCTAGTTTAAAAAACAGTAAGGGTTTCAACAGGGTCACCTGCCAAGTTCACAAGAAAACTATAAGTAATCAGGAATCCACTAGGATGCATTGGCTTTTGGGATGGACCTTTCCTAATAACCCACCCAGCCCCATAGAGGCTCTGAGTCTTAATGAGTCTAAACCCTAACTGATAGTGATCTATCCATGACCACAGAATTATTGAAAGTTCCCACACACTCAGATTAGCAGCACAGAAAATGAACTCTAGCATGTGACTGCAACTCCATGTCGCCCATGATAAGATTTGGTCTTATCAGGGAGGCATGGAGTCCTAGGCTGCTTCCAACAAAGTGATTCAGTATGGATGTTGAAATCCATAGTAAAAAAAAAAAGCATAGTAAGATGATATGATTGCAACACCACTGCTGAGATCCCTGGCTCATTTGCACTGCAGAAATACAGCAGTATTATTCTACTGTTGTTGCCATGATTTCTTCCTATTGAATCCAGGAGTTTGTAGTTTGATGAGGCTAGGAATTTCAAATGCCTCTGCTAATAACAGGTTTCCATAGGATGAAACCATGACAGTTAAAGTAAAACAATAGCAGTATTACTTTGTAGTATGCATGGGCACTAGCTCCACCACCTCTGGAAGTTGCATTTTTAATAACAGTTAAAACCCAATAATATGTGAATGTTGTGTTTGAAATTTTACTTTTAGCTGAGCTTGGATATGTAGCAAAAGTCTTTTGATTGCTTTCCTTTCCTCCATTCTGCCTTCACAATTGTATTAGAGATGTCAGCATTTTTCTTAGCTCAGAGGTAAGTTCAAGGCTCTCACTCTTGGACTGTAATGATGCTCTCTTGCATGGATGGAAGATTTATGCATATAATTCCCATTAGTGTTAATAACTATTATAGCTTTCCATGTTGATCTCCTCCCTAGTGATGTGCCTATGCCTCTTTAAATTTGAGGTATAGGGCTTCATCTCTTTATTTATCCTCCTGAATTAGACTTACATACCATGGAAAGTCATTACCTTATGAGAAGTCCTGTTTGTTTCTTTAGTTCTTCCACGGAAGAATAATATTCATGTGTGGGAGAATGGAATAAAGATACTGGCCCCCTTTCTTTCTTTTTCATGCTTAAAGGACCAGTGAGTAACCTCCACTCACATTGTAATTTGACACAGCACAACTAGTGCAGGTCTCTTCAGAACAACAACAAATAAAATGCTTTGCTTTAAAGGTAAAATTTCAAATTTTGATCTTGAATATTTGTGCAGTACTTCTACCTGCATATTCAATATACAACATAGTTTATAGTGAATTGCAACTACAAAAGTTTGTATTTAATTTCTTGGATCCTTGCAGCCTTGAAAATTATCTGCATTCAATGGGGATATAAATATATTTCTCAATACATAAATAAATTCATACTTTAACATTTCTGATTTATACAGGTACGACATTTGATTGCTCAGGGAAATCTCTAAAAGGTTACCAGTGGATAACAGGCATCACTGCTCCCCATCCACCTGAAGGAAATAATGTACAGGAATCAGCTAAAGAAATTTTTTCATTACTCCAAGGTAGTTTATTATATATTTTATAATGCTGTGTAATGTATATAATAGGTTTTAATTAGACCTGGTTTGTATAGTCAGTTCTCGGTGTAATTAAAGGCTTGAAAGTCAATTTTAAAAGCACTTTTAAGCAATGGCAAAGGTTTTGAAAATATTCTCATGAAATACTGTCTATACCCGAGTTTTCTAGTACGTTTTAATGCTGAAAAGCCCCCCTCAGCTTATACTCAACTGATGGTCCACAGTCCAGCCGCTCTATTACATTTATGCGTTGGCAAAACCCCCAAACTAGACCTTTACCCAAGAGAGACCAAGAGGTGAGACAGGAAGGAGGCAAGATGGGGAGGAGGCAATTTGCAAGGGAGACCTAGAGAGGTGAAGCAGCAGCAGTCTCTGCCACCAGTGCTGTTTGCAAACTAGGCTCCCTCCACTTCCACACTAGATTTTCTTCCCTCTTCCTATGTATTTATTTATTTATTTACCGTATTTATATACCGCCTCTCTTAATCCGAAGGCAACTCAAGGCGGTTTACAGTCAGCAATCAATGCCCTCAACAACATAAAATATAGTTAAAACATTACATATAATATAAACCACATAAAAGCAATACAACAATAAAAACCATAAAACACAAGTCCTCAGCGTCTCATCGCAAAAATCATTTTTCTGTTGCATCGTCTAATCATTCAGTGGATCTAAATTAGTCTGTTACACTGCATCTGCAAATACCTGCTCAAACAGCCAGGTTTTGACTCTTTCGAAATGTTAGGAGGGAGGGGGCCGATCTAATATCCCTAGGGAGGGCATTCCATAACCAAGGGGCCACCGCTGAGAAGACCCTGTCTCTCGTTCCCACCAATCGCATCTGCGAAAAGGGCGGGACCGAGAACAGAGGCTCCCCAGACTATTTTAAGCACCTAGATGGTTCATAGGGAGAGATGCATTCGTACAGTAAGCTCGGCCAGAACCTCTCCTCCAGATGCTGCTCCTTCTTCTCCAGCTGGGAAAACTTTGCAAGGTGTCACCAGGGCATCCCCAAAAGCATATTGCAAAGCCGGGACAGGAAGGGCAGTGCGCAAGGGAAGGAGGAGGCAATTTAGAAGGGAAACCCGGAGAGACGAAGCAGCAGCAGCCTCCGCCACCGATGCTGTTTGCAAACTGGGCTCCCTCCACTTCCTTTTTCAAGTTCCAGCACTATTTGAACTCCCTGCCCCTTCCTGGATATTATTGAATCCTAGAGTTGGAAGAGACTCTCAATGCCCTCCAGTCCAACTCCCTTTTGCCAGGTAGGAACACAGAGTCAAAGCACTCCTGGCAGAAGGTCATCCAGCTTTAATCCTGTGATTCCATAAATAGGAAGCGACTTCATGGGTCTCTTCATTCACTGAAGCTATGTTTGTACATACAAATGATGATGAGGATCTAGTTTTGAAGAACTTTAACTCTTGTGTTTTAGCTAGGTTGCTGATTGAGCTAAGGTTTTCACACTTTTAAAGTTATTGTTAATACCATTTGGTTTTTGTTGACTTTATTTTCCACTTATTTTAAATAACTACTTACTGGGGAGTTGTCCTTCCCTTCTCAGGGCACTTGTGCCCGCTTTGTGCTGGTCAGTGACCGTAATAAAGTTTTGTTATTGTTGTTTTCCACTTACAGAACTATATTCAAAAACATTTAACCTACTGATGCCACAATTAATGCAATTTTATTGGTATCTGTTTTTATTTTGAAATTTATCAGTAGCTGCTGCATTTCCCACCCTAGGCTTATACTCGAGTCAATAAGTTTTCCCAGTTTTTTTAATGGTAAAATTAGGTGCCTCATCTTATATACTGTTCGACTTATACTCAAGTATATATGGTAACCCGAATAATATGGTATTCTACAAAGAGGAGGACCAACTGGCAACTTTTCATCACTTCCAGCTATAAGAAAGCATATTCATTTCTCAGAGAAAGTAGGCCAAGGAACGTATGTAGTCTTTCGGAGTTTGTAATCAAACTCCCTTTTTATATTGGGAAAGTTTGATTGGAGCTGGTATCCAACAACATGTCCCCAACTCCTGTTCAAGGTAGCCTTCACACCTAGCATACCACTTTACTCCCCTTCCTGGGCATACCATGTCCACTTCCTTGTTCTCTTTACAGTCCCTTCCAGTTCTATAATACTATTATCTTCTGGGAGGCTTCATATATTTGTATGCTGCCTTTCATTTTACTGATTCCTCAAGAACGGGACAGAATGGAAGGAGCATGCAAGGACGTCCGCAGGTGAATGTGTGACTGCCTCCCGCTCTTATGAATTGAAAGCTACTCAATTCAAATTTGAATCATGGTGGTTGTGATGGTGTTATATTCATTTATGTACCACATTTTCCTCAAAGTGGGAAATTGCTCTTTACTGAGATCCACTGACAGTCTTCACCAGTACAAGGAGACAAGTGGATCCTTGCCAAGCAATCGCAAGATAGAATCTAATAAAGCTCCGCAGCAACATCTTTCAAATGTTAAACACAGGATTATCAATCAGATCGTAAAAGATATCATTGTTTATATGGGAGTGAGTTTTAAAGCTTTTGTAATTAGTCTAAAATCTTTCTCCTTTCTTTCCTTTGTGATTTATGTAAGACTGGTGCTTGTTTCTCTGCCTTTATATTTCTCTGTATGCACTCCCTGTTGTGTATGCTTTCTGTTAGCTAAACTGCCTTTATCACCATAATTTTAAATTAAGTTCTTTCAAAAGCTGTTGCTGTGGTACATTTTGGCATCTAGGATTAGGTCAGTGGCTCTAAATCTCATTTATGTACTTAATGCAAGGAAAGAATTGCTGCCTTGGGAATTGCAGTAGCTGGATTTCTCACTATCAAACCCTTACAAGATATTGACATATAAAACAAAATGCTTCCATTTTGTTCTGCATCTTTCCTCATTTTTACACTTTTAAATAAAGAAATGTTTATGCAGGCATCTTTTTCATTCATAAAAATGGAAATTGCTCTCTGAGGTTGCAATGGGAACGCTTGTATTCTTGTTCACGAATACTTTTGATGTATTGGCTCATAAAATTGTAACATTTGGATGGTGCAGCTGAGTTCATGACTGAATATAGAATGATAAGGAAGCACAAGCAATTTTGCAAACAAAAAGCAGCATGCTTTCTAAAGGGCCCTTAAGGTAGTTCTTAACATCCTGGAAATCAGCAAGGAGGATGTAATCAGGCTTGTAGGTAAAGGCAGCAATGTTCTGCATAAATCTTTTGGGGAAATATGTAAATTGAAGCAGTGGGGCTCTATAACATTTACTTGGTTCTTGTTATACTTCAACAGACCTTGGCCAATCCAAATACTATACATCTTTGCCATGCTTTCCTTTTGAATTAAATGAAAAGTAGTGGTTGTTTCTTTGGCCAGAGGCTAGGAAGCCTGCTGTTTTTTTGGCAGATTACTTACATTTAAAGTATTGTTTTCCATTTCTGGCAAACTACTACCACTTTGGTCCCAGGTAGTACTTGTATTTCCTATGGATATTTATTTTGGCTTCTGAGCAGGGGGTGGGAACCGAGGCACTGAATGAGTTATGGTTCTGTCATCTTGGGTTTCTTTGCCAAAACATTACTAAGACTCTTCAGGTATGTATTCAGGTATGCATTATAGCCTTTTCCTTGAAAATCCATACCTGCTGTCTGCTCACTCGTCCATTCCCTTCTTTTTCCTGGTGTGACAAAGGGGGAAACAAAAGCCTTCTTGCAAGGCTAATTGTTTTAATGCCCTTTGAAAAGTCTGTCCTTTGCCAAATGGAAATCTGCTAATGGACTGTGAAACACACAAAGTAGTCCTAAATCTCAGTATTGAGCTTGTTAGCCTGCTAGTTTATAGAAGGTTCAGAACAGAAGGTTCAATGCTAGTTTGCTTTTTAATTTTTTAACTCCTTCATTCATATATGTACTCTGTAAGTCAAATACTAAATATGTCTGTTAGACAAAAGCAAGAAACCCCCAGTTGACCTATCCATGGATTAAGGTAAATACTGAATTCATATATCAAAAGAAACTATCTGTTTCTCTGAGAAGAGTGTCAAAAGGCAAGTACTTAGTCCATCCCAGGAGAAATTAAAAGAAACACTGAACTACTATTTCCGCCATGGTGCCACCACTGCCCTTTTTGAACACCTGAATGAGAAAATGTTGGTAGCCAGGGTGGCTTCCCCCCGAGGCAATGCTGTTGCTTTCCTTTCTCTACTGAATGACATTTGATTTATCCAAGGGTCATATCAAAATCCACGAGTTTAACCCCAATCCGCCCTCAGTTTATACATAAGGTTGATCTATACAGATGTATATACGGTAAGTATACTTCATAAGATGCATGAATTCAAGTGTCGAGTAAGAGACCTTGATAGTACCAATAAGCAAGGACGTGTAACAATTCAACTTAACACATGAATGATATTATTTTCAACATGTCTTCGAATAAATGTGATTAAGATCCTAGAAATATGTATCTTCTCCTCTTCTCGAAATACTGTCGATTTTCAATGGATAATATATAATACATTGTCCAAGATACTTTTTTTTGAAGAATGTGCTTTAGTTACCTTTGAAACAGAACCTCTTGGCCTGCAAACTTTTTCATATTGGGCCCTGATAAATGGAATGATTCTTATGTGTCTAAGAATATTTTTGATAGAGTGTTAACCTTGGTTTCTATCTAAATAATGTTTTTATTTGTAATCTGGAATTGGTTGAAACTATGTATCAAGCAATTAATCTGGATGTTGCTATATATTATAATATTTGTTGTGGACAAGGACAGTTCACATGGAAGAACACTGGCCTAGTCTATTTTAATTTGAATCATTGGTGAACTAGTCTATCATCTTACCACGTTGTGTCTTGGAATGAATGTTATCATCATGGCTGTCCACAAATAATATGTCCAAAATTATTGATCTCAAAAGCAAGCACTTTACCCCAGAGCACCCTTTATTTTGCTTCACACTCTCCTTCCTTCTGTATATTAGGCTGTGTGTATTGTTTGTTGGATTGCTGGTGAATTTAGAAATGCTGATCTCGGCTTTAAAGTGTGACTAGATCTAAAAAGTATTGTTCCACAATCTGTAAAACAAGTGAAGCTAAACCCAGAGAGATGATACTGCCTATGTAACCTTTTGCCCCAAGCAAAATATGTGAATTTCTATAGAACTATATGAATTTCTAACATTGTACACTGGTTATTGCAATTTCCCCTCCATTGAAAGACCTTCTAATTCCAACCCTCATGTTTGTAATTCCTTCTTATGGCTTCATTGCAGACAATGCAATAATGTCATTTTCTACAAGTAGAAAATAGAAGCATAATAGCTGTCCATGCAGTATATCAGATATTGGCGTTGCTTTCAGGCCATCACTGTAGTAACTCTGTAATAGGCCTCAGTCAATCTGTGAAAACATTAAGCTGTTATCATTTCCCTTTCTTTGGGAAGTGCTTTGTAAAAATATTCTTGCTATCGTTCTGTACACATTTAATATTTGCTGTTTTAACATCTACATTTTTTTGTACATGCAGTTCATTTAAATTCAGAAGGATTGGAATTGACAGATATTATTTTGGTCCATCTGTATATGAAGAGCATGAAAGATTTTGCTGTGATAAATTCAGTCTATATGACAGCATTTGATTTGTGTCCCCCAGCAAGGTAGGCTCCTGCTATCTTATATTTATGATACACTGGAATATACTTCATTGCTATTACTGCTTCATTTATGACTTTTTTTAGTTTTGTTTTTTTCTTTTAACAAATACTGGGCTTCCATTGACCTGTTTATGTATCTCTCTTCAAAGACATGATTGTTTACTCTGTGCATTTGCACTAGTTCAAGAATGATATGGGAACATCTGCTTTTCAGATAGGGTCTTGTAGGGCCTAAATACCTTCAGCATACCAGACACTGTCTAATCTTGCTAGATAACTAAGGTTAGTCCTGATTACTACTTGGATGAGAGACCATCAATGAATACCAAGTGCTATAGGCTATATTTTAGAAGAAGGAACTGTTACAACCACCTCTGAATATTCCTTGACCTTAAAAAGCCCTCTGAAACCAATGGGGTCACCATAGGTCGACAGGTGACATGAACGCACACTCAGAAATATCCCAAGACCAATCTCACAGAAATGTATTGCCTTGCTTTGGGAAAAGTCCAATCCCTCAATCTTTAACTCACTTCCCCAGAAACCTAACATCCCAGTTCATACTGACATAATTTACCAAATAGCTAGTGGACTTGGTTGCCTCCCTTAGTAACCAACCAGTGCTAAATACATTCAGAGAAAGGGCAGATGTTTATTTTTTCCTATTTATTTGTACGTGGCTATGGGCTGTAGTGAATACAACTAGATATAGTGGTCCTACTGGGACATTTGGAGTGGCTCTGACCAAAAGCACCTAGTACTTTGCAGATAACAATATAACTAGCAGTGCATATTTGCAGTAACCCAGAATATCATATCAATTTTGCTTTTTGACTAATTTTGGACATGGGGTGGAAGTTAAGGGATAGGGGGTAATAGCATTTTTGCTGTTTTGTAACATGACCATTTTTTAAAAAGTTAGAAAGTGGAGCTCTAGACTTGGAGGGGTTGTGGGGGGTTACACATTTGCTATATCTGTACTGGGTTTTGTTTTTAGTTTTTTTTAAAAAAAAAAACCCTGATGCATTTGCTAGTTAATTTTTTAAGGAATGTGTACTTAGACTGTGGTTGCTTCCAAAGGCTTTGTTTGTAAAAATATGCATACATAATAAATCTTACTTTGTTTTTCTTTGTATGAACTTACACAATGTAACAGTATTTTTGTGACACAGGAAAAGATTACAGAGTGATATTAGGGAGTTTCTATTCATGGAATGAGGAAATATAAAATTCCACTGCACACCTGTCCTCCCATGCAGTTCTTTATGTTGCAGCATCAAAGAAGGCATTTTTTCCCAATCTTTTTCCATCTCTGCTGTATTTCAAAAGTGGTGTCCAATCTTCTACTTTTAGTTTTTGCTATACTCTCACTGCCAGATAGTTATATCTTACTAGATTGCTATATTGAGGCTTAAGAATGCATGTTGGTTCAAGGCTTTTAATAGTTGCCTGTATATAAGCTGCCTTGAGTCCCCTTTGGGGTTGAGAAAGACGGGGTATAAATAGGTAAATAAATAATAATAAAATTAAGAATAAATTTTGTGGAAGTATTCTTTCTCTTTCATTTTCATAATTTGGAATCCTCTTAAAGGTATTTCATGTCTACTTCCTTCATAAAACAGTTAATGTATATAGTTAATGAAACAAGGTTCAACAATTAAAATATTTTGAATATTACATGAAACCTTTTATAAGAATCTTTAGAAATTTCTAGTCCTGTTGTGGGTTTTACTACTGATTCTAGTTAATACAATATATTTTTCCCTAGTTATTTATTGATTTATTGTATTTTTACTCCGTTGTATCTCAACCTCGAAGGGGACTCAGAGCAGCTTCCAAATTAGCAATAATTCAATGCCACATTAATATAAAACAAACAAAATACAATATATATTGAGCATTACAATAATGGAAATCATAAAACACTAATATATAAATATGTTAAATAAGCTGTTAAAACATTGCACATAGTAGACCCAAAATCATAATCCAGAAGCCGTTCCAATCAAATTGCAATCACATTGTAGTTGCATGTAGCCCTGTACTACTCTCCAAACGCTTGGTTCCATAGCCAGGTTTTAACTTACATTCTAAAGAACAGGAGGGAGGGGGCCAATCTAATTTCACTGGGAAGGGACTTCCACAGCCAGAGAAGGCCCTAACCCTCGCCCCTGTCAGCCACACCTGTGAAGAAGGTGGGACCAAGAGCAGGGCCTCCCCAGAAGCTCTTAACACCTGGGATGGTTCATAGGGGGAGATGTGTTTAGACAGATAAGCTGGGCCATAACCATTTAGGGTCTTATAGGTTAAAGCCAGTACTTTGAATTGTGCTCTGTAGCAAATTAGCAAAAAAACACAGGGTTGACTAGAAAAACTGTATCAAACTAGCAAAAAACACAGGGTCCCCAGGACTAGAACCTTGTGTGCCTAGCTCTGTAGCAAATTGGCAGCCACGTGGAGCTGATGCAGCAGATGGGTTGCATGTTCCCTGTGCGCCGCTCCGGTGAGCAGCCTGGCTGGTGCTTGTTAGACTACTTGAAGCTTCCGAACAGTCTCCAAAGGCAACCCTACATAGTGTGTTGCAGTAGTCTATTCAAGATGTAACAAAAGCATGGACTACCATGGCCAAGTATGGTTTCTAAAGGTACAGGTGCAGCTGGTGCACAAGTTTTAGTTGTGCAGAAGCTCTCCTGGCTACCGCCGAAACCTGGGATTCCAGGTTCAGTGATGAATCCAGGAGAATTCCCAGGCTGTGAACTATTAACTATAGTTAATAATACCCTTGATAGTAATTTGATCAATCTTGAACTGATTTTATTGAATAAAAGATTTTTACCAGAAAAACAATTTACATTCATTTGTTGTGTGCCTTCAGTTCTGTTCCAACTTACAATGATCCTGTCACAGAAGTTTCTTGCCAAAATTTGTTCAGTTGGGTTTTGTCTTGGCCTTCCTCTGAACCTGAGAGAGTGTGAATTACCCAAGGTCACCCTGTGAGGTTTCCTGGTTGAGTGATGATTTAAACTCGTGTCTCTAAAGTTGTAGTCCAATGCTTAAACCACTATACCGTGCTAGCTATATTTACATGTCACCTTAGTATATAATCTGTTGACAGGAAGTCCAGATATAATGCAATTAAAGCATCTGGAATGCAGTAAAAACTGTTGAAATGAGATATACTATACTTGGAATTTTTAATTTTTTAACACTATAATCCCATAAATCCTGCAGGCTGTGCTGGTAGGGAGACTCGAGAGTTGGAATCCGAAAGTAGAAATATTTTGAAATTCTGCACTAGGCTGTTCCATACCGAGTCTTTTCACTCAAGGTGTTTGGAAATATAATCAACCCCACCCTGTCAAATACTTTTGCATAACATTTTAAAGGATTTTCCATGTCCATTCAAGCTCCCCAAAAGCTGGGAAATTCGAAACCTTATATCTTTAAGAGAAATGTTACTTAGGCATATGCATATAGTATGTTATGGTAAATTTCATATTCAAACCCATCTTGTAACTGTTCTCTGTCACTGAGAAATTGGTGAACCTTATCCTCTAATTTATTCATGGAAGTACATTGGTCTATCCTTTTGAAGTTGCTAGTCTACTTTCTACATGAAGTTGGACAGCATGTTGGAATTTGTGTCAACATAGAAAATAGTTTACAAGCTAATCTGGAATGTTTCCTCTCTTTTTGTAGCTGGTTACATTAGGGAATACTATGTCATTTGAAGAATATGCAGAGAGAAAACTTGAAATCTGAAGTACTGTTCCTCGGTGGAGGTGTTACATTCTTTGTAATAATAAGGAAAGAAACAACCAAACATGATCTCAGTGGATGGGCTTTAGCAAAACCTTGCCTAAAGATGCAATCAGATTCACATTGGGGTGTTGTGCGGTTTCCAGGCAGCATAGCCGTGTTCTAGCAGCATTTCTCCTAACCTTTTGCCTGAATCTGTGGCTAGCATCTTCAGAGGAGCCTCTGTAGATGTCAGCTACAGATATAGGTGAAACATCAGGAGAAAATGCTGCTAGAAAAAGACCATACAGCCCACAAACCACACAACACCCCAGTGATTCTGGCCATGAAAGCCTTCAACAATACAAAAAGCACATTGCACACTAAAAAAAGCACATTGCACACAGTGCCACCTCGGAGTTGGTTGAGGTAGGCAGGATTTCTCTGGGTACTGGTTGTGGGGGGTCGGGAGCAGGTCAGGGTTTTGCCCTCCCTTCTGCTCGAGATCCCCGTGTACAACTGGTGGGCCACTGTGTGATACAGAATGCTGGACTAGATGGGCTGAGGTCCGATTCAGCATGGCTCTTCTTATGTTCTTATGTTCTTAAATAGCTCTTGAAATGGTAATAGCCAGTAACAGGGCTTTGTAAACCAGGTAAGAACTCCAAAGACCCAGCCGTTAGTCTCACATAATTATCATAGCTTATAACAGTCAGACTATACTGCTAATAGCCTCGTTACTGAATGGCTGAGAAATCAACACGAGCACTGCAATCCATGGAGGAGGCCCTCTTCTCAGTCCCACCTGTGTCTCAGGCGCGGCTGATGGGAACAAGAGTGGGGGGCTTCTCTGTAATCGCTCCCCGTCTCTGGAATTCCCAAAAGAATTGAAAACTGTCCCTTCCCTCCTCTTCGTCAATAAGCTGATAAAGACTCACCTATGTACGCAAGCATATGGGGAGGAGGAGGATTAGCACTCTATTAAACTCTGACTCAATTTGCCACAAATTGTATGATATGTTTTAAATGTTTTAATTGCTATTATTAGAGTTATTAGAGAAGTATGTCCCAATTGTTCTATTTGTATATTTAAATTTCTTGTTTGTTACTTTTGAGTTGCTTTATAAATATACCTTGATGTTGTTTATTTGAGTGTCCATGAGTTGATGTGTTTTGTTACGTTTTTCTTGGCATTGAAGGTTTGGCAAAATAGCCACTTTTCCCCTTCCTTATGACGGGTGCTTCTTTTGCTTTTTTTTCACTCGCAGAGATCCTCATCCAAGTATGGTTGAATATTGAAAGTGACTGAAACAGGCCCAGTGCTGGCCACCTGCCATCATTGGTCACATGATAAAAGCCTCCCCAATAAGATATTTATTTCCAGTTTCCCTGCCAAACCTCGATGCTCTGTTACTGTTGGTACTACCTGTCTTTGCTACTACATTTTTGTCACTACCTATCCATTTGATTTCCCAAGCTTATAAGCAAGCAAGCCAAAATCAAGGCGAGACACCCCATCCTTCACTTGCCTTGCACACCCTTCTGGCATTTGCATAGATGAGGCCTAAAGGGAAATATAGTAAGTCTTCCACATTTACTGGAGTTAGTCCCTTGTGAAAGTTAAAAACCATGAATAAAGAAATCACTACTTTTTTACATCTCTAGGAATTTCTAGATAGTATAATTAAGAGAGGTCTTGTATCTAGAAATTTCTAGGCCCCCAGCATGACTGTAGGAAGTTGACCTTAGGGTTGCCTTGGAAGACCTAGAAATTTCTAGAGAGAACATTTTAAATCCAATCCAAAAATAATGAAATCCACAAAAGTCCAAAAGGGGGATTAATGTAGTGGGGGTTCCCAATCAAGGCGTTTTCCTCAGGGACACCCTAAAACATGTTTTTTTATACATGCATGCCCAAAAAGAAGAGAAAATCAGTTGTGTGTGTATGACCAGAGAAGGAAGAATGACCACATATTGCTCCTAAAAATGTCACATATCCAAAAATCTTACTTTTTCTGTGGTTTCAGAGTCTGCGTAGAAGCTCCTTTGCCCGAAGGAATGTTGTTTCAGATGGACTGCCTTGTACATAAATATGGTGGGACGATTGGTGATATACCCTGTTATCAAAAGCAAGTTATGCATGTCCAGAGCATTTCTCACTGGGCCCCTGCCAACATTGGACCTTACAGTCAGTGTATACAGGTATGCCTTCTTTAGTTCTTCACTAGATAGAATTTAGACACCTATTTATATTTTGCATTAGTGATGATGTTTTATCATAAAACATTGTGCATAATTTTGCCAACTAGAATGTGCCAACTAGAATGGTTATATTCCTTTCAACAGCATATGGTCATTTATGTTGCACTAGTTTCTGAAAGGAGTTTTCAAATTATTTAAAGTGTGTTACTCTAGAACACCTTGCGAAGAACGGTTGGAATAAATGGTTTAAAATACCAACATAAATTTACGGTAATGGATGCTTATTTTAGGGTTTCGTCTTAAGAAAAGCAATCCCTGAATACTGAAGGGTTTCAAATGGCAAAGAGAAGCTCTTGAGAAAGACTTAGAACCCTCTCACCCATTCTGACTTGAAGCTCTTAAAAGCTATTATATAAATTCATAACATTTCTTTAAAAAAAAAAATTGATATCTCTTATTTGAAATTTCACAATTGGGCCATTTTCTTTTTGTATTCTCACATTTTAAAAAATTGGACCCTTTTGTCATTTATTTTGTTCTGCATTAGTGAAGAAAGGATAGCATTCTGTCTGGATAACTTTTCACCCATAATTTTTCTTACATAGCATTTCTCACTGGGCCCCTGCCAACATTGGACCTTACAGTCTTTGGTTCCTCACTAGATAGAATGGGGAGAACCTTCTCTGTTATGGGTGTCATGGCCGTCTGTATTTCAAGCAGTTGGTAATTGACTTTTATTTTACTTTCCTTTGGACAGAGTGTGTGACTTTATAATTTGAAGCCTAGCAAAATGAAGATAAAGCTGTGAAACATAAACATTGGATAATGTCAGTATATGCAAAATGTGTTTATAAGGGAATTGAGAATACAAGTGAAAAATATACTTGCATTGTACAAGTTGGAATATGAAATTAAAGCATACAACAATTCTTCCCAGATTTATTTAGATCAGGCCTTTTGGGTTTCTTTCAGTTCAGACCTGAGCAGTTTAATGAAAATATTGATTGTTAAGTGTATGCACAAGAAAGGTTGCATTACTGAATATCTTGCATATTCTGTTCAGTGTTCCAAGAAAAGGTCTAAACTACTGGTATATGAAATCACAGAATGGATAACAGAGAAGTGACTACGATTATTATAGGCTAGGGGACAAAATGGTGCAACACTAAATCTAGTAGTTATAATTACCTGTCCAACAAATAAACATGATTGGGCTCTGGAAGAAGCAGTTGTATTTCGTTGGCATTGGATGCAAGACAACAGGAATGGAGAGGAAGACTAGAAAGCAAATATGGGCTCAAAAACTTGAAATAGGAGCTCAGTTAGAGCATAATTAGTGGAGGCCCTGCTCTCGGTCCCACCCTCATCTCAAGTGTGGCTGGTGGGAATGAGAGAGGGGGCCTTCTCCGTGATCGCTCCCTGCCTCTGGAACTACCTCCCCAAAGAATTAAAAACGTTCCTCCTTTAATAAGCTTCTGAAAACACACATATGCACCTTCGCTTATGAAGAGAAGGAAGACTGATTGCATCTTAATATATACCCCTGCCAAAATGTTTAATACCTATCTTCGTCTATTAGCTTATACCATCTTAGTTTTAATAATCATCTCTAGTTGAACTTTTTAAAGAGTTTTAAAGAACTTATTTATTTTGTAAAGTGTAGATTTATTATGCTATGTCTATTTGTTTTGTTATATTAATTTTTATTGAATTTGTTTGTGATTTGTTATATGTTGTTTTTGGTTTTGGGCATTGAATGTTTGTCACTGTTTTGGTTTGGGGGGGGTGTTGTTTGTTTGTTTTTTTACTTTAAGCCATCCTGAGTCCCCTTAGGCAGATAGGGAGGGTTAAAAATAAAGTTTTAGTTATTATTAGTACTATTGTCTAGATACAGTTTGATAGAAAAAATAGCAACACATTTTATTTATTGATATGAGTTGTATCCTAACTTTTCACCAAACGAGACTGAAGGTGGCTTACTACATAGTTAAAACAAAACAGGTAAGACAGTATGGAATACCACAGTTTGAAAAGAATTAAACCAATAATCCAAAAAAACTTTCAAACATTAGCTTAAAGTGCAATAAAATCACATAAAATATGTATTACATATTAGAAACAGCACATCTCCAATCTGCTCAGTTAAGGTTGAAGGCCTGTTTAAATGCTGAGCTTGTTTCCAAAAGGTCCCAAATTCATCTGCACAAATTTGACAGGAATCAAAAGAAACATGCTGAGGATATGCATTTTTCACACACACACACACACACATTTTTGAATCTAGTACCTTTTAGAAGCAAACTTCACAAATAGAAGGGGCTATCCATGACATGGATCTGTAGAAGAAGTAAAAGAAGGGCTTAAATTGAGTCACATCATCTGAAATAAAAGCAGACAGCATAGAGTTAGGCCAAAGTACCAAATATTTTTTTCACTGCTTAAACAAGCAGTGTTTTATCTAGCCTGTCCTAAAACTTTTTTCCAGTGTGTAGGTTAAATCACTGATGCATATAGACACCTATTTATATTTTGCATTAGTGATGATGTTTTATCATAAAACATTGTGCATAATTTTGCCAACTAGAATGTGTCAACTAGAATAGTTATATTCCTTTCAACAGCTTATGGCCATTTATATTGCACTAGTTTCTGAAAGGAGTTTTCAAATTATTTAAAATGTGTTACTCTAGAACACCTTGCAAAGAATGGCTGGAATAAATGGTTTAAAATACCAACATAAATTTACGGTAATGGATGCTTATTTCAGGGTTTCGTCTTAAGAAAAGCAATCCTTGAATTCTCAAGGGTTTCAAATGGCAAAGAGAAGCTCTTGAGAAAGACTTAGAACCCTCTCACCCATTCTGACCTGAAGCTCTTAAAAGCTATTATATAAATTCATAACATTTCTTTTAAAAAGAAAATTGATATCTCTTATTTGAAATTTCACAATTGGGCCATTTTCTTTTTGTATTCTCACATTTTTAAAAAATGGACCCTTTTGTCATTTATTTTGTTCTGCATTAGTGAAGAAAGGATAGCATTCTGTCTGGATAACTTTTCTCCCATAATTTTCCTTACATAGTATAATATGCATGACTCATCATAGGATATCACTTGTGGCCAAGTGTGATTACCTTCCAAGTGCAGAGTTTTGGCGGTGGGTCCATAAATAGAGACCTATTCTGGATCTGCATGTTCTTTTGCAGTGAGTACATCGATTGCCAGATGGAAAACGGTCCCAACAAGGGTTGGCTTGGTCTTGATACATTTCTCCCTTTCACCTTCCATTTGTGCCTCTTCGAAATCCACAGCACTATTAGTAACAGCTGACCTCCAGTTAAAATGCTTGAGGGCCATGGCTTCCCAGTTCTCATGTCTCTGCCACAGTTTTTATGGTTAGCTTTAAACTAATCTTTAAATCTCTTTTCCTGTCCGCCAACATTTCATTTTCCATTCTTGAATTGAGAGTAGAGTAACTGGTTTGGGAGACAGTGATTGGGCATTTGGACAACGTGGCCAGTCCAGCAAAGTTGATGGAGGATTATCATTTCAGTGCTAGTGGTCTTTGCTTCTTCAACAAAGCGGGCATTTGTCCGCCTGTCTTCCCAAGACATTTGCAGGATTCTTTTGAGGCAACGTTGATGGAATCATTCTAGAACTTGAGAATGACGTTTGTAGATGGTCCATGTTTTGCAGGCATATAACAGAGTTGGGGGGACAATAGCTTTATTAAAAAAGCATCTTGGTGTTCCTAAAATGTCCAGATCCTCAAATGCTCTCTGCTTCATTAGGAAAAATGCTGCACTCGCAAAGCTCA